>OY728151.1:1470652775-1471902775 GCA_963277665.1 Viscum album
TAAGATCAATAAACTCAAATGTATAATTAGTGAATCAAAATTTCATTCTCTTTATAGTTTCATCTCTTAAAAACATCATACAAAAAATCATATGCTTCAACATTCAAGGAATATTGATTGTTTCTAGAATGATAACAATGAGCATGGACAAGATTGTCAGATACGTTAAAATCAATTAATTGATCATATCATTCATCATGTTTCTTCTTTTAAGGAAGATATTATTCATCAAGTTAATCATTTTAATATTATGTAATAAATCCATCATTAATATGTCTAATGTCTATAGGGGTCCTTATCACCTTTTCTTAGAATTAGGAGTACTTTCATCCAAAGTGATACTATCATGTGCATTTCTAAGTGACTTGTGATATATGATTTATTAACTCTATGATGTCCAAAGAATTCAATTTTTTAATCTTATGAAAATATCATACTTTGTCTAGAAACCTATGTAAATAGAAGCATGCCTCTCCATCATAATTTATCTAATGAACACATGCATCTTTATTATAGGATAAAGAGTAGGTACTTCCATAACTCTTGAACTAAAACATATCATTTACACCTTGTTCATAAAAACGAATTGTTTCAGAAAATTCAATAATAGTATATTCATTAACTGGATCATGATTATTTTCAATTACTACAGTAAAACATTCCTATACATTAAGTTTAATTATTTTCCTTATCAGAGAATAATAATGGAGATGAAATGATAATGTACAAACCTTTCATTGAATATTTGCCACTCTTTGGTTTCCTTTTAAGATGAAATTGGAGTTTTGTAATAGATTTCTAGCAAAATTTATACCATAAACGAAGGATCCGAGAATCAAATCAGTGACTTTGAAAGGCGAGAGATCATAGACGCAAAATCTATGGAAATTGATGAGGGACAAGAAGGGGTACCTTTTTATAAGATTCAAAGTGATGGTTCAAATTATTTGGTCAATACAATAGTTGATATTCTCTTGATCTGATCTAATGGTTGACATTGATGTTGAGGAATGATTTATATTTCAATCTTTTAGTGTTTTTATGAAAATAATCTTATTTTAGGAAAGATGAATCTGATAAAATTTTCTTAAATGAAATTTGTAATACCAAAAAATAGAAATGTAAATATGGGAATAAGAGTAAGAAAATATACATTCTAGAGTTCTCAAAACTATTTTTCAGTATTGGTAAGTTTTATCTTTGAAAAAATATCTTCCAAAATATTTTATTTTCCATGAAAAATTTAGATTCCAAAAAAGTCTTAGGTTCCAAAAACTGGTTACATTCCAGAAAATTTTTATAGTTCTGAATAATTTTATATATCAATACAAAAAAATTATAAAAATAAATTTAAAAGATGGAATATATGTAATCCCCCTATGAGTTGTAATATCTTATAGTTAAGAGATTGTTTAAATAAAAAGTAGATATTAATTATTACCTTTCAACTATCATTCCCAACCTTGGATTAATGTACTCAAATCTATCATAAGGTAATGATTGTTTTTTTAAATATCAGTATGTTATTAATTATTATGGAAAAATTTTAAAATAATATCATCTTTAAGAGTGTGATACCTAATCAAGTGATGCATAATATCTATGTGCTTCACCTGAGAGTGATGTGAATAGTTTTTCCTTCAGGAAATGGAACTAGTGTCATCACATACTTTTTGAATTTTAGTAAAATTGATATCATAATCTACAAGTGTGTGTTTCATCCACAACACATGAGAAGAATATCTTCCCGTTTCCACATATTCATCATCATCTGTGGAAAGTTATATAGATTTTTTTCATACAATTCCATGAAACTATAAAATCTCCTTAGAAATGACATGTTCCAGATTGAATATTCAAATCAATTATACAACCACTGAATTCATCATCCAAAAATATTTTTAAAATAAAATCATTTCTAGAAGAATAGAAAATTCATAAGTCCAATGTTACCTTTTTATAAGAAAACATTTATTTTCACATCTTTTAAATGGGATTCTATTGGATTAGATTAATGAATATCCCTTAAGCATATCGAAAACATTATGTACGGATAACTAACTGTAATGTATAATAATCATACTATCAATCAAATAAAAGATGTATGATCTATTGGTTTTCCATATTCATCAAGATTAAAAGTCTTTGAAGTTCCGATTGGAGTACATATACTTTTAGTGTTGTCATATCCATACATTTTATGAAAATATTTAATCTACTTATGTAGCGATATAAAATTTATTTATGGTTTTTGAGAAATTTGAAAATAAAGAAAAAACGATAACTCACCCATCATACTAATTTCGAAGTCAGATTTCATAATATTTGTAATGGAATCATTTAAGGATTGTTGAGTTGAGCCTAATATAATTTCCTCAACATATATATTAAAAATTAAAACATTTTTGTATTCTTTCTATATAAATAGGGTTGGACCATCACATCCCTTTACATAATTGTATTGTAAATAAAATCCTATAAGTATTTCAAATTAGGCTCTAGGGCTTATTTAAGACCATATAAAGCATTGGTATTCATAAAATCATGTTTAGGATGTTTTTGGTATTAAAAACTAAAAGTTTTTTTTCAATGTAAACATCCTATTGAACATATCCCTTAAGAAAATCTTACCTAACATCCATTTGAAATTTTTTGTAATTTATAAATGTTGTACTGGCTAATAGAATTCAAATATATTCAAGTATAACTACATGACCATAGGTTTATTCATAATCTATTCATTTTTGCTGATTATATCCTTTAGAAAATATTCTTTCATTACTTCTTACGATGATTCTTTTTTCCTCGCATTTATTTCTGAAAACCGACATTAATCTTATTATAGAAGTTTTTTTGGTCTTTTAACCAATGTCAATTTTTTTATTCCTTTAGAATTAATTTAGTTAATCATGCATAGATTTAATCTAATGTTCCTCACCTAATTATTTATCACTACTTTTGGATTCTAATTGGGGATGAAATTCTAGATTCACAAATTTGTTTATAAAAAACGTCTATTACATACAGGTTGATGTACATCAGTAATGATACTATCAGTTGGATAATTCATAAGATACAACTAACATGGGTATTTTATAATGTGATCATAAACATATTTAGAAAATCAATAGGATGGAATATTTCAGAAACATTTTCTTAAGTATTCTCCAAATTAGAAGATTCTTCCATCAATGGTTGATAACTAGTTTTATAAAATACATCTGATGATGAAGGTTGGTGTTGTTTAAAAACAGAAGGATTAGTTTTATCAAATATAACATTTATTGTTTCTTCAATTAATCAAGAATTTTTGTTAAAAACTCTATAGGCCTTAGATGTTGTGGAATAGCCTAAGAAAATTCCTTCATCAGATTTGGGAGAAATTTTTTTTATTTTATCTTTAGTATTCAATATGATTACTTTTCATCCAAATACTATGAAGTATGAAATTATAGTTTTTCAACCAGTCCCTCACTCATAAGGTTTTTTATTATGAAATGGCATGATTAAAACTCCATTAATATTATAGAAAGTAGTAATTACAGCTTCATCCCGAATGTGTTCATTAACTGAGTATTCAGTCAACATGTTTCCGGTTATTACTTGAATAATTCGATTTTTTATTTTTAAAACACCATTTTTCTGAAGAATTATTTGGGGATAATAAGTTTTTAGTAATGCATTTATTACTAGAAAAAATTTCAAAATAATACTTTTTTAATTCTCCACCAAGATCACTACAAATAGTTATCAATGGAAGGTTTTTCTTATTTATAAATTCGGATGAAAAAGATATAAAATAATGAATGGATTTGGATATATTTATTAGGAAATAGACCCATTCAAATCCAGTATAATCATTAACAAGAACAGATACATAATATTTTTCTCAAATACATTCAGTTGCGGTTGGACTAAAAAGATCCATGTGCACTATAAGTAATGCATCGAAAGTTGAGAATTTACTTGATGATTTCATTATAGACTTATGTTTCTTTATATATCTAAAAGGAAAAAACTTTTAAAGAATAAAATCTATGATCCAGTAGATCCTTATCAAGCATTTTCATTGAGAGTTTTCCATGGTTCCTAAGGATACAATGTCCTAGTCTTATATTCCATAACCAAGATTGATCTGTCATTTCACTACGTAATGGTAAATATTGGATCAGAAGGTCTTATCTGTTATGTGAATAAACAATCTTAAGCTATTGGGAAGAGATAATGAAATCATTCAAAGAATTGTGTACAGAGAATTTATCATTCCTAAAATTCACAAGGTAACCTTCATCACATAATTTTATTATGAATATAAGGTTGGGCTTATAACATTTAACAAATAAATATATGAAATTATGTCATTTCAAAGAAGAAAATTTTTACTTATACTGACAATTTCTCATTGAGCATTTTCTCTAAAAGTGACTTTTCCACCATTCATCTTCAAAATATTTTCAATGAAATTTTTGTTACAAGTCATGTTTCGGGTACATCCACTATCCATATACCATGTATTTTTGTTTTTACTTCATTTATTTTCCTAAAAATTAAATAATTAAACATTTATAATCCAAACATGTTTGGATCCAGAATTGTTAGAAAGTAGAATTTTAGAAATCCACATTTTATTATAAATATATTCTTTATGAAAAACTAAGGATTTGACATTGATTAAATATTTGTTTTTCTCCTAATGTCCTTCACGATGAGACTTAGTGAAAAATGGGTAACTTTTAGGTACAAAATAATTACTACTAAAAACTGGTTTTGAGTGAGAATAGCCAGACACAAAACTATTCCTTAAATGGTGATGTTGTGGATACATTTAATCAAATTCATTCCATACAAAAGTAAAATTTGACTTTCTTTAAGGAAAATATTTCATAATTTATTCTAATGACTAAATTTTTACCTTTATAGTCATTTGTTATCGGATTTGAGTTTGTATATAACATATTTTTCATATATATAAGTATTCCAAGTTCCTTAGAAGTTTTACCCTTCTTGGAATTAACTTCCCCAAGGTTTTTTTGAAAACAAAAATCAACATATTTTTCATCAAGATATTTAGAAAGATCGAATACATATTTTGATAAAATATTGATTTTAGAATTTTCCATATCAAGTATCATATTGATCTTACTGTTTTAAATTTTTCAAAACCTAGAAATCATATATACTTCTTCCAAATAAGGTAAATAATTATCTTCTTCTTGGGATAATTATTCATCCAAAGATTCATAATACATTTCATCATAGAAATTATTATTCAAAGATATATTGGTTAATGATTCTATTGTATATACCTTATCCAAGAAACATTAGTTTTCTATTGGTACTCTGGAAAATACACCAATATTCAACTCTCTAAATGATTAAATATCTGTTGATTCACCAGATGAGTCTCCACCAATTGAACTCCATGAATCATTATCCTTTTAGACAATATTTACATTATGCTTGTAATATTTTTTCTAATTACTTTTAGAATGTGTATAATTCCTTTCCATTCTTTTATTATTAAGACAATCAAGTCAAATATGTCCGTCTTTATTTCATTCATAACATCTGAATTTAGAAACTACATTATCCTTCAAGTCCTTCTTATTTTATCTATAAAGAAATTCCTTCATACCAAAAATCATGTTCATCATTTGAGAAATATATCCTAACTCATTTTCTAACTATTCAGATACACTTAAGTCCAATTGAAAAACAATATTCTTAGACTTACATATCTATTAATCATTCTATAGATACATAAAATTCGACTAAATTGATGTAGTTATTAAAGAAACACTCCCATTATTCTTCTTAATATTAGCATTATCTCTCTTTAATCTATTCCCATGTTGCAAGAGAGTCCCAAATCGCTCACCAACTGTAATTGTTGTAACTGTATTATATTCATCAATGACGTTTTTATAACCACTAATTAGGGATGATATTAATAATCCTATCATCATTAATTTAATCATCTAATACATTTTCTCCCATTAATTGAAAATTATTCACAATATTCATGGATCATTGTTGTATATTACATATGTGTTCACCGTAGGGAAATAAAAATCAATGGTAATCATCTATTAACATATCTCTTATTGTTTCAATAACCATGGATGTTCATAAATATGTAACTTCTAGATTCTTCTAGATATTGCTAGCAACTTCACAAGAGGAAATATGGTTGTTATGTTCTTAGTAATATAATGTTATTTTTACCGTAAATTTAAGGTGATACAATTGTATTTTCTGATTACTAAATGTTATGAATTCCTTATTAGGAATCTTGTAGCCTCCAGTAATCATAATGATGTTGTAAAATCCATTATTGATAATAATATTTTCCATTCTATCTCTCCAGTATTCATAGTCATTCTCATAAAATTTTGGAGGTATCATATGATATAAGTTGTCTACTGATCCATCATTAATTCCTATCATTCTTAACATAAATAATTTTCCAAAAAACGAATTAGAAGGAAATGTTTATAAATAATGAGTTTATAAAGAATGTTTTAAATAAACCCTAATTAAGTCAATTTATGTAAGAAAATTTGAGAAAGAAAACTTATTTTCATGTATATGTATTTTAGAGACAAATTATGATACTAATTGTGTTATCGAAATTATGATGTATATTTCTTAATTACAAGATTGAGACGAGTTCAATGTTTTAAAAACTCTTTTTTTAACAATAAGAATATCCATGTTCAATAAAATTAAACCAAATGAATTTAGAAAACCTCTTTAGTTAATAATAAAGAAACTAAATTTATTAGGATCTGATAATGTGGTTATGAAAAGGAATCATAAAAAAATTTTCATAAGGAAATATTCTACCTTAAATCATATAGAATCTAATATATCAGAGATTGTACAGGAATAATATTGTGTAACAAGTGTACCCTTTGTATTTATAACTGAATGAAATAGAATAATAGAAAATATATTTAAATAAGTAATATAATAGTAATGAAATATTTTAAACTAAAGAAAATGGTATCTAAAAAGCATGGATAATGTTCAGTTGATTTATTATTTCATGAATGTTTGTCTTGTATTTACCAGGTTATTCCCTCGATATGAATATCACAACGTTTCTTTCTATGCCCACAAGCTCTGGATTTTAAAGGTGATCGGATCCTCTGTTTTCCATCATCATGAAATCCATCTATTTTATGAAGAAACAATATAAATAAAAACATGAAGAAAAAATCTTGATGAAGATTTAAGCATATAGAACAAGATGTTCACAACTAAATGCCTTCAAGGATTTCACATTAAGAAAATATGGTGGAGCTCTCGCAATGTTTCAATTATCCAAAAAGTTCATTGCATCAATCATGTTCAAATGATTAGGTATTTATAGGAGAGGTATCCAATTGTCAAATTCCCCTACAATGCTCATATTCCCCTATAATTTTAGAATGACCTGTATAGGTGGATCTCATGAAATGGTCATATTGTAAAAAAACAGATAAAATAATTTTATATAACAAGATATGAGAAACAATGCGACGATATCATTTTTTATAACACAATATGAGAAACATTATCATATTTTTGATTAAATTAAATGGAATGATACATTATAAGAACTCAGTAAGTTTAATATAAAAAATTATCAGATTATGAAAGTATTAAATGTATGTTTATAATCATTTAAGACAACAAAGTCTAATTTCAAGGGAAATCGAAATATGATTTCAGATGAAATCAGAATCAGAATTCACAAGAAATCATTGTCTGATTTATACAGAAATCAGAATCTAATTTGGAATGAAATTAGAGGCCAATTTCTATGTAAATAAGAATCTTATATAAAAATAAATTGGATTTGGATTTTAGGAAAAATCATATTCCCAATTCTAGGGAAATCAAATTTACAAATAATTATATGATTTAACATAAAAAATTTTGACCTAAGGAAAATTATTAGAAATTGTTATGAAAACATTTGGTAATACATTAAAGACCATGGGTAAGGTATAAATTGATCTAGAATATAACAATCCATTGAGAAAAACAAATATCTTTAAGAATATGAGTTTGTGATTTTCAAGACATAATGGAAAGAAAAAATCAGAATGAAACTTTTGACTCAACATACCATACTCTTTTTCAGTGTATTAAAAGTTTTATCACTACTAAAAACTGAGTTTATACTGTTCTAAGGATTAAATAGTGTAAACTAAAAACCCTATTAAGGACACCCTTAGTCAGTGATAAAAAATATATTATATGGGGGTATAAAAGTGCTGAAAAATTGTTGTTAAAGGGGTGAGTCGTTCAGTTCTTATTTACAAGTGCTAATAAAGTCTAACCCTTTATGAGTAATTTTAAAAAATGGATGATAAATGGGGGATTCTATCTGTGTCTGTATAAAAGAGATGATAAAAGGGGGTTCTATCAACACTTTTTTAGAATCCCTGATAAATACACCCATTTATCAGCAGATTTTTTCTATCTCTTATAGTGGTATACATCAAAAAAATATTTCATTAAAAATAATTTATTTATATATAAATATATTTATATTGATCTAAATATAATATATATATATATATATATATATTAAAAAACGTTTTAAATAATGTAAAGAGGTATTTATAGATAATATATAATATATATAATGACAATAGTGTATAAAATAATATAGAATATATTTTTAATCAATAATTTACTCATTATTATCATTTGTTAGTCATTTAATATTAATTTGATGATAAGATAATAAAAAAATTAATAAAAGTGCAAAAATAAGTTTAAAACTCATCTCAAACTTCAAACATCCATGAATATTGATCTGTGTGTCTCTTTGGACTCTACCATAAATCAAATCAAATCTGGTGATGAGCATTATGCCCTAGGTGAGAGAGGTAAAACTCTATCACGAATTTTAAGGCAAAAAATGGTCTAAAAGACCACCCAAACTGAGTTTTTTGTCAACATACCCCAATTTTTTCCAATTAGATGGAATTTTATCCTTATTTAAGTGGGTCTTACATCCTTTTTTGGGTTGATACTTAATTTATTCCCAAATATTGCGTATATATTCATATAATGGATTTTATCTTTTATTTTTTTCACAATGTAATCTTATTTTTAATTAAATAAATGCATGTTTTTAATAGTTTCTTATAATAAATCACTCATAAAAATAACTATATTTATATATATCTGTATAACTATATATTCTAATACATATACAAATATAAAAATATTATAAAATTTTATTTAAAACAATATTTATCCTTTTATTATATTATACAAATATATTTATAGTTTTTATATATTCATATATGTGTGTATTAATAAACAAATACTTTTTTATATTGTATTCTTGTATATGTAAATGAATATATTATATTATATATTTAATTAAATATATGTATATATATCAGACACACATATATTGTATAAATATACATAAAAATAATTATATAAATATATGAATATATATATATATATATTGTATATAAATATAAATATCACTATATAGAAAAAAAACAACATGGTGTAGTGGTAATGGAATTCCATATATGAAGGAGATGTGTGTGGATTGATTCCAGGCTAGTATGCATTAGGCTAGAAATTCACAAAGCACTTATAAAATGAGAGGTGGCATGAAAACTTTAGCTAATAGAACTGGGAACATTGGTAGATGTTTTGTGGAAGCCCTGATGAATGGGAGGTGGGGGATATGGAGGTATTAAAAAGTATAATTTTACCCCCATTAATAGAACCTCCTTTATTAGTGATAAAAACCAATATTAAGGTCCCCCTTTAATAATGCTAAAAAAGAACTATTAAATATTCCTTTTAATAATGCTAAAAAATTGTTCTTAAAGGGGGAATTTTGCAGTTCTTTTTAGTGTTGATAAAAGCCTTGGTCTTTTAATAGTTCTCTAGTAGTCGGGGCATTTTGACGCTAATAGAGGATTATTAATTAAATTTTAACGGTCTATTTTGTATTAGTGTATATGTTCAATGATTAGGAAGATTTGGAAAAAATAAATTCATAGAATGAAATTTTTACAAGCTTAAGTGTCATGTTGAACCATTTCAATTAGATCAATTACCTCATTAAACCTTTTAATCCTTGATCTTGGTAAAAAGAATGAATCTCTATTGGAAATTAAAGTAATTTTAAAAATTGGAAGTTGATGATACATGAGTTTTTCAAGATATCCTATAAAAATAACCATAAAATTTAATTATCATATTATTTTTATGACTATATAATGATCTAAAATTAAATTTACACTATATATAATACTATTCACATTAGTGATTTTAAATAAATAATGCTAAAAATATAATTATAATATAAGCTCTTTTACCAACCCTTACCATTTGTAATTTTCTATAAAATTGAAGGGATATTATAGTTACACAAAAATGTAGTAATTTTAATGTTTTTAATACATTTACTTGATTTTTATACTGCCTACACAAGCACAACATCAACATTGCGTAAATGATATATTTGAATATATCATCACTAAAAAGTCAAAATAAATTACGATTATAAATATATATTTTTTATTCATAAATTATATCATTTATATTCATTCATATATCCTTTTTTATATATCATTTTCATGAAAATATAATAAGCGAATGAGAGTGACATTTTTTAATGACTCTTTACTAAAAATAATATAAAGACCATAGTGATAATAAAGTGGAAAAAAATTTAAATATTTCCAATGTTGTGATTATTTTGAATAAAATAAAGTGATCCATTGATATTATGTTATGTGTTTGAGATAATTTGAAGCCTTATCCCATAATTTCAACTTCAGTGACCCATTTTACCATTTACAGTAGTAATAGTCATTTACTATGGTCACTATTCATTATGACTAAAAATAAAATATTACTTATTATAGAATTTTAATGTTATAATTCTAAATATTTAATCTATTTTATAATGTTAAAATTCTCTACATGGTGAAATTCAATTTTAATATAAGTGTGCAAAATTCACAAACAAAAATGTTTTACTAAAATTCTTCTTTTCTACATAAAAATGAGTTTATACCAAACACATATATAATGTTGATTATCATGGAATTAATTGGATTATTTTAAACTAAATGTAACCTATGTGGAGTTAAAAAAATCAAAACCTAATAAAACATTTATATAAGATTGATTTAAAGTAAAGGAATGATATTTTTTTTCAAAATCGCTGTTTTTACTATTTGTAAAAAAATAATCATTTTTTGAAATTAATAATAATTCTATTACAATTACTAATAACAAGTTATATAAAAAATTTCATCTGTTTTAAAAAATATAATTTCTAAATGTGTCATAAATTAATAATAATATCCGCCCACAAAATTCATTAAAAATCATAATGTATTTTTAAACAATAAAATGTATTTATATACATTTCTATTGTAGTAACTTCCATTACATGAATGTTAATTTATTTATTAAATATAAGATCTAAAACTTTCATTAAAATAACTCATCTATATTGATTAAATTAATTTATTTTAATAAAAATACATTTTGCAAATAAATTAGTTTTTCGAAAAAAACATCTTCATTAATCTTATATTATCTTATTTAAAATTGAGGTATTGTTTACTATGAATTAATAAATACATTCTTATTAAGGAGAATGTATAAAAATATATTTCGTAATTTTTTTATCCTATTAATATCAACAAATTCATTAACTATATTACAACAGTCATATTTTAATAATAATATTCTAATATTGTGTCAGAGATAATTTTAATCTCGATATATGGCGTGATGCACCTAATAAACCCTTATATTATTTCAAAACTAAAATACTAGGCTGTTACATTCCCCCAACAACAGAAATTTTATCCTAAAAATTTCAAATTTATTCTTGTAAAATGAATTTTTCATTAATCATTTATAAAATTCCATAAATATTTTTTCATGACCATTAATTTCTTGGTCCAAATCAAGATACTTATTATATCAAAAAATAATATAACTCTATAAGTATAAAACATGAATATAATTTTATAAAAAAATACCCATGATAGTTGAGGGTTACATTCCACAAAAGACTCATTACATTTGATAAATTATTTTACCATCAAGATTGAGATATAAAGAAAATATACATAGTTGATTGATTTTCACTGCATACGTGTAATTTTAACCTACATGTGCGATTCAATCAATTTACAATTATATCTCTTATATTACTCCAATAAACTAATATTTAATATGTATTTTCATTCCTTAAGAACTAATTTCAACTTTTAATTAATAATAATATCTACAAAAGGATGAAATTGTTTTATCTTGTTTCTATCCATTAATGAAAACCATAAATGGATAGTACATGTTAAGATTATATACATTATGAATAAAACATAACATGAATAAACTCTACATTAATCTCCAACGCCTCAGTAATAACACCCAAATTTTAAATTAAATCATTCCAAGAACTACCAACCTAAAAAATATACAAAATATTCCCGAACAAGTTCATAACACAAAAAATCAGAATGAATTTAACTCATTTTCTTCCAAGATAAATGTAAAATTTATCTACAAAAAAATAATTCACTCATAATCTCAAATAATGACAATTCATATGACCTAATCATATAATCTCCATGATTATATAGTCTTTCCCATAAATAACCCGAATCTCTATGATTTTCTAGGGTTCTACTTTTTATGTGGCTTTGATTATTTGGGTTAGGAAAAATTATTTCATTTTCAATCACATGTCAAAATCATTTTCATTATAGATTGAATGGTACAATTCATAGTTTGATGAAGTGAATCATGAAACTGTTCAGAATGGGTTGTCGGTCTATCTATTAGCTAAATCTAGATAGATCCCCCACTGAAGCGATGATCAAGATCAACATCGATGCTTCTCTTTATAACGATGGGATTTTCTAGGTCAGTTTGGGTCTTTGGGACCATTACAGCGGGTTCATTGCATCTAGAAAGGAGGCTGGTTGTGAATTATAGGATACCTTTAATATTGTATGTTAACTCAACTAACGATTGATGTTGAATCCATTCCCCTTTATATACCAATGAACATTTTCTCATCATGTCCTCGAGTATCAGATTAGTCATTTCAGATATTCACTCATATTGGGGGTGATAGGATGTATTGAAATTCAATTCACTATTTAGATCATGTGGTATACTTCTCTATATTTTTTATTTGAACCGTGGTTCATGCTTAGAAATGATTGAAATTGGAACTCTATGAAACCACCCCACATTTTTTACGTATATCATGGAATGTCATTAAAGAGTGGAATCATCCTAAATAGTGATGATATGGGAAGTCTTGAGAGACCATCCACAATAACCCACATGCCATTGATTCTTTAGGATGTTCTAGGGAGACCAGTAACAACAACTATAGTGATATTGTCACACTTCTATGTTGGTATGGCTAGTGGTCTAAATTACCCTTATGTAAGTTGTCACTCTATATTCACTTATTGAAAAACCATGCATCTTGTATTGTTTTCAGCAGTCTCCCTTTTCATGTTTTCCCACTAATACTGATCACAAAGGTCCGGATACATTTTAGTGATTCTTGTATTTAAAAAGAATTTAGAGTTTTGATATTCATCCATCAGCTCCTAATTTATATCTGGAATAGATGGAACACATATCCTTGTATTATATTTAAGTACACCTTCTTGATCAATATTGAACAAAAGAAAAAACTCATTATTCAAAACAATTATCTTCTTCTATAATAAAGTACCATCTCTTTGAGCTTTTGTGATATTCACTAGCAATGATAATTAATAAATATTTTGGTATATGGTTGATGATATCTCTTCTCTAATTATAAACATGTCTAACCTTACTATTTCCTTGATCAACATATCTCCTTGAATCGTCATCTTTGAGGAAAAATTATGTGTTTCTAACTTAATGTAATAGAAAATTTGTATTCTCTTTGTTGTGGTATGTAATTGAATAATCATAGTCCTCATGAAGTTCCAACGATCTCGTCTATTGGTTGTTCAATTCTTTTTTCATGAAAATATACTTCAAACATTGGTGGTCTTTTATATATCACATTTATCCCCATTAATAGAGTACATCCATGTCTCTGTTGAAAAAAAACTACATCAAGATCTTTCTCATGTGAAGGATAATTCTGTTCTTGAGGCTTCAACTGTCGAGATACATAAGCAATCAGCTTATAATTTTTCATGAGAATGTACACAAGCCCTGTCAGATATACCTCACTAAAAATAAAAAATCCTTCTCCAATATAGGATAGAGTTAACACGTGTTTAGTAACCAATCTATTCTTTAAATCTTTGAAATATTCTTCTCCCTCATTTTTCTAGATATAATTGTCCCCTTTTTAATTTATCATTGATAGAGGAAAATAAATACAGTAAATTTCATCACAAAACACCAATTATATCATAATAAACATGGAAACAATGAATATTAGTTGTTGTTTTAGGATGAGCCCACCCCTCTACAACCTTTGTTCTTCCTAGGTAAATTTGTATTCCTTCATTGGTTACATTTTGACCTAAGAAAGAAACATTTTTAACCAAAATAAACATTTTCCAAAAATTCCATATATCCTCATCTTTTTAATTTTTTAAATATAACCCTTAGATAATCCTCAATCTCCTCATAACTATTGGAATATATCATAATACCATCAATAAAAACAAGAACAAACATATCAAGGTTGTCCTTAAACACTCTATTCATCATACCTATATGTAACACCCCGACCATATAATCCTTGAGTCGGTGAATTATATTAATACATTGGCATTATTACAAGGAATCAAGTCCTGAAGGACCGATCAGTTTAGTAGTCTTGGAAGAGAGATACACACATAAGTACAACACTACAACATGAAATGAAAAACAACAATAATTTATACCATTAGAAACATCCAAGATTCCATGATTATTCCTGTAAGTCGCTCTTAAATAATTTTTTCATATCCTGGGAAAATAAAACATGAGAAATGGGTGAGCTCAAATGCTCAGTAATAGTAATCCATACAGCAGAAGATAACATAAACATTAAAAATGGTGAATAATTGAAAACACATGACTTTACAAATAATAAACATGAACTCTTTTTGGAAGGAATATGAGCTGAGTAAATAATTCCATAATAAAACATAGTCATGGATATTATACTAGTCGAATAATCACATAAAATGTCAATATCTTATATCATAATGATGGAATTCATAATGTTGGACATCATAACGAAATATTCAAGGCCTAGTGTCAAGTCTACAAATAAGATAATGTCTAATCATGTTCCAAAACACTATTTTTTTCCTGATACCTACCGATGCATCGAAGAGCTATAGAAGGCTCCACCCGTCACTTAATAAGTCCAGTTTATTCCTGATATGAAAAGTTTGAAACACAACACAGACATTCACATTAAAACTAGCTTATGAAATTTCAATACTTTATCCACAAACCATGAATGGTATAAAAATACCACATCCACAATAAAAAATAACTCATTCAATAAAATATGGAAGATTTTATTGTAATAGATTAACCGCAATTGAGATTAATGAATGATATTGACATAGATGAAAATAATCAACTAAACTATTTGAGAGAAATATCCCCTTTTTTCATTAAAAAATTTAAATGTTCCACTATTTGTCAAGAATACTTTTAAAAATAGATTTTTGACTCATAGTGTCCCATACCACTTTGAAAATTTTAAAAAGAGTGTAAATATTATTACATTAATGTTCATATAAATAAATCCTTTAATTTTTTTAAAACATTGTCATTAATGATAATTATTTAGAAGAATAAATTTTTAAAACATTTATAATGATATTTTAGTTAGAGTTCCAAATCAAAAGAAAGGCACGTTAATACATATAATTGAGAAAATAAAAACATTATAATATATTTAGAATAAATAATTTCATTATATACTATGTCAAAGGATTGTATATGCACCATATATATGTGAATTGGTGCACAATCAACAATGAAGACTCAAAGGAATGTAAATTGAGTTGAAATCCCTTATAATGAAAGTATCCTTAGGTAAAGGATAAATAAATGACAAAAATATATGTGAAAAATATATATAAACTCAATATGGTTGGATATTTAGTTTAAATTAATCAGAGTACATTCAAACATATTCTTTTAAAAACAATACCAATGACATGGACATTTAACTCAATGAATGGAAATTGAGTTAAGATCATGTTTATATCAATGACTTGAGAAATTATCAATGGAGTGATTTTGTGTTTCAAATGTATATCCACACAAAGTATAGTGGTAATTACTAAATAAATAATAAATAGTGATTCCACACATAAGCTTTGAGTAAAATACTCAATGAAGTATGCATAAATCCCAATGAGTGGAAATTGAAATTTGAAATTCCCTTACTGATTTTGTAACTTATGAAACATACAACCCTGGAAGGTATGATCATAAAATTAAGATGTAAATACCCATAAATCAAATTATATCACACCAATAATACAATCATGGACAGTATATATGCTACACAAAACGAAATAGTGGCGAATATAGCATATATCTCATAGAAATAAAAAGTGAGATGAAAAATGGTTGTTTCGTTGTAATCAATCGAGTCGTATGACCAAAAGTTAATAACCACCAAATTAATCTTATAATACCATGAATATAAAGATAATAAAGATAATATATATCATATTGAAGTACCAAATACACTACATGCAATAAATAAGTGGCGAACAATGGAAATCTTACAGAATTAAAATTGAGATAAAAAACCGCATACCTCAAGTCCGACTTGTCTTGTATGTTCCTTGTTCTACCAGAATAATAATCATTAGTTAATTTTTACTTGATTAAGAACATTTTTCAAGTTTATTATTCCTTTTATATCACTTATTACCTTTCTATAACAATTATTTAATTATTTGAGTTAATAATGAATATTTTATTGATGTTCGGAACATGAGTCAAAATGGAACTTGTTGTAATTAAAATTTTTCCATGAAGTGAAATGTAAATTATATCCAAAATGATATACATGATTTAAATATAAGATATATATTACATATCAATTATATATATATATATCTAGTAATAACATTACATAACATATGGAGATAAGAAATGAAATGTACCGTTCATGGAGACGGTAAGCCGTACGTACACATGAACACTATTTTCATTTCTATTTTGTAATTCAATGGAAATAAAACATAATGATACATATATATATATTATAATTACAGTATTATATCATATATTATAGAATTAATTTCATCCTTTATACGTACCATATAAGGAATTAACGAGTCTTATCATTTTGAGGGGGCGGTAGTCCACACTTCCTCAAATGAAATTATCATGTTTTACCCATAATTCAAACCATAAAATAATGATATAATTGGAAAATAAATAAGAAGAATGAAACCATAAACATAATATATATATATATATATATATTATAAATACAGTTCCATCTTAATGGACACCATGAGTGGCATTAGGTGATAATCGAACAATCATCGTTTTGTGATGCGTTAGTTTGCCATCCACAGAAACAATATGTTTCTTCACCCATTAGATGGAGGTGTGTGTAAGTGTAGTTCAAATAAATTTCATAAAAACATAATAGTATATTTAGGATACTGGCGTTGTTATAAAATAAAGTAATAAAAAGTGTTTAAATTGATGGAGAAGTAAAATAAATCAAAAGAAAACAAAAGAATTTAAGAGAAAGTGTTACCTTCAATTTTGGTAAATTCCTTTGGATTGAACCAAATGGACTTCTTGAAGTGCCTTCGGCATAGGGTAACACTTCTAAGTGGAATAGGGGGATCTTGAGAGATTATTTTTGAAGGGGTTGAACGAGCCTAATGGATTTGATGCTGTTAATTTGAGAGAAGGGGAAGTGCCCTTTTCTAAGAGGAGTGTGGGGAACCTTAAGAAAAGATTGAAATATTATTTTATAATAAAATAATTTTCGGGTTCTAATGGATATAAATTAAATTATTTAATGGATAATGTTGGTATGGGTCTAAAACCACTCAACTAATATGTTTTAGATAGGTTTGGGTCACTATATTAAATTTATCTTTTAGATTTAACTCTTAGTTAAATAGTTTGACATTTACCATGTCTCATTGTATTTTTATATTAAATGGTTAATAAATAAAAAATAATCTTCAATAGAACCACAAGTGGTTCATTAATGATACAATTAACATTATATTAGTTTTTTGGCCGAAACCTATATTTTTAGGATTATTATATCAACCTATAATATTGTATTTGTTTTAAAAACTCATTTTTGTCGATTTTGACGTTATTTAATAATTTTTTTTGTTAAATTCCAAACTACATTATTACATTAAACTATATAAAATTAATCAACCCCTACATGTCATATTAACCTATAATATTAGTTTAATTTTTTTAAAGTCTCAAATTACATTAATTTGGATATTTATAATGTCAATTATTTTAATATTTTGTTATTAAGGTAATTACAGCCCCATCATTGTGTCATAAATAAATTAAATTATTTATTTTAGAAAAATTTAAAATAAAATAAAATTATGTAGGAAGTAAATTTATCTTTCTCGTGAATATTTATAGTTGAATTTTTCTTATGTATAACCCTATATTAAAAATGGTTTAGTTATTAAACATTGATTTTAACTCTTGTAACTCTTCTTTAAATAAAATAATAAAAACGTCATAATCAAATCCAAGTCTAGATAAAGGATCATATTTTATTCCTAATGTTTTTCTGTACGAATTACACTTATCAAATATAATTAGGATATGTCTTGGGGTAATTATGATATTATTTTTACCCTTAATTACCCTATTTACTTTTAACCGTGGTAAATAAAAGTAAAAAGTTACTATTCAAGAAAAATTATTTTCATCTTATTGAACAAAAAATTTCTTACTTATATCAACTTTTTCTCTCAAATTTTTAAAATTCCACTCACAAAATCGATAAAATTATGTTTTATGTGAATTTTCAAATGCTCCTATGAGGCGGGTAAAAGACAGTAAAATGTTTAATAAAATTGTATACATCTAATTTTATTATAAATTGAATGCAATGAATAATATTTAACCTATATAGATATTATGTATCTATTTTGACCGAAAATAAATTTAAATAAAATAAATAATTATTTAAATAAAATGTTGATTTTAACCAATAACATAGTGTTTTTCATTATTCATAAAAAATATGAAAGATTTCCGAAAAATACCAAAATTTCACCTAAAGATAATATTTGATATTCTGAATTCAAAAATTTAGTCTATTTGACCAAATTGAAAACATTTAATTAGAATTTTATAATTTAAGAATAATTCATGTTGACGAACCAAAAAAGTGTGTTTTTAAGAAATAATTACAAACAAATGATTGATACTTGTTTGTGTTCAATTTCAAAGGGAAATTATTTCTAATGAATAAAATTGGAATAAATGGAAAAAATATAAAATATTTATACTTCCAAACAATTAAAATTTATTATTTAACACCGCAAATTATTTTTATTAAAAAGTTGTTTTCAGTTAAAATATAGTATTTTTCACTATTCACCCAAATATGAAAGTTATCAGAAAAACACCAAAAATTAATTGAAACTAAATACATATGTGAAAATTATATAGAAGGAGTTATTTTGTCAAATTGTATATATAAAAGTTTCAAATATTGGATTCAAAAAGGGATCTCCATTAAAAAGTGGTAAAATTTCATTTTTTTAAAAAATTCTTATTTTGTCTGAAAAAATGAATTTGTTTGTTTATTATGTATTTCAAACTAATAATATAGATTATAAAATTATAATTATTTTATAATGTTCAAAATTTAGTTTCTAATATTTATAACAAATTTTGAACAGCTAGTTTAGTATGTCTTGGTGCACTCGAACTCGGTGTTGCGTGTAGCACAAGCCATTGAATTTAATGGAAATAACATACTATGAAATATTGGTGTTTTAAATTATTCCCTCCATTTTGAAATTATCTCCTATCGATTTTAAAATTTGGCTGGGGAACTTCATTGAATGTCCCACTTCGGAAAGAGAGTTAATAAAACTATAACTTTAAATGAATGGTAGAGAAGTACAAAGGTCACCCGAGATATCCCATACTATGATTACATGTAGGAAATCATGGATATGGAAGATAATCTAAGTGTCAGGATATGATGGAGAGTGATGGAAAACATGATCAGGGGAATGTTAACAACAAGAAAACCACAATATTTTGATGGGATAAATGGTAATTAGTCTCCCAGTAGGAAGAGTAAACAGAAAACAATTTTTTTGTATTATGTTACATTTTATATGGATGATGAATTTATTAATGAGACTTACTAATAAAATAAAGAGATATACTTACTTTTTTGGTATATTTTTATCTTTCTATAAATTACTACCAAAAACTCATCTCCTTTTCAAAATGATGTGTATTTAAGAAGACATGGTCACACCTGAAGCACTAGAATCAACTTCTAGATAAACACATGATCCATAAAGGATAAAATATATATTTCCATTGTCTTTAGAGATTATGAAAAACCATAATTGTTAGTACAAAATCAAATGATCCCCAAAAGGATAATCCATTAGAGAAAGAAATATTAATCTTAATTTCTAAAATTAAACCAAAAATAACCAAAGATCAATAAATACCATACAATAAACAATTTTCCATAAAATCTTTCAATATAATCAAAACTAATATTGGAACTCAAATCTCAGATGAATTTTCTTACGTAGTCTTCCACGTTAAATTGAATCTCCAAATAACATCGACTACTTTTAAAGTCACATTATTAAAAGTAATTAACCTAATCACATATTCTCTAGGATAGGTTAATAATTTCCATAAATAACCAAATTCTATATAAATCCACAATAAATACAATGTTAAAAACCCACCATTAAACCTCAAATGAAATCCCATAGTATTCAATTTTCCATAGGAATATAGTGTTTCCAAAAGAGATAATATCTTCTAAAATAACATTTATCACTTAATCACCAAATCTTTTTCCTGTAGTAAAGATAATTCGTAAGATCCCAATGTCAACATATTCTTGATCCATAAAATCATTTAACTAAAAAAGAATTACTCATGCTAACCAGAGACTTCACATAGTCTAGTGGTTGGTGATAAATCCCAGTCGCACTTTGGTTGTGGGTTGGATTCACATAGTGTGGTCCGAAGCGATGGGTTGTCACTCGGTTTGCGTGTTGTACTTTTTCAAAAACTATATTTTATAGCATTCCCTAAAGGATATGGATTCCTCAAAATAATCATAACATAATTTAACCAGCAATGTAATTTCATACCTTGCATTTTCATCCCAAAAATTAGTAACCTGTAATTTCCTCAATTTAAAGAGTCATATAAACCCAAATTATTATTTATAACTATATCTATGAAAGAAAAGATAATTATTCTTCTAATAGAATTTTCATATAACAAACTGCAGGGTTACAATAAAAGAGAAAAGTCTTCCAAAGTAATCTCATCAAAAAAGAGAACTAATACCTTTAAAATATTTTCCATCCATTTCATTACACATATGATGTTCATGGACCAAGAGGTTATCCTATAAAATTGGGTATTAACATGGTTGAGGACAAGGTCCGTTACATTTATGAAAAATGAATGTAATTGGATGCTAGGGTTCATTTTTATTTTATTCCATAGTACTCTTCATTTTTCCTCTGCAATTATTTACATTACGCCCTTATTTCCCACACATAAATCATTTCATTGTTCCATTGAGACAGTTTCCTAGGTGTCTCTTTCCACATTTTGGGCATGATGGAAATTGAGTTGTCTTTTCTCCCTGACCTCCATTGCTGGAGCTCTTATCATTCAAAGCTTATATCTTATTTGTTGAGTCTGGGAGTTGGATAATATATATGTTGTTGATCATATTTTTGGAATATTGATTTGGCATGAAGAAACTATATTTTACACCTATCAACATTCCATTTTGATTCACATTTCCACCAATGTTCCCACCTTGTACATCATGTTGTATGTTACTACGACTTCCTTGGAATCCACCCATTAACTAAAACCAGAAAGCATTGTGTGAGTAATAATAGTTATAAAATCACTAAGAATATACCATCACACCTTATTTTCAATCATAAACACCCTAGGATTAACCAAGGTTATTTATTCTCATCCAAAATGGAAATCCTTAAAATCAGGTTGTAATAAAATTGTGAATTATCCTAAGCATATACCCCCAGGATTGTCGTAACTAATAGTGCAACAATGCCCATGGTGGTGCACCAGGATACCCCAGATCAGGACCGAATATCTTGGTTGAAGTTTTCACTCCTAGGTACATCAATGCCAGAGCCGCCACTGCCTACTCATATACAAACATGGATGTAGTTCTTTGAAAATACACAAAATCTCTACATTACCATGATTCTAGGAAGTTATTATATACTATTCATTAATGTCCATCTTAGGGTAATGTGCTCTAATCAGAGTTTATCAAAATCTAGTTTCCATGGTTTGTACTAAACTTCCTCTGATATCGATTGTAATGCCCCTATCCTAGAATCCGAAAGCCAGTGCATTATTTTAATACATTGGTTTGATTAAAAGGAATCAAGTCCCAAAGGACCAATTAGATTATTAGTATTGGAAATAATATACACACACAAGTTCAACGCTACAACGTGAAAAGAAAAACAACACTAATTTATTCAATAGAAACATCCAAGCTTCCAAGATTATTCCTGCAAGTTTGTCTTAACTAAATTCATCATATCCATGGAAAATGAATCATGAGAAAGCGGCGAGCTCAAACGCATAGCAAGAGTAAACAATATAGTAGAAGATAACAGAATCATTAGGCATGGTTAATAATTAAAAAAACACATGACATTACAAATAATAAACATGAAAAATTTATGCATGAATACGAGATGAGTAAATAATGCCATAATAAAAGATAGTCATTGGTATTCTAATAGTCGAATAACCACATTAAATATCAATATATATTATCAAAATGATGGAATTCATATTGACGGACTTCTGAACCACATAGTCAAGGCCTCGTTCCAAAACTACAAATAAGATTTTGTCAAGGCCTTGTTCCATGACAATAGTTTGTCTCATGAGAGCTACCGATGAATCGAGGATCTATAGCGGGCTCCACCCATCAACTAATTTTCCAATTCATTCCTCATATGAAATGTTTCAAAACGTAACATAAACATTCATATTGAAACTAGCATACAAAATGTAAATACATTATCCACAAACCATGAATGGTATAAAAATAGCACATCCATAGTCAAACATAACTCATTCAATACAATATCGAATATTTAATTGTAACTGATTAACCTCAATCAATAATAATGAAGGATGTTGATATAGATGAAAATAATAATCAAAATTATTTGAGAGAAATATCTCCCTTTTTCTTGAAAACATTTTAACGTCAAAATATTTGTCATGAAGCCGTATAAAAATATATTTTTGAATCAATGTGACCCATACCACATTCAAACATTTAAAAGGAATTTTAATTTTAATACATTAATTTCCATATAAATAAATCCTTTAAACCATTTTTAAAACATGGACATTAATGAGAATTATTTATAAGAATAAATTTTTAAATCATTTAAAATGATATTTTAGTTGGTGTTCTTAACCAAATGAGAGATGCTTGATTACAAATAATTTAAGTTATCAAAACTTTTTAATTTCTTTATAATAAATTATATCATTATATACTATGTCGAAGGACAGTATATATACCCTATATAAGATAATTGGTTCATAATCAACACAGAAGTCTCAATAAAATGTAAATTGAGATGAAATCAATAACAAAAGCAATATCATAGGTAAAGGATAAATCAATGACATAAATATGTGTAAAAAATATAAATACACTCAATATGATTGGATATTAAATTTAAATAAATAAGAGGATATTCAAACATATTCTTGTAAAAACAATACCAATGACTTGGACGTTTATCTCAATGAATGGAAATTGAGTTACGATCATGTTTATATCAATGAAATGAGAAATTTTCGATGGAGTGATTATCTGTATCAAAAGTATATCCACCAAAAGGGGAATATAAATAACTACATAAATAATAAATAGTGATTCCACACATAATCATGGAGTAAAATAATCAATGGCGTATGTGTAAAGCCCATTGAGTGGAAATTGAAATTTGAAACTCCCTTATCGATTTGGAAACTTATGAATCATACATCCCATGAAACAAGGATCATACATTGAATATGAAAATACCCATAAATTAAATTATATTACAGCAAGAATACAATTATAGAATGTACATACTCCACACAAAAGGATATAGTGGCCAATATAGCATGAATCTCATGGGAATAAAAATTGAGATGAAAAACGCTTACTTCGTTGTAATCAATCGTGTCATATGAACAAAAGTTAATAACAAAAAAATAAATCAAAGAATTCCATCAATATAAAGAGAATCATGATAATATATATTAAATTTAAGTAAAATATATACAAAATTAAATAAATAACTGATTATCAATGGATATCCCACATAATTAAAAGTGAGAAAAGAGACCCCTTACCACATGCCAGACTTGTCTTGTATGTTCCATGTTCTTTTTAAATAATAAAAATAAGATAATTTTTACTTCATTAAGAACATTTATAAATTATATTATTCCTTTAATATCACTTATTACCTTTATATAACAATTTGTTAATTATTTGAGTTCATATTGTATATTTTATCGATGGTCGGATCTTGATTCAAAAATGAGCTTGTTATAATTACAATTTATCCATGTGGTCAAAAGTCCATTATATACAGCATGATATACATGATTTATATATCATATATATATTATATATCAAGTATATATATATATATATTTATTTATTTATTACAGTACATAACATTTGGAGATAAATAATGAAATGTAACGTTCATGGAGACGGTAAGCAGTACGTACACTTGAACAAAACTTTCATTTCTATTTTGTATTTTAGTGGAATTAAAACCAAATTATAAATAGGTGTATAATAATTACAGTATAATATCATATATAATATGATTAATTCCATCCTTTATATGTCTCAAATAAGGCAATAACGAGTCATATCATTTTTATGGGGCAGTAATCCCCACATTGTCAAATCAAATTATACTGTTTTACCCATAATGGAAAAAATAAAATAATGATATAAATGGAAAATACAGAAGCATAAAGAAAAAATAAACATAATATATACATATATATCATATATAAAAATAGTTCCATATTAATGTCCACCATGAGAGGCGGTAGGATATAATCAAACCATCATCATTTCGTGAGGCGTTAGTTTTCCATTCCCAGAAACACTATATTTTTCACCCAATACATGGAGGTGTGTGTAAGTGTAGTTTTAATACATATCATAACAACATCCTAGTATATTGGGGAAACTTTTTTTGTTATAAATTAATGTAATAAAACAATTTTAGGGGGAAGGAGATGTAAAATAAAAAAAATAAAACAAAAGAATTCAAGAGAAAGTGTTACCTTTAATTTGGGTAACTTCCTTTGGTTTGAACCATAAAGACTTCTTGATGTGACTTCATCCTAAAGTAAGTCTTCTAGGAGGAAGAGGGGGATCTTCAGAGAATATTTTTTTATGGTTTGGATGAGCCTAATTGTTTTTACGGTGTGAATTTGAGAGTAGGGGAAGTGCCCTTTTATAAGTGGAGTGAGGGGAACCTTAGGAAAATCCTGAACTATTATTTTATAATAAAATAATTTTGGTTTTAAAATGGCACCAAAATGAATTATTTAAATGCTAAGGTGGGGAAAGTTCTAAAACCTCTCATCCAATAGGTTTTAGAGAGGTTTGGGTCACTATATTAAATTTATCTTTTATATTTAACTCGTAGTTATATAGTTTTACATTTACCTTGTCTCTTTGTATTTTTATATTATATGGTTAATATACTTACTATAAACATCTAGAAAACCCCATGTGGTTCATTAATTATACAAACATCCTTATATATGTATTTTTTCTGTACTTTATATTTTTAGGATTATTATATCAACCAATAATAGTGTATTTGTTTTAAAAACTCAATTATGTAAAATTTTGACATTATTTAATAATTGATTTTGGATAAAGTCCTAAAATATTAATTACATTAAAATAAATACATTTAATCAACCCTAACATTCCATATTAACCTATAAAGTTATTTTAATTTACTAAAAGACTCAAAATTCATTTATTTGGATATTTATAATTTCAATTGTTTTAATATATCATTATTAAGGATATTGTTGCGTCATCATTGTGTCATAAATATATTAAATTATTTAATGTCTAAAATTTATAAATAAAATATCATTATGTTACAAATATCATTATGTTTCTAGTGAATATTTATAGTCGAATTATATCTTTTTTATAACCCTATAATAAAAATGGTTTAGTTATTAAACGTAGATTTTAACTCTTTTAACTCTTCTTTAACTAAAATAATAATAAATGTCCTAATCAAATCCAAGTGGACCTAAAGGATCATATTTTATTACTGAGGCTGTTTCCTGTCAAATTACACTCTTCCAATAGAATTAAGACATGTGTTGGGGTAATTATAATATCATTTTTAACCATAATTAACTAATTACTTTTATTTGTGGTAAAGAAAAGTAAAAAGATACTATTCACCAAAAAAGTATTTTCATCTTATTTAATCACATTTTTCATAATTTTATCAACTGTGTCTCTTGGATTTATGAAATTCCACTCACATAAGTAGTAAAAATAAGTTTTATTCAAATATGAAAATGCTCATAGGATGTGGGTAAAAGATAGAAAAAAATTCAATAAAACTTTCGAAATCTTATTTTATTATAAAATGATATAAATGAATTATATTGAACTTATATAGTTATTATGTGTCTATTTTTACATAAATTAAATTTATATAAAATAAATAATTATTTAAATAAAAACCCGTTTTAACCAATAACTTAGTGTTTTTCACTATTCATCAAAAATTGAAAATTTTCTTAAAAATACCAAAATTTCACCCTAACTAATTTTGATAATATGAATTCAAAAATTAAGCCTATTTTACCAAATTAAAATCATCGAAGTTTCATTTATTAATTTAAAATTATTTCTTATTGTCAAAACAAAAAAGCATTTTTTAAGAAATAATAAATAACAAAAGATTGATACTTTTTTATGTTCAACTTCAAAGGGAAATTATTTCCAATGAATAGCATTGGATTAGATTGAAAAATAAAATCTATTTATACTTCCATGTTGTAAAAATTTATAATTTAACACTACAAATTATTTTAATTAAAAAATATGTTTTCAATTAAAATATAGTATTTATCACTATTCACACAAATATGAAAGTAATCAGAAAAACACCAAAACATTATTGAAAATAAATTCCTATATACTGTTTCTAAAGAAGGATATTATTTTCTAAAATTTAAAATATAATATTTTCAAATATTGGATTTAAAAATTGTTTTCCATTAAAAGGCGGTAACACTACATTTTTTAAAAAATTATTCTTTTATCTGAAAAAATGTATTTGTTCTTTATTATGTCTAACAAACTGATATTATGGATTCTAAAATTATAAGAATTATATAAAGTTAAAAATTTAGATAATAATATTCATAACATCTTCTGAACAGCAAGTTTGGTATGTCGTGGTATGCTCGAACTCGGTGTTGTGTGTATCACAATCTATTAAATTTAATGAAAATAAAAAACTAGGAAATCATGGGGTGTAACACCATAATTATAGAAGGTACATTAGTAAAGGTGAATGGAATAAAAACAAAATAACAATGCCCATATATTGATTAGAAGGTAGCCTTTGGAATATATTTTTTCATCACCCTCAATTGCTTATACCTAGATTGAAAATCAATCTTAGAGAAAAATTGAACCACACAAAGAAGGTAAAATAAATAATTATTATTTGTATGAGGGTACATTTTCTTGAATCTGATACCATTATGTTCTCTATATTCAATGTATATTTTCATTGATCCATCATTTTTATTTACAAATAGTGCAAGTTCTCCCCAAGGAGGCACGCTTGTTCAGATAAATCCTATATCAAAAAGTTTCTAGAGTTGTTTATTTAATTCCTCTAGCTCCACAATTTCAATTATATATGGGGTGTTTGATATTTACATGGATATATGAATGAGTACAATGGATAACTCTACCTCTCTTTCTTAGTGAGTTCAAGGTTACTCCTCAATGTATATGTCAATGTATAATTGAATAAAGGGACATTTTCTATTCTTATACTTTATTTTTCTTATTATTCTTCACCAATAATTATATAACACCACAAAAATGTTATGTGATGTTTCTATTAAATACATTCCATTCATTAGATAGCCAACATTTCAAAAATATTTATGTTTATTTGAAACAATACTTGGTTATTTAGGAGATATTCATAGCATATCCATTAAACTTAAACATTCCACGTCTCTATTTTTAATTTCAAAAAAGAGACCTACATAGTAGCAATCATGGTTATATTTGGATTCTGATAGAATCAACATAATTATTGGTGAATAGTAACATACCATTAAAAGAATTATTATTCCCTTATAAATACTAATATGACCCTTATGAATGGTAACCTTACCCATGAATTTATAAATAAATTTAGGTACCTTAAAAATGAAGATGAAAATTTTAAGTGTTGGAATTTTTCAATTAAATAATTATTTTAATTTAAAATTAAATTTCTCATACATTGAATATTATTTTGGAAATATGGAGTTAATTTTGGGATTCTACTTGTCAAAAAATGATTAGGGGGGATTTTTTTGTATTTTTTTGAAATAAAAGAATTTTTCATGAATATTAAAACATATTAAGTTACTATATATATATATTATAATTACAATAATGTATTTAGAGAATAATTAGTGATGTTAGAACCCAAATATCGAACTCACATTCACTTATTACAATTATTATTCGTGTAATCCTCAACATTTCTTTTCTTGTGGAGAAATAATAAATTAATGAATATAAAATTAAGAAAACCCTATTCACCTCCAATATATAAACTACCCATCACCCACTCTTCCTCCCACATCACTCAAGAATAAATACTTTCCTAACATCTTATCAAGTATCTCTCTAAGCTCCTCCGCCACTTCTTAGACCTAATGGTCTCAACAAAAGGCCAAAAACAAAGGCCTTTAGGATATTCTGAAGGAGTACTAAAGAGGTGAACCTCTCTTCCTTTTTCTTTCATCTTCTTTTACAAGTTACATTATCTTGTTTCTCTCTCCTCACCTCCCCTCATAAAAATTATATTATTATTATATTACCTTACATGAACAATAATTTTATCATTATAATGGATTATTTCATCATCATATCTCTTTTCCCCATCCTCTTATACTAAAAATGATAACATTGTCCGAGATGTGTTACTTTATCACAATCAAGGATGACTTGTTTCCAATTTCCATTATTATCTTCAAGAATGGACATTATACCTTATTAATGGGTGAAAAAAATCTTAATATATGTATTTTAGCTTATGATTTGTTGTTTAATCCATACACCATCATAATAATATATAATTATATAAAACAAGGTCAATATGCACAAAACCGCCAAGTAAATCCAAGCGTTTATCATTCACATTTTTCTATGAGTCATCCCTAAGGTATATAATCTAGAATAATTATAATGTCATTTATAATGTCTCTAATAATATATATTAACAATTATTGATGTTTAAAATCATTTCAAATGAACAACCATTAATGAATACAAGTATAATGATAATGAAAACCAAGGAATAAAAAGATTCCAAAATAATAAAATTATTCCTATTAAACCCATCAAAAAGGTCATTACATAACCAAATAAGGTTATAAAAAATTAATTACATGTTGATTAGAGTCTTGAATTATTAATTAAAAAATCAATATTTAATTATTCTGGTCATTAATATCAATCGAGAAAACCTTCAGGCATATGGTAAGGGGTTTATTATCTCAGTTTTAATTCTGTGAGATTTCCATTATTGGATACTTATCTATTGCATGTGGTGTATTGCGTACTAAAATATGATATATATTATCATTATTAACTTTATTTTCAATGTATTATATGATTTATTTTGTGATTATAAATTTTTGGTCATACGACTCGATTGGTTACTATGGGGTAAGGGACTTTGTCTCAATTTCAATTTCATTCTAAGTTACATGATATTGTCCACCCAGACATTATTATTTATTTTATCCACTTCCCATTTGAGATAATTATTTATTTTAAATTTTAAATATATTATATATCCTTATTTTGGATGCATGGATATTATTATTTTCTTAATCCATATACCCTTTTACATACAATGTTTTTTTGGAATGTTGTTTTAACTATAGAAATATAAATAAATATGTATCCATTACTCTAGATGATTATTGAGAATGAAAATTGTATTGAATTAAATATATGTATATAAAATTAATTGGATTTTTTGAGAAAGGTGAGTCCCACTATATCCCTTAAATGCATCAACATGTCTCATGAGACAAATCAGTTTGCTGCAAACCCTTCATTTTTTTTTCAAAATATCAGACAAGTTTCTACCCACAGACACAAATATTTTCGACAATATAGTGGTATCATCTTCCAGAAACAAGACGTCCAATTAATAAGCATATATATTTATTAATTTTGATTTATTACTATCCATGAAGCATTAACTATGAATAAAATCCATGGATTAATTTTCATTCTACACTACAGGAAATATGATCTATACCAACAGTTTGGAACCATTGTTATCAGCCTCCAAACCGTTGGTATAGCCTATACTAATGATTTGGAGAACCATTTCCACGTAATCCAGGGGATAGGCCTATTCCAATGGTTTTGGTAAAACCATTGGAATATAACTATACCAACGGTTTTCAAAACCGTTGGTATAAGAAATATGAAATTATAAACCTACAGTTCTATAAAACTGTTGGTATATGTAATTCAACAGACAATCATCCAGTTGGTTTTGATCCCAACACCTCTTGTTTCTAATTGATTGACCTAACCACTAACCTAACATAATTTCCAGAACATAATTTCATAAGTATATATATGTATTATCATATGTATTTTAAATTTTGATGTATTTAATGTCTTTTGAATGAATATTTCATTAAAAATAAATGTACATATACCAACAGTTCTCAAAACCATTGGAATAGATCTATAGTAACGGTTTTGAGAACCGTTGGTATAGGTTCTTTGATTTTGGGACCTATACAAATGGTTTTGGAAAAACCATTGGTATAGGAGAGACATATACCAACGGTTTGGAAAAACCGTTGGTATAGTGTCACTATAATAGAATTATACCAATGGTTTTGGCCAAACCATTGGTATAGGCCCAAATTAGTTATTTATACCAACGGTTTGTCGAAAAATGTTGGTATATCTCCAAATTAGTGACCTATACAAACAGTTTTGGCCAAAACATTGGTATAGGTCTAAATTAGATAACAATACCAAATCTTTTAGCAAGCCCATTGGTATAGGTCCCAATTATTGAAAAACACCAACGATTTTCCCAAAACCCTTGGAATAGAGAATATTTCTTGTGGTGCACAATTAATTAATGGCATGTGATTTTCATTCATTCAGCATGACATAATGGTTATGAAATTTTTTTTATGATTCAATAATTGTTGATTCATTATTCCGTGATTAGTAAAACATTTGGAGCATTTCATTCCACCCCCTTAATTTGTATCCAATAAATAGTTTATTATGAGAATATCACTAATTTATTTCTCAAGGATGTAGATCATCAGTTTTTTTATGTATTTTGTTTTTTAATTTCCCAATGTATTGTGCGTTTCATGTATGTATCTAGTTTTATCAAGAGTACTAAACTTAACATTCCATCTAGATTTCATTCCTTTTAATCATTTTAATGTGTTCTGTAATGCACCATTTGTAGGCTTCTGGTGATGGGGTGTTAGAGTTGGTATCAGATAAATTTTAGTAGAAAACGAGGAAACTAGATTATAAAATGTAGATTACGAAACAATAACATAAGGTGGTGTTTGAGGTTAAACTTACAAGATCATCCTAGAATTTTGGCAAGGAATAGATTGTGTTGAAATTTCAAAAAAATACACCCATCTCAGGATTCAAACAAGTAGAGGTGGTTCTAGCACAGATTTACCTAGGAGTGAAAATTATGAAAAGTTGTTTCAAGCATGACCTGAGGTTTCATGTTTCATGACTACATTCCATGCTTCTCTCTTGGTTTTATACTCCTAGGGTATATTGTTATGATAATTCAGAATTTCATTACAATCTATCATTAAGGATTAGAATTTAAATTTTTTCTCAGATAAACCATGTCTATGAGAGTAGCTATGCATAGAATTTCGATTTATACAAAGTAATTTTCTTGCTGAGATTATAAATATTGTTTCTTATCCAAATCTAGTGTATGAAATTATATTGAAATAATGCTTAATGAAAAAAGGAGAATCAATAATCATGGACAATGTAGGGATTTCCCCATTGAGAAAATCAATATAGTCAATGTTAGAGCTGTTCTGATCATGACCATATTGGGAGAAATTACTCTGGTTGTGGCGAATAACCATGCTTCGTCTATGTTGGATTGTTTCTTGTGGATGAATCCTGCATAATTTAGCAGGACTACTAATCCAATGTTAAATGAGTATTGGATCAAGTCCCCTGGAACGATATTCATGGGATTACGATTAAATTAAAATGAATAGATATTTCTTGTAGTATATTGTCTCAAGGATGACACTGATCAATGGAGGTCTATGATCCAGAGTACCACAGAGGAAGAAGAAATAAAAGATATGGAATGTAGGAAATTTAAAGAAATATTCTTCGGCAAATATTTCCTTCATTGTGAATGAACCAAAATAAATAGGAAATTCCATGGAATAAGGAAAATAGAAGAAGAAATTGTTATAGAGTATGAGGAAACCTTCACAAGACAAGTAAAGTATGTCATTAATAACATACATGACTCGGAAGACAAAATTGATCATTCCATTGAAGTTCAAGAGCCATGTCATCAATGTGCACTGGCATCTCAATAATTTTCATCATATGATAAAATTGTATTAAGATCCATCAAAACATAGAATGAATTTTTTATATGAAATTTGTACAGGGTAAATGAAGATAAGAAGTAGTACTTTCATAACAATGAAAAGGGTAATGCGCCAATGAAGAACAAGGGAGTGAAGCTATTCCTTTTTTACGGGAACTATGGAATGAATCATCCTCAGAAATTATTGAATGGCATGAGAGTCTACTATAAGTGTGGGAAAATGTTCATCAATCTAATAAATGTAAGGGGATGAAACAATTTAGTGATTTTCAATGCTACTATTTTTGATATATGGGATACTGTGCAAATGAGTTTCATAAGTGCCAAAGAATCTTTCCTCGTAAAAGACCATAAGAGAGAGGGAAAGCTTATGTGATTACAATCGCATAAGATTAATTTCCAAATTATATAGTCTCTGGTACATTTATAATTTTCTAAAACATATCCAATTAATTATTTGATTATATATCATCACATTCATTCGTATCTTCCGAGTTTTCCAAAAAATTAGTAATGTACAATTTGATTTAATAATGGAGTTTTCAGTCAAAACTCATAGAGGATATATCAATGCAATAAAGGAATTTTGATTAGTCCCCCTCATGACACATAAATATTCTTTATTAGCTAGCCTTATCATCATACCAATTACTAAATTTGATATAATTCACGATATGAATTGGCTATCAAATTATGGTGTGAAGAACTATTTCAGGAAGAAGGAAGTTACAATTTTTTATAATGGTGTAGAATCACATATCATTAGAGTAGAAACCTCACTATATGATTCTAATCTAGATCCACCATCAGAAGCACAGATGAATACAATTCTTGGAGAGGAGGAGGGAACAATATATATGGAATTTGAACAAAATAATCAAATTGAAGACATACCTATTGTGAAAAAATACATTTGTGTATTTGTAGAAGATTTAGCTGGACATCATCTAGAGTGGGAAGTGGAGTTCCATATTTATTAATTTCATGGTGTAATAAATATATGAAAGACTCCCTATATAATGGAGACATTGGAATTAGTACCACTATAGAAACAACTAGAAAAATTGATTGACAATGGTTTTACACAACCTAGTGTTTCTCCATGGGGATCCCATTTCTACTCTGTCAAGAAGAAATATGGATCAACGAGGTTATGCATTTTTTACAGGGAAATCAATGTTATTACAATAAATAACAACTATCCTCTACCATGAATTGGTGATTTGTATAATCAAATTCATGGAGCCCAATATTTTTCAATGATTGACATTAGATCATGATATCACTAGATGTAATTTGAGGAAATATTATATTCCAAAGGAATCACTTCAAATTAGGTAATGGAATTATGAGTTTACAATAATTCTTTTTGAGCTGACTAATTCACCCTCTATTTTCTTCGATCTAATGAATAGTGTTTTGTTGGAATATCATTATGACATTGTTTGGGTATACATCTTTGATATACTAGTATACCTAAAAAGCTACAAGGACCATGATAATCACTTGTGGATTATTCAAAAAAATCATAGATGAAATGAATTATTAGGGATGTTTAGAATGTGTGAATTTCAAATTCAATAAATAAATTTTCATGGAAACATTTTCTCTTATAATGGAATCATAGTTGACCTTTGAAGACAATGGAAATCCAATAATGGACCACACCAGTGAACATAATCGAGGTTCGTAGTTATATTTTCATAGTAGGTTACTATCATCATTTCATATATAATTCTTCTTGATTATCTAACACACTAACCAATATCACATGTTATTGGGTTAAGTTTGTTTCAAATAAAGAATGTATATAATGCATTGAATAATTGAAAAAGAAGACTGGATAATGATCCAATTTTGACTCTTCTATATGGAAATGAATGATTTTTGATATATAGAGATGGATCAATGAATGGGATCGGTTTCGTACTTATGAAAAATTATACGGTTATTGCATATGCATCAAAGAATTTTAATACTCATTAGAAAATTTACCCTACTCATGATCTTGAGTTATCATCTGTGATATTTTCTCTTAATGTATGGAGACATTATCTCAACAATAAAATAAGTGAGATGTATACGAATAAAAAGTGTTTGAAATACATTTTCTACATAGAAATAACTCAACATGAGACAAAGGAGATGGTTGGACGTACACAATGATTAAGAATTTTCAATACACTACCACCCAGGAAAGGATAATTTGGTGGCATAAGCATTAAGAATGAATGATCAAGGACTTATGACCAAAATGAGCATTGAGAGAGATCCTATTTTAATAAAACTAATGAATATCGGTATGGGAATTGTTATAGAAGGGGACACATCTTTCCTATTTAAAAATATTGAAGAAAAAATTTACTAGAGAAGATAAAAAGGTCTCAATCTGATGATTGGAATCATACAAAAAAATTATAGCTGTTATGTATGGAATATTGGCATACATCGTGTATGAGGATAAAGTTATGAAATTTGGGAAGAGGATATGTCTTCCATAAATACGTGAGCTAAAAAGGGATCCATTAGTCCATGATCATAGTTTAAATTTCTCTATACATCGCAGAAGTAACAATATGTATAGAGATCAGAAGGATTATTTTTGGGGGGATAACATGAAGCAAGAAATTGATAACTATGGGACAAGGTGTATAGTTTTCCAAATAGTGAAAGCCTGGAGACAACATCCTAAATGGGTTATGAGGTATCTACCTATTCCGATATGTATGTTGGATGAAATTATGATGGATTTTGTTTTAGTACTAATAAATACACCTAGAATGAATTCTTCAATTTGGGTAATTGTTGATCCTCTCACAAAATCAGCACATTTTTTGCTATAAGAGATTATTTAGCACTTGAGTGCCTATAAAGACTTTATATTAATGAATCTGTAAAACATCATGGTGAAACTCTATCAATTGTGTTTGATCGAGATCCCTGGTTTGCCTCAAAATTCTATAAAAGTCTTCAGAAGGCTTGGGATACATGGCTCCATATGAGTACTTCTTATCACCCCAAACCCACAGATAGTCCAAAAGGACTATTCAATCATTTGAAGAAATACTATGTTCTTGCTCTATTAACTTTTAATGTATGTGGGATCAATACATTCATTTGGATGAATTTTCCTACAATAATAGTTTCCATTATAGTATTCGAATGGTGCCATATGAAGCATTAAATGGTAATAGTTGTTGATGTAACACCCCAACATTTCATATTATGTTATTTCTTCAATGTAATTCAATAACTTTCACTACATGCAACACCGAGTCCAAGTGCATCACGACTTACCAAACTAGCCGTTAAAAAGTGGTTATGAATAGTATTAACTAAATTTTGAACATTATATAATCCTTATAATTTTAGAATCCATATTATGAGTTTTATATACATATTGAAAAAACAAATTCCTTTTTTCAGATAAAAGAAGAATTTTTTTAAAAAAATGCACTTTTACACCCTTTTAATGACGAACCCTCTTTAAATCCAATATTTGAAAATATTATATATTTAATCTGACAAAATAAAATTCTTCTTTAAAATTGGAACATAACAATTATGTTTCAATAAATTTTTGGTTTTTTCTGATAACTTTAATGTATGGGAGAATATTGAAAAATACTAAATTTTACCTGAAAACAAGTTTTTTAATTAAAATATTTTGTAGTGTTAAATTATAAATTTTATTGTTTTGGAAGTATAAATATATTATATTTTTACAATTTAATCCAAATTTATTCATTGGAAATAATTTCACTTTGAAAATGAACATAAACAAGTAACAATCTTTTGTTAATTATTATTTCTTTAAAACACGATTTTTGGTTTTGACAATGGAAATTGAGTTTTAATTAAAAAATTAAACTTTTATGTTTTGAATTAGGCAAAATGTATTTAATTTTTGAATTCAAAATATCAAAATTAGATTAGAGTGAAATTTTGGTATTTTTCTGAAAACATTCAATTTTTGATAAATAGTGACAAACACTGAGATATTGGTTAAAACCGACTTTTTATTTAAATAAGTATTTATTTTATTTAAATTTATTTTTTAAAAAAATAGATACATAATACCTATATAAGTTAAATTTAATTTAGTGGTTCATTTTATAATAAGTTTAGATATATAAAAATTATATTGAACTTTTTACCGTCTTCTACCCACCTCCTAGTGAAATTTGCAAGTTTGCCTAAAACATAATTTTACCTTTTCTATTAGTTGAATTTAAAAAATAATAGAGACTCAGTTAACCTAAGTAAGTAAAAATGTTGTTCAATAAGATGAAAATAATTTTTGGTGTATAGTAACTTTTGACAAATATTCACTACGGTTAAAGGTAAATAGGGTAATTCAAGGTAAAAAAATATTATAATAATACAAAATTACCTTCACACATGTCTTAAATTTATTGGATGAGTAATTTATGACCATGGTAATCCTTGGGTATATTTTGGGACCCCATGGAATCACTTATGAATGATAATGACACATTATTTTAATTAACTTAATGTAAAGGAAAAAATGACATCAACAAATATGTTTTTGTAAATCAATTTTTACATGGGGTTATATAAGTCAAATTTTGAACTAAAAATATTCATTGGAAATATAAAACGATTTCACACATAATGGTTTTTGTTTATATTTTTTAGACATTAAATAAGTTAATTTATTTTTGACACATTGATGATGCAATAATTAATTTATTAATGAAATATTAAAATAATTGATATTATAAATAATCAAATACAAGTAATTTAAGACTTTTTATGAATTAAACTATATTTATAGGGTAATATGACATGTTAGGTTTGGTTAAATGAATTTGTTTCTAATTAATAATTCTATAATTAATTTAGAAAAAACCAAATACCAAATAGTTACAAAATTGACATATAAGAGTTTTTAAAAAAAATATTATATTATTAATTGATATTCTATTCCTAAAAATCGAAGGATCGGAAAAAAGACTTATATAGTTATATTTGTGTAATTAATGAACAACCTGGGGTTTTAATAGAAGTATATATTAGTTTTATTAACAATATAATATAAAAATACAAAGAGACATGGTAAATGTCAAACTATTTAACTAAGAGTTAAATTAATAAGATAAAGTTAATATAGTGAACCAGCCCTATCTAAAAACTGTTAGTTGAGTTTTTTTCAACCCATAACCACCATACCCTTTAAATAATTAATTTTTGTGACTTTATAGACCGAATATTATTTTATTATAAAATAATATTTCTAGGTTTTCCTAAAGTTCCCTTCACCCAAATTTTAAAAGGACACTTCCCCCTTCTCTATAATTCACACCATAAAATCCATTTGTCTCAGAAAACCCCTAAAAATACCCTCTAAATTGTCCTCTAATCATCCTAGAGCCATTCTTATAGTTATAAATCCATCCTATGGAGCCATTTTGGTCAAATCAAAAGAAAGAAACTGAAGAAGAGATAAATATTTCATCAACTCTTTCAAGTTCCTTTCTTTTTCCACTTATTATTTATTTGTGGTTTTAATTCGAAAATAATAACACCAGAATATTATATATACTATGATGTTATTATAAATATGGTACAACCATATTAATTATTCTATCCATCCTTTTAATGACATGTCACTATACCTGCGTACGTACGGCTTATCGTCTCCACATCGTGGTGTAGTTGTTATTCAATACATTATTTTTTGGATAGGTATAATAATGATGTATAATTGATGTAAATAATGAATATAACATGATAACGATTCCGAATATATGATATAACATCCAATTACGTATGATTTCTCAATCAACATAATGATATTGTCGCTCAAGCGTACGTACGGATTACCGTCTCTAGGACGCGATAAGATTCATTTCCACGTTCACCATTCAACGATGATTATAAAATATATATAATTAATAAGTATGTAATATATGACATAATAATGATACTGGATATATATATATGTATATATATATATACTTACATATATCCCATTCACTTAGATCCGTTCAATAATTTTTGAACACAGAAACAACGTTTATGCGTACGTACGGTCTACCGCATTTATAAATGGTGTTTTCCATTTAATATATATGTCAATTATACATATTTATATTCTAAATATATATGATGTTTTATATTCTGGAATTATTTAAATTCTGATATAAGAGATACAAACAATAAAAACAAGTTAACACACGTACGATAAAGAAAACTATTATTACTCAAAATTGTAATTTAACATGAAAATTATTATTAATTGGGTAGTATAAAGTCATAAATGAATCATGTATGATATCATAAATATTGATATGGTTCTGTAATAACTTAATAACATAATATTTTCTTTATACATATGGTAAAACGTACCCTCGACAAAATGAAAGTACCAAGTAAGGGGTTTCTTATCTCACATTTAATTCCATGAGATTTCCATTGTTCACCACTTATTTATTCCATATGGTGTATTTCGTACTGCCGTATTATATATATTATCATGATTCTATTTATATTCATGGTATTATATGAATTATTTGGTGGTAAATAACTTTTCATCATATGAATTCATTGATTACAAGATGATAAGGGTTAAATTCACAATCTTTTTATTATCCAAGGATGTTTTTACGTAAGTATCTACTAAGACATATTTATTATCCATGTCCATGTTTCATGAAAAACATTTCAGTGGGATTATTTTAAGATAATTTTTTTTACTAAAACAAAATTTTAAATTTTTTAAATATTTATTCCACTAAATCATTCTCATTAATTTTCATCTTTTCAAAATTGTTTTTTAGGATTTATCTATATGGAAAATAATGTTTTTAAAATGTTAATTCCTTTCAAATTTTTCAAAGTGGTATGTGACACATTGATTCAAAAATGTATTTAAATGTGTTCATTTCTAAATTGTGAGGCTTCTAAATGTTTTCATGAAAAGGGTATGTTTCTCTCATGAAGTTTTACAAATCATTTTCATCATTGTCAACATCGTTTAATTTATATTAAGCTTATTTTAAGTTGATTTATTATGATACAAAACATCCATATTCTATTGAAGGTTTTGTGATATGCTTGACTGTGGATGTGTTATTTTTACACCATCTATGGTTTATGGATAATTTATTGACAATTCATATGCTAGTATTAATATGAATGATTATGTTATGTTTAAACCTTTAAATATGAGGAATGCATTGGACTTAGTAATTGACAGGTGGAGCCCGCTATAGCTCCTCGATGCATCGGTAGGTATCATTGGACAAATGAGTGTCTTAGTACAAGTCCTTGAAAAAAAATTATTTGTATTCATGGCACATGTCCTTGAATATGTGGTTATGAAGGTCTGGAAATATGCATTCCATCATTATGAATGTAGCTATTGATATTTCATTTTATTATTCGACTAGTAGAATATCCATGTGAGTAATTCAATGGTATTATTTTGATTTTATCTTTGACATATTATTCTGAAGTTCAATTTTAAAAGGCTTTTGTTATAGTATTATACATTTACATAAATTTTTATGCTTATTTATGAAGGCTTCCGCTATATTTTTATCCCTATAGAGCATCTAAGATCACCCATTTCTATGTTTTATTTTTCCCATGATTACATGAAGTGTTTTATGATTGAGATGTAGGGTTAAGATAAAGGAATAATGGCACTCTCAAAGAACTATATATGTTGTAATGTATGTTAGAAAGTGTAATGTAATGTTCTTGTATGTAATATATTTTCCTTGATTGAAAAACTAATTGGTCCTTAATGACTTTATTCCTTGTATTCATGCAATTGTATTAAAATAATTCACTGACTCGGGGTTACTGGGGTTGGGTAGTTACAGACGATCTCAAATTGTTGGGATTGATTTGGAGAAAGGAAACTTACAGGCCCAGAAATTATCAAGGAGACAACTACAAAGGTAAAGAAAATTCATGGTCATATTAGAGAAGTCCAATGTATGAAAAAGAGATACACCTAAAACTGGAGAAATTATTTTTAATATCATTATGCATTTCTTGTATTTCTAAATGTATCTCCATGGAAGGGTGGCTTAATGTCTGGTAAGAAAGAGAAACGAATCCCCATGTACATCAAATCGTTTGAAATTATGGAAATGATCGGAAATATAGATTACCATTTATAAATCCATCCTGGTCTCTCCAATGTTTATAATTTTTTCCATGTTTCATTTTTAAATAAATTCATTCCAAACCCAATCCATGTACTCACCAATGATGAAATAGAACTGGAACCTTATTTGTCATAATGTGAAGAGACTATTGAGATTCTTGACCCACATGTGTAAGTTTTGAGAAATCAAAAAACTCGACTAGTAAAGGATCAATGATGAAACCATAAAATGGAGGAAAAAACATCGGAACCTAAGGATGTAATGAAGAAGAACCACCCACATATTTTTTTGTAGCATTATACAAGAAAAATTTCGAGGAAAAAATATCTAAATGTGGGTATAATATAACCACCAAAACATTTTATATATTTTTTCTCTTATATAAAGCATACTCATTAGATAGCATATATTTCATAATTGGTTGTGTTTCATTGAAAAAACACTTTGTTATTTATGAGATAGTCATAATCTATCCATAAATACATAAATTTTCCACTTCTGTGTTTGGAATGTCGAAAAACAAACACACACAATTACAATTAGTGTAATATTTGAAGTCTTATAGAATGAACATAATTTTTTTTGAGTAGTAGCATACCATTATGAATAGTAACATACCCTTATGAATAGTAATAAGTCCATTATGAATGGTAACGTTACCCACAGAAGTATAAATAAATTTAGGGTCTGTAAAAGTGAAGATGAATATTATAAGTGTTGGTATATTTTGATTAAAAATTTATTTTAATTAAAAAAATAAATTTCACATATTTAGAAAAATAATTTTGAAAAATTTAGTTCAAATATAGATTTAATACATCTAAAAACAGTAAGGGTGATTTTTTGGAATATTTCTGAAATACATAAACGTTTGGTGAATAGTAAAATATAGTAATATACCATATAAATACATTATAATTTAAATTTAATATTACTAGAATCATGATTGATGTAGTCACCCAAATATATAACCCACATGAACTTTTTACTATTCTAGTACATGGAATTCTCACTATTTCTTATCTTCTGGAGAAAACAATTAATGAATATAATATTAAGAAAACCCACCTCCCCTCCAGTATATAAACAACCCCTCACCACCTCATCCTCACACACCAATAAATATTCATGAATTTCTTAAATTCCACTAAAATATCTCATTATGCTCCTCCCCCACATCCAAGACATTATGGTCTCACTAATATTCCAAGAACACATTCGTTAAGAAGATTCTCAAAGAGGAGTAATGAATAGGTGAACCTCTCTTCATTTTTCTTTCAACTTCTTTTACATGTTCCATTAATTTATGGATCTCTCCTCACCTCCCCTCATCCAAATTCTATAATAATTCCATTACATTACATGAACATGGATTTTATCATTCTAATAACTTATTTTATCATCATCTCTCCTTTCCCCAACCAATAATACTAAAAATTAAAACACCATCTGAGAAGTGTAAATTTAACACGTTCAAGGACGACATGTTATCATTTTATATTAATATCTTAAATACTATTCATGATACTTTTATAATGGTTGAAACAGATAGTAAAAAATGTATTTTACCATATTAAATGTCCATGAATCATTACACACTCATAATATCAAATAATAATACAGAACAATAGCATTATGCACAAAACCACCAAGTTAATCTAAACCCTTATCATTAATTATTATGTAATGAGTCATCATCAAGGTATATAACAAAATATAACTATAATATCATTTATAATTTCACTTATAACATATATTAACAATTATGGATGTATATCCACATTTCAAATGAAACTCCATTCATGAATACAAGTAAACCAAGCGTGAAAACCATAGAAGAAAATGATTCCAAGAAAATAAAATTAAACCACTTAGTCCCATAAAAAATGAAGGAATGTTCCTAATATGGTTTTAAAAAATCAATTACATGTTGATGACATGATGGAATTATTTATTAAAGAATCCAAAATTTGATTAATCATGTTAGTAAGATCAATCATGAACACCTTCGGGTATAAGGTAATGGGTTTCTTATATCCCTTTTAATTACATGATATTACCATTATTTTCCACTTCTTTCATTCATGTGGTTTAATGTTTACTAAAATATGATATATAATTTCATGATTCTATTTATATTCATGGTATTCTCTGATTTATTTGGTGGTTATTAATATTTGTTCATACAACTAAATTGATTACAACGGGGTAAGGGACATTGTTTGAATTTCCATTCCATTGTCAGTTACTTGGTATCGTGCACATAATATTTCATATGTCATGTATCCACTACCCATTTTAGAATAATTTTTTTTTGAAATTTTAAATATATTATATATCCATATTATTTTTTTATGGATATGAAAATTTTCTTATAGTGTACACCCTTTTACATATTGTGTTTATTTAGAATATTGTTTTAACTGTGGTAATATTGACGAATATGTATTCTATAATCTATAAGAATATTGAGAGGGCATATTTAACATGTATTATATATAAATATAAATAATTTTTTGGGAATTCAGTGATGGGTGGGGCCCTCTTTAGCATGTCATTGCATCAACTGTTCTCATGAGACAAATCAATTTGTGACAAACCCATCCTGTTTCTTTCAAAAAAAAAACAGGTTTCTACCCATAGACTTCAACCATTTCGACGGTATAATGGTATCATATTCTAGATACATGAAATCAAATAAAAATTAATATATAATTATTCATTTTCAATTATTATTATCCATGATGTTTTCACTATGCTAAAATCTATGGATGCAATTTCATTTTTATTTTATTAATGGCGTGTGTTTTTCATTTATTCACCATACCATAATGGTTGTGAAATTTTTTTTATGATTAAATAATTACTAATACATTATTCCTCTATTATTAACCCTTAATGATCATTTGAGATCACCCCTTTCATTAGTTTACCTTCAATAAGTTATAAAGATGATACCATTTATTGATTTCTCGTGTATGTTGATTATTAGTTTTTTTATATCTTGTATTTTGTAACCTTCCAAATGTAATGTGAGATTCATGTATTTATGTAGTTTTATAATACTACTAAATGGAACGTTTCTTCACAATTTCATTCATTTTAATCATTCCAATGTATTAATTAATGAACAGACTCCGATATTATGGGGTCTAGGTGTTATAGTTTCCCTAAAGATGACTATTGTACGTTGTTTTTGAAAAATTCTTGGTTTGGATATCTCTCATTGAAAAACAATTTTAGGTTATCCATCCAATACAAATGAGATTTCCATTCATCTATAGTTGATCTTAGTGTTAATATTAGAGAGAAAACCCATCAGTAAGATAATGTCAAATTCCAACATGAGAATGACTACAAGATTTGTTATGAGATTATGCGTTCTAATTTCGATACAATAGTTTCTATACAATATCGATTCTTGGATAATCCCTCTAAGAGTTTTTACTGATAAATCTAATTTTATTGGTTCATTGATTTATTCTATATTCTTTGAAAACATGGAGGAAATAATGGAATGTGTAGAACTATAATCAAACAATGTACATAATAGCATTGATATTACAACGTGAGTACCTAACACTGCATCATTTGGAGCTACAACTTCAGCCATTGTGATAGAAGAATCCTGAACTTGTGCTTTCGGCTTATACTGAGGTTGATGGTGATTTTAATCCACTATCTTTTAACTTGTAAAATGGTTGTAAAACTGACCAATATGTCCATTATTATAGAATTGGACATAATACAGGGCCTTCACCATCTTCCATTTTTCATTTGAATTGAGATATTGTGGCCTCACCACAATATGATAGTTCGTAGAAATATGAACATATATTCCACAAAAGTAACATTTCTTTCTCCCTAGAAATCAGTTCCCAAAACACTTCATGCCACATTTTTTTAATGTGTCATGTTTCACTTTCTTTCCATCTCATCCAAGAAACAAGGACTGAAGAAAGGCCCACTATCATGAAACTATTACCATATGTATCCATATCAGATTGGTTTTTGGGGTTTTAAACCTAGATTCATTTTTAGAAGATCCACATCTACTTATTCATATCTAGACATGGATTTCTTTACTCTGAAATCACTTAATAATATACCATTGTACCAGGGTGTTTTCATATATTGATAATGTCCGGATGGTTTTTACTAAATTCATCAAATACTAAGTTAAAAAAATAATTGAACCTTTATTTGGTAAAAACTATGTTGTCCTACCTTTATATTTCATAATTTTTCATTTCATTGTACAAACAGAGGGTCATTTACATTTTACATTCTTCAAAACAGGGTACATAAATCATGAAAACATAATAAATTATTCTAATATGCTTGAAAGAGATTATAATTGGTGAATACTAAGTACATTTACTACATCTCAAAGCCTATGGTCATACATCAAAGGAAAGGGTGATCATAAGGCCCAATAAGGGAAATCAAGGAAAATAGTTTACATGTGACACTGAGAAATATCGAAATAACATTAAGAATATCCTAATGGACTAAAAAAAGGAAAAAGTGGAATTTAATAATAAAAGGAACTTGAATCATAACATGTAAATAAAGATAAAATATTTAAATTAGACATTTATAATAATATCACCATGTTTTTTCACTGAGGTTTAAAAAAATACAATGTATATTCACCAAGCTATTGTAAAACATGTCATCTCTAGATATTAAATTCTATACCCAATACATTGGAGCACTATCAAGATGCTCCCATAATATGACTAAATTAAAACGGGATACATATAGATCCTAATAAATAATTTGATAAATATATCTACATAAAAAATTAAATGGGTTTCGTATAAAAATAATGGCACATCAAAACTGCTTAGAAACATGATCATTTTAAAAACAATTACCTGTTGAAAGGAAATGCGGGTATTATATATGTAAATACTATAAAAAAATAAATAATTTTAACATCATCGGGAATAAATATATAAAATAATGTGGGTTGTGTATAAAAAAATAAAGATAATTTCTTGGGGATAAGAGATTTAATTTAAAATGTAAAATTTAGAGCATAATGGGTCAAAACATGGTTTATATAAAGGGTATAACGGGAGGGGAAAAGGTATAACATTCATAAAAAATAAGTTGACAATAATTGGATTAATAAAAATTAAATAAGAGATAGTGACCAAAAATTCAGAATACAAATAAAAAATGTTTTTGAAAAAAAGTTAAAAGAAGGATATTTCCCTTACCGTGATGTGTTGTACCTAAAACATAAGGATTTGGATGTTGGGGATTGAGGAAACCATTGAAGGACACCATGGGAGGAAAATTACTATATCTTCATTGATTATTTATTAGAAGTGTACGTATATGGAGAAATGGGAGGACATTAATAGAAAATGTTGTGGATTTTTTTTATTAATTTCCAAATATATTGCTAGGAAACATAGGCTTTTGGAAAATGAAAAACCATTGGCCTTCCAATGATATATTCCGATGTTTTTGAAAAAAATTGGTTATAATATGTGTTATTTTATTCCAAAAGTGTCGACCAACATTTTATATTATTTCATTTGGAATAGAAAGTTTAATTTCCAAAAAAAATGTTTTAACTTTAAAAATTATATTTTTGATTTTCGAAATTAAAATATAGGTTTGAAAATTTATTGAAATATATTAAAATACATTATTTTAGTAAAATAATATATTTTGATTCAGTCATTTTGGTTAATTATTTACTACATAATTATTGTATAATAATGAACTCATTTAACATACTAAAAACTCAAACTATTTTCTACAATTCACGAAAAATTAAAGTATTTTATAAAATTCTATTAAATTCATCTTAACATAATTTTGATTTTACAATTTGAAAATTATTTTTATTTAATGAGAATAATTCATTAAATATGATAATTCTACCCTATAAATATATAAATCCTTATTTTTTAAAAATAATGACTGATTTAAAATTCATATTAAATTTTTAAATACATGAAAAAAATAAAATTATTTTAACATTTATATTTAAATAATTTATTTATCATAATATTTAATTAAAATAAGTGCTATTCATATTATATTAGTTTAGTATAAATATTTATATATTTTTTGTATAAATTACAATTACTATTGGAAAATTCAAATTATCAAATATAATCTCAATTTTATTAAAAAAACTATTATTTAAACAAATTTTATGGAATAATAATTTTTTTATACAAAGGAATTAAAAATTAAGGAACTAAGGACTGGACATATAACCCAATATAAAAATTGTATACAACATAAGGGTAAGTTGTGTGATAGTGATAGATTCCTCAGGCGGCTTGGCTGCCATTTCCTCCATTGTAATTTCCCCTCACATTAACATCCCCTATAAGAGATTTATTTCAAACTTCACTTGTTGATACATGTATTCTCTATGGTCAAAATAAAACCCCAATGATTCTATCACCATACCAATATTAAAGAAATGGGCTTCATACGGCATGGCCCAACAGGTTGAGTCCCTCGTTTCTCCATTTAGAATTAATCACACATTTTCTGTTCTACTTATAAAAACTAATTATAACATTAAAATTATTTTAAAGAGTACATTTCCCTATATTCATACTCACAAACAATCATATAATGGTAAAAAAATGGTCACATTTCAAATTATACTCACTTAATTATAAAATAGATGTTGTTTTATTGTGTGGAAAATAATATTACACACATATTTTGAGGAAAAAAATTTATTCAAAAAGTCTGTGTCATTGTTGCATTGTAACTTTGATTTATAGTGTCTAAATTGTTTTTGAAGCATAAAGTGTAAAAATTTATTTTAAAATGTATCTCGAAGTATTTTATGACTTTTTAATGAACCAAAATGGGTTTTTTTAAATATACATCAATTATATTTATAGATATTATGGGATGTATTTATTGAAAATCATGTTGAAAATCTTCATTAAAGGCGATTTTCCATTCATTAATTATCAAATGGTTTCTAATGATTTTTTCGATTTTTTATGCTGATCAAAAAAATTATTATTTAAAAGAGATTTGTGTGAATTCAAAAAATAGGACATCCATAAACCATCTTTTTCCACAAATTGGTTTTGTGAAAATGTGTGTATAAAATACAGTTTTCTGAATTCATGCATAAACTATGGTGTTGTAAATGAAATCAAACTGAGGTTTTGAGAATTATTGAAGACTATGATCTTGGGAATGAAACAGATGAATTTTTTTAATGGTTTTAAAACTAGTTCTGGGAGAATGGGAAAAAATTGGATTTCTGGTGATGAGTACAAATTAGAGTTCTGTAAATGGGCATAAAAAAGAATTTAGAAAATGCCTGAACACTATTCTTGTAAAATATTGACATTTTATAAGAATTATAAGAAGGTTGCATTAATATAATAAACCAAGGTTCCTTTCATATGAATAGGACCATAATATCATCACATGGTATAAATAAAACTTTAGGAGATGATTGAGAGTGTTAATTGTTATTTTTTTTCCAAATCTATGTAAACATTCTTTTTCATGAGGGAATGTTACATAAACATTCATTCATATGACATAAAATCATATTACCGTTAATTTACATTGAATAATGTTATGCATTCATGTATTAGTATAAATTAATGTTACCTGAATCTGTATTTTCATGAACAAAATTAAACAAATGGATATTTTCATTAACGAGCATAAACAAACCATACATGTGTGAAAAAAGTTATGTAATTCCCATAAATTATGTGAAAAATAGGAATTCACCATATTGAATAATTAAAAGAATCACGAGACACCAATTCCATTATAAATTTTTTTCAGGCAATTCTAATTTTTTAGAGATTTTTCTAAAGGAGTAGTGTGTTCACCTTGGTAGAAAGAGTAGTGCATTTTCAGTTGAAACCAGTTGTAATACAAGGGGGTAGTGGGTCTACTCTCAACATATAACAACATTATTATTTAGTGAATTTTGATAAATTGGAACATCACCCTGTGTATGGTTTTGATATGTACCCTAGGGAAAATAGACTATGTTAAACTGTGGTGTCACTTTCACACTTTCATTTTTATCATTAATTAATGTAATATAAAGAGTAGAGTGCGTTCTATCTCATGACCAAACAAGATCAGTATGGGATTTTGTTTTTTTATAATATACCTAAACTAACCCCCATCATATGGTATTTTTTATTTTTTTGTGTGACCAATATATATACATATTGATTATTCATATAATATTTTTTTATACATATGTTCTCTTTATGAGATAATTTTAATAGAATATTTTTTATATTTATATTTCATGGATGTCAATTACTATAATGAGAAACTAGGTTCTATATGATAATACACATAAATATATATACAATTGTGTAATAAATTATTCCAGTAGAACAAAAATGATGATTGACTATTTTTTGTTGGGGGCTAGAAATTATTGAGACATCTTCTTATGAAGTTCACAACAAGTGATCTCCAAACTGGTAAGTCATTAAGATATACCAATTTATGTTATTTCATGTTTCATTAGTTTCATTGCATATTACTATAATTGATCATTGGAATTGGTCCTTGGACTTGAGGACACTTTCAATTTACCTCATAAGCATGATTATATTTGTAATGAAAAACATTATGTATATTATTTTGGAAAATTGGCATATTTTGAGTATGTTGTGAGCAGTATGATGATTTATTAAATGATTAAGACATGATTTCTCACCTTTGAGTTATGGAGGAGGATATCATTGACCCTTTGACTGAGATGTAAATTATGTAGTTAAATCCCAAACCATAGAAGTTATAGGAAATGACATCTTAGAAAGTCTAATGAAGATATTTCAATTATTAAGGGATAATGATATATGTTTGTGTCTTTTATGATGAGATATATTTTGAAAAACAGATTATATTACATACTATCATTTATAGGAGGTTTTTTTACCTGACATATCTATTCCACATCGAGGTCCATGATGTGTTTTAATATAAAACTATATTTCAATGAGTTATAATTTTTACAATGAATAATGGGGATTAGAGGGTCACATAATATGTGGAACCTAAAGAACATTTGATTCATAAGAATATAATAATAATAATCGTGACGATCAAATCTTATGAATCTGTGTCTATTCGGGTTATTTTGTTAATAATTCAATCTCAAGTTATTCTTGATTGGTACTATGGAGTTGAATTATAATTGTTGAATATTCATAAATTAGAAGAGATAGTGATTATTTGAATATTTATCTATGGGAGAAGTTAGAATGAGTTAATGATATGGTTACATATGATTAATTAATGGATTAATTATTGAACCATGTTTGAATTTTATTTAATATAAAATATACATTATTTTTTAATAATATATTAGATAATAATAATCCATGGTGGATAATTTTTTATTTAATATATAAAGGGTCCATGGTGTCAAGTGATTCTTTTTAGAATGGGAAAAATGGCCATGGATCTTTTTATGATTTCTAATTTCTTGAAACCAAGATTAAATACACCACTATGACATAGATTAGTGAGACATCAATTTGTGTACTATAATCCTCATCTAATAAGAAATATCATAATTCTCTTGGGATTTGGGAGAGGGATAACTCCAATTCATATGTGTGATCAATAAGAGACACTAGAAGCAATCTAGACTCATATATCTCATACCCAACACTTTGATACTATTATTCTATGTGTGGAATATGGTATTCATTATTTTTTATAATTTTCAATTAATCAAATTTTTTAATCATCCAATGATATCAATTATTTTTTTTGACTTCATGCATGAAATAAATTTTAATTTATTTTAATATGATAAATTTCATTTTGTAGTGGCCCTTTTCCATTCCATGTGGGCCTGTTATAATTGGTCATTCGCCAAGTATATTTGAGTTCTGGTATGTGTTCCATTTGATTTTTCCCTATAGATATTCCTTATATCATTATTCTTTTTTGTTCATTATTTTCCCAACACCATTCATCAAATTCGTCCAACTATTATACCTTATTTCATTTTTCGTTGTATGATTTGTTCGATTGGTTGCTCATTGAATGATCTAAAGTTTTAATATTATAGATTGAAACAGTTGTTAGGGGGAATTGATCACCCACTGTGTCCATCGATTTAACGTAGGATTCTCTTGGACATTATCCTTATTCTTTTTTCATTGTGTTTCTATTTCCCTAGTTCTGATTAGTGATTCTGAAAGGTTATTTGTTCTCTAGGATAGGAGATCTTACACATGTCGTCCTCGGTATACACCACTAGTGTACAGGATCTTGTGGAGTTATTCACGGAATCCTTCCCATAGAAGATGTGTGGTGATGATATTTTTGTAAGAACATCTAATATGAAATCTAGGTGAGGCTAAGTACCTATGGGATCAGCAAGCATTACATTGGATACTCAGTAAAAAACATCAATATATCAGGACAATCAGACTATAGCATTCATTGTTGTATGTTTTGTTACCTTCTATTTAATTTTTTTCCACTTTATATATAAAAATCCCCTTCCACTGTTTCTATTTCAATTAGATTGTATGTTATAATCTAGTTCTTCTTTGAATATAATAAAATATATGAGTCTTAGTGGAGTTATTTCCATCCACATAGGTCCCCATGGGAATGAATCATATAAATAATGTGTTCTTGTAGCTTTCTATTTAATCTTTTCATATTGATATCTTGGTTATATAATTTTCAATTTCTGAAATAAAACCCATTGATCATTAATTTTAGAGTTTGGTGTCCTGTGGTTATTTAGCTCACCCTTACCCCCTACAAAGTGGTACCAAATCTGTTGAGTCAATAATTTTTTCCTTATGACTTTTCTATTCCTTCTTGATTTGAAAATCACAAACGCCTTATACTTAAGAAAATATCTATTTTACTTCTCTTTGGAAAATTTACTTAATGAAATTTACCCTAACCTAGATTTCCATATACCTATCAATATTTTTCTCAAGTGTAAAAATATGATTCATACCCAAAACATCAGAATCATATAATACATAGATATGAAGAATTATGTTAATGGATCTTAATTCTAGATGTGAACCGTAATGATGTTCCACTACGAATTCTGGATACGAACTCAAACAAAGTTCAACTCTGAATTTTAAGGAAAATATGACCATTGGAGGAGGGAGCCGAATGTTGCCACCGATCCTATAAATAAAAGCTCATTTGAAAGATCTCATAAAATTGAGCTAATCTTTGAAAACTTGTTCTTACATGTTGTTGAAGTGATTTCTAGAGAGAGAGTCTCTTATCAACTCTCAAGATTCATGCAGAATGTTTGAATGACTTGTTCAAACATTTCCTTGTTCAGACTTGCTTCGTGCGAATCCAAATGATGGTGATTAAATTTGAGGGATTCTGGGGATAGGAAGACAGAGGTGTCGACTTCCTTGAAGTTCGAGGGCTTCCTTGCTGAGTAAGACAGAGGTTCCAACTACCATGAAGTTGAGGGCTTGCGTGGATAGCAAGACAGAGACTCCAATCTTCGTATCGAGGTCTTATCCTGGTGTGGGTAAGACAAACATTCTTTAATGTATAAATCAAGGTTCATTTATCCAAGGTTCTTGGATACGCTTGTCTTTGTGTTAAAAGACTTATATCTTGTTACTTGTAGTTTTACTACTTGTTTTCCACTGCGTTTCATATTGTAAGGAAAGTATAACATTCTTATATTTCCTTACACTTGTACTCTAATTAATATAGATTCTATACCGTTTATTCTAGAATCTCATATTGTAAACTTTGGCTAAGTTTCAATTTCCAGATCCATATTTCCGGAACCAGTTTTTTTTCAGAATCACTTTCCAGATTTAAAAAAGTGCATAGAACATGGGGTTTGTAACGTCATACTTTGTCCCAATATTTCATTGGTTTTAGAGTTTTTGTGAATTTTCTTAGTTTAACTTTGTTAATCTTATATCTTTCCTTGTTTAAGGTAATTTTATAAGTGTACAATTCACCCCCCTCTCATATATTGAACATCTACAAAATTATTTCGATCCTACAATTGGTATCAAAGGGAGGTTCTGAAATACTTATAATCACCTATATATTTTTCTTGCTCAGTTTTTTCATTGTTCGATATTTTCCTTGCTTAGGAATATTTTCCATGAATCCAATCTTTTGTTATTATTATGTTTTTGTGTAGAAAGATTTTTAAAGATGGCAAGATTGAATGTTGGCTCCATAGACAACCTAAATCCTACAAGACCACCAATTATTGATGGAAATGATTATGAATATTGGAGAGATCGAATGAAGACATTTTTAAACAATACTATAGTAGCTAACATTGTTATGCTTACTGGAGGCTATCAAAATCCAGATAAGGAAGTTAGTACTTTCACCAACCAAGAGAAGCATGATTATCAATTAAAATATAAGGTACACAATACTGTACTATGTTCAATGACTAGGAACATAGATAGCCAAATTTCATCATGTGAAACAGCTAAATGTATATGGAAGAAACTTGAAATTAATCATTTTGGTACATCTAATGTGATTGAGACCAGAAGAGCTATGCTAAGAGCTGAGTATCATGGTTTTATTTTTCCTTATGGAGAACCTATAAGAAAATTGCAACAATAATTAATGACTAACCTAAAATCTATGGGAGAGAATGGTCTGGATGATGAAGCTCTAGATGACACGATTATTGATATTTTTCCCAATGAGTGGGAATCAAATAGAACAGCTATTGATGAGAACAGGAAGGTTACCCAAATTTCCTTAGATGAACTATTTGGAACTCTACTCCAACATGAAACAAGGATGATGAACGATGCTGACAACATAAAAAAGAAGAATGGGAATGGTACTATTGCTTTTACTACAGCATCAAATCACATGAAACAATGACTCTTGAGAGAGTAACTAGATCCAAGTCTAAGAAGGTTACTATCCAATCCGAATCCAGTGAGAGTGAAGTCTCGGAGAATGAGTTAGCTAATCTTGCTCGAAGGATGAATAAGAGATCTGGTGAAATAAATTACCAATCCATGTATAAGAAGAAGGAATGGAAAGATAATAAATATTCAGAGGTCACATTTATGAGCGCAAAAGAAGTGGACACATATGACCTGATTTCCCAATGCTTAAAAAGAAAGAATTAAAAGAGAGGTATTCTGAAAGGAATAGGAGTAAGTTTTATAAATCTAATGCTAAGAAATGTCTGAAAGATAATACTAGTTGGAGTGCTAGCTGTGGAGACTCTTTAGAAAGTGAATCATCAGAATATAATTCATAAATAATATTTCTCTAAACAAATGTGGATACCCAAAATTTTGTTATCTGAAAATCTCTGATCCAAACAAGTCTATATTCTAAAAGTCTAATTCTTTTATTATTTTCAGGAAGATAAAGGAAGTGCTAACAACAATACATGGTACATGGATAGTGGATGTTCCCGGAACATGACTGGTAACAAAAACTATTTCGAAAAGATTATCAAGACGAAAGGAGGAAAAGTAACTTTCGGAGATAATGATCAGGGAGAAAATTTGGGGTTATGTAATATTGTTCTTCTTGGTAAAACCATGATTTCAAATATTTTATTTTTTATGGGTCATAAGCACAACCTCATTAGCATAATTCAATTATGTGATGAAGGATATCTTGTGAATTTTAGGAATGATAAGTTCTTAGTACACAATTCCATGGTAGAGTTTATTATTTCTACCAATAGGCAAGAGAATGATTACACATTGAACTTAGAAGACCTTAGTATCCAAGACACACCTTGTCTAAGTACAATGGAAGATAATTCATGGTAATGGCATAAAAGGTTAGGACAATGTAACCTTAGGAACATATGGAAACACTCTAAGAAGAAACTAGTTAAGGATCTACCAGAGCATAGATTTGATTCTTCTAAAGTTTTTTATCCTTTTAAATATGGAAAGAAACATAAATATAGTTTTAAATCAATTGGAGAGGTTTTAACAACCGATGCACTGTAGTTAGTGCACATGGATCTTTTTGGTCCAACACAAACTGGAAACATTGGAGGAAAATACTATGTGTTTGTTCTAGTTGATGATTACATTAGATTTACATGGTTATATTTTCTAGAAAAGAAGTCTGAAGCTATTTTTTATTTTAAAAGCTTTAGAGACCAAGTTAAAAATGAGAAAAACCTTCCACTGAAATCTATTCATATTGATAATGGTGGAGAATTTCAAAATTCTAATTTAGAAATTTTTTGTAGTATCAAATGTATTACTCAAAACATTTCAGCAACTAGAACTCCTCAAAAAAATGGTGTAGTTGAAAGAAGAAGTAGAATTTTCAAGAGATAACTAGAACCATGTTGAGTGAATATTCTATAGCTAGACATTTTTGGGCTGAATCTGTAAGTACTGCATGTTATACTATAAATCGAGTTTTGATTACACCTTTTCTTAATAAAACACCCTATGACTTATGGAATGGTAGAAAACAAAGACACTCATACTTCAAGGTTTTTGGATTCAAGGTATTCATCCTGAATAATAAAGATAATATACACAAATTTGCACCCAAATATAATGATGTAATTTTTATAGGCTACTCCACAACTTCTAAGGCTTATAGAGTTTTTAATAAAAACACCGGTACTGCTAAGGAAACCGGGCATGTAAAATTTGATGAATCTGATCCTTTTGTTTTTAAACCATCCCAACCTACATCTTCGGATGTGTTTTCAAAAACTAATTATCAACCATTGATAGAATATCCATATGATAAGGGAAATGTTCAAGAAGATGCTTCTGAAAAATTTACCCTAGAAGATTTCCAACCCTATGTTGATGAAATGTTTTTACAAAACCCATGTCAGTTGTTTCTTAAGAATCATCCCAGTGATAGTATCATTGGTGATGTGAATCAACCTGTAAGGACGAGAAGATCATTAATGAATGAAGTAGAACATCTAGCATTCCTTTCCCAATTGGAACCAAAAATCATTGATGAAGCCTTAAGTGATGATGATTGGATCAAATCCATGAATGATGAACTAAATGAATTCGAGAGGAACAAAGTTTGTACCTTGGTTGAAAGACCTGTGGAAACTTCTGTTATTGGAGTAAAATGGGTCTTCAGAAACAAATGTAATGAAAATGGAGTCATTCTTAGAAATAAAGCTAGACTGGTTGCTAATGTCTATAACCAGCAAGAGGGAATAGGATATGAAGAATCCTATGCTCCATTATCTAGACATGAATCTATTCGTATTCTACCTGACTTTGCGGTATTCTTTAATTTCAATATTTTTCAAATGGTTGTGAAATGTACTTTTCTTAACGGTTATGTTCAAGAGGATGTTTTTGTTTAACAACCTCCTAGATTTGAAGATACAAAACATCCTAATCGTGTTTTTAGACTTACCAATGCTTTTTAGGGCCATAAAAAATACCCATGAGCATTATATGATATACTTACAAGATTCTTGATTCAAAATAACTATGTTAAGGGAAATAAAGTTCCAACACTTTTTATAATGAAGGATAAGAAAAAGGTTTGGATTGTTCATATTTATGATGATGACATTATATTTTGTTCAACTCAGCAATCATTAACTGATTCTTTTTCATGTTTAATGATATTTGAGTTTGAAATGAGTATGATGGGTGAGTTAACATTTTTCCTTGGTTTTCAAATTTCTCAAAAACCAGAAGGATCCTATATATCTGAAAAGAAGTATATTAAAGATCTTCTTAAAAAGTTTGGTTATGAAAACACTATGAGTATAAGTACACCTATTGGTACCTCAAACACACATGATCTTGATGAAGCTGGAAAACCAGTGGATGAAACATCTATTATAGGTAGGATGGGAAGCCTACTATACTAGACAACTAGTCATCCAGACTTAATGTTTTAAGTATGTTTATGTTCAAGATATCAATCCAATCCTAAGGAATCACATTTAAAGACAGTGAATAGAATTTTTCACTACATAAAGGGAACCATGGATTTAGGACTCTTTTATACTTCTGGAAATGATTTTGTTTTAAAAAGATTTATGGATGGCGACTTTGGTGGTTGTTGAATTGATAGAAAAAGTACATCCAAAACTTTTCATTTCTTAGGAGAATAATTAGGTTCTTGTTCATGTAATAAGAAACACTCAATAGTACTCTCCACTGCTGAATCTAAATATGTAGTAGTTGGAAGTTGTTGGGATCATGTATTGTGGATGAAACACACACTCACAGACTATGGCTTGAGTTTTACTAAGACTCAAATTTTGTGTGATAACACAAGTGACATTTCCCTAAGTAAAAACCATGCACATCACTCTCATGAAAAACATATAGATATTAGGCATCACATTCATAGGGATCACACACTGAAAGGAGATATAATTCATCAGTTTATCAGAATGCAAGATAAACTTGCTAACATTTTCACAAAATCATTATCCTCTGATAGATTTGAATGCATTAAACATAAGTTATGAATGATAACCATGAGGTAATATTTCTTCATTAACTTCTTGTAAAAACAAATCTCCTTACAGTAATAAACACATTTTCATAGGGGGAGTACATTTTCCTGATAGTGTAACCAAAATTTGCGTAATAATTTTTTTCCTTTTGTAATCAAAATTTTCTTAGTTATTTTTTCAAATTTTTCTATGTAAAATTATTCATAATTGAAATTTTCGGAACTGAAATTTTCATAATGTTCTTTTTGGTACTCAAATTTTTGTAATGAACTTTTCGGAATTGAAATTTTCATAGTGATGTTTTCGGAACTAAAATTTTCGTAATGAAGTTTTCGGAACTGAAATTTTCATAATGAAATTTTCAGAACTGAAATTTTCATAGTGATGTTTTCAGAACTGAAATCTTCGTAATGATGTTTTCGGAACTGAAATTTTTGTAATGAACTTTTCAGAATTTTAAATTTTCTTAATGAGGTTTTCAGAACTGAGTTTTTCGTAAAGGTTTTTTCGTAATGAGTTTTTTCATAGTTATATTTTCATAATAAAACATTTCTTCAAGAATAATGTCACCTATTACGAATAAACTTCCTGATCTATCCGAACGGTATGATTCCCTCACATAAGTTTTCGTAGTCATATTTTTCTTAATGGTGTTTTCTAATGAGTTTTAAATTTTTTTGGAATCTAGTTTTCTTAAATATGTATGTTTTTCATAAATACATCAAAAGATCGGAGTCAAGATTTCCTAGCGGTTTGTATCTGAACAGTTAGATAAAATCTTAATGTATCTCAATTGTTCAGTCAACCGTGGAAACTGAACCATTGTCTCAATGCCTATATAAAGGGGACCCCTGAGGGTCGTTCCACATCTGTTTTTCAATGCTTTATCATATCAAAGCCCGGACTCTCTTCTTAAGGCCATTTCGATATTTGTTAAATCCCATTCCGAATCATCTAGAGATCTCCATTACAAATGTCTGCTGAAGTTATATCCCAATATATGTCTACCTCAAAACCAATCTCAAAATGGTTAGTTTACCGGGAAAGGTTAGTACAACTGATCTTCTTCAACTATGATTCTCTTATATCTAAGAATATAACGTTGAATGGCTGGGAGGTGATTAGCTTATCAAAGCTAGAGAAAGAGGATCCGGCTTATACAAATCTAGTTATTGATTTTTATGAGTCTATTTCCTTCATGAGGAAGATGGTAGAGATTTATTTTCTTTCAAGTCTTATGGAAAGACTTAAAAATTATCTTACACCAATGATGCAATCTTGGTGGGTTTAAAGTATGATGGTGAAGGGGAGTTTTGTTCACACAAGCTTCCGGATGAGCATGGAAGTTTCAACAAGGTGATGGATTTGAAATCACTTGGACTTAAATATGCCAAGACAACTAAGATTTCTCATATCACTCTGAATAATCAGATTCTACAGCTATGAGTACATGGTTTTCTCGTTCCAAGAAGCTGTGACAAGGATAATCTGAAGAAGAGTGACATTTATGTTCTATATTTCTTGGTTAATCTAAGGAAGATAAATCTAATGAGGCATGATTTGATTATAGTTAATAATATCCAATAAGGGAACTTAAGAGCTCAAATCATCATGTACCTTGCCTTACAATCAAAGCTGATAGTTCAGTTCTTAGATTCATTCAAGGTTGCATGTAAGTCTAAAGATCATAATTGAAAGCTTATGCTTGTTACTGATGATACATTAAAGAGGATGAAAATGGGTTTTTCTGATGAATCCAGTGAATTCTACTCCTTACCAGAAGAAGAGGCTGAGACCATTCCAGAAAACGTGGAGAAGGCTGAACTAGAAATGAATGTTACTAAGAAGAGGAAGCTCAAGGAAGTGGTTTCTGAAGACAAAACCCCCAAATATAAGGAAACCCAGTCCGCACCTCCCAAGATGAAAAAACAAAAAGCATACCAAGATGAAGTGGAAGCTAAATGGAGAAAAGACAAGGAAAAGAGGAATGAAGGGGATCCATAGTTCGGATTGGACCTTGCTGAGGCTAAGGCCTTAAGAGAAAGAGCTGTTGATGAATTACAATAGCAAGAAAAAGAGAAAAGTTGAAGAAAAATATGTCAGAAGAAGAGATTGTTCAGTCTATTTTGAAAGCAACTGAAATAGCTTCTGAACAGATTCTGGTTCCAGAATCTTTGAATCCCGAACCTTTACCAGTGACTCCAAGAAAGAACTACATAACTCCGGAAAATCTTGAAGAAAATGTTGTTTTTGAAAGAGAATAAGAAGTAGTAGAAGAAGAAGAAGAAGAATAAGTAAGTGATGATTTGGATGATCTAATCAGAAAAGTAGAAGATCTATCAGGAAAAGGATGAATCCACAAAATTAGTCACTCCTGGAAAGGGAGTAGAGAAAGAAGGAAGGAAGTATGATAATGAGAATGAGGAAGAGGAAGAAAATGTTCTGTATGATGAGGAAGAATCCCATGAGAATAATTTTCTTGATGAAGAAGCAGAAAAGGATAAAATAGATGAAGATGAGATTTTTCTACTTTCAGAGAGTGAGGAAGAATCCCCAGAAGATCAAACCATTCCAAAAACAGATAGAGGTATGAAAGTGCTCATAAAGACCCCAATAAAAGATGTTTATAGAAAGAGAGAAGTGGGTGGTTCTTCTAGATGGAAGCTAGTGCGTGTTAAGGAAGATAAATCTCCAAGAAAGATATCTGATTCGGCGTCATAAACACATGGTCATGACTTCATTGTTGAATCTTTGAAAAAGTTGGTCGACACCATTCTGATATTTCCCACTATTGACACTAGATGCCAGATGCTGCTACATAGTTTGAATCAAAAGTCAGAATCATTATCTATGGTGATGGATAAGTTTATAAAGATTGAGGCCTAGCATACAAATTTTCCTATCAATTATGATGTTCACAGGAGATCATGCAAAAAAATCACGTTATGGTCTAAGAAAGTTGAAGATGACATGGCTCAGTTTGATAATTTTCAGAATAAGGTACAAGATCCTTTTGATATCGAGGTTGCTATGATAAATAATCGTCATGATGAACTTATCGTTGAGCAATGTTCTTGGAGTCAACAAGTGAAGGATATGAATGGAATGCTCAACTCGGTTGCTCATAACTGGAAATGAGAAAGAGATTTCTGTATTGAGTTTCAAGAAAAGTTACAGAAGCAAGATGAGTTAGTGAAGATGCAGGAAGAGGCCATGAAGACCCAAACATAGATATTGAAATCTCAACAAGAAAGGATCATAGATTTGGAGAAGAAAGCTTAGAAAGAACAAAAATACTTGAAAAAGATCAAAATCTTGTTGAAGAAGCTTATTCCGAAGGAAAAGGAGGATAAATAGACCAATCTGATATTTTGTTGCACTTATCTTTCCTTGTAATTTTTTTCAACTCTAATAAAATTTTTGTTTCTTGCATCTTGTGTTGTTATGTACAAATGTTTCAGTTACCTTATTTCTTTTCCATTCCCTTAAATTATTTTTGAAAATAACAAAGGGGGAGAATGAAAAAGAACTACTTAAAAGGGGAGAATGAAAAATTTTAAATGAAGTAGGGAAATTTTTTAAATGAAATATCCTCAAAGTAAGGGGGAGTTTCTCATTACGAAGTTTTTCATTCCCATGATAATAAAAACTCCACTTCAGAATTTCAGAATACAATCCTTAGAGTTTCAATGCCTAAGGGGGAGTTAGTTTTATTCACTATCATCCATGAACAAAGGGAGATATGTTTTAATTTCAATCTCTAATGAAAATTTTCAAATTTCTTATATTTCATTTTCGTAAGGATGTTTATTCTTTCCAAAAAGAGAAATATTGTTGAGTCAATAAGGTTTTCATTATGAATTTTCTATTCCTTCTTTTTTGAAAATCACAAACACCTTATACTTGAGAAAATCTATATTTTACTTCTCTAAGGAAAATTTCCTTCCTTAAAGAAATTTACCCTAACCTAGAATTCCTTATACATATCAATATTTTTCTCAAGTGTAAAAATCAGATTCATACCCAAAAACTCGGAATCATATAATACATAGAGATGATGCATTCTGTTATTAGATCCGAATTCTGGATTTGAACTATAATGAAGATCCACTCCTAATTCTGGATACGAACTCCAATAATGTTCAACTCCGAATTCTGGACTCCGAACTTCTATGAGTTCGACTCCGAACGTCTATGAGATTGACTCCCAAATTCTATGAGTTCGACTCCAATATTCTATGAGTTCGACTCCGAACTTCTATGAGTTCGACTCCAAACATCAATGAGTTCGACTTCGAACTTCTATTAGTTCGACTCTGATGTTTTACCAAGTTCGACTCCGAACTCTTACCAAGTTTGACTCAAAAATCTTACCAAGTTTGACTCAGAACCCTTACTATGTTCGACACCAAACTCTGAATGTTTAGATACCAAAATCTAGTGAAACGAGACACTAAATTTCCTTAGAAATTCAGACTCCATATTTCAACAGAATTCAGGTTCCGAATTCCTATAAAACCGAATCCAAATATATCATTATTATAAACTCTTAATTCCATTTTGGTTAGACTCCGAACTTTTATTTGGTTAATTTCTGTACATTAGTTTTGCTTATACTTACACTTGTTTTGTTATAAAATGATGTCGTCCATTCTATTTAAAACTAACTGTTGTTTACGTGACACGTGTAAAGGTCCCTCCGAATTTTATGGAAAATTTGACCATTGGAGGAGGGATCCGACTGTTGCCACCGAGCCTATAAATAAGAACTCATTTGAAAGAGCTCATAACAGTGAACTGATCATTGAAAACTTGTGCTTACATACTGTTAATGTGATTTCTAGAGAGAGAGAGGCTCTTATCAACTCTCAAGATTCGTGCAGAATGTTTGAATGACTTGTTCAAACATTGCCTTGTACAGACTTGCTTCGTGCGACTCCGAATGTTGGTGATTACATTCTAGGGCTTCTTGGGATAGGAAGACATAGGTTTCGACTTCCTTGATGTTCAACGGCTTCCAAACAGAGGAAGACATAGGTTCTTGCTACCTTGAAGTTGATGGATTATTGGGATAGCAAGACAAAGGGTCTGATCTTCGTATCAAGGGCTTACCCTGGTGTGGGTAAGAAAGACTTGCTTGAAAGTATAAATCAAAGGACCTTTATCCAAGGTTGTCAGATACTGTTCTCTTTGGGTTAAAAGACTTATATCTTGTTACATGTAGTTTTACTACATGTTGTTCCGTGGCATTTTGTATTTTAAGGAAAGTATAACATTATTATATTTCCTTACACATGTACTCTGATTAATTTAGATTCTATACATATTAAGGTAGAATCTCATATAGTAATCATTGGCTATGTTTCAATTTTCAGATCCATATTTCCATAACCTTTTTTTTCAGAATCACTTTCCAGATTTAAGAAAGTTCTTATAACTTGGAGTTTGTAAGTTCATACTTTGTCCCAATCTTTCATTGGTGTTATAGGTGTTGTGAATTTGCTTAGTTTAACTTTTTTAAACTTAGATAATTCATTGAATAAGGATATTTTTTAAGTGTACAATTCACCCCCTCTTGTATTTTGAGCATCTTCATCATTATTTTGATCCTACAAAATCATTGCTGGTTCTTATTTTCTATCAAACCTATTTCTTATTGAAATAATTGTTTCTGTTTATTTATTTTTTATGAATTTATTTTAGTTTACATAATTTTTTCTGTTTATTTCTTCATTATGAAATTATATTTGTTTACATACTATATTATATTAATGATAGTGTCCCACCAATAATTAATATTTATTTGGAATTCATTTGGATTAGCATAATTTACCCTATATATTGTTAGGTGGTTGGGGTTGTATTATTTTCATTTTCTGTAAGAACATGGTAGCTACTATTTCAGTAAACATTTAAAAAACACGATTCAGAATTTAGAAATTCATTGGTGATAATGACTTTAAACATTTTGTGTATTTGTATGGGAGACATGAAAGTTTATTATGTATTAATTGATTCATGTAGTGGGCATAATAAACGCATTTTTAATATAAATGAATCTCGACATACTATCATTGAATACCAAGATGTTATCCCTGAGGTTTTAGTTAAAACATATAGTTTTCCTATGCATTCATTAGAGGATAAAGAAATTATTGAAGTTACCTTTGAATCTTCTAATGATGGTATATGGAATAAAATATAAAAATTATATAAAATATCTTCTTTAGTTGGTACGCCTTAAAAATCCAAAAAATTCAACTTTAAAATGAAACCTCATAGTTCTATTAAGGCCCGTTTAGATGAATTTCACTATGTTATATAAAATCTGACCAACATTAATGTAACTATTGATGTAGAATATCAATAAATGATCCCTCTAATTTCATTAGCTAATACATACATCAACCTAGTAGAAACCATGATTTATGGTCATGAGTCGTTATCCCTTAAAGAGGATTAATTTACACATCTCTCTTATTAATTTCATTCCAAAACTAGAATTATAGGTAAGGGAAATAGCTTGTTTACAAGGGGAATATCTTAGTCAAATAGTAAAAAAAATTAATGATAAAACCTAGAAAAATAATTAACCCAAAACTCATTCTAATTATACGGAATGAAAAATCTATTTTTTATATATTAAAAAACCTTGGTATACTAATCCTGAATATAAGATACAGAAACATGACATTTAATAAAATAAAACCACTAACTACTACCTTTTAGTGACTATGGTTATGACAGATCTTATTTATTGAATGTTTCTAGTCATGAACAAAATCACGAGTGGGTACTTGAATTCGGAATCTCCATTTTCATGTGTCTTTTTAGAGTTTCATTCCTAGATTTAGTAGACTGGGTAGTCGGTGATGTCTTTTTCGGTAAGAAATAGAGGTGTATGGTAGAGGGAAGAATTTATTTTTTACTATAACAAGATGATTATTCCATCATCACATTGAACAATATTAGGTGGGTTCCAAAACATTATATAATCTTTATTTCATTAGGGACACTAGACCAAAAGGGGTACCCCCATTATGTTTGAAACATGAGTCTCTAAAGGATTAAGAACTATCACAAAATATTATCTCACTAATGGGTTGTATATAATGAATGGAAATACCCATTCATGAAAAATAGGTTGTATATATACCACTAATACTGATAATATTATTTTATGTCATTGGGGATTGAGGCATGTAAGCTTTGAGGGTCTAGAATAACTCAACAAGTAAGGACTATTGATGGACATCACTCCAAGAAACCTTCATTTTTATAAATATTGTGTGATGGTAAAAGATACGAGTATCCTTTAATAGTTTATATTTTATTGATTCCATACCATTAGAATACATCCATTATGGAATATGGGACATGAAAGGACTATGACCCAAGGTGTATGTTCAATTCTGTCACTTCTATAGATGATTTCTCTAGGGAATCATGGATGTATATTCTAAATAATAAATTTCATACCTTTTTGACCATTAAAACTAGGAAACTTTTAGTTTTAAATCATGGTGGGAAAAAAGATAAAACCCATAGAATATATAAATAATTATAATACCTATCTACTGAATTAATTCAAATTTTTAAATCTAAGGGTATTAAATAGAATTGGACTATTAGGGAACCCCCCCTAATGGCCTAATAGAAAGAATGAATATGGGTATTATATAAAGATTTTGAATCATGATGGCATGATTGGGTCTCTCCAAATATTTATGGGCAGTGGTTTCAACCATTATCATCCACCTTATAAATAGGTGACCTTCTCCTACTATTCAATTTAAAACTCTTGAAGAATTGTGATTAGTAAGCCTCCCTCTTATATTTTTTTAATGTTAATTGGTTGAATGGATTGTGCTCACATTAAAACAAACAAATTGGATCCACTACCTCTTAAATTCATCTTCCATTGGTATATTGAGGGTTTTATGGTATAATTGCATTGGGTTGGGAAGTCAATTTACCCAAAATTCACCATAAATAGGGATGCAGTGTTCCATGGGATCAATTCTCCCAATGCTAAGGATTCGACATCAAGTAGTAGTGATATATAAATTCAATGGGCTGATGAAATAGATCCACCATCACAATTTGAGGCTCATATCTAACCCCCACCATTAGATCAACAACCGAATATACATGTTGATTCCACCTCCAGTTATCGTTCAGATTCTAAATATGAACCCTATACCACTAATAGAGACAATCAGTTAACCATAGAAAGGAGAGGATTGTCCCAAGACTACCTTATGAGATAAACAAGTGTCACATGGATTCCTCTATTTTCATGTGACCTTGTATCTAATAGATAATGCTCATAAATCCAACAGTAAATCCCTAAAAGACAAAGACTCAAAGTAATGTGTATTTTCGATGAATGAAGAGAATCACTCTATAAGATGACATTAATAATTGGACTATTGTAAATAAACAACCCAATTATAATTTAATTGGTTCCATTTGGATTTAAAGCAGGAAAAAAATAACATCATTGGGAATAAAATAAAATAATAATCAATAATAGTTGTCAAATTATTCATTCAAGGGAAGTTATTGTAAATTCAAATTTTTTCATTGTTTTCATGTATTCTTCTATTATGATTTTTACTTCATGGGATACATATAGTGACATGCACAATGAACAACATTATGCTAAAACTGCATCTTTAAATGGTGATTTAAATGTTAATCATTATATGAGAACTCCTGGTGGTTACAATAAAAAATTTTAAACATAGTATGTTTGTTAGATAAATCATTATATGGTTTATGTAGAGACCCAAATCATGAAGTACAGGGAAATTACATTATTTTTTTTGGAATACATAATACAAAACAATAACAAACACTCATGGACCATAATAGTTTAGTGTCATTGGAAACTCGGAACATAATATTCTAATCAAGGTGACAGATCATCAACATCTTCCACAAAGATCTTCCCCTTTTTTTCTTACCTAAAACATTTCTTTAAATCCTAGGGAAAAGAAAACATTAAAAAGGGTGAGCTAAAATCCAACGTAAGGGTAAGCATGGAGAAAATAAAACAAATCATATACGTTTGAACTTAAAAAAAGAACATAATGTTTAAACAACAAGATCGTCATCAATGACATAAAACATGGCAGTACGTAAGGCATAGATCATAACGAAACATTAATCCTGATAAAATAGCATGAGAATAAAACATGTAACTGTGGCAAACATTAATCACATATTTTTATTTCCATAGTATCCATGGCATTGCTTCCAATACCATCTTAGTGGACAAAGTCCCTTTCTGAATCGAGTTCACTTCTCGTTTCAGTCTTGTAGCACTGAACTTGATTAACATACCATTCCATCCATGTCTATCTCATTATATATAAATATCTACCCTATAAATTATAGGGAGATATAGGTCCCACCCATTTCATAATGAAATAATTCTTACATTTCCCACAACATAAACATAAATCATTCATCATAACCCAAAGAATACAATTGGTTTCATAAACATTATCCCATCATAAAATAATCCATATTAAACGAATGTATATCATTTTATAATAAGATAAGTGAAACCATGTAAATCATAGAGAAATTATACTTGAAACATACACATATGATATAATGTCATCTTATAAAGAAAATGGTTTTGATAAAACACTTGAAATAAATTCTTGAGGAATATATCCTTTCTTATTCAAAATCATTTTCTTTTCACAAAATTCCATGAAATTTTAAAAAACAATTTGTAGATGAAAATAGCCATGAAATCATGTAGAGTATGCTTCGTGAAAAGAAGGGGTTATGAAACCATACAAATCCGTTCATGCCGTATATGTTGTAAAAAACATTCTTCTCATACTTCTGTCAGAAAAGTCAAAAGTGTCGCGTATTGTAAACAAAAGAAAGATTCCTTCCATAAAACAAAGTAAAATTCAAAGAGGGGTAAAAATGAAATTAAAAAAACATGTAAGGATATTAAACACTTTATTTAAAAAAAATATAGATAGGGATGAAAAATATAACCCCAGTAAATGCATATGTATAAGCAATCTCGGATAAAAATGAGATTACAAAATTATCCCTTACCTTATGTCCAATTTCTTCCATACTTGTCTGAGACTTCTGTTTAGTGGGTTTAAAAATACTATTAACTTGAAAAAGAACCATAATAATATTTATTATATCATATATGATTCACTTAAGACTTTATATTATCCTTTAATTTGTCAATTCCATGTTAAAGCAGTGTTCTGGGTAAAATCGTTTTATTTATCTTATGTGTTTGGAATTGTTGTTCATGATATTATAATTACTTATATCATGATTTAATAACTACCAGAATGTAAATCATGGTTCATGTATAATATATATTCAGTATATATATATATAATAGATATATAAATGAAATTAAATACACCGTTCATGGAGACGGTAGGCTGTACATATGCATGAACACTGTTTTCCTTTCTTTATTGACATGAATGGAATTAAGTAGATTAAGTAAATTTATATATAAATAAATCTAGTAGCATTATTATGTCATATTTTTCATTATTACTTATTATATATACTTTATAATCATTCATTAATTGTTAACATGGAAAATTAATCTCATCGCGTCGTTGAGACGGTAATCCGTACGTACGCACGAGCGATGATATCATTCCCATATTTATTGAATTGAATTGTAGTGGATGATATAATATCATAGAATCCATATTATGTTATAATAATAATATATAGTTAATCTTTACACGATTATACCCATCCAAGTATGTTGGTGGTGGAAAAACTGATTACACCACATAGTGGAGACGGTATTCTCTACGTAAACATGCGCGGTGATTTCATTTTCCGTAGAATGGATAGAAGGTGAAATGGGGTTTGTTTCATATATATAATAACATATCAGTATATTAGTGATACTGATGATTTTACTTTATAATGGAACAACTAAATAATAATATGTTGAAGAAGAAAGAATCTTGAAAGAATCGATAGAAGAGATTACCTCTTCTTCGACGAACCTCCTTTAAAATTCTTCATAGGGCACTACAGTTGGTCTTTTGAGAAGAAAATAACCTATATGATATAACTATAGAGGTTTTAAAGAGGAATTGGCAGAGTTTTTTCGAGTTTCAAGGCTCAAAAGGGTGTGAAGAGAAGAGGGAAGGGTGCCCTTTTTAAAATGGAGGAGAGGGGCACCTTAGGAAAACATAATGAATTATTTTATAATAAAGTCATATTCGGTTTTTAATATCTCCAATTTGATTTATTTCAAATAAAATGTGGGTATGGGTCGAAATACTCTCAACAAATATGTTTTAGACAAGTTTAGGTTACTATTTTATCCTTATCATTTAGATTTAACTCTTTGTTAAATAATTTAACTTTTACCGTGTCTTTTTGTTTTCTTACACTATATGGTCAATAAACCTACTATAACTAGACAAAATTACCCCAATTGGTTCATTATTAACATATATATCCTTATCTAAGTCATTTGGCCGAACCTTTTATTTTTAGGAATAAATTAACAATTAATAATATAATATTTGTTTTAAAAACTATGTTATGTCAATTTTGACACTATTTGGTACATGATTTTTGTGAAAATCATAACAGCATGATCAGTTCTAAAACAATTAAATAAATAAATAATAACATGTCATATTAACCTATAAAATAAATTTATTCATAAAAAGTCTAAAATAACATTTATTTGGGTATTTATAACATAAATTTTGTTAATATTTCATTAATAAGGTAATTAATCCATCACCATTGTGTCATAAATAATTTAAATTATATAATGTATAAAAATTATAAATAAAATACCATTATGTTGGAAATCCGTTTATCTTTCTGAAAGTATATTTATAGTCGAATTTATCTTATGTATAACCCTATATTAAAAATGTTTTAGTTATTAAACGTTGATTGTAACAATTTAAATCTTCTTTATATAAAATAATAATAAATGTCATAATCTAATACAAGTGGACCTAAAGGGTAATATTTTATCCCTAAGGTTGTTCATGGTCGAACTACACTTATCCAATAGAAATATAACATGTTTTAGGATAATAATAATATAATTTTTACCCTAAATTATCCTATTTACTTTTAATCGTGGTAAATAAATTGAAAAAGATACTATAAAACAAAAATTATTTTTATCTTTTTGAACAAAATTTTACTCCTTTATATTAACATTGTCTCTAGTATTTTTGAAATTCCACTCACAGAAGCGGTAAAATTATGTTTTCTGTAAATTTTCAAACTCTCCCAGGAGGTGGGTAAAAGACCCTTAAAAGATCAATAAAATATTTATATGTAAAAAATTATTATAAAATCACTCCAATTAATTACATTGAACATATATAGGTATTATGTATCAATTTTTTCCTAAAATAAATTTAAATTAAATAAATATTTATTTATATAAAAAGTCGGTTTTTAAATAGTAACGCAGTGTTTTCACTATTCATAAAAATTGAATGTTTTCAGAAAAATACAAAAAATTCACCCTAGGCTAATTTCGATATTCCGAATCCAAAAATGATGTCCATTTTGAACGATAAAATTTATAAAATTTCAAAAAATGGGTATAACTTTTCATAACAGCTAGTTCATAATAATATTATAATATTATATCATTTAGTGAAACTCGGTATTGCGTACAACACACGCTATCGAGGAAGGTATTGATTGTGTGTAATGAAAGAAAATTCAGGGATGCGTGTAGAGAATGATCCTCTTGTTGTTGCATATAACATAATCCAAACAAATTTTATTTATACATTAAACAATATCTACACTTAATGTTGTGTAAAATAATTTCCACAAAATGAACATTAAATTGTGTGTAACAAGAGCCAACAATAGTGTTGCATATACTGTAAGCTTATACGGTGTTGCGTATAGTGAAAACTAATTTTTGTGTAGCGTACAACACAAGACATCAATGAAATTAAAATGAATAATTCTCATAAAATCTCAGGTTGTTACATTCTACCCCCCCTTAAAATGAATTTCACCCTTAAAATTTGTCAGGGTTATAAATGGTTTACTACATGAAAGTTTAATTCATAGAAACCCACATCATGAAAAGGAATAAAAACTGAATATTAAAATCTAAATTATGAAACATAACTGTTACCCAAATTAACTAATCACTGGGTTTCCACATAGGAGAACATTGGTGAAAATATGGATATGGAAGAAAAATCTACCTATCATGTTCTGATGGAGAGTGGTAAAGAACCTGGCTTTGAAAAAGCCAAAAATCATAAAGCAAAAAATTTGTGATGATCTAAGGTACCATCGGATTCATCGGATATAAGGGCACCTGGACAACATTTTTGGTTTTCATGATCATTTTCCTAAAGTTGAAAATTTTGAAATAGATGAAATACTTACTTTATTTTCGTATAATCTCACCGTTGTTCGTGCCTTGAACAATTTCCACTTAAAGACATAATGAAATTAAGTTGAATTTGTCGTTCGTGAAGTGTTAGAAGATCATGTGATTGAATGATGGGTCATTCCATATGTATCAAACAAAAGGTTACCAAAAGTAATCAAATTTACATAATTTCATCTATGGTGAGGTTAATCGTATATGATTCAAAAAATGGACTTATACTTCATATATCATACCTCTTAATATAATAAAACTAACTTCTACTAACTAGGTACTTCTTGTAGGCCAGTGGTAGGCGATAAAGGCTTGTCGCACTTCAGTTGTGGGTTCGATTCCCACAGCATTGTTTGACACGCTGGGTTATCGCCCATTCTGCATGTTGTCCCTTTTCTTAAAGTACACTGTTATAACATTCCATCACTAATATAGAAAAAAATTCTATCATTAAACAATGCTAACTTATCTCCAACATAATTCATTCCAATCTTTAGGCCTATCTAAAATACTTATGTCCAAGATCATAGTATAAAGAAAACAATTACTAGAAATGTCATCTACCGATCCGGTGAATATAATCATTTATCCCACATATATCATACGATATATCATCTTGGTCTCATTCCAAACATGTGAATACCTTAATCATGTATTCTCTTGAAAAATGAATGCCCATTGAATCTTAGAGAAAACATGAATGTAGTTAAAAGTTTACACTTTCCATATACCAAAATCCAAAAAATTCTATATACTCAAACCATGATATCACTTAGTCTTTATATCAATCACGGTCTCATGAATACTATCAAACATATTATTTTCTCTTTATCCATTCATTATGGGCATATCATCTGCTTTCCAAAATATTTGAACAACTTTTCATGGTTATCGGTACCATAAAAGTATTGAAAACAATAATAGACTAATACAAAAATATTCCAATATACCATAAAAGTACCTCAACATCATTATTCCTGAATACCAATACATAAAAACTTCAATCCATCCTCTTTAATGATTTTCATGGAATACGTCCTTCATTAATTTAGAAGTTACCTCTTAGGTCATGGAATTGAGTTGGGTAATGCCTATGTTCTCCACAAATAAGCCATTGAACTCCATAATAGTCTGTCACACCATGACCATTTTCTCCACACAGATAACATTTTCCCCTCCATTTGAGGTATTCCTCAAGGTTATTCTTTCCTTCTTTATAAATCTCAATCTTCTTTTCTCTATGCTATTCACCATGCGAACATGCATAATATTCCATCATCCTCTTATTTGATGACTTAGGAATACAACTAATGTTCACCTTATTAGTCATATATCGAGATGACTGATTTGGCATAATCACAATATCTTTCTCTCTATGCATTACATAATTTAATTGATCATAGTAACCAATTTTTTCATTTGAATCAATGTTAACTGAATTCCTTCTCGTTCCCTCCATTGACTAAGACTAGAAACCATAGTGTAAGAAATAGTTAAAATAATGAGGAACCACAGAATCTTAAAAGGTCACTTATGGGATGTCTAACTTATCATAAATTCATTCTTCCATGACACCTTAGAATCTCCCTTGGTTATTCATGATCGTCAACATAACTCTAGGACTGTAACGTATAGTTATAATAATCCTTAGGGTCATCCTTAGACATACCATAGAAATATCTCTTGGGATCCCACTAATGTTCTGGAATTATAGTTTCCAAAGGTTTACTAAACCATTCCTCTGATACCAACTGTAGAGACCCAAAGCATGACGTACATTGAAATTACATTACTTTTGTGAAATACTTAATACATAAAAAGAACAAACACACAAGGAATATAATAGTTTAGTGTCTTTGGAAACTCGAAAGATAATCTTCTAATTGTGGTGAAAGATCTTCAAATCCCCCATAAGGATATTCCCCTTTTTGTTTTCTTACCAAAATCATTTCTTTAAATCATGGGGAAAAGAAAACATAAAAAAGGATGAGCTCAAATTCTCAGTAAGGGTAAGCATGGAGAAAATAAAAAAATCATATACATTTGAACTTAAAAACATGAACATAATGTTTAAACATCAAGATCTTGAGGAATGACATAAAACATGGCAGTACGTAAGGCAAAGATCATATTCAAACATTAATCATGATAAAATAACATGAGAATAAAACATATAATTGTGTAAACCATTAAGCACCAGTTATGATTTCCATAGTAGCCAAGGCGTTGCTTCCATGACCATCTTAGTGGACCATGTCCCTTTCTAAATCAAGTTCACTCCTCGTTTCAGTCCAGTAACCATGATCCAGATTAACATACCTTCTATCCATGTATATATCATGAGATATAAATCTTTACACAATGCATTGGAGGGAGATATATGTCCCACCCATCTCATAATGAAATCATTCTTACCCGTGCCACAACATAAACATAAATCATTTATCATAACCTAAAGAATAAAAAGGGTTTCATAAACATCATTCCATCAAAACATAATCCAAATAAAAAATGGATAACATTTCATCATAAGAGAAGTGAAACCTTGTAAATGATAGAGACATTATACTTGAAACATACAAATATGAAATAATTTCATCTTATATGGAAAATTGTTTTGATGAAACACTTGAAATAAATTCTTCAGGAAAATATCATTTCTTATTCAAAATCATTTTCTTTTTACAAAATGCCATGCAATTTTAAAAGAAAAGGATTTTGTTTAAAATAGTCATTAAATCATGTACAGTAATCTTCATGAAAATAAGGAATTGTCAAACTGTACAAATCCATTCATGCCATATAAGTTTAAAAAAACATTCTCCTCATACTTTTGTCGGAAAATTTAAAAAATGTCACATATTGTAAAAAAAAAGAAATATTCCTTCCATAACACAAAGTAAAAGTCAAAGAGGGGTAAAATGACTTTTAAAATACATGGAATAATATTATAGACTTTATGAAATAAATTTTTATGTACATGGATGAAAAATATAACCCTAGTAAATACATACCTATAAGCAATCTCGGAAAAAAATTAAATTACAAAATGATCTGTTACTATATGTCCAATTTCTTCAGTATGTGTCTGAGACACCTCTATAGTGGGATTAAACATATTATTAACTTGTAACAGAACCATAATAATATTTATTATATCATATATGATTCACTTACGAGTTTATATTATCCATTAATTTGTCAATTCCATGATAAAGCAGTGTTTTGGGTAAAATCGTTTCATTTATCGAACATGTTTGGACTTGTTGTTATTGATATTATTATTACTTATATCATGATTTAATTACGTCCAGAATTTAAATCACGATTTATATATGATATATATTCAGTATATATATATATATAATAGATATACTAATGAAATGAAATACGCCGTTCATGTAGACGGTAGGTCGTACGTACGCATGAACACTGTTTTCCTTTCTTTATTGACATGAATGGAATTAAGTAGACGACATATATATATATAAATCCAGTAGCATTATTATGTCATATATTTCATGATTACTTATTATATATACTTTATAATCATTCTTTAATAGTTAACTTTGAAAAATGAATCACATCGCTTCGTGGAGACTGTAATATGTACGTACGCACGAGTGATGATATCGTTCCCATATTTATTGAATAGAATTGGAGTGGATGATATAATTACATAGAATCCATATGATATTATAATAATCATATATAGTTATTCTTTACACCATTATACCAATCCAGGTAAGGTGGTGGTGGAAAAACAGATTACACCACGGCGTAGAGACGATATTCGGTACGTACGCATGCGCGGTGATTTCATTTTCAATAGAATGGATAGAAAGTGAAATGGGGTTGTTTCATATTTATAATAACATATCAGTATATTAGAGATACTGATGTGTTTACATTATAATGAAACAACTAAATAAGAATATGTTGAAGAAGAAGGAAACTTGAGAGAATTGTTAGAAGAGATTACATCCTCTTCGACGCAGCTCCTTTAAACATCTTCTTAGGGCACCAGAGTTGGACTTTTGAGAAGTCCATAACCTCTATGCTATAACTAGAGAGTTTGATAATTGTAATTGTAAGGGATTGTCTGAGCTTCGAGGCTCAAAAGGGTGTGAAGAGAAGAGTGAACGGGTGCCCTTTTTATAAAGGAGGAGAGATGCACATTAAGAAAACTTAAAATATTATTTTATAATAAAGTCATATTCGGTTTTTAATATATAAAAATTGATTTATTTCTAAGATAAGGTGGTGATGGGTCTAAAAACTCTCAACCAATAGGTTTTAGAAATTTTTAGGTCACTATTTTATACTTATCATTTAGATTTAACTGTATGTTAAATAATTTAACTTTTACAATGGGTTTTTGTTTTCTTACAATATATGGTTAATAAACATACTATAACAAGCCAATCTAACCCCAAGTGGTTCATTATTAATATATATATCCTTATCTATGTCAGTTTTCTGAACAATAGATTTTTGGGAATTAAAAAACAATTAATAATATAATATTTTATTTAAAAACTATTTTATGTCAATTTTGACACTATTTGGTTCTTGATAATTGTGAAAATCATAATATCAAGATTAGTTCGAAAAAATTTAATTAAATCAATAATAACATGACATATTAACCTAGTAAATTAGTTTAATTCATAAAAAGTATAAAATTAAATTTATTTGGGTATTTATAACATCAATTATGTTAATATTTCATTAATAAGGTAATTACTGAATCATCATTGTGTCATAAAAAAATTAATTTATTTATTGTATAAAATTTATAAATAAAATACCATTATGTAGGAAATATTTTTATCTTTATAATTAATATTTATAGTAGATTTTATCTTATGTATAACCCTATATTAAAAATGTTTTAGTTATAGAACATTGATTTTAAATATTTTAATTCTTCTTTAAATAAAATAATAATAAATGTCCTAATCTAATCCATGTGGACCTAAAGGGTATTATTTTATCCCTAAGATTTTTTTGGTCGAACTAAACTTATCCAATAAAATTAGGTCATGTGTTAGGGTTATAATAATATCATTTTTACCCTTAATTACCCTATTTATTTTTAACATTGTTAAATAAAAGTAAAAAGTTACTATTGACCAAAAATTATTTTTATCTTATTGAACCACATTTTACTCCTTGATATTAATCGTTTCTCTCGGATTTTTGAAATTCCACTCACACAAGCGGTTAAATTATGTTTTCTGTAAATGTTCAAACACTCCTAGGAGGTGGGTAAAATTGGGTGAAAAATTCAACAAAATTTTTATATGTCTAAAATTATTATAAAATAACTACAATGAATTACATTGAACTTATATAGGTATTATGTATCAATTTATACCTAATATAAATTTAAATAATCTAAATAATTATTTATATAGAAAGTTAGTATTTAAATAGTAACCTAGTGTTTTCACTATTCATCAAAAATTTAATGTTTTCACAAAAATACCAAAAATTCACCCTAGGCTAATTTCGATATTCTGAATCCAGAAAATGAAGTCCATTTTGAACGATAAAATTTATAAAATTTCAAAAAGTGGGTATTACTATTCATAACGGCTAGTTCATAGTAATATTATAATAATATATTGTTTATTGAAACTCGGTATTGCGTACTACACATGCTATCGAGGAAGGTCTTGATTGCGTGTAATGAAATCCATGTCAGGGATGCATGTAGTGAAAGCTCTACTTGGTTTTGCGTATAAAATAATCTAAACATATTTTATTTATACATTAAACAAAATCTATACTTAATGTTGCGTAAAATAATTTCCCCAAAACGAACTTGAAATTGTGTGTAACAAGATCCAAGAATACTGTTGCGTATACTGTAAGATAATACGGTGTTTCATATAGTGCAACTTAATTTTGGTCTAATGTACAACACAAGACATCAATGAAATTAAAAAGAATAATTCTCATATAATCTAGGGTTGTTACAGTTTAAAACATTACTCAAGTCAATTTTATATGAAATTTTATTTCTTTATGTTATACAATCAATTTACCAGGTGGTAATATGATGCATGAGCCTATTATAACTAAAATAAAAAATCTATTATTTATTTTGTACATTATGTTGAATAAATTATTATAATAGTTAAAAAAAGAGTCTCATCATTCAATAAACTATAAATTAAAAGTAATGTTTGAAATAAAAGACATGACTGAAGCTAAGAAAATTATAGGGGTTGATGTAATTAGGGATAGACCATATAAACTACTTCACTTGACTAATAATTCTTACACTTTATATATTCTCAAGAGATATATTTTTGAATCTCCCGAACATCTTAATATACCTCTTGGACAACACTTTGAATTTTCTTTAACGCTAGCACCCATATATGATGATGATATGCAGTTTATTTCTGAAATTACCTGTGCTAACATAGTGGGTAGCATCATTTATACCATGATATTTAGAAGGCTTGGAATTGACTTTGTGATCTTCACCCTACGTATATTTATGGCCACACCTAGGATCCATATTGGAATGAATTTTCATGGATTTTAGATACTAGTCATGTAGTTCTAATCATTCACTGTGTTATGGAAAAAATGTGAACAATTATGAAATTATTAGTGGATATATAGATGATGAATATGCCAGAAATATTTACACCCAACAGTCTTTGACTAGTTTTTTATTTACTATATGTGGTGGTCCTATTTATTGTACATATAATATGTAGTCTGTGCATTCCCTTTCAACCATGGAGTCTGAATAAAATGATTTGACTAAGGTAGTCAATTAATAATTATTTATTTAAGGATTTCCCTCTAAAAAAATATTTAAATTTATATTATAAATTAATACTATTATAGTTAATATGCACTTAATTTATAGACTAATTTTTTACATCACGGTAAATCCAAAAATAATGATATTGGATTACATTTTATTTTTGATATTGTATAATCTAGAATCCATTTTGTCTACAATATAAACAGTAACAATAAATTGGCTAATTGATTGACTAATGTCGTGTTCATGTCTAAATTCATTTATTGTTTCTATAGGAGGAATTTAGTTCCAATTCTATAAATGCAGGTGCTAGAACATTCCCAATTTTAAATGAAAATGGATGAGATTTTGGAAATATGGTATTCAATAGTTTTTATTATTTTTAAATTGACAATGGTTTTTAATATAGTATAATCTCAATTATATGTTGACTTCATGAATGAAAAAAAATATCATTTACCATAATATTTTAAATTTCTTTTTTTATTGGTCCTTGTCAATGTAATTTGGGACTTTTATACTATGACATTTGCTCATTTTGGTTGAGAATTGCACTATGTTCCCATAACAATTCCTATGTGATTATCTAAGAACATTTTATTCCTTGATGCTGATTATTTGTGATGGTATGTTCATCCTAGATTCCCACAAGCTTCAGTTTACTTCATTTTCTATTTTCTTTTTTATTTAGTTGGTTGAGTGTGGCTGGATCTGGTTTTTTGTGTTTGTAAATACCGCAACCCCAGTAGCTCATACCTCATTCTTTACATTATTACATTAATAATATGAAAAAGAGATCACATACTAAAGGACCATATAATTTAGTAGATTAGGGGAAAAATACATACATAATGGTTACTTTAAAACATAGAGACGAAAAAACAAAAAATCAACTACATTGTAAATTCCCATAAACTCCAATATTATCCCTTCCAGTCATTCATAATATATATCTTTACATATTGGGAATAAGTTAAACCTAAGAAATGGTTAAACATTGATTCTCAGTAAGGGTATGAAAATAATGTGGAAGCATTAATATGGAATGATTCATAACTAAAAACACATTCCATTAAATCATAATATTTTTCATACTATGATGGAATAAAATCTCATTGAACAGTTCCATATAAATAATCACATGAAAATGAAACTTAACAATAAATATTCTACTAGTCAAATCAACCGATGGATTAAAAATAACTAATTTAATAATTAATTTACATAATAATTCTATACATATAAATCATATAGTTGAGGCCTCATCCAAGAAATCTTAATGTAAATGATTCCGGCCTCAGCCAAATCCATATCAAAAATTAATTGGGAATGTCCTTAGCCAAGTCAATATCTATTTTGTCTCATGTGTAACACCCCAAGATTTCATAGTGTGTTATTTCTTCAAAATAATTCAATAACTTGCACTACACGCAACATTGAGTTCAATTGCACCATGAATTACCAAAAAAAATCCATTAAAAGAGGTCATGAATAGTATTAACTAAATTTTAAACTTTATATAATCCTTATAATTTTAGAATCCATATTATGAGTTTCTTTGTCATAATGCAAGAACAGATTCATTTTCAGTATTGCACTTTTATCAAATTTTGATAGTGAAACCTTTTTAAATACAATATTTTAAACTTTTTGACTAAATGGAGACATCAAAAAATTTAAAATGAAACATCCCAAGCTTCCACGGTACGCTTTCCTTTGAATAAAACAGTAGCGTGTGTTGTACGCAACTTCGAGTTCTAACACACCGTAACCAATCAAACTAGCTGTTATGAATAGTAATACCTACTTTTTGAAGTTATATATATTTTATATTTTAAAATGGACTTCATTTTTGGATTCGGAATGTCAAATTTAGCCTAAGGTGAAATTTTGGTACTTTTCGGATAACTTTCATATTTTGATGAATAGTGAAAATTACTAAATTTTAATTAAAAACAACTTTTTTAATCAAAATAATTAATAGTGATAAATTATGAATTTGAGTGGTTTTAAAGTATATTTAGAATATATTTTTACTATTTAATATAATGTTGGTCATTGGACATAATTTTACAATTAAACCGAACATAAACAAGTGTCAATCTTTTGATAGTTATTATCTCTTAAAAACACGCTTTTTGTTTTGACAGCGGGAATTAATTTTAAATTAATTTCTGCCACTTCTGTGTTTTGAATTTAGGAAAATGGATTCCATATTTGGAATCAGGATGTTCAAATTGTGTAAATAGGAAACTTTTATTTTTATACATTTTGAATAATTACTACGGTAAATATTTTATTTACCATGGTTAAGGGTAAATCCGGTAAATAAGGGTTAAAAAATAATATTATAATAATACTAAATTACCCTAAAACGTGTCTTAACCCTATTGGTTGATACATGGTCGACCATGGCCATCTTTGTGTCAATTTTGGGACCCCATGGATCCACTTGTAAGTGATAATGACACTTTATTTTAATTAAGTTAAAATGAATACAAAAATGACACAAGCATATATCTTTTAGAAAAACAATTGTTACATAGGGTTATATATGTTGGATTTTAGATTATAAATATTCATTAGAAAGATCAAAAGATTTCCTACATAATTATATTTTATTTATAATTTTTAGACATTAAATAATTTATTTTCTTTATGACACAATGATGATGCAGTAATTACTATAATAGTGAAAAATTAAAATAATTGATATTATAAATACCCAAAAAAATATAATATGAAACTTTTAATGAATTAAACTAATTTTATAGGATAATATGATATATTAGGATTTATTTAATTGACTTTGTTCGAAGTAATCAATCTGTTATGAGTTTCACAAAAATCAACTATTGAATAGTGTCAAAATTGACATAAAAGAGTTTTTAAAACAAATATTATATTATTAATTGATATTAAATTCCTAAAAATCTAAGGTTCGTCCAAGATACTTATATAAGGATAGTTTCATCATTAATGGACCACTTGGGGGTCTCTTGGATGTATATAGTAAGTTTATTAACCATATTATTTAAAAATACAAAGAGACATTGTAAAAGTGAAACTAATTAACTTAGAGTTAATACTTAAAGATAAGGTTAATATAAGTACCCAAACCAGTCTAAATTCTATTGGTTGAGTGTTTTTCGACCTATCCCCACCATAACCTTTTAATAATAAGCTTCGGAGCCATTAGAAACCGAATATGAATTTATTATAAATTAATATTTCTAGCTTTTCCAAAGGTGCCCCTCACCCCTCTTATAAAAGGGCACTCCTCCTTCTAATTTCTTCACACCTTCAAAGCCTTTTGGTTCGGCCATACTCTGCCCAAATACTCTCCCAACATCCCTTACTAGAACCTAGAGGCCTTAGTTTGATCAGAAAGCCAACCTAAGGAGCCCTTTTGATCAAATCAAAAGGAAGAACCCGAAGAAGAGGTAATGATTTCACCACCCTTTTCTAAGTTCCTTTCTTCTTCCACTTCTTCTTCCGTTGTTCTTACCATCCTAAAATAATAAATCCAGTATCTCACATATACTACGATGTTATTATAAATATGTTACAACCATATTCATTATTCTATCCACCCTTTGAATAACATGTCACCATACGTGCGTACGTACGGCTTACCGTCTCCACGTCGTGGTGTAATTGTTATTCAATATATTATTATGTGGATGTGTATAATAATGATGTGTAACTCATGTAAATAATAAATATAACATGTTAATGATTCTGTATATATGATATACCATCCATTTATATATTATTTTAATATCAAAAAAATGATATCGTCGCTCGTGCGTACGTACGGACTACCGTCTCCACGAACGCGATGAGATTCATTCTCCATCGTATCCATTCAAGTATAATTATCATTTTATGATTTAAAAATGATGTTTAAGGACTTGATATCATTCTGTATATGAATAATATACAACAAACATGGCTTATGTAACAAAACATATAAAAGAAAATGAGTAAGTTAACACCCGAAACGACGATAATTCTAAGATATTATTATCAAATCAATGTTAAAAGATCACATATGATATCATATTAATATATATGATTCTTGTATAATTTAATAACAATTATTTCACCATTATACAGGAGGTTAACCTACCCCAACCAAGGAAAAGTACAAGGTAAGGGTTATTTCACAATCTCTTCATTATCCGAGGTTGTTTATACGTAATAATCTACTGGGATATCTTTATCATCCACATCCATGTTTCTTAAAAATGTATTTCAAAACATTTTTACTATTTACAAGAATATGGGTTAAAGTCATTTATACCCTTGTTTGACTTTTTATAAGAGGTTTATAAAGGAATCTTTCCGTCGTTTTCAAAACAAGGTCATTTTTAACCTTTTCGACAGAATTGAGGTAAGAATGTTTTTTTTAACTTATACGGCGGGTGCGGTTATTTTACGCCGTTATAAAATCTTCAAATATTTCCTTACAATATTATAAGAATATTTTCAAAGAAAATGTTTTATTTTATATGGATCTTAAATGATTTCAAAATAAAAGGCGATATTTCTTTAAAAATAATTTTGATTTCATCTACGTCAACATCCTTTGATGGATTTTAAGATTATTTGAAGTTGATTTATTATGATAAAAAACTTCTATATTGTATTGAAGGTTTTGTGATATGTTTGACTATGGATGTGCTATTTTTATACCATTCATAGTTTATGGTGAAATTATTGACATTTCGTATGCTAGTTTTAATACGAATGTTTATGTTATGTTTAAACCTTTTCATATGGGAATGAATTGGACTTAATAAGTGACGGGTGGAGCCCGCTATAGCTCCTCGATGCATCGGTAGGTCTCATGAGACAAACTAGTGTCTTGGCACAAGGCCTTGACAAAATCTTATTTGTAGTCTTGGCACGAGGCCTTGGCTATGTGGTTATGATAGTCTGGCATTATGCATTCTAACATTATGAAAGTTGTTATTGATTTTTGCATGTGATTATTCGATTAGTAGAATATCCATGTGAATAAGTAAATGGCATTATTTCATTGTATTTATGCCATACCATGTTGAAAGTTCATGTTTAAAAGGCTTTTGTTTTAGTTATACATAGCCTTAAATCTTTATTATTATTTATGAATGTTTCCGCTATATTGTTATCCTTACTGGGCATTTGAGCTCACCCCTTTTCTATGTTTTATTTTTCCCAGGAAGTGAAGATGTAAGTTATGAATGACCTGCAGGGATATTGTGTGGGGATATGAGTGTGGATTATGGAGACATTATATTGTTGTAGTAGTTTTTCATTTTATTATGTAATGTAAAACTTATGAATATATCTAGTGTTTCCAAGGCTACTAAACCAATCGGTCTTTCGAGATTTGATCTTTCTTGTGATCATGCCAATGTTACGAAGTAATGCACCGACTCTGGGTAGTTGGGGTCGGGGCGTTACAGTTGGTATCAGAGGAAGTTTAGTACAAACCTTGGAAGCTAGATTTAGATAAATTCTGATTAGAGCACGTAGACCTAAGATGAACTTTGAGGATTAGTATAGAAGAACTTCCTAGAATTTTGGTATTGTAGTGATTTTGTGAGTTTTCCGAGCGATACATCCTTGTCTGGATACGAGCAGGTAGAGGCGGCTCTGGCACAGATGTACCTAGGGGTAAAACCCGAAAACACCGTTTTGAGCTAGACTCGAACAGGAACTGGTGCACGACAACGGGCCTTGCTGCACTCTTGGTTACGACACTCCCGGGGGATATGCTTAGGATAACTCTCATTTTCTTTACAAATCATTTTGAAGGGTTTATGAGTATATACTTCCTTAAAGAAAACATTCCTATGATTATTGATTATATCCATAAATAGTACAATTTATGTTAAGTGTTTTATAAGTATGGGATTATGTATTTTGATTCATAAACTGATCTAGTGTATGCCATTGTTTAGAAATGGCGCCCAGTAGAAGAAATGAGAACTCCAGAAATGCACATGATCCAAAGAGAAGGAAGGATCATATCTTTCATGGTCTTAAGCTAGAATTTATAAGAGGAATAGTCTCCCATGTATTATCATCATGTGAAGAAATAATATCATGTGTTGATAAGATAAGTAAAGAGTTTACTGAGTCATATGGATTTGAAGGGAAGCAAGAGAAGAAAAGGATGGAAGAGAGAAAGATAGATAAAGGGATGAGGGAAAAGAAGAATTTTCCCATATGTGGTAACTGTGGAAAGAAACACCCTGGAACATGCCTGAAAGGAATGGGAGTTTGTTATAAGTGTGGAGGAAAAGGGCACAAAGTACGTGACTGCAAGGGTAAGAAAATGGTTTCAAATGTACAATGCTTCATTTGCAAGGAGTTTGGACACTACGCGAACCTATGTCCCAGTCATCAGACTATGCCGCAAATGATGCTATTGGATAATAATCAAGTTATGATACTACCACAGATGAAGAGGAATGATTAGAGTTATTATGTTGATTATATCAATTGAGTGTTCTATCAACAATGTACTTGTTATAATAATTATTGAGTATATAAGGATTGTACTGCAGTACTATTTCATTAAGGACTTGAGATTGTGTGGAACAACGAAAAGTGACTCAATAGCAGGATAAATTTTTGGAAAATATATGGTTGAGAGAATGATAAACCATAATATAGTTCTGATACCGAGGTAGTGATTTTAGAATAATACATGATTGATTTGGATAAATTATATTGGATATTATTGACTACTTTGAAGCTGACTAATGATTTGTATATTCCATCATTGTTGGGGTTTAAAACATTTTTGGATTAATGAAGTATATCCAGCATTCTATATGGAATAAGGGAACATGAATGTAATCAATAAGGAATATGGTAGTACATGATGAAGGTATTCATATGCTATTGAAGGGTAAAAAGAATCTATATTATGTTTACCTTCCTTATAAATGTTGGACTGTGAGTTTGGACAGAAGTATTTTGGATAGTTCTAGTTTGGATTATTTTGGATTTCCATAAAAGGACAACCCGGAGGTCGGGCGGCAACCCGTCGCGTCCGGCAAGGCTGCGAGACTTGAACCCGCAACCGAAGGGCGACAAGGGTGTATCAGCTACCACTGGCCCAAGAGATGTCCTAGATTAAATAATGTAGTTTTTTTAAAAGATCTGGTAGATGGATTATAAATTCGTTTATTTTGGAACCCTGTACGAATATTATAAATATAATTTTTTTTACGAGTGAAAGATGAGTTTGTGGTAGAAATTTATTAATGGACAAAACTCTAATTATAAAGTAAGTATATCTCCTTATGATCTTAGCCAATCTCATAAATAAATTCCTCAATATTAAGAAAAGAAACTTAGAACAAAAATGTTGTCCTAGATGGTACCTTAAATCATCACTAATTTATGGCTTTGGGATTATTGGCCTTTTCATAGCCATGTTCTCTACCACTCTCCATCAGATAATTGATGGTTAGATTTCTCTTCCATATCCATATTTTCCTACATGGAACCCTAGTATGTGTTATTTTCGGTAATCTTCATACTTTCCACTCTTTATTTTAAATAGAGGCCTCATTAATTCATTTTTCGATGTGGGATTTCAACTAAGATATTTTGAAACGTCAAAAATGTGTTATCCTAATACCCTATGTTTTGTTGAACCGATGGTATTTCAAATCACCATAGATTGATGAATTTAATGACCTCAATTATACACTTGTTTGTGATTGATGACCTCAATCACAACCTATAAATATTCATGTTTTTCCTCCAATTATATGTCTCTAATTTCCACCAATGTTCTCCTAATCGAGATCATAATTTGGTGGTGACCCTTTGATTTCTCTTTTCCTCATATTAAGACTAAATTTTAGTAACCCAATTTCCGATTGGGGTTTTCCCACAAATATATTTTCTACTTTCAACCTTTTATTTTTGAAGAACAATTTCAAATTGCGAGGATGCAATTTATTGAAGGAGGGGAGAATGTAACACCCCAAGATTTCATAGTGTGTTATTTCTTCAAAATAATTCAATAACTTGCACTACACGCAACACTGAGTTCAATTGCACCATGACTTACCAAAAAAAAATCCATTAAAAGAGGTCATGAATAGTATTAACTAATTTTTAAACTTTATATAATCCTTATAATTTTAGAATCCATATTATGAGTTTCTTAGTCATAATGCAAGAACAGATTCATTTTCAGTATTGCACTTTTATCAAATTTTGATAGTGAAACCTTTTTAAATACAATATTTTAATCTTTTTGACTAAATGGATACATCAAAAAATTTAAAATGAAACATCCCAAGCTTCCACGGTACACTTTCCTTTGAATAAAACAGTAGCGTGTGTTGTACGCAACTTTGAGTTCTAACACACCGTAACCAATCAAACTAGCTGTTATGAATAGTAATACCTACTTTTTGAAGTTATATATATTTTATATTTTAAAATGGACTTCATTTTTGGATTCGGAATATCAAATTTAGCCTAAGGTAAAATTTTGGTACTTTTCAGATAACTTTCATATTTTGATGAATAGTGAAAATTACTAAATTTTAATTAAAAACAACTTTTTTAATCAAAATAATTAATAGTGATAAATTATGAATTTGAGTGGTTTTAAAGTATATTTAGAATATATTTTTACTATTTAATATAATGTTGGTCATTGGACATAATTTTACAATTAAGCCGAACATAAACAAGTGTCAATCTTTTGATAGTTATTATCTCTTAAAAACACGCTTTTTGTTTTGACAGCGGGAATTAATTTTAAATTAATTTCTGCCACTTCTGTGTTTTGAATTTAGGAAAATGGATTCCATATTTGGAATCAGGATGTTCAAATTGTGTAAATAGGTAACTTTTATTTTTAGACATTTTGAATAATTACTGCGGTAAATATTTTATTTACCATGGTTAAGGGTAAATCCGGTAAATAAGGGTTAAAAAATAATATTATAATAATACTAAATTACCCTAAAACGTTTCTTAACCCTATTGGTTGATACATGGTCGACCATGGGCATCTTTGTGTCAATTTTGGGACCCCATGGATCCACTTTTAAGTGATAATGACACTTTATTTTAATTAAGTTAAATTGAATACAAAAATGACACAAGCATATATATTTTAGAAACAAAATTGTTACATAGGGTTATATATGTTGGATTTTAGATTATAAATATTAATTAGAAAGATAAAAAGATATACTACATAATTATATTTTATTTATAATTTTTAGACATTAAATAATTTATTTTATTTATGACACAATGATGATGCAGTAATTACTATAATAATGAAAAATTAAAATAATTGATATTATAAATACCCAAAACAATATAATATGAAACCTTTAATGAATTAAACTAATTTTCTAGGATAATATGATATATTAGGATTTATTTAATTGACTTTGTTCGAAGTAATCAATCTGTTATGAGTTTCACAAAAATCAACTATTGAATAGTGTCAAAATTGACATAAAAGAGTTTTTAAAACAAATATTATATTATTATTTGATATTAAATTCCTAAAAATCTAAGGTTAGTCCAAGAGACTTATATAAGGATAGTTTCATCATTAATGGACCACTTGGGGGTCGCTTGGATGTATATAGTAAGTTTATTAACCATATTATTTAAAAATACAAAGAGACATTGTAAAAGTGAAACTAATTAACTTATAGTTAATACTTAAAGATAAGGTTAATATAAGTACCCAAACCTGTATAAATTCTATTGGATGAGTGGTTTTCGACCTATCCCCACCTTAACCTTTTAATAATAAGCTTCGGAGCCATTAGAAACCGAATATGAATTTATTATAAATTAATATTTCTAGCTTTTCCAAAGGTGCCCCTCACCCCTCTTATAAAAGGGCACTCCTCCTTCTAATTTCTTCACACCTTCAAAGCCTTTTGGTTCGGCCAAACTATGCCCAAATACTCTCCCAACATCCCTTACTAGAACCTAGAGGCATTAGTTTGATCAGAAAGCCAACCTAAGGAGCCCTTTTGATCAAATCAAAAGGAAGAACCCGAAGAAGAGGTAATGATTTCACCACCCTTTTCTAAGTTCCTTTCTTCTTCCACTTCTTCTTCCTTTGTTCATACCATCCTAAAATAATAACTCCAGTATCTCACATATAATGTGATGTTATTATAAATATGGTACAACCATATTCATTATTCTATCCACCCTTTGAATAACATGTCACCATACGTGCGTACGTACGGCTTACCGTCTCCACGTCGTGGTGTAATTGTTATTCAATATATTATTATGTGGATGGGTATAATAATGATGTGTAACTCATGTAAATAATAAATATAACATGTTAATGATTCTTTATATATGATATACCATCCATTTATATATTATTTTAATATCAAAAGAATGATATCGTCGCTCGTGCGTACGTACGGACTACCGTCTCCAGGAACGCGATGAGATTAATTCTCCATCGTATCCATTCAAGTATAATTATCATTTTATGATTTAAAAATGATGTTTAAGGACTTGATATCATTCTGGATATGAATAATATACAACAAACATGGCTTATGTAACAAAACATATAAAAGAAAATGAGTAAGTTAACACCCGAAACGACGATAATTCTAAGATATTATTAACAAATCAATGTTAAAAGATCACATATGATATCATATTAATATATATGATTATTGTATAATTTAATAACAATTATTTCACCATTATACATGAGGTTAACCTACCCCAACCAAGGAAAAGTACAAGGTAAGGGTTATTTCACAATCTCTTCATTATCCGAGGTTGTTTATACGTAATAATCTACTGGGATATCTTTATCATCCACATCCATGTTTCTTAAAAATGTATTTCAAAACATTTTTACTATTTACAAGAATATGGGTTAAAGTCATTTATACCCTTGTTTGACTTTTTATAAGAGGTTTATAAAGGAATCTTTCCGTCGTTTTCAAAACAAGGTCATTTTTAACCTTTTCGACAGAATTGAGGTAAGAATGTTTTTTTTAACTTATACGGCGGGTGCGGTTATTTTACGCCATTATAAAATCTTCAAATCTTTCCTTACAAGATTATAAGAATATTTTCAAAGAAAATGTTTTATTTTATATGGATCTTAAATGATTTCAAAATAAAAGGCGATATTTCTTTAAAAAGAATTTTGATTTCATCTACGTCAACATCCTTTGATGGATTTTAAGATTATTTGAAGTTGATTTATTATGATACAAAACTTCTATATTGTATTGAAGGTTTTGTGATATGTTTGACTATGGATGTGCTTTTTTTATACCATTCATAGTTTATGGTGAAATTATTGACATTTCATATGCTAGTTTTAATACGAATGTTTATGTTATGTTTAAACCTTTTCATATGGGAATGCATTGGACTTAATAAGTGACAGGTGGAGCCCGCTATAGCTCCTCGATGCATCGGTAGGTCTCATGAGACAAACTAGTGTCTTGGCACAAGGCCTTGACAAAATCTTATTTGTAGTCTTGGCACGAGGCCTTGGCTATGTGGTTATGATAGTCTGGCATTATGCATTCCAACATTATGAAAGTGGTTATTGATTTTTGCATGTGATTATTCGATTAGTAGAATATCCATGTGAATAAGTAAATGGCATTATTTCATTTTATTTATGCCATACCATGTTGAAAGTTCATGTTTAAAAGGCTTTTGTTTTAGTTATACATTGCCTTAAATCTTTATTCTTATTTATGAAAGTTTCCGCTATATTGTTATCCTTATTGTGCATTTGAGCTCACCCCTTTTCTATGTTTTATTTTTCCCAGGAAGTGAAGATGTAAGTTATGAATGACCTGCAGGGATATTGTGTGGGGATATGAGTGTGGATTATGGATACATTATGTTGTTGTAGTAGTTTTTCATTTTATGATGTAATGTAAAACTTATGAATATATCTAGTGTTTCCAAGGCTACTAAACCAATCGGTCTTTCGAGATTTGATCTTTCTTGTGATCATGCCAATGTTACGAAGTAATGCACCGACTCTGGGTAGTTGGGGTCGGGGCGTTACATCATGAGAAATTACGATGCCTTGAAGAGATATAGTGGGGACCACACATCACATACAAGGTATAATTCATTCCTCATATTAATGGAGTGAAACATAATCAATATATATATATATATGTGAAATGTAAATAACATTCCCCAATTATTAAACATAATCACCAGCCATTTGGAGTAATAGAGGGAATTATATCAAGATAACTCATCCATAGTCAAGCTGATCATAAATAATTTTATAAAATATGGTAGATTATATCATTAAATATCATCCCATTTAATAATGGAACTCAAAACAGTGTCTTGAAAAATATTAAAATACTCTATTAAAATCGTCAAGGAATTCTTCAAGGAAATAACCTTTTTAACTATATAATGAATAGATCATCTAGAACAATTATTTGTATTTCTCATGAAAATATATTGAAATCATGATTACCAAAAAATTAATTGAAAATATTAGTACAATAAAGTTAATTATTGATCATAAAATTTTTCAAACATATGTGTAATGATGTTAATAGTTATTAATAAATATATAAAAGAGAATCTTTGTCACGGATTAATGGATAATATTAAAGAATCATTAAAATGGAAAGTAGATTAATCGTTTCCATAAAACCTAAAATGAACTAATATGGATTTTCATTATAAAAATTTTGATTTAATAAAAAATATTTTCGAATTAAAATTTATTTTGGAGTGTGATTGAATATGGTATGATAATTGGAATGTTCGCTTTAATCAAGTTGGATATCATGATGAATTTAAAAATAAACCATATAAAACATGTATGTCCACATCCAAGAAATAATAATTGAGATAAGTAAATATAATTGGAAAATTCAAACAGTATTTAGGAGGAATAAATATAGTAATTACAAATTACATTGGGGGAAAATAGAGAATTTGTATTCCAATGGAAAAAATGGATGTTCGGGAAGAATGCCTTACAATTTTCCAAACAGTCGAAGCATATGCCCCATTAAATTAATGATAATAAAATCAAACATTAAATACATTTAATATAAATAGATTCAAGTTATTATAAATTAATGGGTAGTGTACATACGCCACACAAAAAAATTAGTGGTGAATAAGGCATATCTCACAGAGATGAAGAGGATATGAGATAACCCTTACATTATATTTGAAAGTGTTATAAACATGAACATAATTTCTAGGATAATGAAATTAGATTGATTAAAAATTAAATAGAAAACATATTAAACATGTATTTGATTTATTATTATCTTATTATGTTTATTTATTGTCTTCTTGAGGAGTTATAAGATTCAATTTTGTCGTTCAGATGTGTTTTCATCCTTGGTTTTCACGATTGGTTCACATGTATACATTATTGAAAGATCATTGAAATTGAAATAGTTTTGCAGAATTTAAATTATATATTATAAATTAACATCAAAAAGATTAATAGATTTATATAAAAAATGTCAATTTATTAGGATGATTTATTGGATAAATTGTTAATGATAACTATTTGGGGGTTTTTGCATTTTTTAGATCATCACCCAGTATGTATGATTTTTTAATTAAAATTATGTTTTTATAATAGTTAAAAACACTAAATAATTTTTAATATAATTATTATAATATTTTTTAAACATAAAATTTGTTTCAAGACCAGATTATAAGGTGGTATTATAAAACAAAAGAATCATCATCCAAAAAGGTGGTGAATCGACACCTCATAGACAACGTTTTCATTTTTAGAACCAAAAGGGGAAGAGAAAATAATTGATGGTGGATATCCAATAATCATAAAAAACTATAATATATATAATATACTGGAGTTAACTTTTATTTTTGGACTACGGAGTTAAAGAAAATGATTATAAATAAAAAGAAATTGAATGTAAATTAAAGATTGATAGGGGATTTACGTCTTGAATTCTTCACCTTGAGAACCTCCTAAAAACATTGAAATGTTATTTTGGTGAGACTATAAAGACCATAACGTGGGATAGTGGTTTGGGATAGGAAATTGTAAGAATACAATAATGATTTTATCTTTTTTTAGGCGTGAAGATAAGGGTGTTATTTATAGTGGATGATATGGGTGTTTTTTGAATATTGTATTTGGTCTGTTTATTATTTTGGATCAAGACTATAAAGAGTTAAATAATCGTCCCTAAATATATAAAAATAGTGAAGGGGAGATCAATATTTGGACAATTACATCATAAATAACTCATGGGATTGTTTATTTGAATTATAATGTATTTATACCATAAATTACTGTATTTTACTATTAACAAAAAATTCATGAAATTTAGAAAAATAAAAAAAATACTCCCTAAATTTTTTTTTATGAATGATATTGGAAAAATAAAACCATTCTATTAGAATATTTTAAAATATCTTATACATGTATTTATTAATTAAAATAATAAATTATTCAAAATATACTTATTTTATAATTATAATTTATTTTATAACACTTTAAAAAAATTATGTTATCATAAAATTAACTTATAATGATTTTGGAAAAAAAATATTAATTTGAGAATTTATTTTATGAAAATAAATTTTATTATATAAAATTATATTAACTAAAATATTTAAATAAACATTTATGTTTCACAAAAATACTAACACTTATTTTATAATTTTTAAAACATTTATTAACATATTTAATGACAAAAATATAGAATATTTTAAATTATGCGATTCGTGAATTTTTTACACTTTTGTATGTGTGTTTATTGTTCAAATGGCCATATTATTATTCATAACAATGACATTATTATTCCAAAAAAACATTATTATTCTTAAAAAATGATTCTTATCATAAAAATAACAAAAATTTAGTCAAAGTAAATTTTGATATCACTATATCAAAAATAATATTTATTTCATAAAATATAATTTATAATAGTTTCATAAAATTTATTTAATACACATTTACAGTTAAAATGTGATAAATCTATATTTAGAAAAATATATCATTTCACGTGTAATGTTTTATACAATCTTATCTTATGCCTTAGAAAATATTTTGGATCAATATAGAAATATTTTATTGAATATATAATATATAAATTTCATTATTTTCATCTGCAAAATGTGATTGATTTAATTTATTTAAATAAAATGTCATTATAAGATTAATTTTTTTATAAATATTCATTATTTTTTTATCAATTGGTTCTCACTTCAAATATTTTGGAATGAAAGGAATTGATTTTATAAATATGTGTATGTTATATTTTCATAATTTACATAACCTCATTCATTCCCTCAATTACCAACATCTAGTAGATTACTATAAAAATTTAATAATAACATTCAATCATTTTCAATGCCCATAAGTTATCAAAGAAGACTAATTTAAGAATATGAATGTTGTAAAATCTTTGGGAGTAACATTATTACATCCTTCAATAAGTTGCATCCGTGCAATATGAAATTCTATTTAAAAATCAATAGTTTATAATTTAAAAATATTTTTTAGTAAAACAAAATCTATAATAGGGGTGATAAAATAACCTCTTAATAAATGGGAAATGGAAAACAAAATGCCACCGTAAAACAATGACTTCAGGAAAGAAATAATTTGGTGTAAAGCGTTAACATGGATATAATATAGAAATCTAAATATCATGTTTTCATGGGGAGTGATAGAGAACAAGGTCATTAAAAATTTAACCATCAATAGACTTTAAATCTTCTGATCGGTTAAAATATTGTAGATTTCTCCTAATTAAAATTAAATGGTTAATTTTTTTGGTTTCAAATTACCTTTCCTAGAATTGAGTGATTTTTAAATATTCAGATAAATTTACTTGATTACTTTCCACGTCATTAGCATAATAAAATCCTTGGGTTATTCTTGTATCTAATTTTACTTCATCCTTCAGACCTATAAATGAATTTTCAAAATTTAATATTCATGACTAAAGAACATTTATGATCCATTATATCTGCCAGTCAATCTTTTATCATTTAAATATTTATTGAACGCAAAATTTTAAGGAATAATTATCTAATAAATCATTAATTTTACTAAAAAAATAATATCCAATGTTAAAATTAATCCCTTCCAACCATAATACTCATACATAATGCATCCATCCAAATTTATAGCCCAAAAAGGTATACAATTTTCCATTATATGCTAACCATTTCAATAAATAACCTGAATCAACATAAGTCCGCAATAGTATCATGTTTGAATCTAAAATATAATTCGACTTGTATTCCATAAAAAATAATGTGTCTATAAAAAAATATTAATCAATTAATCCCTAGATAATTTACCAATCCCAAGGTTATCTATCTGATAAAACAAATATCCCTCAATTAAAAATAACCTTTATCCATATGATAAAAAAGTTTCATGAGAATTTGGACTTCATGTTTGCTAGAGTTAGGCATTGAACCGTTGTTGTGCTTCTATTTTAGGTTCAAACCTTGTGGCCTTACAGTACAGGATGGGTTTTCACCCTACCAAATAGAAGTCATTTTTATTACACTGTGTTAATATAACCTCCAAAACAGAAATGATGACATTTTTTGAAATAAGTTAATCACTAATGTTATCAATATAACAAAATTACAAAAATACATAATCATTTAATTTTCATATAGTCCTTCATGGGTCTAGATTTTATCCTATAGAATAGGTAATTGACTCATGTAATACCAGGATCCACATATTTAAGGCAATAAACTTCAAAATGATTCATAGCATGTTTTTTATTTACTTTCATCATACTCTCTATTTTTCCTCAATAGTAAATTTATTTATGAGATTCATTCCAAAACATTAATCATTTATCCATTCCATTGAGACGGGTTCTTGAATGTATCCTTCAATGTTTCTTACATGCTGAATATTGAGCCTTTATTTATCTATGTTATCCACCATTGGATCTCTTAGGAAATTCCATCCTTATATTATTTGGTGAGTTTAGTAGTTGGTTAAGGTGTATAATGTTAACAATATTTTTGGTAAAACTATTTTTTAATGAAAATGAAATATTTAACTACTATATTTATTGCATTTTTTTCTCATTTCCACCAACTTTTCCATCATGTTCTATCTTAACATGACACCTTTAGGTTCCGAACATTGACTAAACTAGAAATCAAAGTGCGAGTAACAATAATAACAACGAGAAAAATGTATAACCATTTATAGAATATAATTTCACCTTTTTTTAACCTCAACCCCACTAGTTTTAAACCGGGTTATATATTATCATTATATAATCAAATACTTCACAAATTGATTGTGATTAAAATGTGATTAATTGTAATTGTATCTCATGGGGGTTTCAAACCAGGTGCGTAGTAATATTCTTTATCGTGTAATAATTTAGGAAAAGTCATGCTTGACGCACCTTGTCATAGTTGTTAGCCTTAGGTCTATCAATTCCATAATCACATACACTTGTAATATTAATTAGGGAATTTATTCCAAGGAATACCCCCATAATATCTACCTTAAAAAAATTATAGTATGTTCTTCTATGCTTAGCATAAAAATAAAAATTTGGGTTATGTCCCCTAATCATTGTTTTATAAATCTAGTTTCCAATGTTTCTACTAATCTTTTGTTTGATACAAACAATAATGACCCCAAACCCAGTAGCTTAGAGTAAATTCCTTACATATTTACTTTGGCATTATGAACTAGTGACTGAATCCTAAAGGACCAAATAGTTTTGTAAATTTTTAAAAATAGATACAAACATAATTGTTACATTACAACTTTTCAAGGATAAAAAACATTGAAACTTTATTGGAAGCACCCATAAACACCAAGATTATACATAAAAGTCATCAATAATATACATCCTCACATCCTGGGGAAAAATAATACATAATAAAGTGGTGATAATATATGCATAGTAAGGGTATGGGAATATAGTGGAAGCTACAGGAAGGAAATATTAATAACTAAAAAACATGCCATTAAAATAGAATCATGATCATAATATGGAAGGAATAAAAGATGATTGAATAATTCCACATAATTAATCACAAGAAAAATAAATTTGACCCTAGACATTATAATAGTATAATAATAAAATGGATTATAAATTAATAAATTTATAATGATGGATTGAATAATGTTGGATATCTGAATCATACCGTAGATACCTCCACCGATACAACTTAGAATAAATGCGTAAGGCTTAATCTAATTACATATCTGAAAATAAATGGGTAAGGCCTCAGCCAAGTCCATATATGTTTTGTTTTATGAGACTTACAGATTCATCAAAGGACTATAAAAGGCCACTAAAATTGCATACTATGTACAATTCATTCCTCATATCAGTGGACTAAATCATTAACAATATATACATATGAAATTTTAATACCTTTCCCCAATCATTAAATATAATCACTCACCATTCTGAGTATTATGGTGACTGGTATCAAGATGGCACATCCACTGTCAAACTAATCCTAAACTAACTAATAAAATATGGTATATCATATCCCAAAAGATAATCCAAATTGAGATTAGGATTCAATAGAGGGTGTCAAAAAATATATAAATACTCTAAAAAAATTATCATAATATTCTTGAGAGAAATGCCATTTTTTACATTGTATAGAAGAGTTCCTTTGGAAAAATTATTTGAATTTTTTATAAAATTATATTTTAGACTTTTATATCCTAGAAAATAAATGATATATAAAATTATATTATTTTTGTGTCTTAAAATATGATCATATAAAGTGTAAAAATTTAAAAAACATTTTTAAAAAAACTTTAAAATATCGTATTTAGTTTTATTTATGGTAAAATATAGATTCATTAAAACAAAAAAAACATTCACATGTTTGAATAAAACCTTAAATGAACTAATATAATTTTCCATGACAAAAAAATGTTTTTAGATTCATATTGGTGTCATGAAATAAATAATTGAGTGTACTTAAAATGGGGTTGAAATTGGAATATTCCCTTTAATCGGGTTTTCATATCGGGAGGAATTGAAAAAGAACCCATATAAAATATTTAATTCCCCTTACGAGAAATAATAATTTTTCTAGGGAAATATAACTAGATCATAAAAAAATAATTTAGTATAATATAATAACAATTATGAATTACATTTGGGAAAATGGAATGAATGTGTATCCTGAATGAAAAAATTGGTTGTTTAGGAAAAAACCCGTACCACATTGCAAATAGTTGAACAATATTCCGTATAATATTAGTGATCATCAAATAAAACACAGAATAAAATGAATAACAATATATTCATGATTTTATCCATCAAAAGGTTGTATAAATACACCACACACAATAAATAGTGGTGAATAAGGCATATGTCATAGAAATAAACATGATATGAGAAAACATGACTCCTTATGTCCACATGTGTGTTGTACATGCACATAATTTCCTGGATAAAGAATGTAGATTAATTAATAATTTAATTCATAGCCTATTTAACATTTATTATATTTATTATAATTTAATTATGTTCAGTTATTATATTTTTTATGAGTTATAAGATTCAATTTCATCATTCAGAAGTGTTTGTTTCCTTGGTATTTTAGATTGGGTTCCTTGTATTCATGGATGATAGATCATGTGAAATGGGAATAGTTATCATTAAATTAAATTAAATTTTATTAATGAATCACAAAAATATTTAATTGTCTTATATATCATTTTTAAAATATATTATTATTATTCTTTAGATAAATCAAAAATGACAATTGTTTGGGTTTTTGGGTGATTTTTTAGTCAACACACATTTTTTTGTTATATTAATTAATATAGTGAATATATACTTCTTATAGAACACTATATAAGTATAAATAAACATATTAAAAAAATTATCCACAAAAATGGTTTTATTTCCATCATCGATGTATCTATTAGAAAAAAAGAATCATCTTCTATGAAGATAGTGAATTGACACCACATGAATGATTTTTTCATTATTAGAACAAAAAGTGGAAGTGAAAATAATTGACTCTAGATATCACATAATAATAATTAAATTCAATTATATATAATATACTATAGTTATCATGTGTTTTTGGAATGAGGAGGTAATGAAATGATATGAAATGAAATGAAGTTGAAATAAATAATTAAAAATGAAATGGGATTTACCTCTTGAATTCTTTACCTCAAGAAACTTTTTAAGGAACATTAAAAATGATAATTTTAGTGAGACCAAATGGAAAAACATAGCAGATAATTTAGGGAGAGGAAATGGCCATAATATAAGAAAGATTCAAGGCTTTGAAGATGTGATGGGATGAGGTGGTATTTATAGTGGAGTAGAGAAGTGTTTTTTGAATATTTTATTCATTTATTTGTTATTTTCTCTAAAGAATTTTAATAGTTCAAGAGAAATCAATAATTATAAAATAATAGTAATAGAGAGTTCGATATTATTGAGAATAAATTATAAATGACTCAAGAAAGTGCATATTTTTCTTATAATGTATTTATACCGAAAATTACAGTATTATACTATTCACCAAAAGTCATGTATATTAGAAAAATACAAAAAAATAACCCTAAATTTTTTTTGATGTATAGAATTTTAAATTGAACTCCATTTTATGATTTTTTTACTAAATAAGTGAAATATAATTTTCAATTAAAAATCATCATTAATTATGGAAATTCAAAATTTTAAATTATAACAGATTAGATAAAATGTTGAAAAATTACTTAAGATCACATAAAATTAACTAATATTCATAAGATTTTTTAAATTTATGAATATATTTTATGAAAATAAATTTTCTTTTAAAAAATGTATATTAATTCTGATATTGTAAATAAACATTTATGCTTCACAAAAATACCAACACATAATTTATTATATTTTAAAAAATAATTTACATATTCGGTGATATAAATATATTATATTATAATTTATTAGATGGAAAAATATTATACTTTTATATGTGAGGTTATTATTCTAATGGACACATTTCTATTCTTAACAATTGCATTTTTATTCCAACAGTCACATTTTTATTAATCAGAAATAGAACTTTCCAGAAAATTACCAAAACTTAACCAAATACAATTTTTATATTATACATTAAAAAATACTGTTTATTTAATCAAATATAATTTATAAATGTGTCAAAACTTATATTTAAAATGATTTTACCCTTAAAAGGTTATAATATACATTTATAAAAATATTTCCTTTTATGAGTAAAATTGGATTTATTCTTATATTATGCCACTAAAAATATTTTGGATGAATGTAAAAATGTTTGATTCAATATATAATATATAAATTTTATTATAATATTACACTAATAGTGATTAACATAATTTATTAATATAAAATTTAACTGTTGGTAAAAAAAATATATAAATATATATCCTTTATGTTCAATTGGTTATCATTCCTAATTATGTGATAACTAATGAATTAATATTATAAATATATTTAATCTAAATTTTCAAGAATTAACTATAATCATTCATTCCTACCATTCCCAACATCATGTAGGTTACTATAATAATTAAATAATAATATTTAATCCTTTTTTACACTAGTAAGCTATCGAATAAGTAAAATGTAAAAAGAGGCATGACATAAAATCATGGGATGTTACAGTGTTGTTGTAGTTTGAAGGTGTAGTTAGGGGGAATTAATTACCTCCTATACTCCTTGATTCAAGGGGTATTTAATTATAATTCCTTATTTTCCCTGCAGCTTAATGTTCTTCTTGTTCGACTTCTGATCTATTATTTAGAAGAGTTCTTCATCATCCAATAGTTGATATCTTACATCGATTGTCCACTATGTACACTAATGGTGTATTATTTATAGTGTATTTATTGATGGTGTCCTTCCCTTGGATAAAGTGTGGAGAATATATTTTTGGAGTTACTATGACATCTAATCAAGTGAGGTTTAGTACATGTGTGATTATTGACCATTGAATCAGATACCTAACAATAAATATCAGGATATCAGGAAAACCAGACCATAGTGATAGGTGTTGTATGTTTATTTACCTTATGTTATACTTTTTCTGGGAATTATGTGATAAAATAATATACAAATTTTTCTATTTCAGTTAGCCTATATGTTTTAATATGATTGTTATTTGTGTTAAATAAAATACATGAATCTAGGTGGTGTTCTTATCCTGCACATAGGTCCCCATGGGTCAAAATCACAAAAATCCTTTGAATCTTTTCGTAATGATAACATTCCTAGAATCATTCAAATTGAGGTAATTTTTTTCAATTATATTTAATAATACATTGATTCATATATTCTATTTTAGGATTGAGGTAAAGAAAGTGAATATATGATTGTTTTGGATCAATCCTGCATGAAAAAAATTAAAATTGGTAGTCTTCAAACAAACATACATTCACGATCGATGTATAATTAAATTTAGATATGATCGGCTAGAATATTTTTTCATCAATAATTATTTTTCATCCAAACATCTAATATGTGCCTAGATATAAACATGATATTCCCATTCATAGAAGATGTAGATCTGGATCTTCATATACTATATCCATATATAAAGAATTTAATAGATTTGTCAAATAGTTGAGTAGAGTAGGAACCAACAAATTTAATTGATCAAGTTGAGATTTTCCTCTATTTTTTACTATGGTACTTAAATCTTAGAGGGTATTTGAGAATGTTGATACAATCTTTAATTCAGTTCAATTTAATATTTATACCAGACACAAACTTGGTCCACTTGTCCTCTTTGACATTTATGGAATACATTAATATATATTTAATAAAATTAATTATTCATATAATAAATATTCTATTCACAGTTTGACATATAAATATATGTTAAATATTCAATAAATAAACTAAATAAATATTCCCATTATGATGAATTAATATTAATTTCAGTTTTATTATCAATAGTCGTAAATAAAATTATTCTTCGGTCATGTCATTAATATTTATTCCAATAATTAAATCTAGATAAAATTTAATTGAGATTAATGGAAACACATAGTGTGTGACCCTCAATGTTTTTTTCAGGTTGATTTTAGGTGGACATTTCTAAAGTTTGATATTATTATCTAGCAATGAGCCATGCCACCCCATAGAATGAAGTTATTGTTGTTATGTAGACTACCAGATACGAACATACATTATATAATATAATAAAATTATTACAATATCTCAACGTGATGTTTGCACACAAGTGTCATCAACATATAAGCTTGATACATCATTCATTGAAAATAATAAATAAACCCATCTTGACAACCTTATAATGGAATTTAATGTGAATTTCTTTATTTCAATCAAAGGGATGATATATCAACTTCCATTAAAATGAAAGGGACAAATATTTCCTCATGTTATTCATTAGTAACATTTCATTTGTGACACACATAATGTACCATACTTCCTATGAACATATGAAATATCAGTTTTGGTCAATAAATTTATGTGTGGGATTCATGGAATGAATTAATAACAATCATAAAGTCCAAGGTTAATTACAAACACTCATATATAGGAATATCTGCTAACCCATAAACATGCATAATTCATGTGGAATGTCTATTCTCATAATCTTCAATATTGAAGATTACCAAGTATTAATTTCAGGACATGAAGTCACATCCACTTATGAGTACCTTGAACTGATAGTTAGCATACTATTTGTCTCATCATAGAGTGTAATATGACCATAAAACTAGGATTAAGAATATCATCATGAAATTTTAATGTTCTCATCATAGCGGGGAACATCTATGCCCTTTTTAATATGCAATTTTGTCTCAGAAATTATGAAATTAAATTCATGAAAAGAAATGAACAATTTTTAACAATATGATTATTTTGTATTCACTTATTTGAATATACATGTAAAGCATTGTACAAGTTGTTGGAGTTGGTGTCCTAGGAGAAACTGTTTATACTTTGATTCAATGTATATTCAATGTATTAAATATTAATAAACCCACTTATTTCATATTTGTTATTTTTTATACACGGATCTAATGTAATATTGTCATCTAGTATAAATCAAATTAATAACATCATAACAATTCCCCTCAATGATGATAACCATGATGTGCTAAAATTATATTCATAAATAATATTCTATGGTGGGATAGTGTACTTTGATGGGATACATAGTAAATAGATTATTAGTTTTAACAAATCATAAGAATTTAGGGCTTATTCTCACGAAGATCACACTAAATAATCCCCAAGTTGGGGGATTTTTAGAACATACCCTCTTGTAAGAATTCTTCAACATTTGGTGTCATCAAATATTCATATCTATGAGCATGTGTGATGGTCCTTAGACATGAATATTTTTATAATGCATGTTTCAATTTGTGTACTTAGTTGTATTTCATAAACCATGACGATAACAGTTCATGGTGAAGTTTGATAATTTGGGTGCATCAAGAGTGACATGACATTAATGAATATTTTCAGGATAAAATTTCTCTTCTAAATTTATGGAATCATATATTTCATTGATTTAATTTGAATAGAGCCATCGTGTTAGATTCTATTGTAAAGGTGCAAGGATGTCTTTATTTCAAATAGTCAAAAAATGATTTATCAAGAAAATTTATTGGTGAAACAGATGGGAAACCAGTTTCATTAGTTATTTTAATAAAGAGATTATATTACACAATGATAATTTATATGTGGTTGTTGACATTGCAACATTAAGTTGTTTATCTTAGTTTTCATGATCCGTTTATATACTATAATCATGGAATATAGGAAAGCCTTCCTAATAACAATGAGAAAAAATCCTAGAGGGTCAGAAAATATGTGTATTAGTTGTTCTTGATTAAATTATATTTGAGTTTAATTAATGGAATAGATATTATTCTCAAAAATAAAGAAAATTTTTATGCATGTAAAATTAATCACATAAACTAAATTAATATTTATTCGTATGACTGTGAATAAGATATTTATTTTATTTGTCAAATATTTAAATATTTATATTTTTAGGGAATTGTGAATAAAATATTTGTTTTTGAATAAAATATTTATTCAGTTATTCTATAAATTCTAGAGGAGTTCGTTTAGTGCAAGGCCGAGTCGACTGATAGGCATTAGTTAACAATACCATCACATGATATTGGTTTTTGTAAAAGTTGAAACGTGCCACAATAAATTAATAATATAATTTTTATTATGTTTCATGGGGTTTATTAAAGGTAATAAATGTTATCTTGATGGCTGATATATAATTAAATAATATTTTAACTTAAATATTAACTCTATAAATAGGAGGATATATCTATTGTGTAGAGTGTCCATAAATATTTAATTCAGTATTTTTTTGCACAATAAATTATCTCTTGAATCCTCTGTCTCTCTCCCTCTAAAAATTGAGACATGCAAGTGGTATTTATTTAAGACTAAAGAACGAACAATCAAGAATGAACAAAAAATGAATTAGACTCAAGACGCTAGCACCTGGAGATCGTGAGGTGTTTCTCGGATATCATGGGAACATGTTTGGATCACCGAATGAGGGATTTTATCCTTGGATACTCACAACAAAATGAAGATAATATGAAATGATTTTTTGGATGATCAACAGTCACCAATGAAGAAAGTCCATAATCCCATGTATTTATTAGTTTACATATTATATATATTAATTATAAAATTTATATGAAAGATCCTCCATATTGTTTTGAAGAAATTATTATTAAATGTAATTTTAATATATCAACAACCACTTCATGCTTTATCACCTCTTGGAATCATCAATTTTTATCAGAGTAGTCATATATAATTTTATAATTATTTGTTTTATTATTGATTAATGTGAAATTGTTGTTATATTTATCATTTCATGTTATTAATTAATTAATTCTATTTTAATTAACTTGTTATGGACATATTAATCATGTTTGTTAAACATTTCATTTTCTTAATGGTTTATGAAAAAAAAGAAGAAGATCAGAGATGCTATCGGGAAGTGCCGAAATTTTTGACCGGTAAAACTGAGTTATATGACATGTAGTCGGAGCACACACCATATACCCATGTGCATTTTACCTTGATGTTTCATGCAATTAACTACACCATTTTGATTTTATTACACACCATGGGTTGACTATGCCAACCTAGAACATGGAATGTGTATTTAGGGTATGTATTTGGAAGGTACATATCATATAGTCAATTCTAGTTTACAAGTTGAAGCCATAGAAGTGTGATATGGTTAAACAACAACAAAGTTACATTGGGTATAGCTGGATGTACATGCCGCATAGTCTCCCATAATTAGAAAATGTAAAAATTACATTAAATTTGATAAATTCTGCATTAAGACCTTATTTTATTGATTGCCACACCATTTTTGTTTCGAAATTTTAATAATGGTTCTGAATATTTTTAATTGATCAATTAATTTATTATAATTAATAAGTGATTATTCGATCACCTGTTTAAAGTATATTATTGTCATAAATTTTGGATGTCTCTAATTAATATGTGATGATCAATAATATTAAACAGAGTAAATTAATTTATTTATTAATTGATGCAAGTGTGTTTATATTAATCATAAAATAATGATTAAGGAAATGAATATTAGGCCATTAATTTGGAATATTTGTTTCATGTATGGCTGATTATGATCTCGACTAAGACCTACATATATGTTATCATTTATTTAATTAAATTAATTTGATGGTTTTTCAATTATTTAATATAAAATTAAATGATGGTCTAGGAATAATCCCTCTGACCAGTTGTATGTAAGACCATCATATTTAGGTATATTTATTTATCCACCTTTAACCAATTTGTAGGTCCCTCTCACCTATGTGTGAGTAATTAATATTTGTAATTAATAGTCCATCCCATGGTCCATGGATGTGGGTTTATATGGAACCATGATGATGAAAACTCAGGGATACATTGAAATAAACATGGAATGTTATAACTCAATCCAGGATCAGATAGCAAGGTTATTCCCATATGTCATAGGTTGATTTAATTTCCTCTCACTAAATCAACTATTTGATAAGCTCATGATAGGGTCATTTAAATTATTTATTTATTTCTAAATATGAATCATTTATTTTATATCTGCAATGTTATAGTAGCATATATGAATGAAATAATATAAAAATATAGAAATTTAATAAATTGATTATGTGTAAATGTTTTATCCAACAAGGTTAATTAATAAATTAACATCTATATAATGTTGAAAATACATGTAAGGGGTAAAAGAAGATAAAATTTATGCCTAAATTAAACAAAATTCATTAACTAAATATTAATACAGATTAAGCCTTCCACTACATGATTTGGAATGAAACCATAGAAATAAGTGTAGTATGTATCCAATGTCTGGAGACTTACATTTATTAGGGATTTATTATGAGAGTTCTTTGTTGACGTAAAATAACTTGTATTGAGTTTAGAGGACCATGTTTTTTCGATAAAATTTTTGAGTCAATTGTTGATGAAATCCATGTTAGGATTTCAATATAGGATAATCTAATGAATGGATCAAGGAGCTATAATTCAATGGTCAGAAAGACCACCTAACTAATTACATTGTAATTTTTTGTGGACAATGACTATATAATTAAGAAGAGTAATTTGGATCCATTACATGATAATGTTAATGAAAGTAGAAATTAGGAGTTCAATAGTGTGGGATATTGGGAATTTATAATATTGGGGGATATTTTAATAAAATAATTATTTAATTAAATCTCACATAATTTGTAATGAAGAGAACTGATAATAATTTTCATCATTTAATTATAGAATAATTTGAAAATTTCATCCTCCACAATATCCCTATGATCAATATTTGTGTTAGACAACCTCCTAACTAGAAGTAAATTCCATGAGTTGATTTGATGACATCAGGTTGTGCTACACCATGAATGTAAATCTTGCATGCTGTAATCCTTAATACCTGATCTGCCTAATAAAGAGTCATGTGATGAAGAGTTATATGGCTAAGAAAAAAATTTAGATAAGTGATTGATTTTCAATATATTTTTCTTTAATTGATCTATAGTGAACTAATTAAGCCTCATGAAATCATGAGTGTGTATAGAATTCTTTAGCACCATTATGTTATTTACCCGGAGAGATCCTGATAGGATCATTTTGATATTTCCAAGGAAATATTTTAGATAAATATTATATCGCGTTCAAAAATTGATCCTCATATAGTCAAGCTAATATGATATGTTGAGAACTTATTTGATTTTTGTTTTAAACTCCCAAAATAAATGGGAATTGACCACATTCTATAATCACTCCTTTTCTGTATTTCTAGCTTTGTTGGGAATTTTAATATATAAATAATTTTATGTCTATCACATATCTTATTAATCTTCTTCACCATGTACATAAGTATACAAAGCATGAAAAACCATCCATCCTTGAGAAGAAGAAATGAAAAGGTCAAATGAAAAGCATTAATCCCAAAACATTTATACACACTTACTCAAAGAGGAAGATCAAGGGGAAATAAATGGAAAAAGATGTTGTCTTTTTCACATGTGGCAAGAAGGGCCACTGAAATAATTACTCCACCCAACCAAAGAGTCAAGGGGAAGCTTCAGGTTCATTTTATATCAATTTAAATTTATTGATTTCAAAAAATTGGTATTTAGATAAAAATTTTGGTGCTCAAATATGTATTCAAATACTAGATAGATGTATATTCAGGATGATTGACCAAGGGGGTGTAGATATACAATTATCCAACAGAGATAAACTCTTTTTTGTAGCTATCTTGGACTACAACCTCACATTGCTAAATAGAATGATATTGGTTTGGTGGGGATGTTATTATGTTCCATCCATTTCAAATAATTGAATGTCATTATCCAAACATGATACAAATGGTTTTATTTTCAAATTTGTAAATAAATTTTTCTTATTTTATAAAGATATAATTTTTTACGATAAGGCTTATTTATATATTGATTTTTATGTGTTATATTACTAAAACCATGTAGTGGAAATCGATCATGAAGTTACTTCATAATACTCTTACCATACCATACTTTGGCATCACATGTTTGGTCATGAAAACCTAAATAACATTATTATATTACATCAGGATAAATTTTTATATTCTATTAAATGAAAACCACTTGGTGTATGTCACGCATGCTTACAAGGGAGAATGACCAAATCCCCATTTATTGGGAAAGTGTAAAGGGCTAAATAGATTCTTGAATTATTTTATACTGACGTGTAGTGACATTTTCTTATTAATGAAAGGGTTGGGTACACATACATCATTAATTTTAATGATGATTTCAGTAGATATGGATATGTCTATTTAATGAGGTTTTTTGATTAATTGAATGAATAAAATAATGTAGTTGAGAACTATCTTGGTAAGAATATTTAGAAACTATGCTCAGACCATTTTATAGAATATCTTAAACAAGATGTCATTGATTATTTATGAGAGTTTAAGATTTTATCTCAAATCATTCAACCTTATTCCCCACAATGGAATGATGTTTTTGAAAGGAGGAACTGAATGCTATTGGACAAGGTGAGATGAAGGATGAGCCTTTTGGGTCTAACATTCTCCTATTGGGTATAAATATTATAGATAGAATCATATATACTGAACTGAGTTCCAACTAAATCATTAGACAGTATAACATACCAATTATTGAATGGAAAGAAACATGTTTTGACTTATATACATGTGGCGGTATCTGAAGAATTTATTATTTCCTTTTCAGATAACAAGCCTTCACCCAAAGGCAGAAAGTGAATCTTAATTTGACATCCAAAATAATAAAGGGATACTAACTATACAACCCTTCAAACAAAAAGGTTTTGGTCGAACCATGTTAGATATTTCTTGATGAGAATCTTATCTATAAAGTAGATAGTAGGATAGGGATAGAATTTGATGATTTTTGTGATGAAGATATACAAAATTTTGAACATAAAAAATTCGACAATGCCCTATGAAAGAAGATATTATTCTAGAGAAAAATTTACTATGCAAGAGTATAAGATTGGTTATAGAACCAGAATGGTATGGTTTTTTAGTCACCAAGGATTGTGGATTATTATTAGTTGATAATAATGATTATCTAACCTATATGTTAGCGTTATGTGGAACATATCTTTCCATGTGGAAATAGGCCATGATTTCTAAAATGGATTCCATGTACATAAACTAGGTATTAAATATGGAAAACCCTCCAAAAAATGTAATGATCATTGGATTAAAAAGAGTATTACAGAATATACATGAAATAAAATGACTATTTTGTACTTATAACACATGTAAAATTTAAAAAGTGTATAAATATCATTAAGGAGTTTACTACAATTAAACAATTTCACCAATTATAATTCAGAAACCCAAAAGAATTATGATTTCCATTGTGGATTCCCATGATTATTAGAATTCAAAAATTGATATCAAGTCAACCTTCATTATTGGGATTAATTAGGGAGATGATTGTTGGACACAACCTAAAGGTTTTGTGACTATAAAAGATGACAAAAAGTTATGAATGTTTCAAAGATCCAATTGTTGATTGATGAAATCATCAATGTTATGGAACATTTTTTTAATGATTCCTTAACATAATTTGGTTTCATAACAAATGAATTTGATTCATGTGTATATAAATGGTTTATTTGGAGTGTTTTCATTTTATTTACATCATAGGATGATGACATATTACTCATTGGGAATGAGATACAAGTATTATAATATGTTAAGGCGTGGTTGAATAAATGATTCTCAATGAAAAAACCTGGGTGAGGAAGCATATATTATTGGGTTCAAGATCTATCATTATAGATCCAAGTGGTTTCAAAACCTATGTAAAAGTACATACATTGACATGATACTAAAGAAATTCTATATGGATCAATCTAAGAGTGGATTTTTTTTCCAGTGTCACATGTCATTAATCATTCCATGAAAATGTGTCCTCAAACACATGATAAAAAAATCGAATGATAAGTACTCTATATGCATCAGTGACATGGTCACTCATGTATGATATGACATGTACTAGGATATATGTTTCCTACGAATTATGTATGTTAAAAAAATACAAATTCGATCTAGGTGACAACCAAAATATGGTATTCATGTCTATCCTTAATTATTTTTGGCATACTAAATATAAATTCCTGGTTTAGGGAGGAGAAGTGAAAACAGTCAGCAGAGGATATACAGATTCTAGTTTCCAAATTGATCAAGAAGACAGAATGTCAAAAAAAAATATGCATACTCAATTTGAATGGAGCTATTGCGAGCTAGAAAATCTGAAAGAAGACTATAGTAACATATTTTATTGTAGAGTCTAAGTATATTAAGGATTCTGAGGAAGATAAAGAAGTAATATGGATTCACAACATCATTTAGGATAATTAAATGGTACCTAGTTATAAATATCATATCACAATCTATTTTGGTAATACTTTAGTGGTGGCTATTGCCAAAATACCAAGTCACATTGGTTGACAAAGCACTAAATTCTAAAGTATCATCTCTTGATAAATTATTATCATAGATTTTATGTTAATTTTAGTAGTATTTTATTGTTGGACAATGTGTTGGACACCTTGGAAATAGCATTGAATTTGCAGAATCATGACTATCATGTGAGGTCTAGAGCACTGAAGGTCGTATGTAGTTGGATTTAGTCAATGTGGGTGTTTTTTAGAGATGATGTCCAAGGACCAACTATTTTCAGTTTGATTAGTAGTATATTTTATGTATTAAATATTAATAATACTACTTATTATTTATTGGAAATTATTATTCATGACAGAAAGTTAATAATATCCTAATGTATGAATCACATTGATAGGGTCATAAAAATTCTCTACTATGATGAGAATCATGATGTTCTATAACGATATTAAATAAATTTCATATTTGGTTGGATTACGTACTATGATGGGAAACACAATACCTATAAATTCATGTTTTAGTACTCATATGTAGATTAAGTTTCTTCTCATCTAGTTTTCACTTGGTAATCTCAATGATATTATATTTTGATAACAGACCTCCTAGTAGAAATTCCACATGTTTTACTGTCATTATAAATACGTTTTAACAGGCATGTGTGATGGTCCGTGGACTTTAAGATTGTTATTTATTAATTTTATAACACTTTTACATACATTTAGTTGGAAAAAACATGATAATAATAGTTCATGGTAATTTTGTATAACTTGGGTTTACATTGAGTCACATTTCATTAAAGAATCAGTCGAGGAAGGATTTCTCCCTTCCATTATAATAGAAGTTTATATCTCATCCCTTTGATTATAATAAAACAATCACATTAAATTCCATGGCCATGGTGAAACATTGGGTTTATTTTTGATAGTCAAAGAAAGGAATCTTAAGCAGATAGGTTGGTGACAAGGATGTGAAACCTGCTTGATCAGATATTGCGATAAAACGATTATATAAAAAAGTGATTTTTCATATGTTTTTATTGATGTTTCACCATTAAGTTATTTATCTTGGATAACTCGACCCATTTCTAAATAGTAATATTTGAATTTATGTAAGTCCCCCTATTGCTAGAATGAAATAATCCTGGAGGGTCACATAATATGTGTTTTTGTTGATCTTGATTAAATTCTATTTGAGTGTAATTAATGGAATAAATATTATTCCCAAGTCGAATAATTATTTTTATTCAATTTATAATGATTACATAAATTAACGAAATATTTGTCCTCTGGCTTGTGAATAAAACATCTATTTTATTTATTGAATATTTTAATGAATATTTATTGCTGGATTATGAATAATATACTTATTTAGTAATATTTATATTTATTTAGTTGTTCAATAAGTGATAGTGGAATTTAAATAGACCATGACTGAGTCTGGTCACAAATTTTAATTAAAAAGTCTGTTATATAATATTTGTAATTGGGAAAGTTGAAGAACACCACAAAATAATAATGAAATATTTATTACTACAGTCACGAGGGTTGTTAAAGGTAATAAATGTATTTTAATACCTTTTATGAAATTTAATATTATTTTAACTTAAATACAAACACTATAAATATGCAGTTATCTCTATTTAGTATAGATTCCAAAAATTGAAAATATAATATTTTTGCAGACAATGAATTCACTCTTGAATCCTCTATATCTCTCCCTCAAAATAATGAGAAGCGCAAGAGAGATATCATCAAGACCAAAGAATGAGTGATCAAGAAAAAATAATGAAATATATTCTTCTCAGTCTTATATCCCCGAAATATTCAGTGGTGTTTCTGAGAGATCACTGGAGAACATGTGGATCACATCTATAGGGATTATATTCTTTGATCTACAAAATGCTATTCAGATAATTTGAAAGGGTTATTTCAGATGATCAACATTTACCAATGAAGAAAGTTCATAAGAAGAAGTATTTATTTCATTAAATATTAAACAAATTAATTATAAATATTATGTTTAAGATCCTCAATCATTTCTTTGGGAAATGATTATTAAAATGAATTTTAAGATATCGACCACCACTACACACATATAATATGATCAAAACCATCGCAAAAAATTGGTTATAATAAACTATGTAATTGATGGGTCCCATTGAAAGCACACACACCCCTCCTTATCATTTTTTTCAGATCCTGGCCCTCTAGGTACCACTAGTTGCCACATAGACACATGGTCCCCACCGTAGGGTCCACTCTTCTGCCTGAATGGGACATATGATTAACAAAAATCCCCACATGCCAACACATTTCATTAAGAGTGTGATTTTTCCTCCCTCACACACACTTTGAGTTACATCCTAAAAGGTCACTCATCCTAATCACTACTCCAGGACAAGCATGCTTAATATTGGAGTTCTAATCTGGTAGGCTTCCGAAAAGGAAGGTGAACCTTGATGAAATGAGTCCTATCATTTAGTCATTTTACCTTTTTATAATATGGGTGTGTTACAATCACACCCCCTTTAGACCAAAACTTTCTTTTTGTGGGCCCAACATCTTAACCCAGGGAGTTCACCACACTTAATGCTAGGTACAACATCTGATACCAAATTTAACAACTAGATCCCAATGACAACACATACAACCTACCTTAACATTTTCATCATGTCCTAGCCTGCCAGGTACCACCAGTTGCTCCGAAGACACATGGCCCAACCCTAGGGCCCGCCCACGTGCCTTAACATGTCTTATGAATAACAATTATTCCCATAGCCCAACACATTTCCTTTCTAGTGTGCTTTGTACTCACTCACACACAGCCTGAGAAAAATCATAGAAGGCCACCTATCCTAACCACTACTCGAGGTCATGCATTCTTAACTTTGGAGATCTAATCAGGTGAGCTCCCAAAAAGGATGTTTCACCTTTTTGAGATGAGTCATATTATTTAGTCATCTACCCCATAATCATTTTGGGGTGTCACAAACTAACTCCAAAAAAATTTATATTTATGAAAAATGTGCTTCATGGCACAACAATGATGGTTTTAAAAGTTTCATTGCTAATTCATGTTGTGTATATATTATTCTAGAAGATTATTGGGTTCACATTAGTTAATTATCTATGAATTCTCTTTCGTATTGGTTATAAACAAGAGGTATGGTAAGTGTGATTAATGAATTTCATCAATAGTATGATTTATTGAATTTTTAAACACTAAAACATCACTTGTAGTATGATTCATTAATGTAGCCCATTATTGGTAGACCATATAATATTTTCATGTCTCTATATTTCTTTTATTCTCATCATTCTTCAAAAAAATAATTAGAGAAGTGTGTTAGGACTTTGTACATAAGAAGATCATCAGGGAGCATGCTTAAAATTTTCATACTTTGATTAACCAAAACACTAAGTGTATTTATCCTAGAATGGGACCAATAAGTGTTATTAGATTAGATGTTTTGGGTTTTTATATTTTGTTTGACATAGAAATAGTGAATCAATAAGGGATTATAATATTTTATCGAAATAATCCCATCTATGGATGAAACAAATGAAAAACTACTTCTATTCCCTAGGAACGTATGTTTACATAGCTAATATCCTCTAGAATATTTATCAACATCTATACAAGATCATCATAATATAGTGACCAAAAAGAGTTATTTGTAAAAACTAATTTAATCTATGCTCCAGGGGGTTATTTTTTCATACCTAATCTCTTTGGAAGGTGTTTTTATGTAAATACTTAAGAATAATGTGGAAGAAGTTTCTCAATATCTATTAATTTTATTGAGACTTACATGATGATACATTTTAGGTTCTTTTCAATAGGTATAAGGACTTTAGTATAGACCTAAATAAATTAGTGGATGCACTATTTTATTATGTGAATGAGATATTCAAGTTCACGCACAACATTGGAGAATTTATCGATCGTATCCTGACCATGATGATAGTTCTGAGAATACATCCTCCTCAATTCAATAGAAAAGTTTTATTACATTGGGATAAATATAAAAAGTGACTACGTTGGATATTATACATAAAACTCTCATTTCACATGTTATAAGGAATAATTATAATGATTCCAAGGAAAAAAATAAGTCTCAAAAATTATTGTTCAGGGATATCATAAAGTGAATTGTTTAAGGTGATCCTAAAAAAGGGAGTTTGAATATTGTTTTTGCATTTTTTTCCAAAAATATAAAATTAGAAATATATATTTTCACGGAAAACTTCTACTCGCTTTATTTTGAATTATAATGGTTGGGAACCTCATTACAATGTGTACCACAAAATATATGATGGTTGTGAAGATGATGATGCAACCATAATGTAATATTTAAATAATTTTAATGAAAGAGGATTATTAAAATAAATTTAATGAAAAGTAATAAATTGATTTGAAAATAGTATAACAACTTGAATTAATTTATAGAAATAGAATAATGGATTTCAAATACCTTAATGAGGATGTTCATGCGGTAGTCACTAAAAATCAACCCAAAGATGATGATAGTGATAGTAATGATGATGTAGAAGTTGAGGGGTCATTAAACTCTATGTATATCCACAAGTTTCTTTAGATGATGTGATATTATTCAGATAAAAAATAATTAAATCTAATATTATGGTTTGTGATTTAAAACCCTATATATTAAAATAAAAAGAGGATATAGTTGACATTGCTTTATAGAATGTGACTTCCTTAAAGATACAAAAAATGGTTCTCTATCAAAAAAGGAATGGTTTTTTCAAAGGCCAGTTCCCATTAGGAATTTTTTCCATAGATGCTTAATAAATCACATTGGTCGAGATTCTGGGAGGTCGGTCTCATCACACCATTTGTAGGGGAATTATTTCCTACACTGGGACTCTCTTATAGATTTATGACATGTTCACAAATCCTTTATTAATTCACATGTATGATGTGTATTTCCCTTGATTCGGAAATCAATCCACAATATGCATGGAAATTAGAATAATATATATGTGTACAAGTATTCTCATCAATTGAGAGATATATATATGTAACTGAGGATCTTCAATGATGATATCCTCTTGTATAATACATAGAGATGCATTGGTTATTATTATGATGATATTGGTTTTCTAGTCGCATAGTGGGGCACTATAGAATTTATTATAATTTAGGTAAATGATGGTCAATCTGGAATTTATTATCATCGACTTAGATGAAGGATATTCTAGATTTTATTGTCATCATGGTAGATAGATGTTGTTTTAATGTTGGTATCGAACCCAAAAATAGGCTCCCTATTTTTCCTCATGAATGGAATCAGAGCCCACGTAGTTCAGTGCCTCTAAATGTGAAACATCATTCATTTTAAGGTCATGTGATAAGGACCCAACTGTACAATTTATCATCATGTGGTAGGAATGTCCATGAAAAATGTGTCTAGTTAATGTTTGTTGGGGAATGTATACCGAGGCAGCGCAAGGAATTCTGGAAGGAAGATGGTTTCAAAGATTGTATTAAACCCTATTTTTAATTTGGATCAGAGAGAATAGTGTTGATTTGGGTTTTTGGGTTTAGAACACAGGGAGACTTCCAAAATATCCCATTTAGATGTGAATCAAAGAACAACTTCTTGCTAATTAAATGGCTCCCTCATTTGAAGAAATGTTGAGAATCAAGGGTGTATCATCTACTATCATCACTGCTCTTGTCACTGTTTTAGGAAGGGATGAAGAATATCTTAATGTCATAGCTGCTTCATGAGATACCACACATCAACAACTAACATCTATTTATGTAATATTTCATGTTCATCTCATCCAATTGAGAACCCTACGACGACTGATACAAACCCTATAGTTATCACTAAGAAGTATGTATAGGGTGTCAAGTCATCAGAGGAGGGAAATTTTCCAGGTAATGACCCAAACATTCCATATGTTTTCATGGGTGATATTACCATGGGGTCTGGTATTTCAATAGATGCCATGAAAAAACCTTCTCATGACCTTTAAAGAAATATTGGAACATGTTAAACTTCATACTATTTTAGTAGGATTTTTTGGTATAGATATGGGATTAGATGGAGATGAGTCTTTATTTTTTTCATCCAACCGTTTATTTTTTATGCATGATTCACAAACCATGATTAGGTGGAATTTAAATATCCTTAAAAGTTGATTATTCTAGCTACAGTGTGTGGAAAAGAATTTAAATCCACCCCAGTCCCACTATTTGTGGTGTATCTTGGGTGGACCTTGAAACATGAATTATTCTGGAGCCTTATCTGGATGACCTCGAGTAGACCCAAGGGTGCCCATCATGAAGAGGATCCTTTTCAAATAGCCAGATTTGTGGATACCCGAGATGAAATATTCCAAGATCTCGATTTTTTATTGGATATGGGGTGTTATCTTTTATAAAAGGATCTGATTCTTGTTGTAATTATGGGGTAATAATGATTTTACAACATCATTTAGGGATATATGCTTTTGGGACTGGGTCTATGGGTGGAGGTGATATACCAACTCATACAACATCGTGGAGAAAGGTAGAAACTATTTTCGATGGAGTAGAGCATGACACTTCATTGAGTACACTGATACCGTAGTTTGTATCTCCTTCTAATAGTGAATATGAGTTGTATCTAGAGTTAAAAAATGTTCTTTCCATCACACGTCATATGTTTTTGTAGGAAATATGAAATATAATCATTGAGACACCCCTTGCGGACCTACCATCATGAATCCAACAAATTTCATTTTTTGGCATGATGGGATTTGGTGGGTCGGATTATCGTCTATTCTACACCACATTGAATGAGGTTGTGTGTTTATTGGAATAAAATAATAATATCCATAAATACATCATAAAATCTAGATTTTATATCAATGTTGATAACATTTGAGCTATGTTATCACAAAAAAAGTATAATCATAATAGAAAACTGGAAGAGTTTAGGAGGACTATCAAGGATATGATTATTAAAGTGTCATGTCATCAACAATAATTAAATACCACATTAGGGTAACTTGAACATCTCCACAATTCACAATGAGAATCACAAATAGAATTAAAAAATATTATCACATATGCATTGGAAGTTCTTCTTCTCATTGAGCATACTAATATTATTTGACTTATTGAGAATTAATGAGTTCATGATGGGACATTGGAGGCCATTCCATAGATGTAGAGTTACAATGAAGGCATGTTTTAAAAAATGGCAGAGGGGATCCATCATGTGGATGTTCCTCTTGGTATTTATTTTCATTATAAATGAAAATATTTTTTTTTCTAATAAGTTATGTAATCATCCATGTTTCCTTCTTATGATTATAATGTAATATTAAAATTAATATTCATACAAATAATATCAACTAGTTATAATCATAGTGATTTAATGGGGAAATGATCAATGTTTTTTTTCTAAACCATTGGACTTTTTGGGTTTTCATAATGGTGAGTATTATGTCTATTTTTTATTGGCAATTTAATGTTGTCTGAATCAGACTAATGAGGCTAGTGTTTTAGAAAAATTTTCTTTGTCTATAAAGTTTGAAATAATGGACCAACAAGGTTTGTTAGTCAAGAAAGTTAAGATAATTTTTATATACTTCCAATGAGTGTCATGTGGGGTAATTTATGGTTTCCTAATCTAAAACATGGTATACGATAATATAGGATGTCTCTACTAAGGAAGATGTTCCCATTAGTTTAAAACCCTATTAGGATGGCTATTTTTTGCAAGGCCCACTATGGAGCATATTATATAGTAAAATAGTGAAATCCTTTGGATGATTGACAATTTATGTGATTGACATATGAAATAATAACTTTGGAACATACTTCATAGTCTGTAAAAGGAGTCCTCATGAATTCTGACATTCTATTGGTGATAGGTGGAGGAAGTTTCCTGAAATTCAGATTTCTCTTGACCGGAAGGGCGGTTTTTTCAAGGGATAAATTCCCATGAATGGAATCCTCTATAACATGAGTAACACGATTGAAGGATAGTACATTTTGTGGGATGACCAATGTCAAGGGTTATGGATCCCTTATGAATATGGTTGAATCATCGTGTAGTTTAAAGTCATGCAGCAACGACATTGTGTTGTGCAGTTTAAATTCATGTATCCAGAATATTATGTTGTTCAGTTTAAAGTCATGTATCCTGAACATTAGCTGATAGACCCATTATGTGTGAAACATATGCAAGGCCAATCAGGGCATGTACTACATAGTTATAAAAATGATCTCTTAAGAATTATGTCATTCTAGTGCTAATAGATGATTAAATTTTAGGGATATTCATATCTCTCTAAAAAAATAGTTTTTTTATGGAGAAGAACTCATAAATTCAAATGTGTTATTTCAAGTAATGATATCCCAAGAATGGGGGAAAGAGGTTTCCTACATAGGCCTGGTCTACGAGCTAGAAATAAAGGTCACATGCAATTTCATGTTATACGACTTGGACCATAACATAATGGAAACAACATGTGATATTTTTCCTTATCAGACCAAGGTCATTACTATAAAAAATAGGAAATGTGGATGGATATTGTAAACCATGGTCATGATGTTTTTTATATCAGGATAGAGGAAAATGGAAAAATATGCAAGTGACAATCACTAACATTGAATCACGGGTTCCTTCATAGCATCATCAATGATTAAAGGGGAAGAAGAATCTCCTCCCGTGGGTGAAATTACTGCAATTTTAAAAACCTATTTTGTGGGGATTATATAAAAGGATAACTATGGAATGTATACCATAGTCAAATAGTGGGATCCTTTATCTGACAGAGTCGTTATGTGGTTGACTTATTCAAGTCCAACTAGGAAGTTTACAACATAGTTATGAAAAAGGTCTCTCAGGTATCATACATTCTATCTCTATAGTCTAAGGAAATATTATTATTATATAAAATTATTCTTGATTGGGAGTGTGAAATGTGAAATGGGAATTGTATAGTTCCTAATGGAAGTGTTTGGACTGATATTGGCCATTAGTTTGGATTCCCTTACAGAGAACTTGATCATTTGTAGAAAGATAACATCTCTTGTTTCACTAGTGGGATCGTCAATGAGAGGAACCAAAATAAATTCTCTTTCATAGTTCTTTTAGTTTGATTATGGGATAGGATGAATTTATTTACATCATGGATATGACTATGAGCTAAGACCTAGTCTTCACTGTGTATCTCAATGAGATAAGAATCAATCTATATGTTCTTCTCTGGGTATCGGGAAATTTAAACCCATGTGGAAATGAGATTATGTTGTGAAATGTAATTATGTACAGGAAGGACATTATATATATTGATGTGGGATGAAATAGGATAATGTGGCTGAACCAGGTCATAGTGTTGAAGAATCACTACATATCTTGTCGAAGAAAGAATCAAGCCCCATGTTGTCCTAAAATATATAGAGTCATGCGTAATGTGAGAACTCATATTGGATCTCCTCATGTAGATTTGACTAGTACAAGGGAGAGTGGAGTCATTTCTTTATTACATTGTAGTTGGGCTAAGGATTGATTATCTGAGAATAACTGTTATCTGATAGGGATGAGAATCAATCCATAAATTTTTCTCCCAGAAAGCTACCTCACTGAAATGGAATACATTACTAGGGTATAATGGGTTTTTCTAACCACATGCTCTAACATAGGATGAGAACTCGTATTTTATCTCCTTGTGTATATCTAATTCCTACATGTGAGAATATATGCATGACATCAATCATGCTGCAGATGGGTATGAGATTGAAATTCTATATTAAACTGTGTATCTCATAGGGGTGAGAATCAAGGAAAACATAGTTCTCAAAGAATATCATCTGATTTATTATAATGTGATGAGGAAAACTGGTGTGTCTTTTATGGTTTTACATCTTATACCATTTATATACCCAATAAGAATTAATACACATTATTTATGCAGATAATTCCTTTACCGAACTCTAAATCCCATGTGATATGTGTTCGCTATGAGAAACAAGGTGTGTTAGTAGTTTCTGTTATATCACAAAAGAAACAAAATTGAAGATTATTGTAATTTCAAATTTTGGGAGCCTGTAATAGGAGACATAATCCACACATCACTATATATCTTATTGGGATTAGAATCATCCCATACGTTGTTCTTGAACTCCTGTAGAGTTTAGCGTCATACATGATGGATGAAAATTAACCAACATGAAAGGATATAAATATTGGGAATGGACCATGGTGAAGGTACCCGAAATCACTACGTATCTTTCTAGTGAAATAATCAGGCCACATGTAGTTTTTGAATATGTTCCCTTTACAAATTTGGTCCATATTAAAATGGAATAGAGGGGTTTTTTTGTAGTGGTTAGATCAATGATCAGAAACATAGGCATAACAACATATCTTATTGGAATGAGAATAAATGATAACACACTTCATGAGATCATGCAGATTAATTTCATGTGATTAGAAATTCCTCCATGCATGTTAATGTCTTGATGTTAGGATGGAGTTTAATTGATGTGAGTAAATGAAAATGTTGCTGCTGGACTAGGTTGTAGGACTCGTGCGTCACTACATATCTTTTCCAGGAATGAATAAAGCCATATGTATTTATGGAAGATGTTCTACACACTAATTGAGTTTTGATTTGGGGAAGGGGATTATATATATTCTAGAATAATGGCTGGTACAAGGACATCAGATTTTATGGGGATCAAGAAGTATGATTTAAAAGAATTCCCTATATTTATTTGGTTCATACATAGAGAATGATGGGGATTTTTATTTGTGGTTGTAGCTGAACCCAATAATAGTGATCCTTTTTTCATTAAATATTACATAGGATTTTGAATAAAGACACAAGTAGTTCTTGAAATCCCATGTAGTTTAATGTCATATTATAAGGACAGAAGGTGCAGATTTATGTCATGTGGTACAAAGGAGAAATTTTTCTTTTTATGGGAAATGCCTATTAATTTTTTGTAGTTTATTATCCATAAAGAATACTTCTATCTTAGTTTTATGTCATAGAACTCATCCTATGGGTGTATAACATCATTCAGGATGACAGATTCTTTGAGTTCCACGCATTTGAACATCATACAGTATGAACGAATGATGTTTTTCTATTTATGTCATGTGACTAGGACTTCATGTTGTATAGTTTATTGTCTTGTGGAAAGGAATGTGATTTTAAGTATTTTTTCCATACTACATGGATGTATATGGTTCTATGATGTTTAGAATCATATAGAAATTACTATATTTGTGCGATTACAAAGTTTACTTCTTCAGGAATATTAAATTGGTTCTAGTCGTAATGAGATCTACATCAATTGAGATTAAGAAATATTCTCCACTAGAGTAAAACATGGGTATAGTGTAAGGTAACTCCCATTTTGGCCCATGATTTGGAGTATAATTTCCTTGTATCATTAGAGTCATAAGGACTAATAGCAGTTCTAGTAGGAGAAAAGAACAGAGGTGTACATTCTTGTTGAAAGCTCATTCTATCAGATTTTTTTAGACATCCATGTGATGCAATTTATTCAATATCTTCTCCTCTAGTCATTTTGATTCATGCAATATCTAGAAGTATGGGTTATAGAATAGTAAGACCATAAGGAATGTAATATTTTATTAGGCCAATACTTCTTTTCTTTGTCCACTATCTTCTGAAGTATGATAGATAGGGTCTTCTAAAATGCCTCTACTATTCCAATGGTAGCTGTTTGATATTATATGTTATTCGTAATAAATATTTTCCACCTAATCATAATATAAATTGGTTCAATTGTCTATAAATATTGTATGGTGTTCACCAAATCTGGTAATGATGCTGGACTTTACCAATCAAATCATTCTTTTTACATCGATGTCCTTGAGAGGTATTTAATCAGTCTATTTTGAGAATAAATCAGTAACCATAAGTTTGTAATTGAACTACTATCCATTATAGGAGGATATGGTCCAATTACGACCATTCTCTATATGGAAAATGACCAAGAGTATCTGGTTTCATGTAGCATCTTTGGTTGTTCATGGATGATGTTGGCATGAATTTGGATGGGATGATTCTTTATACTAAACTATATTAAAATCTATTTCATTGAAGGAAAAAAGTAACATAGCCTATAGATTAGATTAGAAATCATGTACCCCAATTGGTAGGCATTACAGAATCTATCATTTACATATTCTATGGAGACCACTATCTCTTTTGCATCGATAAATATTAGGTGGATTCCATCAAACACTCAATTGTAAAGGATCTTTTGGTGATTCTAGATGTCCTGAAGGGTAAAGCTAACTTCTCATCACTAGATTTCCTCTCTTCGAACATTATTAGGTGAACGTAAAACACACTAATGGTTGTTCATGATTGGTATAATCTACCCTATGGTAGGAACATATGGTTTGGTAATAGGAATTATTTTATTATTCTCATATTTTTTGATCAAACAAAAGTTGATACCATGCGATGATGGGAAATGCTGATTATTGTTTCATCCCATTTTTGGTCTTCTAGGGTTGTGTTTGTGTTTTCCAATGAATCAAACTAGGAACTTTAGAGTCATGGGACATAAGGCAATGTGGGATCTGAGTGAAATTTCACCATTAACCCTCAAACATAATCACATAGGGGGATTTGATCCTATTTATTTATGGCTTAATCCATGATGATTTTCTTTATTACCATCATTGAGTCCCCCTTCACTTCTTGGTGATTACTATTATTTGAAGTGCAAATTCCATGCATGAAATGAGGGAATGATTTTTTTTCCTCCTTATAGGTACAAACTTCAGATAATAGGAAGGAGTATGGAAACAATATCTTCTATGGGGAGATAAAAAAATCCCTAAACCTAATTTTTAGAGGGTAGGTTCATACATTATCATTCACGTTGGACTCTAGGACAGGCTGTCAAAATAAATTTCCCACATTTGGGGGATATCCAAAATAGAGAATACATATTTATATAGTAATTCTATATCTAATGAAATCCCAACTATAGATGTATTTTCTATGAGTAAATATTCCATGGACCGGATTTAAACTACATTATAAGGCCAAAATTGTATATCGAACTATTGTAGAATAACATCCCAATGTTCCAGACATCCTTTCAGCGTAGAATGAAAGAGGTTAAATTTGAGGGGGTTATTGTGAGAGACCATGAAGACCTCATGATGTTGAAAATAGTCCCTCAACTAATTAATGGAAAATATTTATTCCAGGCATCTTTTTTTTATTTCTGAATAATTTTTCTCATCGTCAATCATGTTTTAACTGAGATAATTAAGGAATTTTTCATTATCATCATCATTATTCTATGTATCAAAGGTTCCAAGTGATTGATCTAAGGTCTTCACATAGATAATGAGTATCTTTCCTTCTATAGGTGGCTTCAACACCACTGGCCTCAAGATATACTTCTTGAGGATATCAAATGATTCTTCTCAATCATTGGTCCATCGATATGTTTCATACTTATTCATTAACATGGTGAAGGCTAAACACATGCCTACTATATCTAATATAATGTGTCGGATGTAAGCCAAATTTCCTAGAATTCCTCATTACTCTATCATGTTTCAATGAGGTGACATTTGAATAATATCTTAATCATTTTCATGATCAACATTTATTCCATGATGAAGTACAATGAAGCTAATGAATTTTCATGATGTTACCCTGAAATGAAATATTAAGGGGTTCATATTTAGATTATGTTTTCAATGCTTGGTGAAGATAGTTTCTTGGTCATCCAAGTTGTTATAACATTGTTTTCAATAGACCACCATGTCATCAAATGTAACATCAAAAAACTCCCCCATGAAGTGTTTGAATATGTGATGCATGGAACATTGTTATGTGGCACAAGCATTTTTCCAGACAAAGGGAATTACCCGATACAAAAAAACTCTACGAGGGTATCTATAAGATTTTTATTCCTAATATTATAGAGCCATTTGAATTTAGATTTACTAAAAATAACCATCTCGGAAGGATATGGATTGAAAACTAAATAGATCATCAATCAAGAGTTCTATAATTGGTACTAAGAAGTAATATTTTTGAAAATGACAGTTATGATCTATGAAACCTCTAATTTTTCCCTTTTTCTACTTCACATGGACAATTTTGGAAGTCCATTATTGGTATTGTAACTCTCAAATAAAATAAGACTTGATGATTTTATCTACTTTAGCCTCAATTTTGGAGGCGTGAGTTGGCTGCAACCTCCTGGATAATTGCTTTTATCCCAAGTGATCTTCTAGAAAACCCAAGTGATGGTTGGCCACCATGGGGTTTTGACATGTCATCTTTGTATAGTTCTATAAAAATTCATCGTAGTACTACTTTAGGATGGAAGTATATATCTTCAATTCTTCATGAGTCAAGGCCAGACTAATATGATTGGGCCTCAGATCTTATTTTGTTACAAGATTTATCTCACTGAGTTCATCCACTATGGTAGAGACTTCTTCCTGTAATGATATAAGGTGATCCTTGAGATCTTTTACATCTTCTTCATGCTTGTGCTCCACTACTTACACTCATTCAAGGGTAGAATTTGAGAAAACAAATTTCATTAAAGGGAAGAGGGGATCATCAATTTGGAAAACCAAAAGATGAAGCATCCATTTCATGGCTAATAGTAGACAAAAATGTTCCATAGAGTATTCAATGGAAAATGAAGGACTGAGAATGAGACATTTAGTTTCCTAAATTGTTAGGAATTATTCTTCCATTCCGCCTGATAGAATCGGGCATTTTTGGATCTCAAGGGATGAGGTGAGAAAATTTTCATTCAAGATTTAACCATCACTTGGAGAGTTTATAATTTATCCAATTCTATAAGGTTCAACTATTGTGGTTGAAGTTACATAAGCTACTAAATGAATTCATGAATCTCATCCCACTCTTTCCATTTGGATAATAAGATGCATGTAATCTTAACTGAGCTTCTTGAAAGGGCTAGCTATGATCATCTCTAAGTCATTAGGGGAATTTCTTCGAGTAACATCATCATCCACAGAATGTTTTCCTCCCATGTGATAGAATCCTAAATCAATTTATTGTATCCCATAGGATATGAACAGGGCCTTATCTCCATACAATTTCCCATTTTGGGTATTATCAAAATATTTCAAACATTTGAGGTATGATAACATAATGACTACATGATGATGTTTCCAATGTATTTCCATCAAATCATCATAAGTTGTATCCTTCCAGATAGCCATGAATTCTATGTTAGTCTCAAGATTCCGAAATTGTGTCCCTCATGTAATATCACTGTGGGGAACATGTTCATTATTTTGATAAACCTGTAACTTTATAATGGAGGGACATAAGTGGGATTATTTTTTCCCCAGTTTGTGAAGATTCCATACTAGTATGATATGGAATTCTAAGATATTTTCAAAAAATTATCGTTACACATAATTATAATTGATTTTTTAGATATATACATGGTCTCGATGCATCTTTTCCTGATAGAATCTTCATATTGGTCTATAAAAAAAATCATCACATGATATTCGGTGGGAGCATTTTATTCATGATCTACCTCAATGAAAAAAACCTCGACATCAAACTCATGAGAGCTTGACTGAGCATTGATGAGTGCCTCTCGATGGTCTTTCTATAGACATAGAGCACCCATGATTGATAACCTAGTCGATATGTGGTTTAGTTTCATGAAAACTCCATAGTTAATATTCAAATTACTATGTTTCCCCAAATGAGGGTGTTATTTCACTTGATATTTTGGATATCATGTCCATGAGGTAGTTATATTTCCCCCAGAGTTGGAGTTGTTAGTGCTTTCAATCTAGGTTGCTCAGTTTGGTTAGGCGAACCCATACATCTGGGTGGATCGGGAGATGATATATCCCTTAATCTGTCTTCAAGGTTTATTTGTTAGGGTGAACCTTATCCCACATTGAAATATTTACCATTTTTCCTAATCTTGTTGAATAACTCTACCACTAGCTTTAGCTATTTAGAAGGTTTGAGTAGGGGTGTGGTTAAAATAATTTCTTCTGGCATGAACATGTCTTCCTCTAAAACGGTGACTTTGCTGGGATCTTCCCCTACTTCCATAATCAAGAATGGTGATTTTTGGTTCCTAAACATAATCATCATATACAAAAGGATCAATTATGTGAATAAATTTAATGGACTCTAAGATCAGCTCCTCATCTAATGAATATTCCATGTGATGAGCCAACTCTTATTAAACCATTTTGTACGGAGGTGCCCGTGAGATAGTCGGAATGAAGTTTGCTAATGTCAAGGATAATTTTTGATTTCAAATGAGCTCATTTTCTTGTTTATGATTCTTATCCATCTGACCACATCACTTCTTAGAGGACGGTCATTTAGAGGACTAGGCTTTCGATGGTCCTAATTGTGCTGCAGTAGTAGTGGTTGAGGGAAAAATGACTATTTCAACTGTGTTCAGAGAATATCATGTGACAATTTTACTTCTTTCATGACCATCCACACTCTAAAAATTGATAATTATATATTTTAAATTCATTCCATTAGCCTTATTCATTTGTATTGGTAATAGAAACACTTGATAACTAGGCTGTTGAGTTTTTCAGTTTCACATGCCCAGATTCTACCATCTTTTGTAGGAGGACTTAATGAAAAATGGTATGGGATGGGATGCCCCAACATCTAATGGAAGGGGAAATAGTTGGGGGTATCAATGTTGAATTCATTGGCTGGACTATTGGTCTTTTGAAAAATGACTATGTTGTTTTACAATATTTAGATGAAATAGTCAGGGGCTTTGTCATTTGAAAAGGAATAGAACTTATTTTTCAAATCCCAGAACTTATTCTGCCTATGATATATTTTATCATCTTGAAATGGTGTTCTTTGTTCCAGAGGCTTAGGAGGTGGAGTTTCACAGTTTGATGTGGGATTTGAGATAGGAGTGAGTATAGGGTCATGCTTGAGTGTAACTATAGAAACCTATACAATTCATGTTCTCCTTCCTTGAGCTGATGAAATTACATGGGAAATGGTTTTGGTATCTGTGATGGATTTTTCCTCCATTTGAGAAAATGAGACAATATCTCAAAACCCTCCTTTGTATATTATAGGTATAAATATTTTTCTTTACTCATCATAGAGATTTTCTACACAAATAGGCATCAACTCTTCTTGATGGAGTGATAGTTAAAAGTAATATTTCAGTCCTTTACATCATTAAATGAAATCTAACACCCTTACATTCTCCCTTTATTTACAAATTGTATGATCTAAGATCATTTTTTATATACCATTGATCTTAATTGGAAGTGGAATTTATTTAGAGAATCTTCACATCAAGTAATAGATCATGTTTTAAAATGGGTGTTCCACATAAAGAATGTTCTGTTTAGTTATTGCACAAAGCACCGAAGTTTCAATACCTCCAATTGATCAAGGGTACACATCATGGGATTATAGTGAGAGATGAAATGTGTCATGTGGTACTTTGGATCTCCTTATCCATTGAATATTAGAAATGTGTCACTCTCATGGTTTGGAGAGGGAGGAGTCAGATCTACCCCTTTTGGGTAATCCATATTTTACATTTGTACTAGTTCATGCCACCCCTCCATAGTTTTCAATAGATAAATAAATGACTCAATGGTGTTCATAATAATTAGAGGAACATCTTGCTGAGAGAGGACCTAACCAGGTGTGGCGGCTAGAGCCTGAATAGGTGTGGTGACTGGTATGACAATTCTTGGCAGCACTTCTAGAATCTATTGTGGGTAACCAATAGGGATTGGCCTATAAGGATCTACATGAAAATACTCCTGTGGTTCCCCAATGGTATAAAATTATTTATTTTCATCAATGAGATCAAAATATAATGGTGGTTGGTGTCCCGCAGTGAGAGGATTCTCGAGAGCAATTGTAGTTGTTGCAGCAAACGTTCTTTGTTGAGGCGTAGTAGTTGAATGTAGAAGTTGAGGATATGTTTGTCGATCCTTTCTGGATTGAATTTTTCCACATAGTAATTTTATTTTGAGTCTTATTAACTCTTCCATATCCTCCTCTGGCTGAGAGAATATTTCCTCCATATATAGGGAATTACCTTCTCTGGAAGGTAGAAGACGTACAATCAGATGTTTAGTATTTTCCTTCATTTTAGGAGTTAATGGTGGACTATTTGAGGGCAAACCTAAATTTAGGGATTACCTCTATATTTGGATGTGCACACCTACTTCAAATATTTTTCCATGGAATATATCATGAACAATAACCTCGTCCATTGATTCCTCTGGGACGGTATTTGGTTATTAAGGGTCTTCGACGACAACATTGATGACGTTCACATATGTGTAATGCATCATAGAAATTATATTGATTTCTCTATGATATTTCCTTCTACCATGATATCCACGATTCAATTTATACTTAATTGTTTATTTCCTAGGATAAGGGATAGTAAACTAAAGTGAATCTCCAGATATTTTAGTGTACATGTTCCTAGTGAATATACAGTGTCAGAGGATGAGTTGAACATGTAGGTTTCATTGCACAACATCTTCACTAATCTAGATAAGACTAATTCTCCCTAATGAGGAGATATTTGAGGTGAAAGATATCCCAGGATTATTGGTTGGGGTTTCTCCCAAACCTTTTTGGATGATATTACAATGTTTCATCTTTTGATTTTATGGAATTTGGTCTGAACATTGGTTGGGTACATTCTTTGACACTCACTCAAATTTCCTAATTTTGAATACAGTGGTGATATTTATGAAATATTCACAATATAAAAACTGGAATCCTCTAAACAAGAGTCTTTTTCAATATTCAAAAAAATGTGATGTAGACATCTTTCAACAACGTACTTTCTTCGGGCCTAATGACAATGAGTTTCGGTCAAGACCTGTTCTTGTTGATAATATCATCGATTCAAACTGGATTCCATCTGTTTTATCCATCTTGGGTCAATGATATTTAATGATATCACCATTGGAGCATTTTTGGGGTTTGGTAGCGTAGTTAAGTTCTATTCTCCATGTGCAACGCATCCTATGATACGAACAGTAGCAGAGGAATTTTCGATCCACCATCTCAATATCATTAATACATAGAGGCTTTCACATTGAAGGAATATTTTTTGCTTCTGGATCATTGGATATATGGAATCAATGAGTGATGATAAGTCATTTTTCCACAACAATTCTTCTATTAACGTGACGTGAGTTTGATACTCTTCATAGGGTAATACCTATGCATTTAGATGATGAAATTTTTTCCAAATTATGAGGCGTATTTCATGCACAAAATCATCCACCAAAACCTATAGAATGATGTGCTGAGGGGTGGATAAAGGCCATATCATGACTGATATGTCATCATAAGCCATATGCTTCAACATATTTAGGAAATATTTTTTTTCTTTCACTATGGACTTTCAACCCAATCTGAACAGATTTGATGCTTCCCAATTGTCATGTCACATGAAAGGAGATTGGTTGGGACTTCCTATGCTATGTTGGATGGAAAATTGAATAAGTGAGTTTTATAGAATTATTGTCACCTTGTACTATCGTTCTTTTAAGTAAGGATTCCACATACTAATTATAAAGAATAGGACATGATTGGACTTGGGTTGTAAAGTTCCTCACGATAGGAGGGATTTCGTATCACTACATTTCAAGTTATATAATTCTTTTATAATGCACATCACTAATGCAGATACAACATTCGTATAGAATTACATAATGTGAATGACCACCATGGTGGATTATAGTAAATAGAATATCCTATTATCCCTATGTATTCTGGACACACTAAGGGTTGTAGCGGCTCTCTTCAAGTGATAGGCACTCAAGATTGACCGAATTGTTTGTGGATAGAAATAACTCATTGTGAAGAGTCCAATGAGGACCTTCCGAATTACTGATATTGATCCCATAATTTTCTAATGGTAGCGTAAGATCATGAGATTTGACATATTAATATACGAGGGGTTCAATAACTATAGCATTATGTGATGTCTAATCATAGATCGACTCGTGATTTTCCAATCATTCATGATGAGGATTTTTCATAGGTTCCATCACTTGCTGGGAGATGTGGTTTGAAATTGGAATGTGTTTGTGCCTTCCATGGAGTGGCCATTAGAATAAATAGAAAAAATTTAATTGAAGTGGGTGTATATTAGAAATCTAGCTATCCTCGTATTATGGGAGATTTTTCCCCATGACCCTCTTGGATGATAGTAAAGGTGTGTGTTTGATGCATGTTGTTTTGCTGATAATCTACCCCATTTTGGGAACATAGTTATGTCTCTATCTCTTGGGAATGACTATGTTCCCCATTATGATATCATGGAATGACTATATGATATGGGTAGGGATTTCCATTTAACCTTTCTTTATTTCCAATATATGATTAGTGACATTAGAAATTGGAGTGGGGATATATGTCCATTACATATCTGTAGTAGGCGTATGTACATGCTCATTTCATACCTTTCCTATTAGTGGATACTAATAGTACATGTTTGTGGGGGAAGAGAGTTGTGTTTGCCTCATAATTTTCATCATATATTTTTATCTATATTATCTAGGTGCTGGTAGACGAGGTTATTGGAAGGCTTAATGGGTATGCGTACACTTCTGTTCCTTCTCACCATTTTCCACCACACTTTGTCGGAAGATATCTTTGAGTGATTCCAGATGAGTCTACCGGAAGGCTTGGTGGGTGCAATCATGTGTAAGTTCTTCCTTGCAGATTTCCACCATTTTTTGTCAGTGGTCATCTTTGTATACCTCTAGATGAGTCTACTTTCTAGTTGAATAAAGGCAGATAGGTGTATGTGGCCACTCCCCATATGTCACAAAAATGGGCTGGTGGGATTATTCGGAGGTGGAAATGTATTATCCTTCATTTTTTGTTGATTTTTTTCCATGGAGATCCATCTTGTGTACTCGGGTATGATGGACCAATGCCGGTTGGATGAGGACAACACCCTTATCATGTTAAGGTTTTACTACCACACTGTATTAGTGGAAGATATTTCTGGATAGAGACCTTTAAAATAACCCATGTGTCACGTAAATAAGTCAATAGGTGGCCTATTGGTCCACCTATCTGTAATATGGTTGGGACTAGTTGTCGTGTTATCAGATAAGCACTTGAAACTGTTGAAGATTGCAGTTTTCACAATTTCCTTTAGCACCACTGGTCATTGTTGACTGCATGGTTGGTTATGTTGGTTGAGCATGAGGGCATGTCGGGAAGCCTCTATGTTCAGTATCATACTGATTTTTATTTTTATCATTAGCATGTGTGTTTGAGCCCCTACATTGAAGAGACGGGGTTGGTGATGATGTCGTTTGTGCAGACAAGGATCCTGCCTGAGTAGTATCTGGGCATTTGATGGTGAAAACACTAATACAAAACTAGCCTATAACATCAATAGGTCATTATAGTTCTAGTTAAAAACAATGTTAAAGACCCCCTTAGTATGTTATAAATAAACAATGTTAAAGGGGGTCTCTAACAGTGCTAAAAATATCTATTTGAAGGGGAAATTTATAATTTATTTTTAAAACTGATGATAAAGGCTCATCCTTTTTCAGTGCATGTAAAGAAGTTATAATAACTGGGGTCTTTTATTAGCATGTGTAAAAATTTTCTTATGAGGGGTGTATCATCACTTGTTTATAAGTGCTGATAAAGACACCCCCAATTATTAGTGCTTTTTAGTAGCATTTAGAAAGGGTAAATTTAAGAAAATTAAAAATATTTCATTGAAAATAATATATTATCAAATAAATATAATTATATTGATATAAATATAATATATATATATTTTTAAATAAAATTTAGATAATGTAAATAGGAATTTGAACATAATATAAAGGATATATAGTGAAATGGATTACAAAATAAAAAATATATATTTTAATTCAATAATTTGAAAATTATTATTGAGTAATAGTCACTTAATATCAATTAAAAGTTAAGAAATTATAAATTTAATAAATGATATAAAATATGTTGAAAACATGACTTGAACATCAAACATCTATAACTTTTGACATGAGTGTCTATATAAGCTCTACCTGATATCAAATAAAATTCTGTTATGATCTTCTTCCCCCTAGTGATGAAATTTAATCTATTTCATGTTTTTCGAGGACCAAAATGTCCAAAAATCCTCCAAAACGGAGTTTTTAGTCATGGTACCCTACTTTTTTAACATTAAGGGGATTTAAAGCCGCATTAATGGGGATATTTTTACACTTATTCAGTTGGGACTAAATTTATTCCAAGGAAATAAAATAATATTGATATTATGGTATTGAAATTTTTATTTTTTATCGCAATGTGTTATTATTTATAATCCAATATATAACAACATATACTTATTTTTTATATATTCACGCATAAAAATATAATTTGATAAATAAATAAATAAAATTATTTACATATAATATATATTTACTTATATATAGACATATATATAAATATATATATATAATATATATATATATAAATATAAGGAAATATATATAAATATATAGATATATCATATAATGTAAAACAAAATAGTATAGGGGAGTGGAAATGGTGTCGATGTATATGCATGTGGACATTGGTTCGAAACTCACTAGAGTAAGGGGAACACGCAATAGGGTGTGATTATCTAAATCACTGATAAAGGGGGTTGTGGAAGACATGAAAAAGTGGATGTGTGGGAAGTTCTAATAAATAGGGGGTGGGGCATGGAAAAAATTTAAACACACATTATCAGTGGGGCCTTTAACTATGGTTTAATTCTTTGTTGAAGGCCCCCTTTAACAACACTAAATAGAGTTGTTAAAGTTCCCCTTTAACATTGAATTTTTAGCGTTGATAAAATATTTGGGATTTTAACCTCACTATGGTTTTCAGTGCTTTTTTAGAACTAATAATTGACTTTTCTCACAAAATTAATGGAAAATTTTGTAAGAGTCAAACATGAATGATTCCATTAGATCGAAGCGAGTTCTATAAAGGAGTTCATGTATAGAAGACAAACATATGGAAAAGAAGACCCTTTTTATGTTAGAATCAATTTTGATGACCACATGTGTGATTGAGTGCCTTTTCTAGCATTCTATTCTAATGTGAAATGGTCCTGACAAATGGGTGACATTATTATATTGTTTAAGGACTCCCTTTGGGTTCACCATTTTTCTTCTTTCTAGAATGGGACTTCATTAAATAAATAACAAATTATTCTTTTTCCAAAATGAGCTACTTTTTAAATTCATTCACTCGATAGTGATTTTTTCCTCTGATGCAGAGGAACTCACGCCGGTAGAGAGGATGGGAGGTCAGGCACAACACACCCTTTTGAGGGGAATTATGCCCTACTCAGGGACTCTCTTATATATTAATGATATATTTAGAAATCGTTTATTAATTCATATGTATATTGTGTATTTCTCTTCATTTGGTAATTAATTATTAATATAAATAGAAATTAGAATCATCTTTATGTATGTAAGGTTCTTCATAAATTGAGATATTTGCATATTTCCAAGGGTCTCCATTGACAGTATCTTCTTATATACTACATAGTTATATTTTGGTCATTATTTTGATAATGTTTGTTTTATTTCCACAAATTGGGGCACTCTAGAACTTATTGTCATCCAGGTAGATGATGGTCACACTGTAATTTAATGTCATCTTGGAGATGATTGTCACTTTGGAATTTATTGTCATCTATGTTGATGATATTTTTATTATGTAGGGATTGAATCCATAAATGTTCTTCCCACATATCCTCTTGATAGGAAATAGAACCCACATAGTTCGGTTCTACTCAATGGGGAACCTCATACCTTTTATGTAAATTTTATAAGGACCCAGTTAAACAGTTTAGAATCATGTCGCAGTGAAGTCTGGGGAAAAGGATCCATGTGAATGCATGATTTCAAACTTATACTGAGGTGGACCATGGAAACCTATAAGGAAGATGGATTCCAAGAATTAATTAATCACTACAAGTAAGGTATAATAGATAGAATATGTTTGATTAGCGGTGTTGTGTTTTGACCTTAGGGAGGCTTCCTAAGTGCCCCAATTAGAAGGGAATCAAATACAATTTTCTTCAGTCTGTTTTGTAGGAGAGTATGTCCCTTTGAGAGGAAAGGATTGAGATTACTATTGAGGAGGATTCCCTATAAATGGGACCATGATATATGTTGTACCTCAGGGTAGTTTAGGGATTTAACATGGGGCTTACTCCTAAGATGGATTCCTGGATTAAGGGTATTATGATTGTGGATTATTCCGGATTAATATCCCTATTGATCTCAGGACCTATGTAGGCTTCCTACATATCTTGGTGAGAAATAATCGGATTTATCATTGATAAATCCTTTAGGTAGATAATGTGGATGTCTTGATCATCAATAACCTCTAATCCAACGTGATTCCTGGTTGATTATAGAAATAATAGGATGCAAATGTTTAGACAAACCACACACTTTTCCTCCTTTGCTCATGGAAGTAGTCAGGTTGATGGTGGAAGAGTATGCAGGTATGAAACTTCCCTCTCTTCACATGACATTGAATGTGAGTCCACGTTTGGAAAGGATGGATGGTGAAGGATTCAGTGGTATAGAGGAGAAAAACTGAAACCTCCTACCTAATATACTATGGGAGTACTCCATGATGGATGAACTAAAATCAGTTTGGTAGTGGGAGGAGGATATAATACCATATTGGATTGAATGGAAAGAATTATCAATACCCTCCCTACTGGGAACTAGAGGATCCAGGTCATAGAGATGAGAAGGGGTGGACATGATCCAAACCACAATACTATATAGAGAGAACTCATCAACAAGGTCCATTGTGTAATGGTCCTCGTGGCCATGGATATAAAAATCAACAGATTCTCTGAGGATCCTAGTACTCTGGTAGGAAAAGTACAGGATTCCTTTGACTGTAATCCTACAAATCCAACTGGTAGACACAATGAAGTATCATTTTCCAATAGTTTTCAAACCTGGAGATCTACATAGAGGTTTCAACTTGGTCCCATTTCGAGAAAGGAGAAAAATAAGTAGAGCTACTACCAAGAGTGTCTTTGAGAGAGGCCTCGTGAGTGGTTCGTGCAGGCTTGACGATATGGAAAACTATGGAGGCTCATGAAAGGGGTTTCCCATATAGGTAGGCCTGGGTGACTTGGGAGCAGCTTGGGTGATGGATTACATGAGTGAAAAAACATGGGGGAGACCATGCTCAATCATTCCGGGGTATCCACAGGTGTTCCCATTGGTATGTCAAGTAAATCACTTATTAAGAATGGGGACCTTATTTGTAGTCTTGGAACAAGTCCTGGACTATGTGGTTATGATAGTCTAGCATTATGTATTCCATCATTATGAAAGTGGTTATTGATAAAGCATGTGATGATTTTACTAGTAGAATATCCATGTGAATAAGTAAATGGCATTATTTCATTTTATTTTTTCCATATTATGCTGAAGTTCAAGTTAAAAAGTATTTTGATTTTGTGACACACTGCCTTAAATGTTTATGCTTATTTATGAAAGTTTTCGCTATATTGTTATCCTTATGGAGCATCTCATCTCACCCCGTTCTATATTTTATTTTTTCCTAGGATGTGAAGAAGTATTTTATGACTGACCTGCAGGGATAGTCTGAGGGGATATGAGTGTGGACTATAGAGACTCTATTGTTTTATATTTTCACTTAATGATGTAATGTAAGACTTATAAATTTATGTTATGTTCCCAAAGCTACTAAACTAATCGGTCTTTCGAGAAATGATCTTTTGTGATCATGCCAATGTTACTTAATAATGAACTGACTCTGGGATTCTAGGGTCGGGGTGTTACAGTTGGTATAAGAGGATATTTAGTACAGTCTGTGGAAGCTAGATTTAGATAAATATTAATTAGAGCACATATCCCTAAGATAGACATTGAGGATCAGTATAGAAGAACTTCACAGAATTTTGGTATTGTAGAGATTTTGTGAGTTTTCCAATAAATACATCCTTGTCTGGGTATGATCAGGTGGAGGCGGCTCTGGCACAGATGTACCTAGGGGTAAAACTTGAAAACACCGCTTTGAGCTATACTCGAATGAGAACTGGTGTACAACAATAGGCCATGTTTCACTCTTAGTTACGACACTCCTAGGGGATGTGATTATGATAATTTACATTTTCGTTAAAAACAAATATGATGTATTTTAATATAAGATGAGAATAAATGACATTGGTCAATCCTTAAGGTGCTTCCAAAATTAAAACAAGTTGTCATGATATTATATAAATGACTTTATTACTACTGTTTCTCACATAATGATTTGTGGTTTTAGTCAATGGTAGGATTCCAAGGAAGTCATAGTAACGTTGAGAATGATGTACAAGGTGGAAAAAATAGTGGAAATGAGCAAAAAACTAGAATTTTGATAGGCGTATAAGATATCAAGTTCATGCAAAAACAATTTCCCCAAAATATGATCAACAACATATATATTAAACAACTCCCAGACTCACCAAAGTAGAGAAAGGTGATGAATGAGAAGAGCTCCAGCAGTGGAGACCATAGAGAAATGAATCCTCAATTTCCATCATGCAGGAAATGTGGAAGGAGACACCCAAGAAAGTGTCTCAGTGGAACAAAGAAATGCATTACGTGTGGGAAAGAAGGACAAAAAGTAATGAATTTCCGAGGAAAAATGAAGAGTACTATGGATGAAAATAAAAATGGTCACAAGAATCTATTTACAGTCACATGCCATAAATGTTGGGGATATGTCCATTACTCAAGTGAATTCCCTATTCTATTGGATATTTTCTTGGTCAAAGAAGAAACAATGTGGAAATAAATATTTGGAGTAATGTTTAAAATTATTAGTGATACTTGTTGATGGGATTACATTGGAATAATTTTATCTTGTATTTGTAACCCTGCAGTTTTCTTTCTAAAATGATATTTAAGGAAGAATTATCTTTTCTCTTGTGGATATAGTTATAAATAACCATTTGGTTTTATATGATCGTTGGGATTGAGTAAATTACAAGTTATTATATTTTTGGATGAAAACTCAAGGTATGAGATAACATTTGAGGGTAAATTATGTTATAGTTATTTTGAAGAAATTATCACATTTTGGTAATGTTATAAAATATTGTTTTTGAAAAAGGAAAACTAGCAGACCGTGTGACATCCTGTCGTGTCGGACAAAGCTGTGGGAATTGAACCCACAACTAGAGTGTGATTGGGATTTATCACCTACCACTGGACAACATGAAGTCCCTAGTTAATGTGACTAATTTTTTTTGTTAAATGATTTTATTGATCAATAATAAGTTGACTTGGGATCTTATGTTTTATCAAATGAACACCCTTAGTATAGGAAAATTATTCAGTGAATAAGTGATAAATGTTATTTTGGATGATGTTTGATTTGTTAGGAACACCATATGCCCATGAAAAATAGAATACTATGGGATTTCATTTGTGGATTAAGGGTGGATTTTTATCTATTTTTTTATTGTGGGTTTATAATGATTTGGTTTATTTATGGAAATGATTAACTTGTAATAGAAAATATTTTATTATGTTAATTACTTTTAAATATCTGAATTTAAGAGTAGTTGATGTCATTTGGAGATACAATTTAACGTGGAAGACTACATAATAAAATTCTTCTATGTTTTTGGTTTCAATATTATTTTTGAATATATTGAAGTATTTTAAAGAGAATTGTTTATTAAATGATAATTATTTAACTTTGGGGTATTGTTGGTTTTATTTTAGAAATTATGATTAGTGTTTCATTCTATAAGGGAATATCCTTTTGGGGGATCATCAGATCTTTTACTAACCATTTTGGTTTTGATTAATCTCTAAAGACAAGGTAAATATTGAGTTTATCTTTTGTGGATCATGTGATTCTATAGAATCTTATTCTATCTCTCCTAGTGTGATCATGTCTTCTTGAATAATCATTGTTTAAAAAAATGATTTAGTGGTAGAAATTTATTTAAGAATGAAACATTACATAAAAAGTAATTATATCTCTATAACTTCTTAGTCAATCTCATAAATGAATTCCTTATCTTTATGAAATGTAACTTAAAAACACAAAAAATGTTGTTTGATTACTTTTACTATTGGGAAACTAATGACTCGTTGTACCATAACATGTTTGTATTTTTCTAGTTGTTAACTTTCTCCATATCCGGTTTTCTATTTCACTCCATCAGATCATGACACTTACTTTATCTTCCATATCCATGTTTTCCTACATGGAATCCTTGTATGGGTTATCCTGGGTGACCTTTGTACTTCACATTCATTCTTTTAAAGTGATACTTTTGTTTACTCTTTTTATGATGTGGGACTTTCCATTATATTCCCAAGCCCAATTTTAAAAATTTCAAGGATGTTATTTAGTGATAGAGGGAAGAATTTAACATCCCAATATTTCATAGTACGTTAGTTTTTAAAAGTAATTCAATAACATACACTATATGCAACATCGAGTTCAAGCGCACCATGAATTTTCAAACAAGCCATTCAAGAGCGGTTATGATTAGAATTGAAAAATTGTGGACTTTATATTTCCCTTATATTTTTAGAATACATATTATGAGTTTATTAGTCATAATGTATGGAAAAATTCATTTCTTCAGATAAAATAAGTATTTTTCAAAAAATGAAATTTTATAGCCTTTTCATGGAGAAACCTCTTTAAATCCAATATTTGATACTTTTATATATTCAATTTCAAAAAATAAATTTCTCCTTTGGGATCGTGACATAAGAATTTAGTTTCCATAATTTTTTTGTGGTTTTCTGATAAATGTCATATTTTGGTGATCAGTTAAGAATAATATATTTTAACTAAAAACAAATTTTATAATAAATATAATTTATACAGTTAAAAAATTCATACGAATGGTTTGGATGTATAATTAGATTATATTTTTATCATTTAATCCAATTTTTGTCATTGGAAGTAATTTCACTCTGAAATTGGACATAAACAAATGTCAATCTTTTGGTAGTTATTATTTCATAAAAATACGATTTTTGGTATTGACAATGGAAATTAATATTAAACTAATAAATTAAATTTGTATTAATTGAAATTGGTAAAATATAATTCATTTTTTAAATCATAATATCAAAATTATCTTAGAGTTAATTTTTGGTATGTTTACGAATATATTTAATTTTTGATGAATAGTGAAAACACTAAGCTGTAGATTAAAACCGATTTTTTATTTAAATAATTATTTATTTAATTTAATTTTTTAGCTAAAAATATATACATAATATCCATAAATGTTAAATATAATTCATTGGGGTCATTTTATAATAATATTAGATATATAAAATTTTATTGAACTTTACACTGTCTTTTACCCACCTCCTAGGAGAATTTGTAAATTCACATAAATATTAATTTTACAACTTTGTTGAGTTAAAATATTAAAATCCGAGATAAACGGCTAATATAAAGGAGTAAAATGTGGTTGAAAAAGATAAAAATATTTTTTGGTGTATAGTAACTTTTTACTTTTATTTAGCACAGTAAAAAGTAAATAAGGTAATTAAGGGTAAAAATTATATAATTATTAGCATAACACATGTCGTAATTCTATTTTATAAGTTTAATTCGACCAAAAACAGCCTGAGGAATATGATATGAACCGATTTGGTCAACTTGGATTAGATTAGGAAACTTATCATTATTTAATTCAAAGAATAGATAAAAGAGTTAAAATCAAAGTTTAATCACTAAAACAATTTAATAATAGGGATAAACATAAGTTAAATTTGACTATAAATATTCTTTAGAAAGATATAAATATTTAAAACATAATGGAATTTTATTTATATTTTTTAGACATTATAAAATTTAATTTATTTATGACACAATGATGATGCAGTAAATAACAGATTAATGAAATATTAAAATAATTGATATTATAAAAATCCAAATAAATGTAATTTGAGACTTTTTATGAATTAAACTAATTTTTTAGGTTATTATGACATATTAGGGTCGGTAAGATGGATTTTTTGAGAAGTAATAATGTTGTTATGAGTTTAGCAGAAACAAAATACCAAATAGTGTCAAAATTGACATAAAGGAGTTTTTTAAATCAAATATTATATTATTAATTGATATTTTATTCCTAAAAATCAAATGGTCCACCAAAAGACTTATATAATGATATGTGTATCATTATTTAACCACTTGTTGTTCTCTTGAAATTATATAATAAGTATATCATCCATATAATAAAAAAATACAAAGAGACATGGTAAATGTCAAACTATTAAACTAAGAGTTAAATATAAATGTTAATGTTTATATAGTGACCCAAACATGAATAAAACCTATTGGTTGAGTGGTTTTCGACCCATCTCCACCTTAGTATTTATATAATCTTTTTTGGAGCCATTAGAAACCGAAAATTATTTTATTATAAAATAATATTTTATGTTTTTCCTAAGGTGCCCCTCGCCCCTCTTATAAAAGGGCACTTCCCCTTCTCTCAAATTAACACCTTCAAAGCCTCTTGTCTCAGACAAACCTTGCCCAAATATCCTCTAAACATCCCTCAATTCATCCTAGAGTGCCTCCATTTGTCATAATTCCATATTACGGATCCCTTTTGATCAAATCAATATGAAGAACCCGAAAAAAATGTAATAATTTCACCACACTCTTTCAAGTTCTTTTCTTCTTCCACATCTTCTTTAATTGTTATTCCCATTATAAAATAATAACTCCATTATCTTCTATATACTTTGATGTTATTATAAATATGGTAAATCCATTTTCATTATTCTATCTATCCTTTGAATAACATGTCACTATACGTGCGTATGTACGAATTACCATCTCCACATCGTTGTGTAATTGTTATTCAAAACATTATTATTGGGATGGGTATAATAATGATGTGTAATTCATTTAAATAATAAAATAGAACATGATAATTATTCTTTATATATGATATTCCATCGAATAATATATTATTTTAATATCAAAAGAATAATATTGTCGCTCGTGCATACATATGGATTACCCTCTCCACGTACACGATGAGATTCATTCCCCATCGTATCCATTCAAGACTAAATTTCATTTCATGATTGAAAATAATTTTTAGAGACATTATATAATTCTGTATATGATTATGAAATGTCCCATCCATAACAAATATGGCTCACATAACAATGAATATAAAGGAAAATGAATCTGTTAAAACCCGAAACGATGATAATACTAAGATATTATTAACAAATCAAGGTTAAAAGATCATATATGATATCATATTAATGTATATGATTCTTGTATAATTAAATAAAAATTATTTCACCATTTTAAAAGAGGTTAACCTACCCTCGACCAAGGAAGAAGTAAAATGTAATGGGTTTCTTATCTCGCTTTTAATTCCGTGAGATTTCCAATGTTCGCCACTTATTTATTGCATGTGGTGTGTGTAATGCCAATGATTGTATTCATTGTGTAATATACATTAATTTATGGATATTTAAATTATAATTGTATGATCCTTCTTACATGGGTGTATGTTTCTTAAGTTACCAAATTGATAAGGGAATTTAAAATTTCAATTTCCACCCATTCGGCTTTACGAATACATCATTGATTATTTTACTCCATGATTATTTGTGGAATCACTATTCATTTGATTATTTCATAGTTTCAACTCCCCTTTCTATGGATATACATTTGGTACACATAATCAGCCCATTGATAAATTCACAAGTCATTGATATGAACTTGATAAGAGTAATTTTAACTCATTCTCCATTTGTTGAGATAAATATTCAACTCATTGGTGTTGTTTTTAAAAGAATATGTGTGAATGTCCTATGATTGATTTACACTGAATATCCAATCATATTTAGTGTATTTATATTTTTCTCACATAATTATGTTGTTGATTTATCCTTAACCTACGTATAAGGTCTTTATAAGATATTTCATCTCAATTTACATTCCACTGAGATTTCTTTGTGGTTATACACCAAATCACTTTTATATGGTGTATATATTGTAAATTTACATAATATATCATGAATCCCTTTATTCTAATGATATTAAATAGTTTTGATTACCTCAATTATTTGTATTCATGTGTCTCTATTTTGGATAGAAACTCTAACTAAAATATCATTTTTAAATGTTTTAATGATTTAGTCTTATAAATCGTCCTCATTAATGTCCATTTTTAAAAATGGTTTTAAGGACTTATTTATATGGAAATTAAATTTTTTAAAATAAAAATTCCTTTTAAAAGTTTCAAAGTTGTATAGGACACTTTGATTCAAAAATCTATTTTTAAATCGGCTACTTGACAAGTAGCAAGACTTTTAAATGTTTTCATGAAAAAGGGGGGTATTTCTCTCAAATTGTTTTGATGACTATTTTCTTCTATGTAAATATCCTTAATTATTCTCGATTGAGGTCAATATGTTACAATACAATATTCCATATTGTATTGAATGAGTTATGTTTGACTGTGGATGAGAAATTTTTATACCATTCATGGTTTGTGGATAAATTATTGACATTTTGTATGCTAGTTTTAATACGAATGTTTTTGTTATGTTTCAAACTATTCATATGAGTAATGCATTGGACATTGTAAGTGACGGGTGGATCCCGCTATAGATCCTCGATGCATCGGTAGGTCAAATGAGACAAACTAGTGTCTTAGCAAGACCATGAAAAAATCTTATTTTTAGTCTTAGCACAAGGCCTTGACTATTTGGTTATGACAGTCTGTCATTATGCATTGCATCATTATGAAAGTAGTTATTGATATGTCATGTGATTATTTGACTAGTAGAATATCAATGTGAATATGTAAATGTAATTATTTCATTTTATTTTTTCCATATAATTCAGAAGTTCAAGTTTAAAGGGCTATTGTTTGAGTTATACATTGCCAAAATGTTTAGGCTTATTTATGAATGTTTTTGCTATATTGTTATCCTTTCTAAGAATCTGTGCTCACCCATTTATATGTTTTATTTTTCCCAAGATGTGAAGAAGTATTTCATAACTGACCTACAGGGATAGTTTGAGGGGATATGAGTGTGTACTTTGGAGACTATGTTGTTGTAGATTTTAACATATTGATTTAATGTAAGTCATATGATTGTATCTAGTGTTTCTAAGGCTACTAAACTAACCAGCCTTTCAAGACATGATCTTTTTTTATCAAGAAAATGTTACGTAATAATGCACCAACTCTGGGCTTATAGGGTCGGGGCATTACAGAGCTGTCGCTCGAGCCGCTTCCCGGGCAGCTGCTGCACTTCTGGCCGAACCACCCTGGCCGAGCCATTCCGGCCGGGGCAGATTTGCCCCAAACCCACACGGTACCCTCGACCGAGCCGCCCCACGGGCTCCACCCTCTCGGTCAAGCTTCCTTGGGCCAGCCAAGCCGCCTCGCGCCCTCGCGGCACCCATGCGGCGTATGTGGCTCCTTGTGGCCTACAAGCCCACACCATGGGCTGGGCCACAACCCAGGACATGCTTAACCTATCGGGTCAGGCTGGGTTGACCCAGGACATGTCAAATCGGGTTGGTCCGATCGAGTATCTCTGACTGGGTCGGACAAAACCAGGACCAAATACTAACTTATACTTAAATTGGGCCATAACATTGGCACCCAACATTAGTTTGATGAACCTTCAATGGTGCAGGAAATCATGGAGTGAGTCGATCCGTCTGAGTATACCCCTATAGTGATTTGGATAACATTGGAAACTGGTCAGATTGGATCAAACATTAGATCAACTGGGACCTTAGGTGTAAATGGCTAATAACCTACAAACCGGGTGTCTAATTGACGAATCGTCTATTGCGTTTAGACCCCTATGACATGGAGGTCCTCTGGGATACTTTTTCGTGGGACATCGTGGAAATTGGAGAATCTATCAGTGGCTTGGGGAGTAGACTATCCTAGAGATGAGAAACACTAGTACGGAAACCCAGTAGCGGGCTGTGACAAGAAGTGTGCTCCTAGAAACCCTGTGCAGGTCAGCTCCCAGTGATCATGTGTGGGTTAGCTCCCAGCTATCATGTGTTAGTGAACTCCAGCAATCTTGTGTGGGTCATCTCAAAGATATCTTGTGTGGGTCAGCACCTAGCTATCATGTGTGGGTCAGCTCTGAGGGATCTTGTGTCGGTATGCTCCTAGCGATCCGGTGTGGGTTAGCACCAGGGATCCTGTATGGGTCAGCTGCAAGAGATCATATGTTGGTCAGCTCTAGTGATCCTGTGTTGGTCGGCTCCTAGCGATCCTGTGTGGGTCAGCTCATAGTGAACATGTGTGGGTCTTCTCTAGGTATCTTGTGTGGGTTAACTTCAAGTGATTCTGTGATGGTTAGAAGCAGAGCCTCTTAATGGAGTAAAATGATTTATTAGTTACATATAATCATCTCTACTACTGTACCTAAAGATAAAAATGTAGTGGTATGAGTCAGTACCTCTGTGTTTCCTCATAACTGAGATTGATTACCTGATAACTTCGGTATATGTATGGGCATATACCTATGTAGGGTTATTTGTTGATTTCATACTATGTGTTTTATCCTTGGTGGATTTTGTGAGACCTTAGGGGTCTCAGGGACCCTAATGATTATTTTTATAGTCACCCCTTCACGGTCTGTGCCCGAACATCATTTTGTTTCGTATAGATGTTTGGCGGTGATGATTGAGTTTGAGAGTACCACGACTGGAGAGTACTCGAAGGTGGACCATATGGTAGGTCGGTACACAGAGGAGATAGGCAGACATAGAGTGTTGAGGAGGAAATCCGTACCTACCCATTAGGTATGATCCTCGAAGGATGATCCAGTTGTTATCTTTGTCTTTATTAAGTTGTGTTATATTTTAGTTGTACTTTTACCTTTACTGTTGGGCATGTATTCCTGCCCCTTTTTACTTCATCACTATTTTGGTTATACAAATTTCTTATATTTTTATCATGATGTGTTCTTGGTTACATGTGTTTACAGGTTATAAAGTAAATTCCTTTCATGTTTTAGGGAATACGTTGTTCAGTGCGAGTCGCCATCCCCTGGCCTATGGAAGGTGGGCATGCGTTAGTCACGACACATGCCTCGGGGTACTGGATGTGGCAATTGGTATTAGAGGAGTCAGTTCTACCATAGAACATAGGACACTAATAATTCTTTTAACGACAATAGTGTTAAGTGTAGTGAGTGTGTTTATCATTTTAGGTAATCTAGTGTTGGTGCGGTGGCCAACATATCCATACACCAGGACCCTAACTTCTGATATACGACTCAGTGCATGAAGACACTGATTGCATGTGTGTTTTCAAAAGTTTTCTTTGTGATATTTTGAGTCAGCACAACCAGAATAACTTATTGAACATGACGCACCTGTTTCTTTTCAGAATGCCTCCATGAAGACAACCATTTAGGCTTTCGAGAGTTTTACACACTGATAGCTCACTAAGAGACGAGGCCTCATAGCTAGGCCCTTTTCTAGTTGAGGAACCAACGATACCATTACTCATTGGTCCACTAATGCCACTATCACCAACAGCAGAGGGTTCATCTTTCTTGAGTGCATTGCATGAGTTCTAGCGCTAGAGGCCACCCAGGTTTAGGGGAGAGACTAACCCACAGGCAGCTGAAGATTGGTTGGAGTCTGTAAGATGAATCTTTCGACTGGTAGGGACACCATGTGATTTCATGGTGATCCTTTCATTGATATTTCTATAGGTAGCAACAGGCAGATGGTGGAACATTATGCTCCAGGTTCACAATGAGGCAATGCTTCTCTGGGTAGGCTTCCAGAGACTATTTCAGATAGATTTTGTTCCAGTGACTATTCGCATAGTGCGCATACAGGAGATTCTTCGTCTGCAAAAGGGGAGTATGACTGTAGCTCAGTACCCAGCGAGGTTCACTAACCTCTCATGCTACTCCATAGATATTTTACGTCACCCAATCTTCATGTCTTGGACCATCGAGTAGGGACTCAGGTGGGAGATCAGGGCATTGATGATCTCACTCAGCATCCCGACGCAGGCGGGGGTGTTAGAGAGAGACCTCTTAGTGGAGAGTTTTATTTCTGAGGAGTTTCCACCAACGACTCCCACCACCAGTCATCACGTAGTAGAGTCTTCTCCAGCTGGTAGCATACAGATGTCGCAGAGGTCCAAGAGGACCAGACCTACTAGTGGATGACCACATTATTCTAGGTCGGTTTTTCGGGGCACACGAGACATAGCCAGTCATTCCAGGAGTGAGCAGTGTTACGCATGCTGCATGCAGGGTCACACGGCTCGTGATTGTCCAATCCACTGTACGGATGATCAGCAGACGGTCGAAGGACTGCCTAGGAAGAGACCGAGGTTCGACCAAGGAGGTCCGTAGGGTGAAGGAGTATGTGGAAGAGGATTAGGTCGTGCAACTGGAGGTGGGAGACGATTCGAGATGTCACTGCCACCACTGCCAGGAGTTCCACCCCAACTGCAGGGAGCAGGTACAGGGGTGAGCACAGCTCCAGGCAGCTGAGGCCTATGATCATGGTGGTCCGGGGATGATATGAGGTACGATCTTTGTCAACTCCACCTTATCTGCAGTACTTATAGTCATAGGTTCTAGTCATTCTTTTATTTCCACTACCCTCATTCGGATCTCGGAGATTCTGACAAAGCCGTCGGCTCGATCTTTATAGCTATAGACTCTTATGGGAAAAGATTTGACGATTAAGAACTGGTTACGGCATTGAGAAATTACTCTAATAGGTGGGAGCATCGGCATTGATCTTCTAGTAGTAGTTTTGAGGCATTAAAAAGTCATCATGGGTATGGAGGGGTTATGAACAGTCCCTTCTCAGATAAACTGTATTAGGCACAAAGTTCGGTTTGTCTGCACAGATGGGACCAGTTTTACCTTCACCAGCAGGAAGGGAGAATTTGTGGCACATGATGGACTTACCCGGAGGAGAGTGCAACCAATCCCTCAACATTTGGATAGCCTTACCCTCAGAGAACATGAAGTGGAGAGTTTGATTTATCCTGTAGTTTTGGAACAGTACACGTATGTCTTCCCTGATGATGTTCTGGGTCTACCTACTCACAAAGAAGATGAATTTTACATTGACTTGTATCTCAGGATGGAACATATATCCCCACCCATGTATCGGATGGCTCCCATGGATCATTGTGAGTTTACATGTTAAAAAGGCAATGCCTAACCAGTTCTAAGGAATATGCCTTTCGGTGGTTCTGGAAGATAAGCCTAATATCATGCTATCACCATCTTAGAGTACGAGATGAGGATGTGTAGAAGATAGTCTTCAGGTGTCGATACAACCATTATGAGTCATTGGTTATGCCATTCGGATTAACCAATGCTCCATCAGTGTTCATGGGCCTCATGAATATGATATTTTAGACAAACCATTATCTCTTTGTAGAATCCTTCATTGATGACATTATGTTCCACTCGGCTACAGAGGAGGAGCATGCCTACTATTTTAAGGTAGTACTAGACACAATCTGAGAGCACTAGATTTTTGGTAAATTCTCGAACAGATAGTTCTGGATCTAAGAGGTTCAATTTCTAGGACATGTCATCTCAGAGGCTGGAGTTTCAGTGGATCCAACGATTATTGAGGTGGTAGTTTCTTGGGATTCACCCAGGAGTGTGATGGAGGCACAAATTTTCCTGGTTTTTTCTAGATACTACTGGAGGTTTGTGCCATATTTCTCCATATTTGCAGCTCCACTATCCGCATTTATGAAGAATGGGAAACCCTTCGTTTGGTCGTAGAAATACCAGTGGAATTTTTAGGAGCTGAGGAAGAGTCTCACTAATTACCCCATCTTGATTCTTCCATAGGAGGGCATAGGGTAAGTATTCTACTATGATGAATCAGGTAAAGGAATCACATGTTTAATGATGCAGGAGTAAGCAGTGATTGCATATAATTCTCTACAATTGAGAATGCATGGACAGAACTATGCTACCCATGACATGGAGATAGTAGTAGTGGTCTTCGCCTTGAAGATGTGGCGACACTGTCTAATGTGAAAACATTTTACAATGTAATCTGATCACAATAGTCTTGAGTATATCATCTCTTATAAGAACATGATCCTGAGACAACGACGTTGGCTTGAGTTCCTCCAGGAATGTTACTTCGTGATAGTATATACTCCTGGAAAGGGAAAAGTTGTCGCATTTCCACTCAAAAGGAGGTCTGGTATACAGCTACTAGGCGAGGAGACAACGCTTCTAGATTCTTTGTACATATCCTTGTGGATAGAGATGGAGAAGATTTTCTTCAGTATCATATAGTCACTCCCCAAATTCTTCAGCGAGTCTGGGAGACGTAGTGTGGGGACGCTGACTGCGAGACTCGACATGCTTAGATATCCACAAGGAATGAACCTGATGGATTCTCCAAAGGTGGGGAGAATGTCATCCACATTAGAGGATGTACCATGATACCAGTGTAACTTTAGGAGGAAGTGTTGAGAGAGTTCCACACATCCCGTCTATCAGTACAACCATGAGTGGTGAATATGTACCAAAATCTCTGATTATAGAATTGGTGGTCGGGAATAAAGAAAGTAGTTGCAGAGTTTGTCTCTTGGTGCCTCACTTGTCAGCATGTGAAGGCAGAGCATCAGGTACCAGTAGACATGGTTCATCCATTTGTGGTCCCAGAGTGGAAGTGGTATGTGATATCCATGGACTTCGTGACTGGACTTCCATGTACGTCAAGTGTTCGTGAATCTGTTTTGGTGATCGTCGACCGACTGACCAAATCGGCCAACTTCCTACTGATTAGAGAGCAGGGATCAGTAGAGATCACGGGATGCCTATATGTGCAGAATATTGTGCGGCTACATGGAGTACCCTTTACAATTGTCTCTGACCATGATACCTATTTTACATCCCGCCTATGGTATGAGTAGTAGGTGGATTTCGAGACACAACATCATTTGAACATTACCTTCCATCCTCAAAAGGATGGTCAGACTGAGCGGACCATTTAGACCCTCAAGGACATGCTACATTCTTGTGTCCTCGACTCCAGTCGTAGATGGGTGGATCAATTGCCTTTGGTGGTCTTTTCCTCCAACAACAGCTATCACACCACCATTGGGATGGCACCTTTGGAGGCATTGTATGATCGACCTTACGGATCACCCTTGTGTTGGACTGACCCAGGGGAGTCAGCACTAGTGAAACAGGAGATGGTACGGGCTACCACAGAGAATGTGAAGATCATCTAGGAGCAGATGAAGACAACACCAAGCAGGAAAAAATCTTATGCTGACAGGAGACAGAGACCTCTAGAGTTTGAGGATGGTGCACAAGTCTTCCTAAAGGTCTCACCATGATGAAGTTTTTGAAAATTTAACAAAGGCGGAATGATATATTTGAGATTCCCTGGACCCATCCAAGTCCTTTGTAGAGTTGGCGAGGTTGCTTATCACATAGCTCATCTGCCTCAGTTGCTCCAGGTGCACGTCATCTTCCACGTATCCCAGCTGAGGAGATATATGCCCGAATCTTCCCACATCATCGACCATGGAGAGCTGGACGTCGATGATGGATCAAATTTTACGAAGATTTCAGTAGAGATTGAGGATCGACCGGAGAAGGACCTTAGTGGTCAGTCGATACCTCTGGTGTGCGTTCGCTGTTAGCATGAGAACTTTTAAGGGAGCACATGGGAGTGGGAGCCTCAGATGCGTTCTCTTTACCCCCACTTTTTTACATAGTTTTTGTTGTGGCTTACGGGGACATAGAGCCCTGAGGTGGAGAGAATATAAAGACTTTCATTTTCCATGTAATTGTTTTTTTCAATATTTGGGAATTTTACGAGGTCAGGAAAATTAATGGTGCATGATTCCGAGGCCCAGAGTGTACGGAATGAATTTCGGAATATTATTTCGGGTACGTTTAGTAAACTTGCGGGCCGATTTTTCTAAATTTTCAACTGGTGCTCAGAATTTAATTTTGAGGGCACCATTGAACTCTCAGTGTCAGTACTCGCATAAGAAGACCTTTATATCGACCGCAATAGGTCGAGGGTGAAAGATATATTTTTGGATTTCCATGGGAAAATAAAAATAAAAATATTTAAAATTTTATTTTTATTCATGAATCTTCCTATGTGTGGGTTATGGTGGTGGGGAAAACCTGATAAAAAACCCCAATTTTTTAATTCCATGAGGCTGGGACCACCCGACCCTTCTTAACATAGGAGAATCCTCTCATCTCGCGCATTAATGTTTAAGAGCCTCTTGAGATTCCTTCACATTAATTATGGCAACAATCCACATTAATGTTTCCAACTTGTGTGACTGTGAAAACAAAATTTCTTCTTATGTTAATTAAATTGGCACCTCTTTCATCTTTTGTGGAATTGTGAGAGGATAACCCTTAGAGGATTACACTTCTTCCAAGAAGAATGCTCCTCCAATGAAAAATTCCTTCATCGACATCTTCCTCATGAAACCCTTCAATAAGGATTGTCTTCGACTACAACAAAACGACACATGATCCTGAGATTGGTGGTGTGGGAAGGATGAGACAAATGTTAAAAATTCAACATCTTCTCATGACAAAGTCAATGAACATTCCAATGTAGGGGTTTATTTGTGTTTGATTTTTATTGGGGGATTTTTTAGGGTGGTTGTTTTGGAAATATTATCCTTTTTCATTTGTGCTAATTCTTTGTAATTAAAGATGGAATTATAGCTGCATATTACTGCACTAAGACGACTATGTAAGGACCACAACTACTATGGCCTAGCCACCCCGTGGCATCACTAACTGCGCTGGAGCCACTGCTCGAGCCGCCACCGCTGTCCTGGTCGAACCACCGCCGATGTTCGCGCCGAGCCACGACCACCGTCCGGCCCAAGCTGTCACTGCCGTTCACACCCAGCCACAGCCACAGTCTGTGCCAAGCCTCCAACACTATCTGGGACGAATCATCGCCACCGTCCGAGCTGAGCCTCCACTGCTATCTCCACCGAACCGCTTCCACCGTCCAGGCTGAGCCACCGCCCGTGTTGCCACCCAACTTGATACCGCCCTTCCAGCCAAACTGCCATGTGTGATCCATCCCGGGCTGGGCCGCACCACCCCATGCCCACACGGTACCCATAGCTCAGCCACCTCGTGGCATCCGCCCTTCTGGTCGAGCTGCCTTGTGTCGACCGAGTGGCCCTGTGCCCTTGCGGCACCCCTACAGCCTCTACAGCCCCTCACGGCCTGACAAGCCACCCAGCTGGCCGGGACGCACCATGGGTTGGGTCGAGCTGAACTGTGTAGACCCATGCCAGGTCGGGTTAGTTTGGTCTAACCGGGTCAGACCAGACCTAGACATAATATAAACCTATACATTACTTGGGCCATAACTTTGGCACCTGGTGTCAGTTGGATGAACCATCAGTGGTGCTGGAAATCATGGAGTGAGTCTGTGACTTTGAGTATTCCCCATTGGAGATTTGGATAACGTTGGGAAATGGTCAGGTTGTATTGATCATGAATCCAACTAGGCCCTCAGGACTAAAATGATAATAGCATACAAACAATGGGTTTGATTGATGCACCATCTATTGTGTTGAGAACCCTATGACGTGGCCTTCATCTAGGACACTTCTTCGTGGGACATCATGGAAGTTGGAGAATCGAACACTGGATTGGGGAGAGGACTCTCCCGGAGATGAGCAAGCCCTGTGCGGAAACCCAATAGCTGGATGTGACGAGAGGATTGCTACTACTGATCCTGTGGGGTTGATCTCCTAGTCATCTTGTGTGGGTCAGCTCCTAGGGATCCTGTGTGGATCAACTCCAAGTGTTATTGTGTGGGACAGCACTAGAGATCCGGTGTGGGTCAGCTCCTAGTGATACAGTGTGGGTCAGATTGTCAGAATCCTATGTGAGTCAGCTACTATCAATCCTCAATGAGTCAACTCCTAGAAATCATGTGTGGGTCATCTCCAACGATCCTCTATGGGCCAGCTCCTAGAGATCATATGTGGCTAAGCTCCAGCCATCCTGTGTGGGTGATCTCCTATAATTCTTTTGAGGGTCAGCTTCTAGAGATCCTATGTGGGTTAGATCCAACAATCCTATGTGGGTCATCTCCAAGCGATTTAGTGCAGGTTAGCAGTAGAGCCTTTTAATGGAGTAAGATGATTTAGTAGTTACATCTAATCATTTTTACTATTGTCCCTAAAGTTATACCAAGTTGGAGATGAGTCAGTACCACTATGTTTCATCATGACTAATATGGATTACCTGATAACTTAGTTATATGTTTGGGTATGTATCTATGTAGGGTTATATGTTGATTAATTACTTTGTGTTTTATCCTTGGTGGATTTTCTAAGACATTGAGGGTCGTGGGGTCCCTACTGAGTATCATTATACTCACACTTAAATGGTCTATGCCCGCACTTCATTGTGTTTGGTCCGGATGACAGACAAAGCTGGCTGAGGACGAGTGTACCAGGAATGGATGGAACCTGGAGGTGGACCATACAACATGTCGGTAAGTAGAGGAGACGGGCGGACGTGGAGTGCTAAGGAGGCGATTTTTACCTACCATCCATGTAGTAATCTCAGAGGATGATTGAGTAGAAGTCATTTTATTATTTTAGTTGTGTTTTATTTCAGTTGTACATGTACCTTTTCTGTTGAGATTGTATTTTGTCCCCTTTTTTACATTCATCACACTTTTGGTTATACAGATTTCTTGTGTTTATATCTTGATGTGTGCTTGGTTACATGAGTTTACAGGTTATAAAGGAAATGCATTCCCAGTTTTAGGGAATATGCCTTTTAGTGCTTGTCTCCAGCCCTAGGCATATGGAAGGCGGGCATAGGTTTGTTGCATCACGGGGCTCAGGGGATGGTTCGTGACACGTAGGATTTGATTGTTGCTTTTAAGAAGTGGATCATGGAATAAAGATGTGGATCGTGATGCGACTAGGACACTTTTTGGTATTTTTGGCTTTTTGGATGCTCATTTTGAATTTTACATCCATGTACCTATTTTTAGTATTTTCTAGATAAATTTATCTTTTTCATCAGTTTATATGAGATACTTTAAGGTTTTTATATATCCAGAAACTATTTTCCTATTATTTGTTTCCTTGTTTATCTACTTCATGTACCTATATGTCCATAATTTTCCAATGTGATATACTCTGGTGATGATGAAATAGCCTCTCCAAAGACACACCTAGACACTTGCTGCTAGTTGACAACCTCTAGAATTTGAGGAGATTCACTTGAGGCCTTCTGAACCACCGAGATTCATCAACTCTAGTGTGGCATCTAGGTTCAGGATGTGACAATGTGTTATCAAGGCTTTCTTTATGGTTTGTCTTACTATTTCGAAATAATACATAGGGATATGAAAGAAATAGTGTTTGGTAATATGATATTCTCAAGAGTAGCTACCCTGCATACAATGAAAATCCAAATTTTCTTGAATGAAATTGTTATTTTCTGGATTTTATCAATTACAGTTGATTTAATTCCACCTTTGGGTGATGCACTTCATTTATGTGGTTAGTATTGATATAATTGTTGGTTCTATTTCTATTGAAAACCAATGAGATGATATTATGTCATCTCATGCATAATATTATTACTTGATATAATCACAACTAAAATAAGTTATTATCCAGTTCTAGGGCCTTAACAACGCTTGCTAAAAAGGTTGGTAAAGACACCCATTGTTAGAGCTTTCAAAAGAACTATTAAATGGGATCTCCAATAGTTCTTTTTTAGTTATATTAAAAGGTACCCCTTATTAGAACTTTTCAAAATGATCTGCTAAATGGGTAGGTTTTTGTTAACATGTTTTAGAAGCGTTGACAATGACCTCCCATTATAAGTTATTTTTTAATATTGTTGATAAATGGTATATTATAAAAAAAATATAATTAATTAAAAATAATATATTTATATATAAGTACATTTATTTTGTTATAAATATAATATATATATTTTTTAAAATGTTTTAGATATGGTAAAAAAACATGTTCACTTAATATATATTATATTTAGTGAAATTGGATTATAAAATAAAAATAATAATTAATATTTATCTATTTATTACTAAGTAATAGTCATTTAATATCAATTTGAAGATGAAAAAAATAAAAATAATAATAAAAGATATAAAATAAGTTGAATACATAACATGATCTTCAAACAGACATAACTTTTGATCTGGGTATCCACTTGGGCCCTCCCACATTTCAAATTGAAACCTGCAAAAAGAACCATACATTATTGATTGGGGAAACCTCCATCACTATTTTTTAGAGGCAAAAGGAGTCCCCGAAGGCCTCCAATGTTGTGTTTTTAGAAGGGATGCCTGAATTGTTTAAGATATAATGGATTTCAGCCTCATTTAATGGGTTATTGTTGCTGTTTTTTGTTGAGGTTAACTTTATTCCCTTGGCTTACATTCATATAGATATTATGGTTTTGAAATTTAATTTTTTTCACAATGTAGAATTATTTATAATTAAAAAATGAATTTTAATATATTTACTTATAATAAATCATCTTTATAAATAATTATATGAGCATTTTTTCAAAAAAAATATGTTTTAAATATAAAAAATAAATATTTATTATAAATATTTATTTAAATTAAAAAATTAACCATTTTATTTTCCTTATAAAAATGAATTCATATGTATATATATACCTATAAAATTAATTTTTATATATAGACACGTGTCTATCAATAATTAAATTTTTTTTATGTATATGTATAATCTAATATATATAAATATATATATATTATAAAAATGTATTGAAATCAATACGTAACCATTTTTTACTTTATACAAATATATTTATAATGTTTATATATACATATATGTGTGTATTAATAAACAGATATATATTTAAATTATATATTAATTTATATAAACAAATATAATAAATAAAACATTTAAATAAGTATATGTATATATATCACAGACACATATATTTTATAAATGTCTATAAAATTATTATATAAATAGATGAATAAAAATTATATATGAATATATATATATATATATATATATAAACATAAAAATAAATAAAAAGATAATAATAAAACATGGTGTAGTAGTAAAACCATTCCATATTTAAAGGATAGTAAAATGGTTTGAATCTAGGGGGCACACATGATGCTAGAAATTCATAAATCACTCATAAAAGGGTTGGTGGGGTGAAAACACTAATAATGGGGGAGATCACTATTAATGGTTTCATAGAAGCACTGATTAAGGGTGTGGGCTCATAGATGACTGAATAAATATAATTATACCCTATTTTATAGTGCTACCATTTTCAGCACTAGAAAAGAGGTTTTAAAAAACACCTTAAAGAGTGTTAAAAAATGAATTATAAAAAGGGTCAGGAAACTGTGTTAAAAAAGCACTATAAAAGGAAACTTTAGACTTCCCTTTATTTATAATTGTTAAAGGCAGAATTTCAAAATTATTTTTTACCACTGATAAAAGCCTATGGATTTTAACCGCGCTCGGGTAGGTATCACTTTTTTAGTACTGATAAAGGCCAAATTTTTTCATTGTAAAAGGCCTCATTTATAGTACTGAAATCTCATTCCATGCATAATTCCATGACATTTAGGTTGAATTAATTGTTTCATGCTATTTTGATAGTTGTTGTGATAGCTATATCTACAATTTTGTTAAATTTAGTGTAGTGGATAGAGAAGTGATTCAAACTTTTATTTCTTATATAGAATGGTACATTATGGACTGGGAAGAGACGCACATTATAAATACAATTGTTAAGGTGAATTTGATATGTATGGATTCAATGAGAACAAATTTTTTTTCATTAGGTGTTATGGGCCCTCATGGATTTAGAATTGGTGACCCATTCATTGAATATTTTAAATAATTGAATTATGGAAATGACGTATTAAACAGATGTGAATTCAAATTAAATGAAATTGAAAATTTGAAAAAATAAACAAATACTTGTCCTAAACCTAGATTTAGAGTTGGTAAGTGGCATAGTTTTTTATTGTGTCATGACTATTTTTTTATAGTCCTTGCTTTATGAAGTGTCCGGATCAGTGTGATCACTGAGAGGGGGAGGGGGTGAATCAGTGATCCTTTAAAACATTTTACTAATTTATTCTTTATCAATTAAACCTCTTTGGATTTTTAAGGCCTCGATCCACTCTTCTTGTATCTCTCAGTCTTTCCTTCAGTAATGCAGTAAATGTAAAGGCACATGACACAAGTATTTACAAGGTTCGGCTCCAAAGGCCTACGTCCTTGCCATGTTGGTTAAACACACCAACGTGGTTTCTCCACTATAATTCAGTTAGAAATTACAATGGTTGATACAGAGTCACACTGTATCTCACCTGAGTCCCACATGATGTTCTTTATACTGCATCCCACAGTGTTACTAGAGTCCCACTGGCCTTCTTTAGAATCCCATTGAAGACTTCTTCCACCCTGAGTTTCACAGGGGGCGTCTCCTGGATCCTCGAGTCACACGAGTAGCTCTTCTTCACTTTAAGCTTCTTCAAGTATCTTCAGCAGTCTGGGATAAAGAATGATGGCCTTGCTCTCTTCCTCTGATCACATGAGTTGATCAGGTCTTCTCGTCTTGCTCAGGATTTATCTCATTCTTCTAAGGATGACCTGGCCTCTCTCTTCAACTACTGAAAACTCAGACAGCTGATGTCTTTAACATCAATCTGGCTCCAGTCTCACTTCATGCACTGAGTGCATGGCATCTCTGCTTCCTCATGCACTGACTGCATGGCTTCTCAGATTCTTCATGAAATCTTGGTCTTGGACCCCTCAAATGCACACAAGCTGATTTGTACTTGTTTATGAGTGCATGTGCATGCTTGCAAGAATGCACTCCCCTTCTTCTTCTCTTGGTGCAATAAACCCACAAAGGGTGTAACACTTTTAGCACACACCTTCTTCTTGTCCTTCACACATTTTATTCCTTTTTCTTACACACATGAATGTGTGTTTTACATTGTGTGAGCATCTTCTCCTTCTTCTTCTAAGTGTATACACTTTTAGTGCACACACTATGTTCGGCCTCTTTGTTATTTTTCACACACACCACTAACGAAAGTCATTGGCCTTCCTCCTTCACTTTCAAACACCCAAAATGTGCCATTTCACTTTGCACACACACTTGGTGTGGTCTCGGTATCCTTCACTTTCCTAGCACACACCCACTCAAAATATGTTCTTCACTTTTCCCACATAAGGGCTACGACCTCCTCTTGTTCACTTTGCACATAAGGCACAAAGGCCTCGGCCTTCCCTTCTTCTTCAAAGAGCGCAAGTGAAATGGGTGAAAGGGCCGCTTATTCTTCAACACTGCCGCATAGGGTCTTGGTGCAAGGTCTGTGCAAGTCACAAGGAACCCAAGGGCCGCGCAAGGCCTTGGGTGCAAGAGCACCTCGGGCGCACAGGGTGCAAAGCACCTCAACCGCGAAATCTCCTCCTGCCGTGCAAGTATGCGGGCAGTGAGGGATCTTCCTGTCATGCAAGGGAAGCACGTAGGGACCTCCTTCAGATCCTCAGGTGGCTCTGGAACCTTCAGTTGCACAAGTAGTTGCGCATGGCTCTTTCTTCACGAGGCACAAGCCTCGCGGGACTTCAAATATTCAGCAAACTTCTTTGAGCCTTAGGTGCTCCTTTTATAGGCAGAGGAGGTGCCAAATCATCTGCGTGACATATCTCTCGAATTTCGGAAATTATCAGGTTTTCAAGATTCTGTGAAATCTTGTTTTTATCCTCTGTCCACACGGGTTCTTTTTCATTATTATTTTTTCTTTTCACATGCATGATTTGAATGTGTGCATGGCTTCATCAAGGCATGTCCATGCACAGCATAAACCACACGTGGCCTCGGCATCCTCTTATGCCTCAGCCTCCTTCGAAAATCATGTCTCTTTGCATGCATGAGTATTTTTACGCATGTATGAGTTCCTCATGGAGAGACGAACTCGAAGGTGTCTTTGGCTTGATCAACAGTGGTCGGGAGGTCTAATTCTTCATTCGGGAGGCCTTTGGTTCAGCGGCGGCATCACGGGGTGCCTCGGTCGAGATCGAGGTAGAGGACGATTGTGGAGCTGTTGGATCAAAGATTTAAATGATATTCGATGGCCAGGATTATAACAGGCCACGACGGATGAGATGTACAGCGCAGATCGTTCGCGAGATCAGATGGGCGGCCACGATTCGCTCCGCGGCAAAAATGTGTGTCCCACATCGAAACACCATCCGATTTTTCTGCAGTTTATCATACTCGCGCTCTCCGCTTCCCTCCAATTGATCTTCTCCCCTCTCGTTGCCGCCCTACACTGAGTTATTCTGTGGGTGCGCTCTACACCCAACCTCTTCTCTAGCGAGCGCGCTCCTAGTGCCCACTATGCTCTCGGGTGCGTTATACGCCCACCATGCGCTCCTTTGGGCGTGCCCCTTGCGGCGCCCACACTGCATCCTGTGAGTGCGCCCCTGCCTCAGGGATGTCACCTTGGCCTTTTTGGACTCCCTTGAGCGCGGTTCACCCTCGGGTCCCACATATACTTGAGGTGTTGTCCTCGGCTGGCCTTCCTTGGTGGCCTAATTTTTTTTCTAAGTGTAGAACAAGTCCATTGTGTAAAAACAAAGTGACCAAGTTCAAATGCCAAATGCCACATCACCATTCATCTTCTCCCAAGAGATTTTTCTTCTTCACCTCCATTATACTTCATTAGAATTCATCATTCCTCCTCAACATATATTCTAGACTTATGAGGTATTTGTAGAAGGTTCATCTTCAACCGATTCTCCTAAATCAATTAATTCCTCAATGTTCTTCATTGATCTAATCGGAGATCAAGTTGGATCTTCTTCAGCTTTTCATACACTAAAAGATAGTGCATGATCTCCATTAACCCACTTCATCCACATAGAAGTTGTGGATGGATCATCTTCATCTCCTCATGCATTGTGAAGACAATTCATGGTCTTCAAACATTTTTGTAACAATGTATCCCCTTGATACAAGTTCTTGAAACTTAAAGAAGTGTTCAACAATAATCAGATATAATAATGCTCCATCATCATTCATTCATCAAGTGTTTTCACTTAGTATCGCCTGGATACAAGTATTGAATCATTAAGATCAGTTCTACAATCGTCTGATATGATATAATGTTTCAAACCATCATCTCCTATGCCACTTAGTGAATCTCCCAAGTGACATGCATCTTAGTACCATGGCCATTCTACATTCATCACCAACACCATCAAATCATTTGTCATTCACATATTGAAACTCCTTTACATCCATCCATTCCTTGACAACAACATACCTCATTGACAACAAATGCAACACAGTTCACTTCAATCTCCCCCTTTGTATTTGTTGTCAATACACTATTCCTGCACATATGAATGTGTCAATATGTGTGCCAATATTTTCTCCCCCTTATTGGCAATCAAATTCAATGATGTGGTGTGGTTCTCTTCAAAAATCACTTCCTCCCTTTGTAAAGTATTTTCTTGAAAAACACTGGGGGAGGGATGTTGTCACATGTTCTCTTTACCAAAGAACCTTTAGAAATGAACTCTAAGTCTATATGGGCTAACCCGGTGTAGAAAACAAGAGTGATGTATCCAAGGAACTCAATGTTGTCCAGCATTCACTGTACATGTGAGATCATTCTTCAGGGGTTTGAAAATTTTCAGATATATCAATGAATTGCTAAATCCTGCACAGACTTCACCAAACACATAAGAAAGTTCAGGTGCAAAGATAAATCTCCCCCTTTCATTCATTTGTCTTCAATCAATACTCCCCCTTAATTGTCATTATGAATACAATTAAGAAACAAGGGATGAAAGTATGATTGGAATACCTTTACTTTTCTCAAGATGGTATTAAATCTCAGAATCCCATCTTCTACATATTGGCTCCCCCTCAAGGGGTGCACTCCATTCTGTCCAAACCACTCTCCAGATGAGAATGATCATCATCTTAAATTCCCTAAAATGTTACCACAGGTAAATACAAGTGGTTATGGAATAATATGGAACCTCCTTGGTTCATCAATGTGAACAACAAGGTTGAGAAGATTCTCTCAACCGAGATGTCCCATTTTCCCCATTCTTCACACTTGCACATTTGATCTTCAATGATGTTTGTGCTGGTTTGGATCTCAATACATATTCTTGTGAAATCTTCTTCTTCCCTTTTTCCTTAGCAATTTCCAGAACTTCATCTTCAGCTCTTTGCATATCTTTGGCAATTTGCAACTGATTTGGCCATATGACTAGAAAGTCACTTGGAAGTGTGGCCTCAGTTCTGGATATTCCACATGGTTCCTTTGAGGCTTTCAAGCTATCTTTCTTAGGAAACTTGTTTTCAACCAATCCCTTCTGCTTCATCTGGATTGATTGTATGTTTCAGTCTAGTATGCCTCTATTGAATTTCATGGCTTGTTTACAAAGATCCATGATATGTCCTTTCTTTCCACAGTAGAAGCATGTTTTCTTCTTGGTGGTCTTTCTGGATGCATCACCCTTCTTGGATTTCAAATCCAAGGACTTCTCTTCATTTGACAAAATCTTATTGGGAGCTTTTTCATCTTTCTTCTGCTTTCTTCCCAAGGATTGTTTTTGAGCCAGGTTCTGTGATCCTTTCTTCTTTTGAGCTCTGGATACAGTTGGAGATTGACATGTATCTTTTTGACTAGTTTTGCAAACATCCCATATGTTATCAAGCAATCCAAATCTATTTGCAGTAAAAAGATGTCTCTGGACCTGTGTATGTTGCATCTTTTCCTCTTTCTTGCTCCCCCTTGGCATGGGCTTGCTTTGTGCTTTGACATTTAGTGTATTGCACCAACAATACTTTTCACAGTGCCCATACTTATTACAAAACAAACACTGACCCGCAAATCTTGACCTCTTCAGTCCTTCTGATTGCTGGGCAGTTTTCTTGAACTGCTGTGTTGTTTCAGGAGAGCTATGTTTCTGCATCTTCTTCATCCATACTTGATGGGAGTTTCTCTTCCATCCTGCAGTTTTTGTGGAAACACAATTAGAAGATTTAGTACAAGATGGTATGGATGGTACCTTCTTTTTATAATATGTTTCACATTCATTAGAGGATTTCTTTATTTTAGAATCATCCTTCTCAAAGCATACTTGAGTAGCAACATTTATTCTTTCAGCTGAATGGGAAGTTTCAGCTTTGGGTGATTGCACATTTTTTAATATAACCTCTAGTTCTATGAATTTCATGTTAAGGGAGTTTTTCTCATCCTCAACAGTTCTTAGCCTTCCTTCCCATTTCTCTTCCAGTTTCTTTATCTGGTCTTCATGCACCTTTTTTATTTATAGTAATGAATTGTCCAGCTCTTTCACCATTTTGACTTTGTCTTCAAGTTGAGCATCTCTGACAATCATTGATACTCTATGCCACTTTTCCAGTGCATGGAAGACATCTTTGACCATTATGTTAAATAATTCTTTCTCAGAAAGGCTTCTTTTCAATTCTTCACAAGTATCTTAATTTATTTCATTGAAAAGAGAAAATGTTTCATCCTTAGCCTTTACCAGCTTTCTGAGAGTGTTGGTTATGCCAACCCTTTTGCCAATTGATCTTCCATAGAATTGGATTCTTCTTCTAGATGTAATTTTTCATCTTGAAGATCAAGGATGCCTGTAGTAATACACATTGCCACTTCCTTGGGGACTGTCTTCTATAGATATATGAGTGCAATTTGAAGATCATTCATTGTTCCAACTTCATCACAGCTAGGATAGGCTTTCTTTATCTTCCTTGCCTGTTTCTTCTTCCAGTTTTTCAGAGTCTTGGAAGATATCTCCATTTGAGGGTATTCACTCACTTCCTCAAATATGCACTTCATAAAGACCCCCTTGGATATTTTAGAGGTAACCTCGCTCTGATACCAATTGAAGTGCCTGGATCAGTGTGATCACTGAAAGGGGGAGGGGGTGAATCAGTGATCCATTAAAACATTTTACTAATTGATTCTTTATCAATTAAACCTCTATGTATTGTTAAGGCCTCGATCCACTCTTCTTGTACCTCTCAGCCTTTCCTCGAATAATGCAGTAAATGTAAAGGCACATGACACAAGTATTTACAAGGTTCGGCTCCAAATGCCTACGTCCTTGCCATGTTGGTTAAACACCCCAACATAGTTTCTCCACTATAATTCAGTTAGAAATTAAAATGGTTGATACAGAGTCACACTGTATCTCTCCTAAGTCCCACATGAGGTTCTTTATACTGCATCCCACAATGTTACCAGAGTCCCACTGGCCTGCTCCAGAATCCCACTGAAGACTTCTTCCACCCTGAGTTTCACATAGGGCTTCTCCTGGCTCCACGAGTCACACGAGTAGCTCTTCTTCCCTTTAAGCTTCTTCAAGTATCTTCAGCAGTCTGGGATAAAGACTACTGGCCTTGCTCTCTTCCTCTGATTACATGAGTTGATCATGTCTTCTCGTCTTTCTCAGGCTTTATCTCATTCTTCTAAGGATGACCTGGCCTCTCTCTTCAACTACTGAAGACTCATACAACTAATGTCTTTAACTTCAGTCTGGCTCCAGTCTCACTTCATGCACTGAGTGCATGGCATCTCTTCTTCCTCATGCACTGACTGCATGTCTTCTCAAATTCTTCAATAAATCTTGGTCTTGGACTCCTCAAATGCACACAAGCTGATTTTTACTTGTTTATGAGTGCATGTGCATGCATGCAATCATGCACTCCCCTTATTCTTCTCTTGGTGCAATAAACCCACAAAGGGTGTAACACTTTTAGCACACACCTTCTTCTTGTCCTTCACACATTTTATTCCTTTTTATTACACACATGAATGTGTGTTTTACTTTGTGTGAGAGTCTTCTCCTTCTTCTTCTATGTGTATACACTTTTAGTGCACACACTATGTTCGACCTCTTTGTTATTTTTCACACACACCACTAAGGTAAGTCTTTGGCCTTCCTCCTTCACTTTCAACACACCCAAAATGTGCTCTTCCACTTAGCACACACACTTGGTGTGGTCTCGACATCCTTCACTTTCCTATCACACACCCACTCAAAATATGTTCTTCACTTTTCCCACATAAGGACTACGACCTCCTCTTGTTCACTTTGCACACAAGGCACTAAGGCATCGACCATCCCTTCTTCTTCAAAGCTCGCAAGTGCAATGGGTGCAAGGGCCGCTTCTTCTTTGACACTGTCGCGTAGGGTCTTGGTGCAAGGTCCGCGCAAGTCACAAAGAACCCAAGGGCCACGCAAGGCCATGGGTGCAAGAGCACCTCGGGCGCGCAGGGTAAAAAGTACCTCGGCCGCGCAATATCCTCCTATAGCGCAAGTATGCGGGCAGTGAGGGATCTTCTTGTCACGCAAGGGAAGCGCGTAGGGACCTCCTTCAGAGCCTCGAGTGGCTCTGGAACCTTCAGCTATGCAAGTAATTGCGCATGGCTCTTTCTTCGCGAGGCACAAGCATCGCGAGACTTCAAATATTCAGAAAACTTCTTTGAACCTCAGGTGCTCCTTTTATAGGCAGAGGAGGTGCCAAATCATCCGCGTGAGATATCTCTTGAATTTTCGAAATTATTGGTTTTTCAAGATTCTGTGAAATCTTTTTTTTATCCTCTGTCCACACGGTTTCTATTTCATTATATTTTTTTTTCTTTTCACGTGCATGCTTTAAATGTGTGCATGGATTCATCAAGGCATTTCCATGCACAACATAAACCACACATGTCCTCGGCATCCTCTTATGCCTCTGCCTCCTTCGAAAATCTTGTCTCTTTGCATGCATGAGTATTTTTATGCATGTATGAGTTCCTCATGGAGAGACGAACTCGAAGGAGTCTTTGGCTTGATCAACTGTGGTCGGGAGCTCAAATTCTTCATTCGGGAGGCCTCTGGTTTAGCGGCGGCATCGTGGGGTACCTCTGTCGAGATCAAGGTAGAAGACGATTGTGGAGACATTGGATCAAAGATTTAAATGATATTCGATGTCCAGGATTCTAACGGGCCGCAGCGGATATGATGTGCGGCGTAGATCGTTCGAGAGATCAGATGGGCGGCCACGATTCGCTCCACGAAAAAAATGTGCATCCCACATCGAAACATCATCTGATTTTTCTCAGTTTATCAAACTCGCGCTCTCTGCTGCCCTCTAATTGATATTCTCCCCTCTCGATGCCACCCCGCACTGGGTTCTTCTGTGGGCGCGCTCTACGCCCAAACTCTTCTCCAGCGGGCACGCTCCTAGTGCCCACTATGCTCTCGGGCGCGTTATGCGCCCACCATGCGCTCCTCCGGGCAAGCCCCTGGCGGCGCCCACACTGCGTCCTGCGAGTGCGCCCCTACCTCAGGGATGTTGCCTTGGCCTTGAGGACTCCCTTGAGCATGGTTGACCCTCAGGTCCCGCATATGCTTGAGGTGTTGTCCTCAGCTGGCTTTCCTTGGTGGCCTAATTTTTTTCTAAGTGTAGAACACGTCCTTTGTGTAAAAACAAAGTGACCAAGTTCAAATGACAAATTCCACATCACCATTCATCTTCTCCCAATCCTTTTTCTTCTTCACATCCATTCTACTTCATTAGAATTCATCATTCCTCCTCAACATATATTCTAGACTTATGAGGTATTTGTAGAAGGTTCATCTTCAACTGATTCTCCTAAATCAATTAATCACTCAATGTTCTTCATTGATCTAATTGGAGATCAAGTTGGATCTTCTTCAGCTTCTCATACACTAAAAGATAGTGAATGATCTCCATTAATCCACTTCATTCACTTAGATGTTGTGGATGGATCATCTTCATCTCCTCATGCATTGTGAATACAGTGCATGGTCTTCAAACATTGTTGTAACATTGTATCCACTTGATACAAGTTCTTGGAACTTAAAGAACTGTTCAAAAATCGTCAAATATAATGATGCTCTATCATAATTCATTCTTCAAGGGTTGTCACTTAGTATCACCTTGATACAAGTAATGAAACATTATGATCAGTTCTACAATCATCTGATATGAGAGAATTTTTTAAACCATCATCTCCTATTCCACTTAGTGAATCTCCTATGTGACATGAATCTTAGTACCATGGCCATTCTCTATTCATCACAAACACCATCACATCCTTTTTCATTCACATATTGAAACTCCTTGACATCCATCCATTCCTTGACCACAACATACCTCATTGACAACAAATGCAACACAGTGCACTTCACTTTAGGAGTAGGATATGTGGTATGACTTGGTTTTATGTGGATTTTGAACTATCATGTAGTTTTGAGCTGTGATTTTTGATCTTTGTCTTTTTTTGAGATGTGTGTTTGAAATTATAGAGGCATTGTACCATGAAGAAATATATTCATATTCTAGAATGGAGGTGAAAACCAGACTCTGTAGGTGGTGGTCCATGGGAAACCATTTGATCAACCATTAGTCCCACCTGTGGAACAAGCTGTTGATCTGAACACAACTATTGATGAATAGTTCTACGAGGGATTCTTTCACTACATGGAGACTTATCAGGGATCACCACAGACTACAATGTTTATGGATTATCTATCATGGGTGTTCCCTTAGTATCATCTTCACAGGTGTTCATGTGATGGACATCTATTGACTATTGAGTTGTTTCTTGATACTACCCTGGTAATTTTCAGGCATCTTGAGATGAATCATGAGATGAGGGTCATTCTCGAAAACTATATGCTATGTGGATCAGAAAAGCGTTTTTTGGATGTTCTGAACTAATATGTTAGGCTACACGATATGGGTTATAGTTGATTTCTAAACCAACTTCTAGGACTATTTTTACCCTACAAATTGAGTGGCATAGTGAGCTAGTGAATTTATGGGTATGGAGTAGGGTGCAATGACCATTATGAAGTACTCGAAATATATTAGAGAGTTGCAGTGTTTTGAGATGATGTACCATTATGATGATATATCTATAGTGACATGCTTCGATGAAGGTCTCTGACATTTCATTAGATACCAGGTCAACATGTTTTGGTTGACCTCTATCACATAAACATTAAATTTGGCACTAATAACATATTATAACCAGAGTGTAGTTGGGGGCATTGAGAATCATCGTTCTATTTCTCAACATAGTTTTTCTATGTACTTATATAGGATGCCCGGATTTTGAGTCTTCCTATGAGATTATTTCTACTCTAGCTATGAGTATATGTAGCTTAGTGTTTTTTTCAAAAGTGTGGTAGGTTAGGGCACATGAAGAATTAGTTTAAATATGACCCAATTTAGTAATGAGATTGTGGCAGGATGGTTCATGTGTAATATTTCTGTAGGACATTCCCTCTAGCTGTGAGTGGTAGGGGTCATCTCTGAATATAGTTTTAGGAGATGGTTCTTCTACTCCATGATAGATAGGGAGCCAGAGTCGTGTTGTTCGGTCAGGTTGTGTATGTGGTTTTCATGGATAAGGAATCCTGGTTATAGTTACACTGAGACATCAGAATCGGCATACTCTAGGTAGTGAGGATGTATCACATGGCCCTGGTACATGAAATATCTATTTGGTACTACCTAACCCCAAGGATCAGGGTGTCAGACATTCTATGGTGAGAGGTGCGATCTTATTATCTTCTATTGCTGAAACTCCTCTTTTCGATACCAATGAAACACATAGTTTCATATCTGGAACAATGTTTAAAATCCATGAGATCATTGTTTTGTCTTCTTATCACGTTATGATGCTACACACACAATTGATAATTACAATGGGATATGACCACACATGCATGGAGTTCTCCCTTGAGGTTGGTAGATGTCACATCATTTAGGATCTTTATGTCATCGAGATGGAAGTTTTTGGCATCATATTAATGATGTAATTTCTCGTAGCTTAACAAGCTTATGTTTTATGCTATCATAGAAGGGTAACCATTTCATCACTAGAGGGTGCATTGTATACTCACAAGGGTGAATGGGATGTCCAGGTGAGTCAATATGGACTATTTCATTTTGTGATGGGTTAAATGATAACCCATATCACTAGTTTGCATCTGGATGATCAGGTAGTGAATCATGTATTATTTCCTCTAATAAATGATCATTTCTCGTATGTATTTATAGAATAATTTTCTAGTTTACCTCATGATAGAGATGGATTACATCATTTATATATTTCTAGTATCTACACTGATATCTATTCCTCCTTACAAGATGGATTTGATGGAGTTATAGGAGCTCTAGAGGCAGCTAGAGGATTTTGAGGCAATGGAGTTTATTCGACCCTATACTTCTTGGTGGGGTTCTCTGATCATTTTTATGAAATAAGGGGAACATACTCTTAAACTATGTGTGGATAATCAACTATTGAACTAGTTAAAAGTTTAAAATCGATATCCTTTTCAATGTATGGATGACCTATTCGATCAACTTCAAATAGATCGAGTGTTATAAAAAATCAACTTGATGTCATGACATCTCTAGGAAAATGTTCGACAACTAGACATAACTCATACAACCTTTTTAGTAGGTATCTTCTACATGAGTACTTTGATATATTTTTTGGTCTCATAAATGCGCCAGTGGTTTTCATGGAACTGATGATCTGAATGTTCCTTCCCTATCCAGCCTCTATTTTGGTGGTTTTCATGGATGATATCTTGGTGTATTCTCTCAATATGCAAGACCTTTACCACCATACATAAATCATTTTCTATACTCTAAGAGAGCATATGTTATATGATAAGCTCACAATGTTCCTCTTTTGGATGGATCATATTCACTGCCTGGGTCACATCATAATAGAGACAGGTGTATCCAAGGACCTATAAAAGGTAAGATCTACAGTTTCTTGGGAATAGAACATGAATTATTCAGACTTATAGAGTGTCTTTGGGATAGATGGTTAATAAATTTGTTTCATTTTGGAATTCTCACACATATTATCTCCATCTATAGGCATGAATAAGAAGGGTGTGATGTTTTATTGGTTGAATTCTTGTGAGACAACCTTTCCGAAGATGAAATGTAGGTGAATGTAAATACTAGTCCAAATACAGCTAGAATTGGTAAAGAGTTATATTATTAATTATGATGCATAATGTTTCGGGATAGAATCATTGATGATTCATGGAGAGAGAGTTCTAGCATATGGGTTTTGACAACTGAGGATACACCAGAATAATCACCTGATGCATGATCTCAAGCATGCTATAGTTTTTCATGCATTACACTTTTGGATAAATTTTTCACTGGGAGAGTGTTTTGTGGTGTAAAAATATCACAAAATCCTCATGTATATTTTTACACAGTATCTTATAAATTCAACTTAGTGAATGTGGTTGGAGTGCCTATAGTTTTTTTTGAGATTTCCTACATTTCTGGTTGAGGAAATGCAGTGGCTGATGCAATCAGTAGGAAGAATACGATATAGGTAGTGGAACATTCCAATAACGAGTGAAATCCTGTGTCATTTTTCTCTAAGATGCACATTTATGTTCACGATATTTTGTGATAGAAATTTCTATAATTCTTTGTTATGACCTATACCCATAAGTATATAGTGAGGATGGGACAAAAATCATATTTAGAGGGCCTAATCCTATGGGAGAGTATTGTAGGTGAGGAACCACCTCTTGGTTGAACTATAGGAAAGGATTAGATCCTAAAAATCAATGGTACTATTTGGGTTTTAGTGGATATATGTGAGGGTATGATGTAGAAATTCCATGCGTCAGTATGGGATGTGCACCCTCGAGTCCACAAGATGTACTGTGACATACATCATCAGTAATATTGGTAGGGTATGTAAAGGGAAGTGTTTTCCATTGTGACAAGTTGTTCCACCATTTTGTAGGTTAAGGTAGAACATTATAAAATGGAGGAGCTTTTACAATGATTAACTATTACTATGTGGAAATGGGATGATGTCGTGATGGATTACATGACTAGTTTAATAAGGTCTTCTCAAGGTAACAATGTTTTGTGGGTTGTTGTTGATAGACTCTTGAAGGGTTCTCATTTCTTACCGATAATGGCGACCTTTAGTATTGATGATATTGGAAAGTAGTGAATATCTAGGATCGTGATACTTAATGGGATCTCATGAACTATCACTTCAGATAGGGATTCACACTTTACATATTGTTTCTAGTAGATTTATTATAAGGATTTTGGTACAGAACTGATTATGAACACAACAAACCACCCTCAGGTTGATGGTTAGTCAGAGAGTATGATACATGTGCTAGAGGAAATGTTGAAATCCTACATTTTTGGATTTTTGGAGCTCTTGAGAGAATCATATTCTCTAACGATTAGTCTATATACAACTATAGATATTAGAAAACTATTCAAATGACAACTTATGAGGCGTTATATGGAAGGACATGCGGATGATCCCTGTGCTGGATAGAGGTAGGTCAGATTGCTTTATTGTTACCCCGGATCATGGAAGAGACTTATGAATACATCCATTTGATCATAAGTGGATAAATACCATACAGTATGTATATAAATGTTATGTTTATTTCCTAAGATGGAATCAAGAGTTTGAGGTCGGTGATAGGGTTTTCTTTCATTTTTCACCAAGGTTGGGACATAGGAGAATTGGGAGATAGTGAAATCATTCACAATGATATGTCAGACAATTAGGAATTCAAGAGTGATTAAGGATAGTATACTACCAATTTATATCACATTATAGGTATTGATCCAAGAACATCATATTTTATGTATCTCATATGTGTTACCCGTCTCATGATTTGCAGTCCAATTAGGATGAGCTACATGTTGATTTTTTGTTTTAAGAGAATCTTATTCATGTATTTGTGAAGAGAGTGAAGGTTCTCCATGGCCGTTTAGTTTCTCTTGTATGTGTTCCCTAGTAGAATTACTGTTTATAGTACATGACTTGGTAGAGGGTGGCTAACATATGTCCCCAGTGGCCAGAGTTGTTCTCAAACATATATCAACCACCCTTTAAAGGGAAATTCAGGTATGAATTTCAATATTGGAGGAAGATTATAAAATTCGGGGTTTTTTATGAGATATGAATCTCTTATTATTTATTTTAAATCCGTAAAAATGGCATAATGTTAATTACCATTGAGGCCATGATGGTTTTGGGGGTGTTTGTGGCTTGTTCAGAGCTCGAAACCCATGTTATGGGCTTTTAAGGCCTAGATCACAGTTAGGGAAAACTATTCGGGGTATGCCACACATTTTGACCACTCTTTTTGATGGAAGAAAGTGGGGTGATATTGGATGCATTGTTAGGGAAATTCATGTGGAATGAGATGCATGTCCATGCAGTCTTGGTCTATAGTTTTTTATAATAAGAAAGTCGGTTTTTCTAATGGTTTTCACATAGTGTGTAAACGGTGTGGGTTACCCTTGTCCTACAAGAATCCATACAGGGGTGGCGAATGGTTTTCCAAACCATATGCCTAAACCATGAATCCCCTATAATTTTGAGAAAATTAATTTTTTAAATACAATCCAATTTCTATATAAAACCTAAAAATAAATTTCATTTCAATGGACATTAATGGGGTCCCTTGAGAGCCTCTCCCAAGATTCATATTGGAGTTGAGGATTCTTCTCCATATGATCTCGAATTCATTTGTTGATTATCTAATCACATTCTCAACCTTAATATATACATTCCAATTTAGTTTTTGTTGATTCTATTGGATATAGATATAATTTATTTAGACGGAAATTTATTTTCTATAATATTTCATTATTCATCCTTTCTTCATATTTTCCCACAATCTATGATAAATCAGAACTCAAAACTGGATGAGCACTCTACTACCGAGCTATGGTAGGTGATCTATATAACTCCCTCAACTTTCAGTGCCTTATTAGGATATCTTCTGTTATTCCTCCCACTGAAAATTATGGTGCGGCCCTAAATTCAATCTATTTAATTGATATATATTTAATGAAACTGATTTGATATTCCCTTACTTTCAATTGTGATGATTTGGTATCCTTTTCACAAATCACTTCTATAAGTGGTGTTCCTTATGGATATTCAATGTTTATTCCATTTTAACCACCCATGGTGTGAGATAAAGTGCTCTTTCATATAGAGAGCTCATTAATAAGTAAATTACAATATATTAATTGAATGGGAGGTGTATTTCCTAGTTTCTAAACATTATATTGATATTAAATTTTTATATGGGATAATTTTTTTTAAATCGAACTTTGATAAATTAGTATGTATTCTCATTGGGACATTACTAGAAAATTTGAATTATTGAATGGAATGCGTGAATTATAATCATTTAGTGGGTAATATATTTTGTTTCATTGAGTTGAATTGGATGTTATATGTGGGTATATTAATAATTTGACATGAATGAGACATTTTAATGTGAGTGGGAATACTCACATTGTTTGATATGATAAATGTTATGAATTGTAAATGTATGATTAGATTCCTTCGACATGTTCCTTGTATCTGGAATGCAATAATGGATTCCTTGGGTAGAAATACTCTATGGGACTTGATTGCAAGGGATTCCATAAGATTTTATAACCTTGGATTCAACATTCTGGGAATCACATAGGTAATGTTTGGTATGACCTTCCTCTAATACATATAATTATGACCCACTGGTCTCAATGAACTATTTAGTGCATATAGGTTCTGGAAATTACTCCATGCTTCACACGAAATGGTCCACACAAATTGGTATGATTTAATTCAATTAGTCTTGTAAACCATTAAACATTCCCACAATATGGGGATATAGTCATTTTTCATTGAAAACCTCCATGTCATGCCCTAAGTATTTTTAGTCCAATTGAATCTAAATATCCATGATGAACATTTTCTTAGAAACTCTCAAAATGTTTGGGATTTAACTAAGTGCAGCACAGTGGATGACCATAGTCATTCACTCAAGAAGGAAGTGATTTAAACAACTAGTAATAGACTTGGAGAAAAAAAAATGTAAATTAAATGAAACACAAGATGGGGGTTGGTTTTGCGACATTCAAACAATACACTAAAAGACAAAAAAGAATAATCAAAGACAGAGTTACTTTAAAAGTTGTTATAAGAGAAGACATAGTTGAAATAATCTACCCCCTTAACTGTTCTATTATCTTTATAAAATATTAATATAATTAATTAAATTATTATCCCCCAATCATTTCAACCCTCAAACCCTATAGAAATTAACAAGAACACAAATATTTTAAAAAACAGATCCCAAGGTTTAATTCGGGACATCCAATCGTAGCACCCTGCCTTGATTATGATCCAAAAGACAAATTATTTTAAGTGGGAAATTAGGGAAGCTTCCCCTACATGGAGTGGATAATTATTTTTGGTTGTTATGATACTTTATCCCTATAATTCTATCCCATGTATATTATATTTTGTGATTGTGATTTCACTCACACGATTTATAGAGGCCCGGTCACGCGGTCAAGTGCAAGTCAATCGAGTGACATAGAAAATTAAGACAAATTAATTGATCACTATTTATGAATTAATTTATGTTTATTTATTCAAAATTAAGAAATAAATTCAGTAGGGATTAAGTCAACTGTGAATGAAATAACTCTTCCATGGGTGGAGTTGTCATCGGGGAGACGTTTTTTATAAGCAATAGATTGATTGGGGAACATAAAATATCATCTATACTATTAGATTCCATAGCATTAAGAAAAATATAGTGATTAAAATAGATTAATATTGAATATTTATAGAATAGAATTCACATTACAAGCATAAAAACAAGGAAAAACAATGTGGTGGTTGCAGAGGAGAGCCTTTATGGAATAGATCTTTTCACAAGGCCTTACTTTTTAAAAGGGTTGTGAGGTGTTCCCAAAAGACACCCATTCCACCAAACCTTCTTAATGCCTCACCCAACCCTCCAAAAGATTGAAAATATCTTTTAAATAATGTTTGTGAGGTCTAGGGTTACTAATGTTTTTTATGTGTGTAAGGTAAATTCATCCAAATATTTTACTCCTTGTTTAAATGCATAGTTCACCTCCACAACACATGAATTGTATAGCTATCTGGAAAGATGATTTGTGAAGAATCATGTCCTTGATAATAACTCGATATATGGGATCAATCCAATCCACGATGAAAAAGATACAGCCCAAATGGTGAGTTGATGTCCAATATGGATTGTTCTGTCCATCTTTATCTTCAAGGGCCATTTACCCAACACAAATGCAAGATCCGAATTTGATTTCCTAAATTAAAGACATAGAAAATATATATAGGAACATATTTACAATATTAAATGTTAAAATAATTTACATCATCTTTTTTATGTTTGAAATACTACAATTAATATTAAATGGGTAAAAGGTGAATTTTTATCAAATTTTCAAATGAATAATATTCCATAATTGAACTTATTTAACACAAAGTGATAAATTTATATAATTTTTTATCATTAAAATAGTCAATAAAATTGTATTTTATCATCTCCCCCACACATACACTTTTTCAATCCTGGGAAAAACATCATATCATGTAATACAAATTTTGTTGACAATATATGCACATTAATTCCTATCAATCCATGGTAGAAAAATAAGAAAAATAAGAACCTCATCAAAGAAATATGTATCAAAATTTTTTAAAGCAATTGTCTCATAAATTATCTCAACAAAAATATTCTGAGATTAATGATTCTAATTAACGTGAAAATTGTCATGGGTCTACCATGGAACTAATTCTCCACATGTGTGTGTATGACAACCATTCCAAGCTCATAAATCCACCCTTTATTTAGTATTTTAAGTTCATGTAAAACAATCCTTCTTACCCATTTTAATTCAATGAAACTATTCTACATTCCTTTGTAATCAAATTTTATGCCCCACTAGATTAAGCATTCCTAAAAGTGAAACCTTAAGCTCCCAACCTATATATCCACATATGTTGTTCATTTCATCACCCACCTCATTTATTATTTTATTGTTTTTTAGTTTCACATGGAAGAAAATCTCACACTCAACTCTCAAACAATGTTTGATCATCTCACAACACTGATTGTAATAGTTATAACAAGATCAAAGTTCGAGGAAGATTGGGTTTTTACCTGCCCAAGACACATCCAATTTTTTTTTGTTTTTTTAGGGTGTACAACAGTCAGATAACAAGTACACATGAACATGTCAATTCAGTACAGTAATGAAACTGATTGAAAGAGAAATTAATATATGGAACAACCAATTATATTTTACCTAACATGACTATCACTTCAACGAAATATGATAAATTTCACATGTCGTGGCTGCGTGAAATTTTTTTTGGACAAATATATGACATAATTTACATTCAAAAAATTTCCAAAAAAATGATGTCAAAATCTAAAAGGCTTTATAATGACACAACCATTCATATCATAGACTACATTAATTTTAATTAATATCAACCCTTTAATGAATAAATCTTTCTCATTTTTATCATACCACAAATGAATTTTGAAAACATTAATTGTCCCTATATTTCATATCTAAATAAACATGTTACATGATATTCTTTTTTTTAATTTTAACAAATAACATAACAGAAAACACACAAAAACGCACAAATGAAAATCCTAAATAATGACCCCAAAATGCTGTCCCCTCCCAAACACTTAAAATTTTGAATTGTCCTCAATGTGAACTAGTTAGATGATATGTTCACATGAAAGGTATAATTTTAAATAATAAAATTAGTATAAATTTGAAAGGGTTAGAAATATCCTAATATTCTCAAGTGATTATGGGGTCCTCCAGTTTGAAGAAATCCATTACATCAGTAGTAATTCCCTCAATGTGTTTCATCAGACATTTTCTGTTGACAATAATCTCTTTCCAGTGTCCTCATATTTGATTTCTACTACACCATAAGAAAAAAACATTTAATACAATATATGTACCTAACCATCTAAAACTCAACTAACCGGGCATTAGTTTTAGTCGTGAACTATAGAGAATGAATTTATCTCAAACAGGAAACTCCCTTTGTTGGAACATTATATCATGAACTACTTTTGATCATTCCTTGTTGATCCTTGAGTTCTCATATGAAGAAAATAACATCTCCGGAAGCATTAGAATTTGAAGATTCCTTTGGACTCCATCTTGGGGGAAATCCTTGTGGAATTTATTTATAGCCCAATATTCCCGATGCTCGACTTCCATAGGGAGAATAACTGGTCCTCCAAAAACAATCTAAAATGGGGACATGTCGATGGGTTTCCATTCAATTATACTATAATCCCACAATTCATCATCCATTAACTTTCTCTAATCCTAGAAATTTGGATGTATGGTTTCCTCCAAAAAAATTTCAACTCCTGGTTTGAAACTTTAGCCTGATCATTTTTTTGGAGGTGGTATAGTTTTGATGTTTTGTTTTTCACTACATACTTCTGAAGGAGGGAAGAAAAATTCTGATTGCAAATGGGTGTCCCGAGGTCACTAATGACGGCCATCAGTACTCCAAACATACAAAAATCCATGCTTTTGAAAAATTCCACAATAACATGAGAATCATCAGACCTGGGGGACATAGCCTCCACCCATTTTCTCTCATAATAAATGAAAAACAAAATACATAGTTACCCAAATTAACTAAGAAAAGGAGCTATAAATTCAATGGCACATACATAAAAAATCACACAAAATAAAATGGGTTGTTGGGTATCCCATGTATCCAAGAAATATTAATAGTGTGTTGAAAACATGAGAAAAACTTTAAAAAATAATTAGTATCTAGGAATAATCTCAGCCAAAATAATCTAGGGACCAAAACGTATCTAGCAATCTGTTGGGGTCCAGACTGTCAACCACAAGAAACTGTACGACATAATCGCACAACATACTCAAAATCATGACCAGGAACAGAAATCCTAATTAAATGATCACTACACATGTGTTAGAGGTAGGGATCATCCCAAACATAATACAGTGGCTCACTATTAATTTTTGGACTTGATGTTTCTTTAAATTTGAATGGATTTCAGATTCAACAATGCAGTTCACTAAATCACCATAGCACTGATGCATACCTGAGATGTAATATATATGATCATCAGGGTAAGTGTCCCGATGTGGTACCTGGTTCATGGAGTTAGCCTATATTGTGTGATTAATCCTACTCATGTTGTCCACCACCAGTTTTTCAGACCCCTTCTTGTCATGTATTTCAATATATAATTCTTGAAGAAGTAATTTTCATAATATAAGTATGAGCTTTGCATCTGGATTCTTAAAAATCTACCTTAGAGAACATGGTCATAAATAAAACCTACTTTAGAGCCCAACAATTATGAATAGGCTTTATCTCAAAAAATATTACCTGAAGAAAATCTTTTTCTGTTGGGGAGTTGATTGATTGGGATGAATCTAATGTCCATTATGCATAGGAATTCACATGTGAACTTCCCTCGACCCTTTGTGATAAGATAGATCCAAATGAAGTGCTGGGTGTGTCACACATAATCTCAAAAGGAATGTCCATTTGAAGGGGATGTATGATCTGTGGAGTGATCAGACACTTCTTTATCTAATTTAATGCAACCCTTCATGAATTATCAATCCCAAAATCATATTTATTTTGATGTAATCGCAAAAAAGGAAGAAAAACCCTACTAAAATCATTGATGAAGCACCGATAAAATATTTTTCTCCCTAGGAATGATCTATTATCATGCACACATTAAGGATAAGTTATGGATGAAACAATTTCTATCTTAAAACTATCAACCTCTATCCCATGATTCGACACTACTTTCAGAAATACAATTCCATTCCCTTCCATGAAATTACACTTTTCAAAGTTCAAGACCAGATTATTCTCAATACAACTATACAATTCATTTCCCAAAATACTTAAAAATTCATCAAATGAGGATCCATACACAATAAAATCTTCCATAACTACCTCCATGAAGGTCTCAATAAGATTATAAAAAATACTCACCATGAATCTCTATAAGGTCCCTTAGGCATTGCAAAGTCCAAATGGCATCCTTTGGTAGGAAAATATGTTGAATGGACCAGTGAATGTTGTATTATATTACTCCTATAGAGAAATAGTAACATGAAAATTTCTAGAAAATACATCCAATAATGAATAATGTGTCTTCCTAGACAACCTCTCAATTATTTATCAATAAATGGGAGGTGGAAATGGTCCTTGCGAGTGGATTTATTAAGTTTCCTATAATCAACACACACATTCCAACTGTTTCACAACATCTTTAGAACAAACTCATATTTCTCATTTTTAATGATAGTAACTCCACTTTTTTTATAACAACGGATATAGGACTCACCCACCGCGAATCTGAAATATGATAGAATATATCTACCTCGAGAAATTTTTCAACTTCTACTTTTAATACTTCCTGAAGTGTTAGATTTTGTATCATTTGTGGATACCTCACTACTTTTTCCCAATCTTCTAATTGAATCCAATGCATGAAAATAGAGGGGAAATACCTATTTTGTCAACAAAGGTCCTTAATATTTCCCAAGTGTTCTCCCTCAAAAGATTCAAATGTTTTTCTTCATGTTCAAAATGGATATTGTTAGCCATTATAACAGATAATATCTCAACACAAAAAAATATATGTGAATTTGATATTAGTTTTAAATGGCTTGAGATTTAATGAAGGGGGTGAAATATGTTTGGTGACATTTAAGGAAATGAAATATGTGCACAATGAACATTAGTACCAAGAATAATTATCATCATAATTATAGAATAATGCATCAAAACCATCAGCATATTCAACATCCAAGTCCTGATTAGAGTGATCATGATTAAAATCAGAATATGAATCCTCATAAAAATCAAATATAAGAGATTTTTGTGAATTATAAATAGGTGTGGAGGTTCCCTAAGACATAAAAGTAGAACTAATTCTCATAATCTCACTATGAATTGAAAAAAAAAATTCCATGGGATTTTTATTTTATGGTTTAAAATGGGAGATAACAATAGTTGAATGGTCTTTTGAGGGGTGCTTCATGGAATCCATAATATTTAAAATCATAACATCATTTTCAAACTCCATTGAAAGATTACACTTATGGACATTTATGAATGTTTTTTCATATTTGAGGAAGGGCCTACAAAAGATAATTGGAGCATTAGAACATACCTGATCATAATCCATTTTAAGAATGTAGAAATCTGTGGAATGGTCATATCTCTTACCCGAAAAAGTATATCCTCAAGCACTCCCAATGGATATTTTGTAGTTCTATTCTTCAACTCCACCGCTAATATTGTAATATTAAACTCACCAACCTGTTATGAAGCATATATAGAGTGGGACATATCATTTATGGAAGCTCGTAAATCACATAAAGCATTAGAAAATTGAAACTCTTATGTGGTTCATGAGATGGTTAATGTACCGAGATCCTCGCACATTGTTGGATTTGTTATAGTTGGTGTAATGAGTACTGACACATTCCTTCCAAGATTTATCATCTCATTTTCATTGAGCCCTATTTGATTCTTAAAATGTTCTTTTTATGAATACCGCATAACATGGGATTTTCTTGATGGATTTATTAAGGGGCATGTTTATCTCCACATGCATGAATGTCTCTAAAATATCTTTTTTCATTACCTACTCTGCTATATTATTGGTTTTCACAATCGTATTCAGAATGGGAAGGTGTTTAGGAGGAATATAATGGATATTTTTCGTACCATTTTCCATCTCTATGGGATTCTCATCAGTTGTTCTTGAATTTGGCTTCTATGAGGTTGAAATGAATCCCTGTGGAATTGTAGGTGGAGAAGCATTGCTTGTTTGCTTCCAAATTATCAATGTTATGAAACTGACATTTCACTTTTTATTTAGAGTATGATGGGAAGATAGATTCCTAAAAATCATACTTTCTAATTCATGGAGGGCAGTGATAATCTGGACCATTTGAGTATTTAACTCTCTCAACTCCGAACCTTGACTCTTCACATCATTCCATTGATTTAGAACAATTTTATTTTATAAAATTACATTAGTGATACAATATTCCTCGGTTGGGGGATTCCATTTTAATGAGATTTTTGATGACTGGGATTCAAATATACTTTGTGTTTGTTGGAAAACCTACTAGTAAGGTAGAGGATTCGAGATTTTTTTTTGGAAATTGTACCATTGATGTTTTATAGATCCATACCTCATGTCTGAATGATCGTTCTACCCTTGTTTGTATGTTATAGAAAATGAATCAATCTTTTTTTAAGGATTTGGAATTCTTTTTACTAATATGATGTCCCAGTAATCCCAGTTTCCCAATCGTTTGTTTTTTGTTGTTGTGGAAAACAGTCAGTTGTGTGGCATGTCCGAGTTAAAATGCCACAAGGCCAGGAAGGAGGGGGTTGAGATATATTTTGTGTCAAATTATCAATCTCCCCATAGTTTTTACATATTCCAAATTGTATCAATAAAATTACTTTAAATAGAAAATGGACTTACATGATGTACTCCTCTAACATGTCATGTACCTCTATTTTTAAATTGTTGAGTGTTTTTTCCATCTTTTCAATCAATGCCCATGCAACTGCTGGTGTTTTTTCAAACAACGACCCTTCATCAGCGACAAATACCATGCTTATATCCATCGATGTGAGTCCTTCAGAGAAGTACTATATTAAGATTTTATCACCGATTTGGTGATACGAGAAGCTTGCACAAAACTTCTTGATTCCCTTCCAATACTCATACATTTATTCCACATGTTCCTGAATTATCCCTATGATCTCTTCATCAAATGGAAATGATCATTGATGGTGGATAAAATATCTACAAGAAAAGATGTTTCAAATCATTCCTAAATGTTACATATTCATGTTGTTAATAATACTTCCAATCCTTAGCAGTTCAATCATGTGAGAATGGGAATGCTCAATGTATTATATTATCTGTAGATATATTTATTGGTCTCATTATTGATCATACCAAAATGAATTATTTTAGATGTGATTTTAGATCATCACTAGATAATCCATCATGTTTTGAAAGAAGTTGAATTAACCCATATTTTTGTTTAATGTCTATTTCGAGAGTTGGATATGGAATTCATGTAAGTTGATAATTAATATCCGGTGTAGCCAACTCTCGAAAAGTTATACTGAAATCATTATTTTATTTTCAGCCATTGTATTTAGTTTAATATCTGTTTTAGGAGAGTTTACCATTTCAAAATTCTTATAGTGGCAGAATTCCCCTGTTGAATAAATATCAACACATCTCATTGACTGAGATTGTTTGATTAAAGACCTATGACTAAACTAATTCTATAGGTCTAGGTTAAGGAGATCCTATGAATTGGATCTTGTAATAAATCATTTAAATGACAGAATCAAAAGGATATAGACACCAAAATCATTAAATGTGGTTTTTATTTATGGTCTATGAAAAAAAAGTTGGGTAAGAAATAATTGTAATGGAAAGGGAGGAGAAAAAAATAAAAATAACAAATAATATACCTATAATTGGTTGAATAACATAACTTCCTCCCCATTAACGGTGCCAATTTGATGAGCATTTTCACACGAACTCCCCAAAATGTTTGTGATTTATGTATGTTCAACACAATGGCTGACCTAGGATGTTATCTCAAGAAGGATGTGAATTACACAACCATTAATAGGAATTATGAAAAAAATGGAAATAAGTGAAATAAAATGAAATAAAAGATCTGGGTGTTTGTTTTTTGACATTCGGATAATAAACTATACAAAAAAAAGAACAATCAAATATACAATTTCATTAAAAACACTTATAAGAGATGGTGTAGTTGTTCTAATCTAGGAAAATAACATTAATTAATCATTATCTCTTATGACTATAATTCATTAAATTATTATTTCCAAATCTTGTCAACCCCCCAACCCTATGGAAATTAACAAGACCACAAATATTTAATAAAATGATCTGTAGATTAAATTCAGGACATCCAATCACAACACCCTACCATGATTGTTGTCCAAAAGCTAACTCATGGTTAGTGGATAGTTAGGGAAGCCTCTAATACTTGGATTAGATAATTAATTGAGTCTGGGATGGTACTTGAACCCTACAATTCTGTCCTAAATTGATTAGATTTTTCAATTGTGGTTTCACTCACACGATTTACACAAGCCCGACCATGTGGTCATGTGATAGTTTATCGAGTAACATAGATATTAAAACTGATTTAATTGATCAAAATTTAAGAATAATAGTATTTTTATGATTTAAAAAAAATAAGGGAGTAGGGATTATATCAATTAATGAAAATCACTCTTCCATGGGCAGAGTTGTCATCATAAGGACGTTTTGCATAAGCCATAGATTTATTGGGGAACACCCAATCTCATCTCCAGTCTTAGATACCATCCCATGAAGCAAAATATAAATATTAAAATAAAATCTTAGAGAATATTTATTGTATAAAATTCATGTTACAAGAATAAAAACAAAGAAAAAAAGTGGAGGTGAGAGAGGATATCTTTCTTGGGAGAGATCATTGCATGATGGCTTACTTCTTCCAAGGGTTTTGAAGTGTTCCCTAGAGCTAGCCATATGGTCACACCATTATAAATATTCTCCCAAACCTCCCAAATATTTAAAATATCATTTAAATAGTGTTTTGGATGTCTAGGGTTACTATCCTTTTTATGTGTGGAAGGGAAATTAGGATAAATATTTTACTCCTTGTATCACTGTATAGATGACCAAAAAAACTCATTTATATTATGGCCTTGTATAACAATGATTTTTGAGTAATCATGCCACCAAGAATTCCTCCAAATTTATGCCCAATCAAATCTTGAATAAAGAAGATACAGCTCAAATGGTGAGGTGATGTCCATTCCGGATTGTTCTATCCATCCTTTTCATCATTCCCCATTTACCCGACATAAATTCATGATCCAACTATGATTTCCTAACTGAAAGTTGTATAAAATATTATTATAAACACATTTGTAAAATAATATTTTATCATAATTCACAGAATCATATTTATCTTCCAAATACTACAATGAGTATTATAATGGTAAAACTAGAATTTTCATTAAATTTGAAAATGAATGACCTATCCCAAATATTCAATAATTGATCATATTTAGCACAATGTGTGAGGAAATTAAATCATTTCATATAACTTAAATAGTCAAAAAAGTATTTTTTTATTAATAAATATTTAAGTAATTTAGTCAATTGCTTTTCATTTACATGACCTAGCCAATGATGTCGTGGTTCAATGGGGTAAGAGTCTTGTGAGGTAACTGCATTATCAATTACTCTTATTTGGTTATTGTAATCCAATACATAAAGACCACTATTCAAATGTTTCTTACCATATACAATTCCATCTTTATAAAAGAAGCATCATTTATTAAAAAATTTGAAAATAAATCCATATGTATCAAATGTGGATATAGAAATAATGTTTTTAGTTACATATGGAACATAATAACAACACATTAAAACATAGATCATTCTATTTTGAAATATGAGGTGGTAGTCCCTAATAGCTACAACGACATTTTCATCTATGTTGGTTGCTCTATAGTATACCTCTCCTCATCCAATATTTCTGAATATAATTTTTCCTACATTTAAATAAATATATAAGCACTACAAGATGTATCTAATAACAAATTTGTAAAAATAAATAAACTACACTCGATACACCTGATGATTTCGCTTTCTTCTTTGGATGGGTGTATTTATTTCTTCCAGTGGCCCTTCATTCCACATTATAAATATATAGAATCATGTTCCATTTTTTTCCCATATATCTTTCTCTAATTTTAAGCGTGTAAAGAATCGTTGTGCATAAATATCTTCAATTGAACTTTCTGTTTGTTCACTGTAAGGATGGATGGTTTTTCAGGAATTGTATCCTTATCTACAAGGAAAATATGAGTCAGAAGATATGATATAAACTTCTAAATTTTTTAAATAAAATAATTCACTATAAATCTAGAGAATCTATGAAGGAGTGATTCCATAATGAGGTTGGTGCCCAGTTCATTGGGGAGTTTTAACCTAATAACATTTATGTTCTCAATGTATCTAATGATATTTACTACATGAGGCCCAGCTGAGGGACTGTGTCCAATCATGATATATAACATTTCCTTGTAAATATGAAACCATTCATGTCTATCTCTCTCCTTGTAAAGACTATTTAGCTGCACAAGCATGTTATACAAATCCATGCTTTCTTGATAATCATTAGTTCCCTTGAAATTTATGAAAGCATCAAACATTAAAAATCATACACATCACTCAAATGATTTTCATAGGAAGGAACTCTTCCTCACTCATATTTTTAGAAGGATAATCATGCATTGAGTATTCTAGCATGTAAAAATTTTGTTAAAGGAATAGCACAACCCGAATGCGTCTAAACCACTTTTGGAAGTTTCTGCTAATTAGAAGGTTATCATCCTCAAATATTTATCATGCGGATAGCATGAATGCTGAACTTTCCGTTATATTATTCTATTTATAATACAATATTATCAGTAGTTTTCTAGATTACAAAATAATTGAGATGGAATAAATTAAATGTTATTTATTTACTAAATCTCCCACTATTTTATCAAGATATAATAACCCTTATCATTGATCTCAGAATGTATACTTTCATTAATAATCTAGTGGAATAGATCCCCATAAAATTTAATAATTATAAAAACATTGTCCATGAACACAATAGTAAAAAAATTAGGTATGTGTTCTTGAAATATGTATACATTTAGCTCTTGGATCTATTTAGTGGATTCCCCTATCCTGAAATATAGACATGGATTCCTGAACACTTTCCTCTAAGATTTTATTGAACAGACATTGTCTAATAAAATCATTATTATTTTAGTTATGTAAACTATAAACTCTCATGAGATCTCCCCGATAAAAATAAGTTTACATACCTCGGTCATGTACTACACTTAGATCTATTATTTAATTCCCAATCATGTAGTTCAAGGATTAGATTGACATAATATTTAATTGAGTTATTTTAATATATTATTCACAAATTTTATCTTTTTTTATCCTTTACTTGTCTTGTTAGTATTAATTGGTTGTTACTTAATTAATTAATCCTATTGGGTAGAATATTTATGTATAATTCAATTATTTAATTTAAATATTTTCATATTAATTAAATGACCACTTCATGAGCATTATCTAATCATTTATTTACAAAGAGTACATTAAATCAACCTTTTACTTAATCGAAATAACTCTTATTTCTAGAGTTTTCACGGGTTAAAATATTCCAATTTCCCACCTGTGTATCAACTAGGTAGTGATAATTATGGTTCCTTCTTGAAATGTATCCAAATATATTGTAATGCTCCATCAATTAATAATACTTATTACTAAAACACCGGATAGGGATACCAAAAGAATGGATATATGGGATTACATAAATATCCTTAGACACACATGTCCAATATAGTAATAGAGTAAGGGATGAATCATAATCCTTAATATAAATTAATATTAATTTATTGCAACCTCATGAAATAAATTAAATTTAAATATCTACCACATACATAGGTCTTGATCAAGATCCTTATTGATCATACATAGAATTAATACTAAAAATTAAATGGCTAGCATTCATTATTTTATTATTTTTGAAAACAAACTTGTGTTTATTAATTAAAAAATTAATAATTTTACTCCCCCTCCTCATTAAAGATCATCCGAACATATTTGGATATACTCATCATATATTTAATTGATTTAAATTAATATAAAAAACAATAATGACACATTAATTAAAATATATTAATTCATCATTTAAAATTATTTTAAAAAATTATTAAATTTTCAAACACACAATGGTGTTCTAATCAATAAAATAACTTTATAATGATTCAATTTTAAAATTTAATTGAATTTTAATTTTTCCCATATATGGGAGACTACATGGGATGTACATGAAACAAAAATCCATGTAAATATGTTGTCGTATATCCAAGTAACATGTCTAGGGCTTCCATATGTTATCTTAGTTGGACTACGCTGTGTGTTCAGGCCAACTACACACCCTGTATCAGCTTGTTGTATACCAGGTTTCCTAGTTAACATGCAGTGTGCAATAAAAGCACCTTGGATAATTAATTGTTCGGTGAATCTTGATTGAAAAAGAATTTTTATATGGTGTGTTCATCAGTTTCACATCTTGTAATCTAGTTTTACCGACCATTGATTAGGAACATTCGAATAGAATCTCTGATCATTTGTTATTTTTTCTTAAACCACTAAGGTAATGAATCACTAAATGAACATTATTAATATGTCGATAATATGTTAATTCATATCAGATTTAATAATAACTAACTTGAAATGAAAATATATCAATAATTGCGTATAAATCGACAATCAAATAAATAATTATAAATTTAAAAATTACCGCTCTAATACCACATGTTGGTTCTGGATGTAGCTGAAGCTTGCAGAGGGTGGGTGATATATAAAAATTTCTTTAATTAATATTTTCCAAAACCAAGATCTTGGATTTTTCGCATCGAATATATAATTAATTTATTTAATATTCAATGAAATAAAAACCTAGACTTCATAAATTTCATCTTTGGTGAGTGTTTCTTGTCCAAATATACACTTTTAGATCCACTTCGTTGCACTATGGCGATACAAATATAGAAACCCTCTAGTAGTTATCCTCACATGCTCCTATTATATAAGAACAATAACACTCAATCATTGGGTGCTAGAGTGGACAATAAAATGCCATGTGTTATTTGTTTCTTATCACTCTCTTTTCATTTATGAAGAAATATCTCTGGAACTTCTCCTTCTTTAGTGGGAGAGAGGATATGTTGATAGAGAATTCATTGTGTGAAAAGATTCATTATTCTCAATTTTTGGATGCTCTAAACAATATATTATCCACCTATTTATGGATTTGGGTTTTATGTTAATATATTATTTAATTTCAAATCGTCCATTAAAAAACATGTACTAATTTTAATTAACCACATTCCACATAATAATAAATATATTATTATTATTTTGTTGTGTGCTCCAACTTCTGAATTATAAGATATTATGTAATAGTGTCGTTAATTAATATTTTTCACCAAAAGTGGTCTTGGTCCACTAAAACTCCACTAGCATTTGTTGAACAACTGAATAAATATTTTATTCACAATCTAAAAAATCAATAATTATGAAAACATTCAATAAATAAAATAATTATTTTATTCACGGGTAGGTGAATAAATATTTATTTAATTTATGGGATGAATAAAACATGAATAATTTTTTTCCTCATATAAGAGAATAAAATATATTCCATATATTAAACTCAAATATAATTTACTCAAGATCAATGGAAACACTTATTGTGTGACCCTTTAGGATTCCCTCTTGTTGGAATTAGTTGGGGTTTCCTAAAGTCCAATATTATTGTCTGGTAACAATTCAATGCACCAAAGAGAAATAACTTAATGGAACAATGTCGACAACCATATACGAACACTCATGGTTTAATATAATTCCTTTGTCAAAATATCTAATCAAGAAGGTTGCACAACCATGTCATAATTCTATATGCTCTATATGTATTTCTTTGACTGTATAAAATAAACAAGTCACTAAACCTATGGACAAAAAATTTAATGTGATGGTTCTATTCCAATCAATGGGACATTATATTTGCTCCCATAAATATGGAAGGGGAAAATCATACCTTGACTAATTCAATAATGGAATGTTATTCATGACACACCAAACATATCCAACTTATCTATGAACTGTTATCAACATTTTTCACAAAATAAATATATGTATGTATGATTTTACATATATTATTAATAATCATAATGTTTAAGGACCATCACACATTCTCAAATATTTGAATATTTGATGACAAAAAATAAGGATAATTCCTACAAAAACGTCAATTCTCATTATCTCCCATCATAGAGATTACCAAGTGAAAACATTACTAGAAGAAGCCTCATTTTCATAATAGTACTCACACCTGACAGAATATGTAGTATGTGTCCCACTACAGTATGTTATCAAATAGTAGTATGTTATTCAAGAATATCATCATAGAATATCAAGATAATTATCATAGCAGTGAACTACTATGACATTATCAATGCATCATATACTCTAGGATATTATTACCATATCTTCATGCAGATCAACAAACTATAAATAATGTGTAGTTTTTTTAATAATCAATTCATTGAATATATATCTAATGAATGTAATAATAGTATTCCCTACGAAAAAACCAAATTCCATGTATTTTAGAAATTCAATCAGTAAACTGGAAGATGAAACTATTTAAAAAACACGTGATTCATTATAAATTAAGGGCCAAAAAAATCCATAATACATAATTTTTATACAATTTATTTATAGTACAAAATGTCCTCCACAAGAAATTCTATTGTAAAAAAGAAAGTATAAATTTAATTTCCTCTTCAATGATACACTTACTAATGACTTAGTTAATGAAAACATTCTAAAAATAAGGATCCAACCATATATTATATTACGATAAAAAATTTAATTTAGCCATTTTATTTTTAGAATAGAAATATAATACCCTTTTCATGACCATAATATTCATTATGTCAACATACAAGGGAACTTGGGTGAGGTTATAAAGATTCTCACTAGAGAATGAATAATATGGATTTCTTCAAGTGATTAGTTGTACCATTACATTTTGATGCAATCAACATGTGTTATAACACCATATTTTCAGAAACCTTATTGTCATTGATCTATAGATCACACTATGGTAGTAGTAACATCCATCTTACTAGTTTTGGATTTTCACAAAATATCCTGAGTAAATATTTCAATGTCGCATGATTATAAAAAATAGTTACTTTACAACCTAAATAATAGGAATGAAATTTTTCTAAACATATTACAAAAAATAAAAAACCATTATATATTATTGTGTTGTTAATTTAGATAATGTATTGGGTCTATGAATTTTAGGCTATAATTTGTGGGAGTCCCTTACTATTTTGGGAAAATACAAACCATATATCTGTATTGGAGTATCACACACATAATCACAATGGGGAAACACCAGTTTGGGGGACTGTTTATGTTGGAAGTGATTATGCATTAGTTCAATCTACCATAAACTATACTAATTAAATAATAAAACAAAAATTAAGTTTTCTTTATTGAGTGGGTTAGTTAGGGGGAAAATCAATTGTTCTAAAGTCATTAATAAACCATCTAAACAATATATAATGGTCTTGAAATTATATTTTGTGTATCATAGTCGTAGTGTAATACAACATAGAAATAACATCAAATTTGGTTTTATCTACATCAATTCCATACTTAGAAACTATATGGTCCAAAATATTTTCTTTTTCTAGTATAAATAGACAATTTAAAAATTCAGAACCATGTTTTTCTCAATAATTTTTTTAAAAGTTTTATAAAAATTTTATAAGAATAAGAAAACTAGTTCCATATTTAGTTAATTCATTGGGAAATATATTCATGTATTTTTCGATCAAGTATGAGAAAATACATACCATACATTGATTATTTAACACCCTAGTGATTTTTTTTATAATACATAAAGTTTTAATAAATAATAATTTAAAATTAAGTATTTTAATTAATAATACTTATATTTCAAATTCATAGCATTCAAATTAATTTTAAATAAAATACTATTTTATAGTATGAATTTGTGTAATTAAATATTTTAATATGAATATGTGTATTGGATTGTTACAAATTTCATTATTATCATTATATTATAATATATATTGAATATTATAATTATTTTGATAAATACTAAATTATGTTATGAATATATTCCCTATTAGTATGGCACACCAATATTTTATGGTCTGTTTCTTAAAAAATATGTTCAATTCATTAAAATGGTTATATGGACACAATACTGGGTCACTACAAAACAACACATTGTTATAGTTATAACCTATATGTCAAACATATTTTTTCCCCTTATGTGTTTTTATATTCAAAAAATGTACATACACAGTTGCATTCAATAATAAATTTCGAGTCTGATAGAATCAACATAATTTTTGGTGAACAATAATATGCCCCTTATGAATATTAATGTACCCTATTAATAGTATCATGAAACATATAAATAGTAATGTACCCTTATGAATTGTAACATCCCCCATGAATGTATAAACAAAATTAAGGCATCTTATAAATGAGAGTACGATATAATTATCATTAATTATGTATAAGAGTTTTTATAAAACATAAATGAGTATTTAAAATTTTATAATTAATATAATTTTTAACAATATATTTTATTTTTATAAAATGGAGTAATATTTTTAATACCACAAATAAGTATTATTGATATATTTTATTGTTAATTTTTTACGAAATATTTATTAACTAATAAGTATTATTGATATATTTTATTGTTAATTTTTTACTTTCATGTTATATTACACGTGTATTATCCAAATGAATGTGCAATTGGTACGTAGGGAAAGAAAAGAAAAAAAAATTATGATGATGTCTTATTATTTATAAGAGTTAATATAGATAATAAATGAATATATAATTTTATTATGAAACTATTTAATTTAAATTTATTATTTTGTTTTGTTTTTAATTTTTATATATGATGTGATTAACAATAAATTTTATGAAACACGGATACAATGCTTGTGAAAAAATGGGAAAAATATATACAAGGTTTTTTATTAAAATTATATGAATTTTTAAATGACATATATTTTGGATAAATAATTTTATATAAGTAAGGATATACCATTATCTATTTTTTATTCATTTTAAGGACTCTTTGGACTTAAAAAAATCTCTTTAAGACCTTTAACAATTTTACTTAAAAATAAGACATGGTGTTCACACTATAATCAACGATTTGTATAAATATTTTAATATATGTTTTTCCTGCAGAATTATATGAAAAAGAATAGAATTTTTATATATAATAATATTATATTTCTCATAAAATTTTTATATTTAATTTTTTGAAAATAAATAAATATGATAATGTCATCCACAAAGTTGATGCAATATTAATTTAATTAATGAAAAATAAAATAAAAATATGAAAAATAAAAAAATAAATTTTCATTTTCATTTTGAAGATAATTAATGAATTAAATATAAGAATAAGACGTTTATATGATATAATAAATAATTTTATTCTATTTTTAATCATTGATTTTCTGTGTTTGACGTCATAGTTATGAATTGTTTTTAATTTGAAAAAATTGTTTTTCATGATTAAAATATTTTATTAAATTATTCAAAATTCCCAAAATTATTGAACAAATCCAAATTTGATAATATTAATTAGAAAATGTAATCCTCCTTTAGGTTTAGGCCATTTTTTATGTCTTAAACCATATATAATATTTAATATTTTATAATTATTTTACTAATTTCAATGTTACTCTTTTCCTCAAATATAAATAACCTCTCTCTCTTCCTTTGGAAAACCACTCATTATACCATTTAAAAAAATATATATTTCAAAATACTCCCCATTATTCATATTCTAATACTTAGGTACGTTCTGGAGTCATCTAACTCAAATAACCAATGGAGTTATAGGGTTTTATAAGAGAAGTCACACTAAGGAAAAAGTAAGTCTATATTTACACCTCCTTATATTCTTATTCTCCTTAATATTTTCCCTTTAAAATAAATATAATTTTCAATAAGTAATATTTTTGGAGTATGTTTAAATTATATTAATTATTTTATCCTAATTCATGGGTTCTATATATGATATATAAAAAAATTTCACTACCACTCTTACACCAACGTCCCGTTAATGGTTGGTTATCCACTTTATGAGACATTACCAAAAACAATTCTTATAATGAAATTAATGGTATTAAAATATAGAAAATATAGAATATTTAAATATTTAATTATATTTATTTTATTCTAATTTCATTATTTACTCTAATTTATAAATTACATTTAATAAAGTTGTGAAACTTGTTTATGGCGGGGAAGTATTTATGAAAACTTGATATCAAAATTATTCAATTTCATCAATAAGAATTATTAATTATAATGGAATGGCTATAATTAATAAATGTTTTTATAAAATGACTATAATTAAAATTTGGATCATTGTTTTATTAGAAATAAATTTTTTATTTAGGTGGCTCAAAAGCGACATAATTATGCAGGGCTTTAGGTAAGGGGATTCTCATCTCACTTTTATTTTTGTGAGATATCAACTTTTCGCCACTTATTTCTTGTATTAGAGGTATTTATTCTACCAATTGATATATAATGTCATTATTATCTTTATATTCATTGTATTTAATGATTCATTTTATGTTTTTTAATTTTTTGTCATACGATTCGATTGATTACAATGTGGAAAGGTGCTTTTTCTCTATTTAAATTTCACAAAAAGTTACATGGTATTGTTCAAATAATATTTGTTATGTTCTTTATATACTTCTTCTTAGAGATCATTTTTCATTTGAAAATTGTAATTAATGAAAATACCTTTGTTCATGTATCATGGATATGATTATTGCCTTAGTTGTATACCGTTTTATAAATGGTCTTTGTTTTGAATTCTTTTCTAACTAGAGAAATATCGATTAATATGTATCTTATATTCAATATGGATATAGAAATTTAATACTGTTCATAAATTAAATCTATGTATGAATAATGATTAGGACATGACGTGATGGGTGGGGCGTTCTACACCCCCTCAGTATATCGATAGATCTCATGAGACTAATTAGTTGGCGACAAACCCTTTAAGATTGATTCAAAATTTTAGACGAGTTTCTATCGACATTTTTAATCCATCTGAATACAATAATGGTTCATGTGATAGATAAATGGAATCCAAATTATAATAATTATCTTTATTTATTATTTATTTATTACATTCCATGCGGTTTTCACTATGAAAAAATATATGGATGCACTTTCATTCCTAGTTTATTGTCGGCATGTGGTTTTCAAATATCCACCATGAAATATTGATTATATATAACTGATTATGATTCACTTTTTATTGATTCCTGATTCTTGTATATGTAACCCATACATTCATTTTATATCACTACTTTCATTTGTTTTCCCTCCACAGGTTATAAAGAATAGATCATTTAATGAGTTTCAAGGAATAAATTTTTTAACTTTTGTTATGTATCATATTTTATTTTATTTCCCAATATAGAATGGGTTTCAGGTCTGTATCTAGTTTCATCTAGATTACTAAACTGATCAGTCCATCCATATTTTATTCCTTGTAATCATGTCAATGTAATAAAATAATTCACTGAATCCTGGTGTCTAGGATCGTGGTGTTATTTTTGGTATCAGATTATGTTTATTAGAAACCATAAAAACTAGTATTATAAATTGTAAATACATGAATAAAACCCTATGATAATAATTCAGGATAATAGTACAATAATATCATAGAATGTTGGTATGTTATATATTATATGGATATTCCTAGAAAATAAATCTCTGTCTATATACTACAAGTGGACATTGTTCTAGAACAGATGTATGTATGTTTAACAACACTGATAAGGTGTTTGAGGCTTGACTCACCTATCTTAGTACCTGACAATGGGCCTCACTGTGCACCATTTTTGAGACTCTCGAGGGATATTCTTTGGGTAATTCACATTTTCTTACAAACCATTATGAATTATTTATTCCCCAAATGTAACCGAAGTATATGGTTCTAGGTTTTTTACTGCATAAATTTATGTTATGTGATATACCATGATTAGAGTTGTAGAGAGTTCATAATCTTATGAGCTAATATAGTATGTGGAATTGATTAAAATTGGAACTTAGTAGAAGTAATGAGAACTACACCAATGAAATTAATGCAATGATTAAGAAGGATCATATCTAATATGGTCTTATGACTTCATTTCCAATGAAGAAAGTCTCCCAAGTATCCTCATCATACGAAGAAATAGTATCATGTGTAATCATGGTGTGTAATGAATTATATAAGACCAATGGTTTTGAAGGGAATAAAAATAAGTAGAAGATTGAAGAAAGAAACAATGTGACGAAGAGACAGAAGGGTTTTCGCACATGTGATAAATATGGAAAGAATAACCCCGGTAAATAATTGAATGAAATTGGAGTTTTTTATAAGTATGGAGAAAATGGAAACCATGTTCGTGATTTCAAGGGTATGAAAATGGTTTCCAATGTATTATGCTTCAACAGTAAGGAGATTTTACACTCAATTATTCAATGTCCCAAGTGTCAAAGGAATATACCCTAAATGATGTTACTATATAATGATCATGTTATGATGATGTCGCAGATGAAGTAGAATGATTAATATTCTCACTAAAGAATCATGTCATTTGAATTTTTTTCCAATAATCTACTAGATATAAGAATTATGAGATATATGATGATAATGTAATACTTTTCATTGAGGATTTGAAACATTATGTTTTATGGGACCAAGAAAATATATTCAGTTGAATGTTAATAATATTTGGAAAATGCATTATTGATGGAATGACAACCCTAAATATATTCCTGATTTTGAGATAATGATGACGGAATGATTGAATTTGTTAAGTACTAACTACCTTGGAACTAATTATTGACTTGTTGAAAAGTGTTCTATGTTATCGTTGAATGGGTTTACAACACATTTTTATTTAAAGAATAAATCAAATTTAATGTATCATACTTAAGGAATATATAAGAATGAGTGTTTCCAATCAGGTAATATGGTAATTTGAGTTATTAACATATTTCATGAGGATATATGATGCAGTTATTCACATGTTTGGAATGTGAAAATATAGAGCTACTTGAAGTTGATAATGGGCTAATGAAATTTTCATATTGGAAATTATGATACCTTTTTCTAAATTATTGACTCATTATGGAATGATTAACAATTTAGGAATGGTTTAAGTTGATCATCACACTAGCTTTTATAGGATAACGTATTCCTTCACCACATGTAAAAACATGTTCTAAATGATGAAGTATAGATAATTCAAGGTTCCATAAAAAAGAAAAGTTCATGTATATTTATTCTCTTATAGAGTGTAATAATTTCTCAACTCTTATATTTATTCAAGGTTCCATAACTGTAGTATATGTTTTTTTGGTAATCACATTTTTTATGAACATTTTATCTATCATGTTCCACTAGAAAATGATGATTAGATAATTCTTTCATGTTCATATCTTCACATCACACTAATGTAATCATATTTGAATGCATAGATTGGTGGTAACTTATGCATTTAACATTCCCCCTTATTAAGTGAATATTTTTTTACCCTGTTTTGGATGTGGATTTCCCACAAGTGAGTTTTCAGTATCAACATTTAACATTAGAAGTGCAATTACAAATTGTGAGGATATAATTCTATTGATGGGGAATAATGTAACACTCAAGTAACATGTTTTGTAACACAATAGGGTATGAAAAATAATAATTTCAAATTAATTGTTTTATTTAATAATAATTATATTTTAAATTTATAGCTTTAAAAATAATTTCAAAAACATATATTATTTTATAGTATTTTTTTGTGTAAAAGAATATTTTAAAATGAATATATTGTATTATTAAAAAATTAATTTTCGTCAATATATTATAATATATATTTTTACTATTATAATGATTTGATAAATAATAAATTATGTAATGAATATATTCATTATTATTATGACACCCCAAGATTTTATGGTACATTACTTCATAAATAATTTCAATTCATTAGATAGCTTATATTAACACAATATTAATTCACTATGAATCAAATGTTTGTTATAGTTATAACCTAGAAGTTAAATTTAATTTTTCCGCTTCTTATGTTTTGAATTTCAAAAAACATACATACACTATTGCATTCATTATGATATTTAGAGTCTCATAGAATCAACTTAATTTTTTGTGAATAATAACTTAACCATTATGAATAGTAATGTACCCTTATGAATAGTAACATGAACTATATTAATAGTTACCTAATCCATGAATGTATAAATAAAATTTAGGTATCTTATAAATGAATGTGTGATAAAATTATTATTAATTATTTATAAGAAATTTTTTTTTTAAAAAATTTATTTATAATATTATAATTAATATAATTATTGGAAATAATTATTTTCATAAAATGGAGTTAATTTTTTAATTATAAACATACAAAAATGGTTTAGATTATATTTTTTGTATTTTTATGAAATAGTTTAATTTTTTGTGAATAGTAAAAATATTTTTTTTTTAAAATACGATATTTTTAATGACATAGTCATTAAATTCTTATGATATAAAATTTATATAAACTTTTTTATAACTAAATAATTATATAAATAATCTGATATTGTATGGAATTAATTTAGAAAATGAAAAAATAATTTTTCATGATATGAGTAAAAATCATTGTCAATCGTGACATAGTGCCAGCACAACACTAACAAAGTCAAAATTGCTAACTTATATATTATAATTGAGAGCCAACAAATATTTTCACGAATTATTTATTAATTAATATGTAACATTGAATTCAATAATTGTTAATTTCTATATTTAGTGCTATATAACATGATTATTATCAAAATGTTTATGCAATGCTTGCACAAGGTAGGAAACGATAAAATATCAAATTTAAGAAGATGTATTGTCATCTAGAAAGAGTGAATATACACAATAAATGAATTTATAATTTTATATTGTACCTAATTAATTTTTATTATGATAATAATTTATCTCTAATTTATATATATGAAATAATTAACATTAATTATTATGAAACGCAGACGTCATGCTTGTGCAAGAATGATTAAAATAAATAAAATGCTTTTTATTAAAAATATAAGAATTATAATGTGAGAGATATTTTGTCTAATTTTTTTTATATAATTAAGTTTCGACTATTATCTATATTTTATACAATTTAGGGATACTTTTGACCTAAATTTATTCCCTTATGACCTTTGGAATATTTCATTCAAAAGTGAGACACGGTGTTCACACTATAAATTTTTCTTGTATAATCTTGTTGTAAGGTTATCCATGTGATTTATTCAAAAATAATAGAATTTGGAAGTCTGATAAGATTATATTTCTCAAAATATTTTATTTTTAATTTGTGGAAAACAAATAAAAACCATAATGGATTCAACAAAGATGATTTAGTATTAATTTAATTAATGAGTAAATCAAACTACTGATATTTTAAATAGTAAAATATATAATTTGATATTTAGAAGGAAATTCACAAATTTACTATATGAATATGACATGTATATAATTTTATAAATAGATTTATTCTATTATAAAACTTTGTTTTTTTGTTATTTAATTCATAGTTATAAATAGATTTTACAATGACAAAATTGTTTTTCATGAATAAAATATTTTATTAAGTTATTTAAAAAATCCAAAAATTATTGAACAAGTAAAAAATTGATAATATTACTTATAAAATTTAATTCCCCATTATTTTTAGGAAAATTTTGAAATATTATAATCTATATTATATTTATTACATTTTAATAATTTGATTAATTCATATGTTACCCTTCTCCTCCATATAAGTATCACCTCACCCTTCCATTTTAAACCCACTCATTCCACCTTTTCCAAATAAAAATATCCATAAAAATCCACCCCCTTAAGGCTATTATAGTACCTAGGTTCGTTTTGGAGTCATAAAACATCAATATTCATGGGAGTTATAGGGTTGTGCAAGAGATGTCACACTGCAGGAAGAGTAAGTCTCCATTAACTCCTCCTGATTTTCTTCCTCTCCTTATTTTCCATTTACTTTCCAAATCATATGCTATAAATTTTATTTATGGAGTCAATTGAAAATAGATTATTTTTTAAATATATTTCATGTACTATATAAATGTCATATATAAATTTTTAACTCCTGCTCTTACGATAATGTCCCATTAATGGTCGGTTAAGAACCTACATCGACATTTCTGAAAACAATTATTATAAAAAAATTCAAGGAAGAACTATACAAATTATATAATATAAAAATCTCACAAAGTCATAAGGGTTACCCGTGGAAAGAATTGGGTACCATAATCATGTCATAAATAATAACAAATTGTCATAACATAAAAGTGTCTATGAAAGAAACGAATAAAAATATACATGGACATTCATATGGTAAAATATGCATATATAATGGTATGTGATGTCATGTAAAAGTGACAACATGTAAGAAAAGTGTTTATCAAATTTTATCATTAAAACATTTTTTATTGGTTTTAAGGAAAATACTATAGGGACTTTAAAATAGAAAAGGGAAAATAATTTTATATAAAACGAGAACTGTTCCAATAATTTTTTGATAATAATACGATTGACATTATTATGTAAATGGTTGATTAATAAGGAGCATATATTTCATTTGAAATCGGGTAAGAATTCAGGATGTCCCCTTACAACAAGTTTGCATATCTAGAATTATTGACGAATGAATCACATGAAAACATGTATATCCACAAAAGAAAATTATGGATTGATCATGAAAAATGAATTTGATTAATATAAATATCATTATTAATTTGTACATTAAAAATTAAAATACAACTTAATTTTGATAAAAAGAATGATAGAGAAACCCAAAAGAATATAGGGGCTTTGGGTAGATTCCCTTATAGAATATCCACACGGTATCAGGCGTAAATAAGAGGGATTTATGTGAGAGAATTGGGTTTATAATATTATATAGATCATGAGGGAATTATGGAGAGGTTTAAATCATACCCCACCATTAGGTATTACACATAAAAGGGCATAACATTGAGGGAATTCTTGAATAGAAGTGAAAAAAGAGAGGATCTCTTACCATAAGTCTAATGGTGTTCTTTTCATGAACTTAATGAGCTGAATAAAGAAATTTGGTTACTTAATTAATAATTATAGAACCTATTTGACTTGTAAAATATTTATTATAACCATTTTATGTTCAATGATGGCCTTTTTGATAGGTTAATATGTTCAATTTAATTTCTTGGGTCTGTTTGTTTTAATGGTCTTTATGATCTGTTAAATTATTTTAATGAATGATGAATCATGTAAAATGGGGATGGTTGTCCATAATTGGAGTTAGACATTATTAATTAAAATCCAAAATTTTAAATGGTTTTAAATTTAATATTGTTACATTGGGAGAAGTTAAATCATTATATAAAACATGAATGGTAAACACATCGATTTGTTTAACGATTTTGTTCATAATTTACTTGTTTTGTATCATTATCATACATCATGTGTGAAAAAGGATTCCAAAACATCACATATGATAAAATACATATTTTATAGTCTGTTTTGACCATAAAAATGGTTCCATTACAATAATTTAATATGTTAAAATAGATTTATAATTCTTCGTCCTTGAATGTGATAAATTAACAAATATAAGATGGTGTTTTCATTTCATTAATATAATAGAACGGTGAAGGAGATATGATATTAAATAATTCCATTATCATATAAACATTCTAGTACATGTATGTTACTAGAGTTTTCATAACATTTGGATTCAGAGAGGTATGGATAGAAAAAAACAAATAAACATGAAAAGAATGTAAAATAATTGAAAATATGAATTTACCTCTAGAATCAAACATCCTTGAGAGCCTCTTAATGGGAGAGGATTTTGTATTTTGAATAGACCATGGGATATTGGATATGGGGGAGGATCTTGGAGAGATATTTTGGAATAATTTAACCTAGGAGCAAGGTTTAGAGGAATTAACGGAAGAGGAAAGGAGGTGTGGTATTTGTAGTGGAGGAGAGTGGGACCATCGTTCACCAAGAACAGGAATAGTGATGATTCCGTGAAAAAATAGTATTAAGTGCATGTGAGTTCCAGATATGTGTGATTACATCAATTATGTTGTCATGAATAGTGGATTTAAATTATAATATATTTATACTGTAAATTAATGTATTTTACTATTCACAAAAAATTACATTTGTCTTATTAGACTATAAATATCATACTAATAGCAACTGTATATGTCATATTTTTAAAATTAAAAACATATACGTGTCCAAATTATGTTTAAAGGTCCCATTGTACTTATATTATGAAATCATATAACTATATGACTTATTTTATAATAAGGGAATTTCCATTGATAAATCATTGGTTCGTTACATTATTCCCCCTTAAAAACTTTTCCTGTCAAAATATCATTTTACATTATAATCCATAAATAGGTGTGGGGATATTTCCATCATTTCATGCTCTAGTTCCCATGTTTCCTCTTCATATTTATGTTTCTTCCACATTACTTTGACCATGTGAGTAGTCTTATTTTTTAGAACATTATCTCTATGATACATGATCATCACAAGTATCTCCATATAAGAAATATCATTCTCCAACTGTAGAACCTCTATAGAGAGTACATGAGAAGGGTCTTGTATATACTAACTAAAGAGGGATAAATAGAAGAACTCATGTACTTTGTCCATGGTAGGTGTACTTGCTAGTCGATAGACCACGTGCCTGATATGATCAATAATCTCAATGGGGACAATTTCCCTGGGACATAGCTTTCCTTTTTTCCAGACCCTCATGAACTTTTTCCAAAGAGATATGCATAGAAATACCAACTCTCTAACTTTGAACTCAAGGTCTCATTAAAAATTGTCTGCATAACTCTTCTCTTGACTTTGGTCTTCCTTGATGCGTTGTTGAATGGTTTTAACCTTCTACACTAGTTATTCTACCATTTCTAGTCATAGAAATTTATGCTCATCGACTTCATCCCAACACACCAGTTTTCTACACCTTTTCACATAAATTGTTTTTTATGGTTCTATTTAGATTCTTGAGTGGAAATTGTTGTTGTATGTGAATTCAAATAGTGGAATATGTTGATCCCATCATCCATTGAATTCCATATAACATGCCCTCAAAATATCTTCCAGTGTTAGAATAGTCCGATCAGATTGGCTATCATTTTTAGTATGATTGACTGTATGGAAGTTCAGTTCAATTCTTCAATCATGTTGGAGATGTTTCTAGAACATCTAGGTGAATATCAAATCATGATCAGATACAATAGAAAGTGGTACCACCCTTAACACATCATTGATATATATCCGTGAAAGTTGATACAATGTAATGTCTTCTAGAATCATGATAATGTGATCTATCATTGCAATGTAAACCATATTTAACTATATATCATTGTTTCCTATTGATGTCCATGCAATTATAGAGACAAAGTAAATGGTTTTTCTTCCATTTCCATGTTGGTATGGGTAGTGGTTTCATCATCCTCTTAGACTTCTATATTTTAGACACCACTTTTTGAAGTACCTAGCACATTGATATACATGTAGGAATATCTTTCATCATTTTTTTCCACCAAAATTTATCTTGGAGAACACGATACATCATTATGCTCCCTGGGTGGATAGAGAAGATTGATCTGTGTGAATCATATAGAATCTCCTTATTTATCGTGGGATCATATGGTACACATAATCATAACCCAAATCTTGAAACTCCTACCTCATCAACCGTGAACTCTGAGGATTTCTCTTTTTGTTTATTCCACCCTTTTCTAAATTTCCACATCTTTTCATTGAGAATCCTTTATTTTCTCAACTAGGGAATATAGATTAATAATTTGAAAATGTATTGATTATGTTCCTCCCTTAATGATTCCAATTTCCATCTTCTTCAAATATAATATGATCAGATCCTTTTCAATTCCCATCATTCATAAAGATGCATGATCCTTTCTACTTAGAACATTTTCTACCATGTTTTCCTTATCAAGATGATCTAGGATTGAGAAGTTATAACATTTGATGAGATTTATTCATCTTCACTGGAACATAATAATCTATTTTTGTGTTAATATATATTTGAGACACTTGTTATCAGTATTTATCTCACAGTTCTCCCCAAAGAGATAATACCTCCATATTCGTAACACAAATATCACAGCCGCCAACTCGAGATCATGCATATGGTAGTTTTGCTTAAGGATTTTCAGCTGCTTAGAGGTGTAGGCTATCACTTTATCATTTTTCCTCAGAACATAGCCTAATACTTTCTTTGATGTATCATTGTACACCATAATGTGTTCTACACTTGGTGAGAATGTTTTTACAAGTAAAGTGATTATCTTTTTTTTCAAATCCTTAAAGAATTCTTTATATTCATGAGTCCATATAAATTTTACGCCCTTCCATTTTAGCATATTCATTGGGTTTGAAATTCATGAATAGTTATTCAAAAATCATTGATAATACTAATCTATAACATGAATGTTGTGGATCTATGGTACAGATGTTGGCTTGGGCCAATCTTCAATCTCATTTGTCTTGGAAGGGTCTATATATATCCCTTTTCTGGTGATAACGTACCCCAAGAATGATTCATACTCCATATAGAACTCTCATTTACTATACATTACATACATCTTATGCCTTCACATTGTCTTTAACACAGTATTAAAATTCTCCTCATGATCCTCATTTTTTTTGTATTATATCTGACTATCATTGTTAAAGATTACCAAAAAAATTTCAAGGTAATCTCTGAAGACTCTATTAATTAAATCCATGAATATTACTTGATCATTATCAAGTCTAAAGGGTATCACTATAAAATCATAGTTTCCATACACCATTCGAAAGGATGTCATGGGAATGTCTTCCTTCCTCACCTTTAATTAGTGATATCCCTAATGAAGGTGCCCTTAGAGAAATAATTGGACCAAAAAAGTTGATCAAACAAATTATCTATATTGTGAATGGGATACATGTTCTTTATCATGATTTTATTAAGATCTCGGTAATCAATGAAAATGTGTATTGATCCACCCTTATTCATTAAGAAGAGAACAAGCGCACCCCACGGTGAAGCACTTCTGTGTATGAAAACCTTTTACAGATTCTCATGTAACAGCTTATTCTCCTCTTCCAACTCTATGGTGGACATTCTATTAGGAGTATTTTATATTTGAAGAGATCATGGAATAAGTTCATTTCAGTACTCAACAACTATATCTGGAGGAATAATAGACATCTCTTCTGGAAATACAATATTATAATCCCTCATGATGGGAATATCATCGAGCAATATTATCTCATTTCCCTCAATCATTAGATCTCGAAATGATTTATAATAAAGAATTTATCTACACACATTATACAATGACTCTAAAATAGATTCATCTTCCTCCTTATGCATTTATAGAATTGGTGATTCTTTGGGATGTGGAAAGTGATCATCCTCTACCGACAGTTGATGTTGGCTTCGTATAAAGATTGAAAATCCATGCCCAGGATAACATCAAACTCCCCTAAAGGATGTATGATGTTATTTGATGGGAGGTTCAGTCCAGAATCATTAACTGGGGAGGTGTTATAAACCATATACTCAATGATTCCCCCATTTTCTATTCTCATAGATAACATACCCATTAAATTTTATGGTGGTGTCTAAATAGTTTTAATTAACTTGCAAGATATGAGAGAATTCGTAGAACCAGAATCCAATAGTACGTTTGCAATTCTTGAATGAATAACTAGAATACCTTTCACCACATCATTGTCTGTCTCCACATAAGTAGTAGTGATAGAATAATCTGTTCCTTTATATGGAAAACCACCAAGATGAGATTCCATTTTCCTCTTCTTGTCACTGGGCCCACGATAAAAATATGAGTCTCTGATATCCATTTCAACCTTGAGGGAATGATAGATAATATCCTCATAGTTGTCGATGTGTTGAATTGATATCACTTTTCGTAGACTTTGGTTTAGTATACGAAGTAATCATTCCACATTTCATTATTTTATCATGAAAATGATAGAGGCCTACCTTGAAAGACCTGAAATTTTTTCTTTGTATGCCACAATTGACTCATCTTCTTTTCTGCTTAAGTCTTAGGAACTAACATTCCATCTTGATAAGTAGGGTTAGAGGAAAATATTTTTTGAAAAAAATTTCCTGGAATTCCTTCCAATACATGGAATCAATTTCCTATTGTGGCTTCATATTCTAGATCAATGTCCACCAAAATCGGCTTTAGCATAAAAATGATAGATCTCCATTATGAATTTATCTACTTCTATTCACTGTATCACATAGAATAACTTCTCAATGGAATTTTTACATTAATTCATGAGGAGGGGATCATAAGATCCATTAAACAATGGAGTCCTTGTCGTATGAATAATTAAAATAAAACATGCTCTATCCTTTAATTAGGATGGTGTTCCGCATGATTCAAGATATTATTCATAACATGAGCTAGATGAGAAAGTATTATCAAGAAGTTTTGAACACTCTTTCCTATCATATCAGTCATAGAATTAGGGAAATAATCACATTATCTATCACATTTTTTATTGGCATGTGTTATTCTTTTTCACGCCATTATCAATGAAAAATAATGTACAATTAGCCGTCTTTAATAAATAGCTATTGAGCATAAAAAGGAAACATGAACATAAGAGAATTAAATTATATAGGATAAGTATATCTAAAAATGTGATTCCCTAGGTTTCAATCAAGGTTATCCTTGATCTATTTCGTAACATATATTATTATGGTATTTTTTTCATTCCCTTAATAATGTTAATTTCTAATCTCATGAATTTATCGAAGAATATCCCCCCTAGAGTGTCAAACCAAGAGTGATGCAAGGACCATTTTCGTGCACCAGTTCCGATTCAAGTCTAGTAAAAAGAGGTATTTTTAGGTTTAACCCCTAGATACATTTGTTCGAGATCCACCTCTATCTATTTTTATCTATACTGGGATGTATTTACTTGATAAACTACATACTCTATACATATAAATATTTAGGGTTTTTTCTTATACTTAGTCTCATCCTTAATGTTCTTACTAAAGTTCTCTATTCCTAGTCTCCATAAATAACTAGACCATCCTCTGATACCGACTATATAAACCCTAGCCTTTTACATATAACATTACATGATTTTAAACGTAATTATACATCAGAGTACATTTTTAGTATCATAATATATAGTTCCATGGAATAATAGTTACATAAAACTTAAAACGTGGAACAAAATAAAAAATTTCACTATTTAATCATAATATTGATCTCTTAAACTCCATTATGCTCATTTATCTTCATAGGATAACCTATGTATAATGAGAACAAAGGGATGATCTAGAATTGTAGTAAGGGAAATAGCATAGTAATAAAGCTTTAGCACATTTGTTAGAAGTCATGGAATAATTATTTAAGAATGCATGGAACAAGTAAAATCATAACATATAAACATAAGATCATATAAGAATTGAGTCATAATAATGAGGAAGAAACATATATCATCAGTTTAGAATGAGTCAAGGATAAATTCTAAGATCATCAAACATTGTAGCACAGTCCAAGGCTAACGGCCAAGATCGTCGCACATGGTAGCACAAGCCAAGGGTAACTTCCATAACCTTCAAACATAACCACTCAGGAGAATCAAATTTACCCAATGCATTATAGTTCTATCTAGGTACACCCATCCTAACATTTCATAAATATTTTTTCCACAAAAATAATCATATGTAATAAATCTCAAACCGACATAAGGGTTAGCTTTGGAAGGAATTGGGTACAACAATCATGTCATAGAGAAAGACAAATGGGTGTATCAAAAAAGTGTCCATGAAAGAACGGAACTAAAATATACATGTAAATTCATAATGGAAAATATTAATTGATCATGGTATGATATTTATTTTATAAGTATCAACATGTAAGAAATTTATTTAATAAATGTTTTCATTAAATCTTTTTTGCACGATTTTAAGGAAAATAATTTAGGGCCTTTAAGATAGAAAATGGAACAATAATTTTATCAAACCATAAGTGAACCAAGAAGGTTATCATAATAAAAAATATTTTATTTTTAAAGATAATGACTTCTCAAAAAAGTGGGTGGAGAGCACTTGAAATCAGGTAAGAATTAAGGATGTTCCCTTAAATCATGTGTTCTAATCGAGAAGTATTAAGGAACAAATAACATAAAAAATGTATAAACCTGAAAGAGGATGAGGGATGGATATTCAAACATGAGAATGGGTCATATGGGAATAATTTATATTTTTTAAAACAAAGTAAAAGAAAACATTACTTGGATAAGAACAAAGATATAACCCAAAGGAATATATAATTTTCTAGTATAATCTGTTATGGAATAATGGCATAGTATTGGGTGTACTTAAGAGGGGTTAATGTGAGAGAAATGAGGTTATCCTATTTTATCCATCATGAGGGAAGTATGGGAGAGGTGAGAAATCATACACAATCATTAGGGGTTACACATAAAATGTGAAAACCTAGAGGACATTATTGAATAAAAATGAAATATTGAGGATCCCTTACCTTAAATCTGTTGGTGTTCTTTTCTTGAACTTAATGACCTGAATAATCAAATTATGTTAATTAATTAAAATATTCAGAACCTATTTTACTTGTAAAATATTTATTATATCATTTTTATGTTAATTCTTGACCTTTTTTATCGGTAAATTGGTTAAATTTAATTTTTCTAGTCCATTTGTTTTCGTTGTCTTTATGATCATTTTACTTATTTTCATGAACGTAGAATCACATAAAATGGGGATGGTTATACAAAATTGGAGTTATATTTTATTATTGATTGTCTAAAAGGTGACATGGTTTTAAATTTAATTTTGTTACTTAGAGTTATGTGGAATCATTATATAAAATATTAATTATAAACACATTGATTAATTTGGTGATTTTGATCATAATTAACTTTTTTTGAATCATTATCTTAAATCATATTTGAAAAAAGGATTCCCAAAAATAACATAATATAAAATAAATATTTAATATAAATGTTCAACCATAAAAAGTGTTTCATGAACAAAATTTAATATGGTAAAATAAATTGATAACCCATCATCCTTGAATATGAAAAATTAACAAATCTCAGATGGTGTTTTTGTTTCTTTTGTATAAAAGAAGGGTAAAAGAGATATGATGATATTTTATTATATTATCATAACAGCATTCTAGTACATGTAATTTTGTGGAGTTGTAATTAAATTTGGATGATGAGAGGTATAGATATAAAATAAAACAAGTGAACTAGAACATAAAGTAATAGAATTGAAAAGTGGAATTTACCACTTGAATAAAACTTCTTTGAGAGTCTCATAAGTTGAGATGATTAGGTATTTTGATGATACAAATAGATGTAGGATGTGGTGTAGGATATTGGGGAGATATTTGGGATAAATTTAGTCAAGGAACATGGCCTGATAGGAGTGAATGTAATAGGTAATGATGGATTCTAATTATAGTGAATGAGAGGAGGGTTTTCGTAATATTTGATTTTTTAGTTTATTAATTTCCTTCAAGACAGAGAATATTGATGATTACATGAAAAAATATTAATAAGTTCATGTTAATTAGATATTTTCTAACATAAATCACTTATGATGACATGAATAGTGGATTTAAATTATAACGAATTTATGAGGTATATTAACGTATTTTACTATTCTCCAAAAATTATGTTTGTCTTATCGGACTCCAAACATCTTACTTATCATATCCATGTATGTCATATTTTCAAAATTTCAAACATCGAAGTGTCAAAATTATGTTTAAAGGTCATATAGTCCTTATTAGTTCAATTTTTTAATATTTTAGATGATTATATGAAGTATTTTATATGAAACGAATTGCCATTTTAAAAACATTGTGTCGTTACAATTTCTTTAACCAAATACCATTTTACAAATTCTGTTTATTTTGAATTCTATTTTGACTATGTAAATAAAAGTAAATTAGTATCATATATTCAAGATGTATATGAAAAATGGATATTTTTCTTGCATTAAATCTAGGTATGAAGAATTATTTTGACTTACTCTGATGGGTGGGGCCCACTGTAGCCCCTTTATTCTTCGATAGGTCTTATGAGGAAAATATGTTGGCGAAAAACCCATCGAGTTTCTCTCCAAAAATCATATGGTTTTGTACCCATAGTATTAATCCATAAAAATGGTATAATAGTCCATGTTTTAGATGCATGACATCCAAAAAAAATTATTCTTTTAATTCAGTATTTAGTTATTAAATTCTCTGAAGTTTTCACTATGACAAAATATAACGATGCACTTTCATACCAAGAATATTAATTGTGTGTGTTTTTTAAAAATTCACTATGACATATTGATTATGCCTAATTTATTAGGATTCATATTTTATTTATTCATGTTTCTTCAATTTGTAAACATTACTGAGCATTTGATCTCACCCCTTTAATTTGATTTCTTTCCCATATTATGATGAATAGATCATTTACTATGTTTTCATGGATATAATTTATTATATTTTGTTATGTATCATATTTTTATTCCTTTCATATTATAAAATGGGTTCCATATATGTATCTCTTTTCTTCAATAATATTAAACTAGTCAGTCCTTCTAGATTTGATTCCATGTAATCATGTACGTGTAAAAAAATAATGCACCAACTCTGGGTTTGTAGGATAGGGGTATAACAGTTAAAAGGAACCTAGACCATTGCATAGACTAGAAGGCATCCATAAATAGGAAAATTTACTAAAGCGACATCTGATGGTTGTTTTTTGTTGGTCCTTCAAAAGAGTTGTAACTTGAAAATATCTATATAATCTATAAAAAAGAGATATTGATCCATCCCAACCAATATCAACATTATTTGGTTCACATGATTATTAGAGAATGGTATTTTCTTATCACATTGTATCACCTCCTATAATTTGTCCAGACTCTCCATATATATTGGAATATTATGGGCACTAATTCATTATTCTCAAAATAAAAAATTATGTATCCAACATTATTTGGGACAATTTGGATAATATTTGCACGTTGGGAGTTCGAGATTGGGTAGATTATTCCATCTCTTAATATTATTTCTACTTCCATTTTTTTTATTTCAAGGAGGATCAGGTTGATCCTTCATTATTTTCATCTTAATGTTTAATATCCATTTTAGAATAAATAATATATGTTCATTTGTTATGGATAATCCTCGAGATGTCCCATGATGTCCAGCATATTACCCTAGATTTATGTTTCATAATTTCCACTAGTTTGTGTTTATGGATAGGCACAAGATTACATGAAATTATGAATCAAAATTATCCCATTTTCGTTAAAAATATATATTTTAAATTTGATTTTAGTTACTAATGTTTGAGTTCGGTTGGGGGGGTTAGGTGTAACACCCCGAGATTTTATGAAAAATATTATTTTTAATTTCATTAATGTCTTGTGTTGTATGCTACACCAAAAGGAACTTGCACAACAAGAATCCTTGACTTGGCTTGCATTACACGCAATCACGACCTTCCTCGATAGCGTGTGTAGTACGCAATACCGAGTTTCACTAAACAACGATATGCTATTAAAATATTATTAAAACTAGCCTTTATGAATAGTAATAACCACTTTTTGAAATTTTGTAAATTTTATTTTTCTAAATGGACTTCATTTTTAGATTCGGAATATCGAAATCAGCTTAGGGTGAAATTTTGGTACTTTTCAGATAACTTTTATTTTCTAATGAATAGTGAAAATTACTAAATTTTAATTAAAAACACCCTTTTTAATCGAAATAATTAATAGTGATAAATTAATAATTTGAGTCGTTTTAAAGTATATTTAGAATATATTTTTACAATTTAATACAATGTTGGTCATTGGATGTAATTTCACATTTAAACCAGACATAAATAAGTGTCAATCTTTTTATAGTAATTATCTTTTAAGAACACGCTATATGTTTTTTCGACGGGAATTAATTATTAAATTAAATAATGCAACTGATATTTTTTGAATTTGGTAAAATAGACATCATTTTTGAGTTCATAATATCAAATATAGCTTAGGCCTAATTTTTAGTATTTTTCTAGAAACTTTCATTTTCTGATGAATAGTGAAACCACTATGTGGTAGTTAAAAAAATGAATTTTTCATAAAACATAATTTTATCGCTTATCTGAGTGGAATTTCAAAAATACGAGAGACACGGTTGATGTCAGTAAGTAAAATTTGGTTCAATGAGATTAAAATAATTTTTGGTGAATAGAAACTTTTTACTTTCTTTACCACGGTTAAAAGTAAATAGTGTAATTAAGGGTAAAAATGATATTATTATTACCCTAACAAATGTCCTAATTCTATTGGATAACTGTAATTCGACCAAAAACTACCTTAGAAATAAAATATGACCATTTAGTCCCACATGGATTAGATTAGGACATTTATTATTAATTTATTTAAAGAATGGTTAAAATAGTTAAAATCAACGTTTAATAAGTATATCATTTTTAATATAGGGTTATACATAAGATAAATTAGACTATAAAATTTCATTAGAAATATAAAACGATTTCCTACATAATTATATTTTATTTGTAATTTTTAGACTTTAAATAAGTTAATTTATTTATAACACAAAGATGATGCAGTAATTATCTTATTAATGTAATATTGACATAATTGATTTTATAAATACCCAAATAAATGTAATTTGAGACTTTTTATGAATTACACTAATTTTATAGGTTAATATGACATGTTATTCTTGATTTAATTAACTTTTTTCGAAATAGTCATTCTGTTATGATTTTCACAAAAATAAATTACTAAATAGTGTTAAAATTGACATAATATAGTTTTTAAAAAAATATTATATTATTAATTGTTATTTTATTCATAAAAATCTCAGAATCGGCCAAATGACTTAGATAAAGTTAGATATATTTATAATAAACAAATTGGTGTTCGTTTGGCTTGTTATAGTATGTTTATTAACCTTATATTATAAGAACACAAGAAGACACGGTAAAAGTAAAATTATTTAACTTAATGTTACATCTAAATGATATGGTTAAAATAGGAACCTAAACTTGTTTAAATTCTATTGGATGAGATTATTTCGACCCATACCCACATTATATTCGAAATAAACCAATTTGGAGCTATTTAAAACCGAATTTGACTTTATATTAAAATAATAGTTTTAGTTTTTCCAAAGGAGCTCCTCTCCTCCATTATAAAAGGGCACCTCCTCCCTCTCTTCCTCACACCTCATTGAGCCTTCTTGCTCGTACAAGCCATGCCAAATTCTCTTCTCCACTTCCCTAGCAACATCCTAGAGGTCCTGGTCTTCTTAAAAGACCAATTTTAGTGCCCTAAGAGGAGGACTCAAAGAGGCGCTTCAAAGAAGAGGTAATGTCCGTTACAGATTGTTTCAACTTTATTTCTTCTTCAAATTCTTCTTCCTAGGTTGTTTCATAAGGAAGTAATAACATCAGTATCACTAATATACTGATATTTTATTATAAGTATGAAACACCGCTATTTCACCATCTATCCATCCTACTGAAAATGAAATCACCGCGCGTGCGTACGTACGAAATACCGTCTCCACGCCGTGGTTTAATCTATTTTCCACCACCACCTTACTTGGATGGGTATAATGGTGTACATAATAACTATATATGATTATTGTAAATTGATATTGATTATGAAATAGTATACATACACTTTAATACAATTCCATGATCATGAGAATGATATCATCGCTCGTGCGTACGTACGGACTACTGTCTTCACGACGCGATGAGATTCATTATCCACGTTAACCATTCATGAAGGATTATAAAGTATATATAATAATTAATCATGAAATATATGACATAATAATTATACTTTATTTTTGTATATATATATGTATGTCATCTACTTAATTCCATTCAACTCAAAAAGTAATCGAAAACAGCGTTCATGCGTACGTACGACCTACCGTCTCCATGAATGGTGTTTTTCTTTCCATTTACTGATATATTATATATATGTATATTCTGAATATATATTATATATAAATCATGTTTTATATTCTGGAGTTAAGTAATCATGATCTAAGTAATCATATGAATAATTACATGTCAAAACAGGGATGACAAATGAAACGATTTTACCCAAAACGATCTTTAACATGGAATTTACAAAAGAACGGGTAATATAATGTCATAAGTGAACCATATATGATATCATAACAATGAGTATGATTCTGGAATAAGTCAATTACATTATTTAAATCATTATACAGGAGGTTCGGACACTTACGAAGCAAATCCGACCTATGGTAAGGGAAATATCACAATCTCATTTTTATCCGAGATTGTTTATACTTTGGTATTTACTAGGGTGTATTTTGTCATCCACATCCATTTTTCCTCAATATGTAATATTTATATCCTTATATAATAGTTTATTTCCAATTTTACCCTTCAGTGAGTTTTTAGTAAAAGATATGAATGGAATCTTTTGTCGTTTTTCGTACGAGGTACTTTTTGACTTTTCTGACAAAAGTACGAGAAGAATGTTTTTTTAACTTATATGGAATGAATGGATTTTTTTAAAAACAAATCAAGAATCTTCCTTTACAAGTTTTAAAGTTTATTTTTAATCAACTTCTTTTAGTTTAAAATTGTATGACATGTTAAGAAAACAAAAAAATGTTTTTTTTGAAGTAGAAAGGATATTTTCCTCAATAATGGAGTTCAAGAGTTTTATCAGAATTATTTTCCATCTAAGATAATATAGGGTTCTATTTCTATCCCTACTATTACATTGATTTGATTAAGTTGTGATGGAATTAGTTTTATGAATTCCTTTATCTTATATGAATTGTTTTATGATGTTATGATATTTAAGAATCCCATTTTTATTACATGGGTTATGAAATGATGTATGATTTATGATTTTGTGGCACACATAAAAATGGTATCATTATGAGATGGGTGGGACCTATGTCTCCCTCCAATGAATTGGATAAAGATTTTATATCTCATGAGATAGACATGGCTGGAACGGCAGGTTAAACCGGTTCAGTGAAACAGGACTGAAAGGAGGAGTGAACTCGGTTCAGAAATGGACTTTGTCCACTAAGATAGTCTTGGAAATGAGTCTTGACTAATAAGAAATGATTCTCTATGATTATGTGTGTATTCCAAAAAGTTTCATATTTTAAGTTATAATTCTTGGGATTACATATCACTACTATGATTTATCCCATTATGATTTCTTTTGCAGGTTATGATTTCCAAAAGTTTTGTTCTTATGTATATGATGTGATTGATATTTATTTTGATAACCCTTACTGAGCATTTGAGCTCACCCTTTTATGTTTTCTTTTCCCCAGGATATAAAGAAAGGTTTTAGGTAAAAAAAGGAAGATCTTTATTGGAGATGTTGAAGATCATTCACCGCGATTAGAAGATTATATTCCGAGTTTCCAAAGACACTAAACTATTACGGTCCTTGTGTGTGTGTTTTTGTTATGTACTAAGTATTCCGCAAAAGTAATGTAATGTCCATGTACGTTAAGCTTTGGGTATCTACAGTTGGTATCAGAGGGAGGTTTAGTCAAGCTTTGGAAACTAGGATGCCAGAACTTTACTGATATCCTTAGGGATATTTCTAAGGCATGTCTAGGGATGTCCCTAAGGTTAAGTATAAGTATAGCTTATAGTACTATAATTACGGTAACCCTAGATGTTAGATATTGAAGTCACTACCCCTTTATTATATTGTTTTCCCTAGCGTTATTTTTGCCTATCACACTATTCTTTTTGTGTTTTAGATGATGGTTGGAACCCGAAGGAACCGTGTTGATCAATGTAATGGACAATGCAATGATTGTCCTCCTGGACAAACAAATGTTATGGGAGATGGAGTGAAAAATCTTATTGCTATACTTACACAGGCTATGAGTCATTCTGGACTTCCAAATGAGCAGATAAGGGAACAATATTCTATTGAGTCCTTCAGGAGGCAACATCCACCTTCATTCAGTGGGTCTTCTGATCCACTAGTTTCTAAACAATGGATCAGTACTACTGAAAATATATTTTCAGTTTTTCAATGTTCTGAACACGATAAAGTCATCTTCGCTGTGTATCATTTGGAAGGTGATGTTGATCAATGGTGGAATCTTATCAAGAATATGAGTCCAAGAGATGAAATTGAGTCCATGGAATGTGACGAGTTCAAGAACTTATTTTTCAATAAGTACTTCCCTCGTATTAATTGAAAAAAGATGGAGAAGGAGTTTCTTGAACTAATGTAAAAGGATGATGAATCTGTTTGTATATACGAAGAGAATTTTACAAGGCATGAAAGGTATGCATCTGGATTTATCATCCAACCTGAAAGTAAAGTTGATCCATTCTCCAGTGGCTTCAAACCAAATCATAGAAGGGCATTATCTACAAGAGACTTCAGTAGCTATGAAGAAATTGTGCGTTGTGCAATCAAGGTAGAAATGGAAGTTGGTGTTACTTATCCATCTCATAGTTTTGACAAGAAATGAAAGATGGATTTCAATGAGAAATCTCAGAATAATGGTGAAAAGAAGATGAATGTTTCCTTATGGTCAATGTGTGGAAAGAAGAATGGTGGAGATTGTCTTAAGGGGGCTAGAAAATGTTTTATGTGTGGAAAAGAAGGTCATCGAGAAGCTGTGTGTCGATGTAATGGAAAAAGAGTTTCTAATGATGTGAATAAAGAATAGACTGCAGAGAACGAACCACCAACACTTCAATGCTTCAAGTGCAAGGAAATGTGGAATTATGCTAATAAATTCCCTAATCCAAGTGTTAGTGATGATCTACATGAGCAACCACTTAAGGAAAAGGACAATGGGAAGTCACATGCGATCACTATTGGCGATGTTGAATATGACAACGATGTGGTGGAATGATTAAGTGTTTATGTAATGGGATTTCAAAATAATTTTTTTATAGTATCATGTAATATTGGAATATTTATGTATTGGTCTATTGTGTTATTCAATAATTTTATGGTACCGGTAACCCTGGAAAGTGATTAAGATATTTTTGGAAATAAGATGATATGCGCAAACGAGAAAATGAAATGTTTGACTGTATTCATGAGATAATGATTGATATAAGGACTAAGTGATATCATGGTTTGAGTATATAGAATTTTGAGGATTTTGGTATGTGGAAAGTGTTAACTTTTAGCTGCATTCAAGTTTTCACTAAGGGTCAATGGGTATTCATTCTTCAAGAGAATACATGATTAAGGTATTCACATATTGGTAAATTGACCAACAAGATATATCTTATGATATATGGGGGATAAATGATGGAATTCACGTGATTGTTATGTGACATTTCAAGTAATCATTTTCCTTATACTATGAGCTTGGACCGATGTATTTTAGATAAGCCTAAAGATTTGAATAGATTCTGTTGGACATAAGTTAGGATAGAACTTTTTTCGATATTATTGATGGGATGTTATAGTAATATAGCTTTAGAAAAAGGATAACCTGCTGGATGGGCGACAACCCATCGCATCAGACAAGGCTGTGGGAATCGAACCCACAACCGAAGTGCGACTGGCCTTTATTGCCTACCACTGGCCTACATGAAGTCCCTGTTTAGTAGAAAATAGTTTTATTATATTATGCAGTATGATATATGAAGTATAAGTCCAATTTAGGAACCATATATGATTAATCTCACTGTAGATGGACTTATGTATTTTTTGATAACTTTTATAACCTTTTGTTTGAGACAGATGGAATGACCCATCATTCTATCACTTGATCTGCTAACACATCACGAATGACAAATACAACTTCATTTCATTAAGAGATGAAGTGGAAATTGTCCAAAGAACGACCAACAGTGAGACTATACCAAAATCATGAAAGTATTTCTTCTAATTCCAATTTCATCAACTTTAGGGAAATGATATTGAAATCCAAAAATGTTGTCCTATTGCTCTTATATCTGAAGAATCGGATGGTACCTTAGATCATCACAAATTTATGGCTTTGTGATTGCTGGATTTTCCATAGCCATGTTCTCTACCACTATCCATCAGAACATGATGGTTAGATTTCTCTTCCATATCCATATTTTTACCTATGTGGAAACCCAGTGATTAGTTTATTTGGGTAACCGTTACGTTTCATAGTTTTGTTTTTAAACATTGGTTTTGGTATTCCTTTTTACTATGTTGGTTTCTATTAAAGAAACTTTCGATTAGTAAACCATTTATAACCCCGACGAATTTTTAGGTTGAAATTCATTTTAAGGGGGGTAGAATGTAACACCCCGAGATTTTATGAAAAATATTCTTCTTAATTTCATTAATGTCTTGTGTTTTATGCTACACCAAAAGGATCTTTCACAACAAGCATCCTTGACTTGCCTTGCATTACACGCAATCATGACCTTCCTCGATAGCGTGTGTAGTACGCAATACCGAGTTTCCCTAAACAATGATATGCTATTAAAATATTATTAAAACTAGTCGTTATGAATAGTAATAACCACTTTTTCAAATTTTGTAAATTTTATTTTTCAAAATGGACTTCATTTTTAGATCCGGAATATCGAAATTAGATTAGGGTGAAATTTTGGCACTTTTTAGATAACATTCATTTTCTAATGAATTGTGAAAATTACTAAATTTTAATTAAAAACAACCTTTTTAGTCGAAATAATTAATAGTGATAAATTATTAATTTGAGTGGTTTTATAGTATATTTAGAATATATTTTTACAATTTAATACAATATTGGTCATTGGATTAAATTTCACATTTAAACCAGACATAAACAAGTGTCAATCTTTTGATAGTTATTATCTCTTAAGAACACGCTATATGTTTCGACGACGGGAATTAATTTTTAAATTAATTAATGCAACTGATATTTTTTGAATTTGGTAAAATAGACATCATTTTTGAGTTCATAATTTCAAATATAGCTTAGGCCTATTTTTTTGTATTTTTCTGGAAACTCTCATTTTTTGATGACTAGTGAAACCACTATGTGGTACTTAAAAAAATGATTTTTTCATAAAACATAATTTTACCGCTTCTGTGATTTTAATTTCAAAAATCCGAGAGACACGGTTGATGTCAGTAAGTAAAAAGTGGTTAAATGAGATGAAAATAATTTTTGGTGAATAGTATCTTTTTACTTTTTTTACCACGGTTAAAAGTAACTAGTGTAATTAAGGGTAAAAATGATATTATTATTATCCTAACACATTTCCTAATTCTATTGGATAAGTTTAATTCGACTAAAAACAACCTTTGGAATAAAATATGACCATTTAGGCCCACTTGGATTAGATTAGGACATTTATTATTAATTTATTTAAATAAGGGTTAAAATAGTTAAAATCTATGTTTAATAAGTATTTCATTTTTAATATAGGGTTAAACATAAGATAAATTCGACTATAATTATTCATTATAAATATAAAAAGATTTTCTGCATAATGATATTTTATTTGTAATTTTTAGACTTTACATAAGTTAATTTATTTATGACACAAAGATGATGCAATAATTATCTTATTAATGTAATATTGACATAATTGATGTTATAAATACCCAAATAAATGTAATTTGAGATTTTTTATGAATTTCACTAATTTTATAGGTTAATATGACATGTTATAATTGATTTAATTAACTTTTTTCGAAATAATAATTCTGTTATAATTTTCACAAAAATCAATTACTAAATAGTGTTAAAATTGACATAAAATTGTTTTTAAAACAAATATTATATTATTAAATGTTATTTTATTCTTCAAAACCTAAGGTTCGTCCAAATTACTTATATAAGGTTATATATATTAATAATAAACAACTTGGGGTTCTTTTGACTTGTTATAGTAATTTTATTAACCTTATAGTATAAGAACACAAGAAGACATAGTAAAAGTAAAATTATTTAACTTAATGTTAAATCTAAATGATAGGGTTCAAATAGGAACCTAAACTTATCTAAATTTTACTGGGTGAGAGTATTTCGACCCATCCCTACCATATATTCTAAATAAACCAATTTGGAGCTATTTAAAACAAAATTTGACTTTATAATAAAATTATATTTTTAGTTTTTCCAAAGAAGCCCCTCTCCTCCCTTATAAAAGGGCACCTCCTCCCTCTCTTCCTCACACCACTTTGAGCCTTCATGCTCGGCCAATCACTGCCAAATTCTTTTCTCCACTTCTAAGGAACATCCTAGAGGTCCTGGTCTTCTTCAAAGACCAATTTTAGTTCCTTGAGAGGTGGACTCAAAGAGGTGCTTCAAAGAAGAGGTAATGTCCGTTACCGATTCTTTCAACTTTATTTCTTCTTCCACTTCTTCTTCTTAGGTTGATTCATAATGAAGTAATAACATCAGTATCAATAATATACAGATATTTTATTATAAGTATGAAACAACCCTATTTCACCATCTATCCATCCTATGGAAAATGAAATCATCGCGCGTGCGTACGTACAGAATACCGTCTCCACGCCGTGGTGTAATCTATTTTCCACCACCACCTTAGTTGGATGGGTATAATGGTGTACATAATATCTATATATTATTATTGTAAAGTGATATTGATTCTGAAATAGTATACATACACTTTAATACAATTCTGTGATCATGAGAATGATATCATCGCTCGCGCGTACGTACGGACTACCATCTCCACGACGCGATGAGATTCATTCTCCACGTTAACCATTCATGAATGATTATAAAGTATATATAATAAGTAATAATGAAATATATGACATAATAATGATACTGGATTTATGTTTATATATATGTATGTCATCTACTTAATTCAATTCTACTCAATAAGGAAACGAAAACAGCGTTCAAGCGTACATACGGCCTACCGTGTCCATGAACGGTGTATTTCTTTCCTTTTACTGATCTAGTATATATATGTATATTCTGAATATAAATTATATATAAATAATGTTTTATATTCTGAAATTAAGTAATCATGATCTATGTAAACATATGAATAATTACAATTCAAAACCCGAAGGACAAATGAAATGATTTTACTCAAATCGCTCTTTAACATGGAATTTACAAAAGAACGGGTATTATAATGTCATAAGTGAACCATATATGATATCATAACAATGATAATTATTCTGGAATAATTCAATGACATTATTTAAATCATTTTATAGGAGTTTCAGACACTTACAAAGCAAATCAGACCTAAGGTAAGGGAAATATCATGATTTCATTTTTATCCGAGATTATTTATACTTTGGTATTTACTGGGGTGTATTTTGTCATCCACATCAATGTTTCCTAAATATGTATTATTTATATCCTTCTAAAATAGTTTATATCCAATTTTTCCCTTTGGTGTGTTTTTAGTAAAATATATCAAAGGTATCTTTTGTCGTTTTTTCGTACGAGGTACTTTTTGACTTTTCCGACAAAAGTACGAGAAGAATGGGTTTTAACTTATATGGAATGAATGGATTTTTTAAAAAAAAATTCCAAGAATCTTCCATTACAAGTTTTAAAGTTTATTTTCAATCAACTTCTTTTATTTTAAGATTGTATGAAATGTTAAGAAAGGAAAAAAATGTTTTTTTGAAGTTGAAAGGATATTTTCCTCAAGAATGGAGTTCAAGAGTTTTATCAAAATTATTTTCCATCTAAGATAATATAGGGTTATGTTTCTATCCATAATATTAAATTGATTTGATTATTTTGTGATGGAATTATTTTGATGAATTCCTTTATCTTATATGAATTTTTTTTATGAATTCATGATATTTAAGAATCCAATTTTTTTTACATGGGTTATGCAATGATGTATGATTTATGATTTTGTGACACACATAAGAATGGTATCATTATGAGATTGGTGGTACCTATATCTCCCTAAAATGCATTGGGTAAATATTTAATATCTCATGAGATATACATGGCTGGAACGGCAGGTTAAACCGGTTCAGTGAAACAGGACTGAAACGAGGAGTGAACTCAATTCAGAAATGGACTTTGTCCACTAAGATAGTCTTGGAAATGAGTATTGACTAATAAGAAATGATTCTCTATGATTATGTGTGTATTACACAAAGTATCATATTTTATTTTATGATTATTGGGATTAAATTTTACTACTATGATTTATCCCATTATGATTTCTTTTGCAGGTTAAGATTTCCAAAAGTTATGTTTTTATGTATATGATGTGATTGATATTTATTTTGTTTACCCATACTGAGCATTTGAGCTCACCATTTTATGTTTTCTTTTCCCCAGGATATAAAGAAATGTTTTAGGTAAAAAAAGGAAGATCTTTATGCGAGATTTTGAAGATCTTTCACCGCGATTAGAAGATTATATTCCGAGTTTCCAAAGACACTAAACTATTACGGTCCTTGTGTGTGTGTTTTTGTTATATAATAAGTATTCCGCAAAAGTAATGTAATGGACATGTATGTTAAGATTCAGGTCTCTACATTAAGATTATTTCAATCCACATTCCCTATATTGGTATCCTTCATATAAAAAAATATTAATGGAATATTTGGGAAACACATTGTAATAAATATCATAAATTTCGTCAAATTTTTTGACATTAAAAAATGTTTTATATAATGATTAATTTCAAAAATATATTCATCAAAAAGGTTGGGTGTTTCTAATTTTTATTTTAATTATATTATAGCATAAAAAATTTCAATTTACTCCAATGAAGAATAAATTGATTTATAATTTTTTAATGTAAAAACTGATTTCCCCGTACATGGGTATTTCATTCAGTGAAGGATATTGAAATCACATATTTCCTCACCAAAATCCATAGAATGGGTATCTTTATTTAAATATATTATGTTTTTATTGGTATTTAGTAATGAAAAATCTAAAATGATGGGACAATAATCTTTAACTCTTCCTGCTTCCATGTAGAGAGTGTAGAAGTTTGTAGAGAATAGAAATCATTAAAAACATACCAATACATCTTCAAGAACATATAATTGGTAGGAAATTGTTTAATTAGTGACTTCCACATCCACAAAGACATTTTTGAGTTCCCCAATCCATCAAGAATAATAAACTAAACAATACATTAAATTATTTGACACTCTAAAATCACAGAATTCCTTCGAAAAAGTGTGCTTTATTATGATGTTTGTGATATAGAATGTACCCAGATCATGAAATTTATTAATAATTTGTGGGGTAAAAGGGTATAAAAATTATTACCTAATCATACCTATTAATTTATTTTCAATACACGACATCCACATCCAATATATTTAATAAATTTTTCATACCTTGGGATTTATTATATGCCCAACAATAAAAAAACATTGATTTATATTTTTTTGAACACCTCAATGATCACCAGTTTCATTTCGTATTCATTGGTTTTCATGGTTAATTTCATAATTATAAGTAATGGAGTATGGGGTTGTCGTGGGTTATCTTGTTTATATTCCCCTTTGTCTTTATTGATAGGAGGATACTTCTCAACTTCCTCTTCAGGTTCTTTTTCTATGGTAAATTCATTAGGTATTCTGAGACTAACACATCCAAATTCAATATCCATGCGTAATCATTCACTGGATAAAATCTCCTTAACAATATTTAATGTAATATAACTACTATTTCAATTAGCATTATGGATTAGTTGAGTAGTAATATTGCTCAACCCTGAATTTACCAGGTTATTGAGGGTGGTCATTAGTTGGATGCACTATCATTATAATTCATTCAACCCTAATCCATGAGTGGTGAGTGTGATTTTTTTGACTGTTTTAATATTATATTACATCATGGAAGGATCTTGATATTCCCTATGCTAGTATCTTGTGTATGGTTGGAATATTTGTCCATATAATGGTGGGGATGGAAACATTGTTGGGAAGCATGTTCAAAATCTTGATTGAATTGTGTCCTTTGTGTTTATTATCTCCCAGAACCAAACATATTGGTGGTAAATTTTATAAAACCATTTTTACCACATGGTTTATTAATTAACATCCTCTAAAAAATGAATCATAGTTTAAAACCCCTTATACGTGAGGATATCTATTGTTTTAATAATCCTGAGAAAATAATGTTATTAGATCTGAAGGGGTGTGGTTGGTGATTTTTCCTTTTCCTTGTTTACAACTAGCTTTCAAAAAATAGTGGTTAGTTCTTCAATTTCATTTTTTATTAAAGGATATTTGACTTTTTTTCTGATATACACCTCTAGTTGCAGTCATTGATTCATTTTTTTGGAATTTTGGGAGATTAATTCTATCAAATCTCTAACTTCATATGGTGACTTATCAATCAGTTCTCTTACAGAAGAATGATCTACTAGGTTCCAGTCATTTTCCATCAATCATTTGTAAAATTACACCAAAACGTTATGTTCTTCGTGGGGTTGGTGTGGGTAAGATATAGTCAATTTATTATACCTTTCCAAAAACCTATAGTGAGATTATCGAGTTTCATACATGATTTCATTGATCTGCATCCTTCATTGATAACTCCGTCAAAAATGGAAAAAACATTATAGGAAGGCCCTGTATAAATCATCTCATGATGTGGCTTCTCTAGGTTTCATATATTAAAGTGACTCATTGGATACCTATTTATGGGAGAAGGGGAAATCCCTCTAGCCAATTGGTGCCTCAGTGAATCCTTCAGTTCTGAATCCATTGAATACTTCTTTAACATCTCCAAATTCTAATTGTCATCTTCACCAGAAAATATATCGAATTTAATCATAATTCTAGTAATTCTAGTTTTATGTTCACAATCCTATTTGTAATTAAACATACATTGTTGGTAAATAATGATGAAATTAGGTGTATAAATTTCCCTCAAAGAAATTTTTCACTTGATCAATATTATACTCCTTTTTTACTTATTAATATAACTCTAGTGGAAGAAATTAAGTTTCTCGGTGTAGTGGAAGCATGTGATGGGTGGTGCCAAACTTTTGTTTTTTACCATAATAGATTATAAATCCACGATCTATATATCTATGAACGTCTTGATCTATGGTTGATCCAAATAAATATATAATTGAATATTATTCCTAAATGGAGATATAAGATCATCACATATTATATATAATTTATATAATTAAATAAAGAATTAACATTCATGAATACATTCATCAATTATAAATATGGGGACAGATCTATGGTCCACCGTCATTGTTTTGTATAAACCATGTGTATATTTTCACTATTGGTGATCCACATGTGCTCCATGAATCTATAGTTGTCACCAAATGAATCTTTGGGTTCTAGCATGGTAGATCATTGAACATGAATCATCGTCCTTTTATTGGTTTGATAACTGCTTCTAATAAATTGATATTGATCTGATGGATGGTGATTTATCTCTATTCGTGGGAGCATTATAGGAGAAGGTAGATATCTAGGATTTATAGGAGTCTTCATGTCCTTATTTCACAACAAAAACATAGTAATTTTAACTCTTGGTAAAATAAATCTATCTGATTTGTTTCAGTTTTAGAAACCTATAAAGACCCTTAAAATGTTATAGACTCTGCTTTTCAATTGAAAGTACAATGTTATCTTTCATGTTTCCCCTCTTACTCACATATATAGATTTTTTTGAACGATGGTATTTATGTTTATTTGGTCTCAGTTTAAGATCAAAAAATTAATATCAATGTAATAGTGGTGTAAAATTCTTTCTTTCTCTCGATTGTTTATGCTAAATATGATTCGTAAGCTAGCAACTACCTCTTGAGAGATGTGAACTCATTTAAATTAGAAGGGTTTCATAGGATGGTCGTAGGAGACTTATGTATTATGTAAATAATAATAGAGAAAAATGTTTGTGTCCTATTCTCTAGGATTTATAATCAAGAATATATGGATTTAATGGAAAAAATTAGCTCTTAGACGCTGGTTTTTCTGGAGATCATTTTACATTGTTTAATAACCAGTGTGGGAACCAACACTCATGGAGTCACCTAGACCAATGCCTTATTAATGGATCATTTATCTCTGCAATTCCTATTATTAAATTATTTCATCATGCTCATGAACTTTTAGACCACTCCACTCATTTAATTTCAAAGCATTCGTGGATAGAAGGTGATGATTACTTTCTCTTTTCTTCCACTTGGGATGATATGCCAATGTTTCTGGACCTAGGGAGGCTTTCCTGGGACCACATCATTAGAGTTAACCCCTAGAAATTACTACATTATAACCTAATGTATCTAAATATTCCACATTGTTCATTGGTCAATACATTACCTTCAGGAGAACAAGAGTTGGAAATTCTTGATAAGGACATACATCGGCTTGAAACCAGCCTTGATGCTACCCGGGATGAAGAGGTCTTAGCTACGTTGATCTATAAGAATTATGAATTATAAATGTTTCTATTCATGTAGGTTCACTTATCCCTTAAAAAATCAAGAGTTATATGGATTCATGAAGGTGATAGAGATATTGAATACTTCCATGCATTACATAATGAAAAATACATATTTATGTATTATAATTTCTTTCTAGAAGATGTAACCTACTCTAATGGAACATACATTGTTTGTGTTTTTTGGATGACAGCAATATCATTTTTAGTTATTTCATCGGGGTTTTTATGGGTTTAATGAGTCACTAGAGGCCTATTTCACATAGAGTTGTGAAGTTATTCCTGTAAGAATAAAAAAATCTTCTCCTAGGACATGTTTGCAAAGGAGGGTAAGAGAGTTGGCTTCCATCCCCAGTATTCCATTGTGATATTTCCCCATGACCAACTTGGGTGCACTTGTATACCTGTACCTTATGCTCATCAAGAAATTTTATAGGGTTTCATGGAAAATATTGTGTTTGATTCTCAAATGGAAGAATTAGTTCTTAACCTTTTTAAGGAGAATCACTTTGATCAAATCCATTATGTCATCCATTACTAGGCACAAATTTGATACTACTATGATTCCAACGAATGTTATCTCTAAAATTGAGAAATAATTGAGAGGCTTATTTTGTGATGGAACCTGGATGGAAAATTTCACTGGGCCTCTTGGACTAAGCTTCTCAAAACTATTAATAAAGGGTTTATAACCCCATTAGTATTTTAGATTCCATGAATGGTCTTCTTGCTAAACATTCATTTGAAATATTATAGGGAAAATAATTTTTTGGTAAACACATGTTGAACTCCTACAGTAATGAGGGGACCTCTTCTTTATTTAGACCTTCCAAGATTACATTAGTGTTTTAACCGTATATTTCAACAATGATGGAACACAATCACTGGAATATTGGAAATGGTGAATTCAACTATTTGGACCATAATTTCTATGGAACTCTTCTTGTATTCCCACTCATCCCCAGCCCTAATATTACATTAATGGAGTCTTGGAATTATCCCTCTCTTAGTTGTGCATGACTGGATAATAACCATAGAAATGTTTTTGGGAAGATTAAAATTTCTAATGGGCTCGATCATGGTGTGTTAACCAATTATGCTTCAATTTTGTTCAAAGTAAAAGATTTTCATAATCTCCAACCAGTTTCTATTTTCCATGACTCATTGGGTGAAGCATTTTGGTGAAACAGTCTACTGATGATGTTCTTTTTTCTATTGTGGTGAGTTTGGAAAAACGAACTATCTAATGAAGAGAACATTTTGAGGGGATGGATTATACTCACCTATAAATGATTTTACTAAAATGTACTAAAATATGAGTTCGTGATTCACCTTTTCTTCAATAGATTCTAGGAGTTAGAGGTGTAGGGAGCCTTTGGTTAGTTTAAATGTTTCATTGGACAGATGGACATAGCTAGGTCCTTTTTTCTTCAATGGTTCCATGGTGCTACGATTTCTAGCCCTGAGAGGAGGGCCTTACTATTCATCCTCATTATTGGATATTAGATAATTTGGTTAGATAGAAATGAGTCTCGATATTAGTCCACTTAGAGTAATGTCTCGAGTATCATATATAAAACATTATCTCTTGTTCTGGATTTCTACATGTTGAGCAAGGACCTGGTGGATTGCCCATCCCTATCATACTTGAACCCATGGATTTCATCTCTCCATGTTCATTATCCATCATGGGGAAAATATGTAAAATTTATTCCACCTCTATTTGGGATGAAACTCCGCATTGATAAATTTTCCTCAATCAGATCCATGCATGGAAGTGGTCCGACGAGAGACCCCAATGGTTCAGTTATTTTGGATTTCTATAAATTATATGGAAGAGGGGACTCTCTTAAAGGGGAATTCCTAGCCATCCTTACCATTTTTCATCATTGTTCATAGAGAGAAATCCCCATCGGTTATATCGAGACCAATACTATCACTACATTCAATGCTATTTTAGTTAATATCCATATCCCTAGGGCCATCGAGTACTCTATAATAAGGTGCAATTGTGTTATGAACTACAAAATATGCATTTTTCATACCAGGAATGAGGGATATATAGTGGCAGACTATCATGATTCTTGTGAACCTCAATATAACTTCTATATCCTATTCACTAGTCATGGATCTATTTCCCTCAAGGGTGCTAAATTTGTTCAAGAATTTGACCTTGGGACACATCACATCATACCCCCATAAGTGTATAATTGTTCTCCCTTCATTATATTGATAAAATAAAAAGTCTTTTGGTAGGTAAGGTTAAAATTATATAATTTCACAAGTTCCCTTAATTATTTATTTAATCCTAGAAATACCCCTTGTCAAATAATAATATTTATTCTTGATATATAATTAACTTGTGAGTTAAAATTAATATTATTTAATTAGATAATATTCAATATTTGTTAATTCTCATCGGACCATTTAACTCTATCCATCATTACTCCATAATATTTATTAGGTTATTAATAATGTATATTTATTTATCAAACAAATATCATTTCATTATTATCCAATTAATAAATAACTATTATATTCACTAAATCGAAAATAGATATTTATTAAATATTCTACTAAAATTATATTCTATCGATTAAATATTGATGGATTAAATTTGATCGACAATACAGAAATAATTTTTAAACCATGTGTGGGAATAATATTTATTCAACCATTTAAATAATAAATAATAATATATTAATTAACTGATATTCAAGATACACTTAGTGTGTGACACTCTAGTCCCCTTTTCCCATGACATTAGGAAAATGAGACTAAATTCCAAGCTTAGTATCTAGGAAAGGCCAAGGAAACAATAGAAAAAGAGGTTATTGTCTCAATGAAATTTTACCACATACAGACACTTACTATATAATATAATAACCTATTCGCAATATCTCAAATCAAGCAGGTTGAATGCTAGTTCCTTGACCCTATGTGCTTGAAATCTCTTTCTTTGTCTTTTTGGAAATAAAAAATTCCTATAGAACACCCTGGACATTGATTTTTTTAGGCAATATCATTTACACAAAATGGCATGAGATATAAACATTCTTTAAAGAATATTGGGGATAAATTGTTTCTCAAATTATTCCTTAATTTAATATTACTCTTGATACACCCAACATATCCTACCTCCCAACAAATATATGTCGTCAAAGAATTCATCAATATATTGAAGTATTCAAATGATAATATCCATTAAGAAAAATATTAAATTATAAGGACCAATAGACATGTATGTAGATAGGAACATTCAGTGACACGTATAAATGTGGATTTCCTAAAAGTGTGTATCAACCCCATAATATCGTACTAGATATTACCAAGGGTTACACCATGAGTAAGTGATACAAATTCATATGAGTCTCCACCCCAGATGCTTGTATAATTTACGTTCTTGAAATGATATAATTGGGATATAGAACATTTATTAAAAAATAATGTCATATCATTTCAGGTTCTCATAATAGTGTGGATCTCCAATGACCATTTCGTGGGATAGTCACTCTTATGAAATTATCACATACTATGTCATGTAGGAGAATAGTCATGATATGATAAGTAGTTTATTAATATTCAAAATAATGAATACATGTTTATCATAAACTACATAGAAGGTGTTTCAAGGGAACCAAATCCAATATAATCCCACATGAATTAGATCAAACTACTAATAACCTTAAGTCTGCTAACTCTCACATGATAATCAAGCTTTTACGGAGATAGTCCTTTAGTCAAGGGGATGACCAAGATCTCTTTCATAGGTACTCTACTCACTATAAAATCACCCATTTTATAGAAATATCATATGATCTTATACATCTAGTGTATATTCTTTGTATGTTGGTGTGACCTTAGCTATTTTGAAAGAGCCACCACTATAGTATTATCACAATACAATGTGATCATAGCATTAATACTAGGAAAAACATAAAGATCCTATACACAGTTATAATTCCAAAGAACTTATTTGGATACATTTAAAGCCTCTATATACTAATTCAATGTTCTAGTATCACCTACAACTGGATGTTTTGAATTCAACAAACTCATAGCTCCTCCATTGAGATATAAAACATATCTCGATTTATACTTTATATTATTCTGATCTATCTGAAAACTATAATCACCATAACCAATACTGAACAACTCTTAATCTCATCCAAACACTAGGAACATATCCTTAGTTCTTCTCAAATACATAAGGATAACATTCAAAGGAGTCCAAATATGTTCTCCTTGATTAGCATGGTATATTCCTACCATTCTTAATGAATTGGAATACTCATGTCTAGTAAATAACATGGAATACATTATTGATCATATCCTTAAAGCATATGGGACTTTACTCATTATTTCTTACTCATGTTGTGTTTGATAACACATTTTCTTTGAAATATGTAAACCTTGTGACAATGGACACAATCTCTTCTTTGGTTGTTCCATACTAAATCTCTTTAGTATTTGGTCAATATATGTACTTTTTCATAGTCTAATAAGAATCTTGGATGTATCATGAATGATCTTCATCCCTTTAATGTAGGCGGATTAACCATGTTATTTAATGTGGAAACACTTTGTTAACTAGTCCATAATGGATTGTAAGATTGGTATGTGATTTCCAATAAGTTATTTTTCTTCAATATATACAAAAAGAATAATGAACAGATTCCCAGTAAACATTTTGAAAACACATGCCTAACATTCATTCAGAATGAAACAAAATTAATTTAGGGATTCATCGAATAAAATTTTCCACGACATAGATTCTTTCTTCAATCTTTAAATTGACCTCTCTAACCTGAAATTTCTCTTGGTATCACATGGAATCAGTGATTCTTTAGGTTGTGTCATATATAAATACTATAGATGGTTACCATTAAGGAATTTAGATATTAAATCCATTAACCAAATATCTGAATAATGGTAAACTACTATGAGATTTATAATTCTGATGGATTTAAACGAATAAAACGGGTGAAATGGTTTCATCATAGTAAATTCCATGACACTATTTAAACCCTTTAGCCACTAGACTTGATTTATAGGTACTTACATTACCTTTCATGTCTGTTTTCCTCTTGAATACACATTTTCATCTAATATGATTAACATCAACTAAAGAAATGACCAGTACCCAAAATTTAATCTGACACATGGAATCCATTCCAGAATTCATGCCTTCTCGACATCATGCAGCCGGTACGCTCTCAACTACCTCTTTGTTGTATATAGTTTTATCATTTTCAAACAATAAAGATTCACCATCCTCAGTGAACATAATACAATATATCACCATTTCTCTTACCCATCTTATGCTCTTATGCAGTACTTGTGCTTCATGAACTACTTCTTCTATGAGGACCTGTGAAATCTCTTCCTCTTCCAACTCTAGTTTATATTGAGAATCAACATCTTTGATGTCAAAATTTATCCTAATATCATTTTTTGGATATGCTCCCTCTCTAGAAATATGGATTGTCTGGTGACAATGACTTTTTTGTTTTAGTTGTTTTATTGGTAGTATCCTTTTTTTCATTAGGATACCCTGTTAATATACACTTCATGTCCCATGGTTCTAGTTTGTTCTATTAAATGGACACACAAAAATCCCTTGCAACCCCACACACATCTATGTGATAAAATGGCTTTCTTTTAACTACATATCTCAATGGGAATTCAATTTTCTGATTAAGTTGGTACACATGGTAATTTGTATGTTGCATTTTGTAATCCATATCCCCAAACATTTAATGGAATATCTGCATGACTCATCATTGACCATAGAATGTATAAAAAGGCACAATTATAACATTCCCTAACACCATTCCAATGTGGTGTGTATGGAGGAGTGAGTTGACATAGAATCCCCATCTCCCATATAAATCAAATGAACTCTTGGTTATGTTATTCCCACCCTGATCCGATGGAATCTTCATTATCTTCTTACCAAGATGGTTATCTACATCATTATTAATTCCTTGAATTTCTCAAAGGACTTTGAATTATAACTCAACAAGTAGACATATCCATATATACTGAAGTCATGAGTAAAAGTTATGAAGTTAGAATATCAACCTCTAGCTACTTCTGGAAAATGGACAACACACAATAGTGACCAAAAATACAATAAAATCTATGGCCCTTTCACCCTACTAACTGAATAGGTCTTTAATCATTTTTCCTTGTAAAAAATTGTGTCCTATATCAAGTGGTATTATCTTAAAATATTATAAATAACCATCGTGATATATCCTTGTAAAATTCATCTTGTTCAAATGACCAAGACGACGACGCCATAGTAGGGAGTTATATTAGTCATCTGAATGAGATTTCTTATCAATTTCCAACAATTTGTTTTCATAATTCAATAAATAAATACTGTTATTTATGTTTTCCATAGATTAACATATTAATTCTTTATAAAGTAAAATACTTTTATTTCCAATTGTGAAAAAAATATCTTTATCTAAGGATGATATAGAAATTATCTTCTTTGAAACTCTATGTACATAATAACAATCTTTTTAATCAAAAATGATTCTGGTTGGAAATGAACGGAGGTATTCATTAATGGCTTTGGAAACCATCCTCGCTCCATTGTAATACCTCAAATCCCCCCATCCTTTGGAAATATATCAAAATCAACTTATTCCAACATTTATATACAAATGTGGTCCCACAAGATGTATCTAATAATAAATGTGTAGATATTGAATGGATTAACTCAATAAAAAATTTAACATTAGATTATCCATGTTATTGTGTGAATTTCATCTTCTAGTGGCCCGACTAGCCACATCAATGACAAACAATCTGATTTTCCATGAACGACATCTAGATCTTATTTTTCTTGGAAGGATAGTGCTCAGGAGATTTAGACTATTTATAATTCATTTCCCCATTTTCCTTTTCCCCCCTTATCTTATTAACCTTATGGATGATGGGTTTATCTTGGATCATTTCTTGAGCCACTTGGATAATTAAATTAATAGGTTTTGAAATAATCTTCTCTTTATTTCTCACATTTTAATTGATACTAAAATAATATAAGGTCTTACGTAATTATGAATGTATGAGATCTATATGAAACCATTCTGAAATTTAATCCCTAATATTTCCAGGCATTCAGTGTAGCTAATAAGCATGAATACATGAGGCCCATCTAGTGTATACTCTGAAATCATAGTTGTAAACAAATCATTGGATATCTCGAACCTCTCTTGTACCTCATTCTCTTGATATAGATCCTGAAGCTGATACATCATGCTATAGGCGTCCATATACTCATGTTTCTTAAAAATATAATTGGAAATGAGTGATAATATGACGAAATGAATATATATAGGATCATTCAGATGTTTATCAAAGATATAAAACTCGTCATCACTTGTCTCATTGTCAAACACAACTTGTAAATGTTTTTCTAGCGCATAAAATTTATGTTCATGGGGAAGGATGAAACATAGGATCCTTTTAAATGCCTGTAAATTTGTACACGTGAGAAGTTTGACCTTCGAAATTATTGATTGAAATAATATGTTTGATTTAATTTCATTATTTATTCATAATAATAATAATAATAGAATAATTTTAGTTCTATTTTTGATTAATTTATAAAATAAAAAATATTATATTTATTGGTATCCCACTATTTTATCAAAACCCAATAGCCCTCACTATTGGATTTTAAATATCATATTTCTTGTATATTCTAGTGCTAAGGATCTGTATTCCCCTTATCATTACACCATCATTGGTTGTTCATGCAATTTGAATGGTTTTAGGTAGTCATTCTAAATGCCAACTACATTAAATCACAGTTTTGTGATCTGCTGAGTAGACACCACATTCCGGAAATCCTTAATTTAGATTCCCATAACCATTTCCTCATAGTTACAATAGGTACTACTTTGGAAATCAAACCATGGTGTGGACTATGTTAGGTCAACCCAAAACATCATGTTAGAATTCCATAATTTATGAAAGCACCCCATCTTTTTCTGGTCTTGCACATCGAACTATTGTTTGATTTTAACTGAATTAATCAAAGTCTCTACCAACATAATATTTTATTGTGGTATTTTATCATTTTATGCAGAAATTGAAAATCATTATCTTTTACCACAGGCTTGTTAATGTTAACCAAATTTACTTTATAGATTAAACATATCATAAATAATATTTACAAATAAGTAAATTCATTTTATTTATATATTGCATACTCGTTAATTTCATTAATTATTTGATTGTGAAAAAACATCCATGATTAAATAACCATGAAAATGTTATAAATAAAATAATAAATGGGCATGGTCATTAGAATACTCTTATTCTTAGTTTATCTTGCGATTGATTATCTACTCACTAACCTATGGTGAAAACATCTTGAACCAATTAAGGTTCGTGTTGTGGATTTACACTTGTCCACCTATGTATCTCTATGTGTTGGTATCAACCTAGCTCCAAACAAGATCTACCTCCATTATATTGGTCACTCCATCCATTACATTTTCAATTACTCAAATTAAAGGGAGAGGAAAAGGGTTTTACATTAATGCAATCATGTGCATGTGTGACCTATATAATGAAAGGAGAGAAGGAAATAAAACATTAATTTATATTACTAATAAATTAAATTAACCCAATAACATACAAATATCCATTCTATCTTATGATTTTCCTAAAGCATGCAATGAATGAAATATTAAATAAAACATGCATTCAATTCTTTATCGTTCTTATTTAAGATAAATCACACTCAAATAGTTTAATTATTATCTTTAATTAATCATTCATTTTATCTTAATTCTCAAACTAATTACCTTGTGATTCCATTCAATTAATATTTTTCCAAAATTAAATAAATTCATATAAAATTTAGATGAATATAGATTAAACATTTAGGAATCACTCTGAATAAAAATTCAAATATACCCAAAATGTATTATACTCGAATACAATTTATACTTTGAGATAATTAGCATATATAACATATCAAGTTATTTAATGATGTGTTGTATTAACATAATGATTAAAAAAATTACACGTTTTTTTTTGTAATGTGGCATTATTTAATTCACATAGATTCATAACTGTAATACAAGTCATACATGATATACATATCATGATAATTATGATGATATTATTTTTACATTATATATATAAATATTAAAACCCATTAAATGTCATGTACTATCAATATAATGACCAAAGACAAGAACAAGTCTCATAGTTTACATAATATAATAAATAAATTTTAAATCATTATAATTGCTATAAATACATGGCATGTACGACTCTCACTATCTATCTGAGAGATAGACCTAGGGAGACGACATGTAATCAGTACATCAAAATATTTGGAGTACACAACATGGATCATGGGAGACACAATGTGTTTACACTGAGATACCTGGTCACTGGTCAGGTAGACAGTATATGGAATACAAGACCAATATATAACTCAAAGGGACCTCACAACGTGTACATGGGTTACATGTCGTGTAATCTGACTGACTCTGTACCATTTTTTTCTCATCCATATATGTTACATTTAATTCATGTAATCAATGCATATGACCAAGATTAATTTCCAAACTAATTCATAGTGCATTGATCACGACTACATACTGTGTAACTCATGTTACATGACGTGTAGTTTAGAGTATTCCATATATAATACATGGAACCTCTAAAAGAGTTTCTCAATTGTATTTTAGTCATAAAATTAATCGCTTCAATTTGATCAATGATAAATGAATGAGGATGAAGAATATTTCACAATTAGGATTAAATAAAAAATTAAACATGAATTGAAAATATAAATTAAAATGCATAAATCACCATTTGTCTTTAAATAATTATAAATAATTATATGATCTCTCTAATGAATCTTAATGGTTCCATGCACAATTTTAGTGTGTGATGGGTGGTTCCAAACATTACTTTTTTCTATAATCAGTGGCCAAAATAAGATCTATAAGTTGATGAATGCCGTGATCCATAAAATTGAGTCAGAGAAATAGAAAATGTATAATTACACTAGAACATATTGAGAACATCATCACATATAATTTATAATTAATTCAATTAAATTATAATTAACTTTATGAAATCTTTCTTCATTGATGAATCTAGTCATAGATCTATGGTCCGCCATCATAATTTGTAGAAACCAAGTGTATATTTCCTCCAGTGGTTATCCACACATGTTTCATGAATCATTAGATGCCGCTGAAGGAATATTCTTGTGTTATCATGGAATTTCCTTGTTCTTGCATCACCAGCCTTTGATCATTTTCAAAATCCCATCCTAATTGATTTCCTTGATCCAGGGGAGGATGACTGCTCTCCATTATTTGGAGGATTCTTGGATATTTCTGATATATAGGCATGAGAGGATTCTCCAAATCCATTGTGAATAACTAAGAAAAATGAATTTCCTCTCATGAGAATATAACATAATTTTGAATTTATATTACTACTGTTAAAATAAAATAATTTTAGAAGTGACCATAATTATTTATTTAATTCTATTAAAACCCCATTTCTAATAATAGTATCATTATTAATTTTTCTTGACATGTTCTGGACATTCAAATTAAAATTAAATAGTATTTAATTTAATAATATTCAATATTTATTATTTCTTACTAGATCATTACACTCGGTCCACTATTCATACACAATATGTATCGGTTCTTGAATAATGTCATTTTATTTATTAAATAAATATCACTACATTATTCTCCAATAAATAAATAAATAAATTTTATATTCAATAAATTGATAATAAATATTTATTAAATATTCCACTCACATTATATTCTCTCTAATAAATGGTGATTGAATAAATGAGATCAACCATACATGAATAATTATTAAACAATGTGCATGAATAATATTTATGTAGCCAATAAAATAATAAATAATAAAATATTTTTTAACCAGGATTTTAGATACACTTAGCGTGTGACCGTCTGGGCCCCTTTCTCAGTGGCATTATGAAGAGCATCCTAATGTCCAATGTTATAATCTAGTAACATGCCAAGGAACCGATAGATAATGAATTAATTTTCTCAATTACATGTTACCACATATAGAAGCTTACTGTATAATATAATCTCTATATCACGATAACTCAAATTTAGCCGGTTTCTTGCTTGTGCCATCAAACTATGTGCTCGATATCTCTTTGTTTGACTATCCAAAAATAGAACATGCCTATAGAACACCATTTCCATGGATTGAGTTATTCTATATGGTTTTTTTTCAAAGGAAATGATATATAAACATTCATTATAGAATAGAGGGGGTAAATCCTTGTGTTATTCATTAATGCAATATTACACATTACACACCCAATGTATCCTACCTTACCATGAACATATTTCATCATGTCTTTCATCAATGCATCAATGTATGAAACTCATATTATTCATTAATAATAATCATAAATTTTAAGGACCAATACACACATCCACATATAGGAACATCCAATGACACATATAAATGTGGATTTCCATCTAGAAGGTCTCATTCCAATAATATATTACTATATATTACTAAGGGAATATATGAAAAGATGGTACATAAAATTATTATGATTCTCCACCCCCTATTGACTTTATCATTTGTGTCCCTCAAAAAATATCATCCGACAATAGAACATTTATTCAAGAATAGTGTCGTAGCACTAAGGGGTTCTCATCGTATCGGGGAACTCCTCTGACCTTTTAGTGCGACATCTACTCTTAGAAGATTTTCACATACTTTGTCACACAGAATAAAAATCATGATGTGATAAGTATTTTATTAATATTCAAGACAATGAATACATTTTTTCATAATGTACATAAATGTTGGTTCTGAGGAACCAACTTTAATAAGAAGAAGTCAATGAAAGAGAATTATCTAATGGAATAGTGAAAAAATATATTTCTTCTTATTCAGTGATTTTTAATGTTAAATATTTGGAAGAATAGTTATCTCAAACTCAGGATCCAAACCAATGAGGTTGTAAGAAATAGATCTAGTAATTTATTGATATCATTTTAAATAATATTTGAATAGTAACACAACATTCCCATGAAATGGTTATAGGCTTTACGTGTTTCCTGTTACGGGGATGAAAACCAAAAAAAATTATGAATCCATGTGAAATGTTGAAAAGAGAAACTCCAATTGTCTCCAGAAAAAAAAGATACATGTTTGGGTTTTTATCTTTTAAATGGGTTTGAATTGTGGAAACACTGGATACAATTGGTTGGTCTTAATATTAGTTTAAAAATACCAGTCCATCCATAGATCATTCCTCAATTATCCTATCAAAACCTTATTCACATTATTCCATTATCATCATATAAAAAAATGAAATGTCACTTATTTGTCTCATAAGGATGTTTTAGTTTAGATAAGGAAATATAATGAACATTATATCCTCTATCCTTACCTATCCAAGTAATCATATATTTATGATCAGACTCAAATTTTCCAAATTCTTGACATCACATGTAGTGAATTATATACCTATGGATTTTGTAGGAAAGATAAGAGAATGATATTATAAGAAATTAAATGTAAAAGAATGAATAAATATCACACTGATTAAACCATTAAAATCAATCAATAATGTAGTAGTATAGTTAACTATAAATATTATAATTCATTAATAGGGGAATGTGGGAATTTTCATTAGCATGAAAAAAGATGACCTAGATTTCCATCATCATATTATTAGAGTAAAATTGATAATAATTAAAAATGTAATTTGGAATAAATAGATATAGAGGCTCAACTACTTTAACATGTGAATGTGCAAGAAGTATCCCCCATAATGAGATGATTTTTAGTGTTACTGAACAGTTCCCTATTTAAAAAAAATACTCAATGTTATTTTTGTGCTTTAAAATCAACCATGTGAGTAGAATGAGTTCTATATTCACCTCAATATATTGTTATATTATTAGAAATATGATTTAGTTATAGTTTTTTGACAATCTAAATTCTTCATCAGATCCTTGAAAAGTCTCCAATTGAGGTTAATTGGAGTGTAATTTCGTCGGTGCCTCGTAGCAATAATGGATGTTGAATAAGGGTTTGTAGGAGGAAGATGATATTTTTAATAGGCATGGACTAGGCTTTTGGGCCATTGTAGGTGGTTCTATAACTAATTGGGAAGCATCACTAGGATTGGTGGACTTGGCTTTTATTTCATCTTTGTTCATTGAATTCATCCGACTTTATTTTAGTGAAAAACCAAGGATTCTTTATGAATATCTATAACATGAATATCATCATATCGATGACTAGATTCAGTACACATTTAATGTCTTAATTATATAGAATGTAACTCCAAGGAAATATATATTATACATAGTTGTGCACATGGATTTCTTATATGGGTTTTGAGCCATGTTGGATTAGTTTGAGGATAAACTAGGGCTTTAGGACTTTGATAGGATGTAAAGCATGGGCCTTTGGGTTGATTTATCCAGTTGGTCAAAAATATTATTTTCAGGATGGTTTAGTGTGTTTTGTTCCCATAGTTATTCATGAGATACACAATTCATTATCTTTGTGTACAACCCATAGTGTTGGGATGGCTCGAATTCATTGGGGTGTATCGATGACCACATTATGTTCACTCTCTTACGAACCTGCAACCCGTTCATGGGGAATACATAAGGCCTTAACCATATTTAAATTCCTATATAGGGGGCACATATCTTTCATAAACTGGAAATATTAATTAGTAGTTTCAACGAGTCATCCTCTAATGGTTCTAGGACGTCCAAATTCTTGATACGGTCTCAAATTAATGAGTATGAAAGAATAATATTTTAATCTACTTTTTAAACACATATAGAATTTGGATAAAATTATATGTGAATCTTTTAACATTTTCATAGTTTAATTTGGATAAAACACTTAAATTCCATTATTAATGCATAAAAACATTCCATGAACCCCATAGAGAAAAGGTCACAATATGATTCAACCACTTACAAACCCTTACCGTGTAACAAATTTTCTCCCAATATCATTCATCAAAGCAGTTGTATATCTTGTTTCATCAACCTATATGATGGACTATAATTATTTGACTTTATATATTTGAATGCAGTAATAAACCACCATGGACATGGGAATAGTTTTGTTTTTATATTCCATCGATGATGTCAAGATATTACCTTCCATTAGAATTGAAAAATCCTCTGTCACATTATTAATCTATGTTATGCCCATCATGCCACATCAATCATATCCAAATTCACAATAAATAGTTATAGGAATGGTTTATAAAATACATATAAACAAAAATGTCATGAAATACGTTTATAATAATCATTTTGTGGAAGGATTATTACATATGTCAATAAATAGGAATATCTAATAACACATAAACCATGTGGAATTTCTTTTGGTCTGTATGTTCTCATAATATCCCTTCTTGGATATTACCACAGGAGAACACCATGGGAATATATCTAAATGCCCCATGATCATATTATCCCTAATATATAATATCATCTATATCCTATCAAACAATACCATCCATTCATAGAATTGAGATTACAGAATAATTTAATAACATCTACGGTAACTCATCATAATGGCGTTAGGGTATGTACTATCAACATAAAAAGTATCATTTTGAAATATATAAAAATGAATAAAAATGGGAATATGATATAAAAATATATTATATTCCAATACCATTAATATATAATTTAATTGAATGTACACAAGAAATTGGTTTTAGAGAACCACTAATTCAATAAGACATACACATGAACTAAAAACCACTAATAAAAATTTTAAACATGCAAGATCTCACATGGGATTCATGCTTCCACTATGATAAAACATTATTCAAGGGGTCAGCCATGTTATCCTCTATGGATACACTTTTATAAAAACATCACCTCATTGTGAAAAGTACATCAATTGATGAAACCTCTAGAGTGTATACGTCATACATTGGTGAGAACATGGATCCTTTGTGAGATCAATAACTATAGTATTATCCCATTACAATGTGATAGGTTTTTTACTTCTAGGAACTACAAAAAGCTACTTGATTAAGTTTAAATTCCATACATCTTCCTCAGATACATAGAAAGATGAAATATACATGGACACCACTATAGATTTATCAAAAATTGGATGCATTGAGCTCTTATATCCCAGAATTCCTTCATTGAGTGTGAATAAATATTCTGATAGAGATATCATGTCATCCTGATTAGTCTCAAATCTAACTTGTATGTGTCACTTGATTAATATCTCTTCACACAATCAATATAGCATGAAAAAATCTTTAGTTCTCCTCTAATACATGTGAATATTATTAACAATAAACCAATTTTGTTCTCCTAGGTTTTCTTGATTCTTCTTTGAAAATTAGATCATTAGAAACATGAATTTTAGTACATAACATGGAATCAGTGATAAATCCAATCAAAAATTCCTAAGGTATCCTACTCATCCTCTGTATCTCATATTATTTCTAATGACAAATTTTCTTATAGTGATAAATTTTACATGACATAGGAACCAAACCCTTCTAAAATTGTTCTATACTAATTATTTTAATTTTATTTTCAATGTTTGTACCCTAACATTGTTCACGCGAACTCTTAGATATATTCTAAAGAATCATGATCCCATGGATGTAGGATCCATCACCTAATTCCTTCATGTAGAAACACTTATTAAACTTGACTTTATGTTTGGTACTTCATTTCCCAAATTTTAATACGTAATCAACATATACTCCAATGAAAAGAACCACACTCCCACTAAACCAACGATAAATAAACAACATATATTCATTATTTATGAAACCAAAATCTCATATGGATTTATAAAATTTAATATTCTATAACATGGATGATTTAATTTATGAAAAACATATTTCTATAAATTTCATTCTTTTTCGATATTATTTAATGTGACAAACCCATATGCTTGTGTCATATAGGCATCTTCTTAGAGGTTCACATTAAGGAATTCAGTTTTGATATTCATCTTACAAATCCCATAGTCATGAAATGATTATATTATATGTAAAATTATAATGTATTTAAACATGGAAACTGTGGAAAACATTTCATCATATTAAATATCATGATTCTATATAAATTCTTTTTCCACTAACTATGATTTATAGTACTCATTTTATCATAGATCTCTAGTTTTATCTGAAATTCCCATTTACACCCACCGAGCATAAAATCAAATTGTGGATTGACCAAAACCCATACATGGTTTTGATACATGAAATCCATCTCACAAGTCATGGATTCCCTCCATCTTGAATTTTTTTTAGATCTATACTTCCTCCTTGTATGAAATATGATAATTATTTTCCAATAATAATGTGTCACAATCCCAAGTGACTAGAAATCCATAACATACTAGTACTATAATCTCTTGGATGATTCTATTAAGATCTTTTTCCTCATGTCGATATTCTTAAATAGTTATTTTTGGAAGACGTTCCTCTGTCAAAACCTATGTGTCTAGAGCATCTACTTCATTGAATTCACTCCATATCCCATTATCATTATTGAATATGGGAAACCTCAATAATAATATATTCTATCAAGGAATTATAACATTTTTAAAGAAGACACATATAAGAAATAACCCTCTATATACATAGGGTAACCAATAATGATACACATCATTCCTTTGGCTTCTAGTTTGTTGTATGTAGTGACCGTAATAAACAACTCTCATCCCCATACATGAATGTTTGTTAATATGGACTTCGTTCCATATGCTAACTCCTACAGAGTTCCAAACTTCAATTTTATTGGAACCTAATTTAGTGTGTACTCTAAAGTCTATAATGCATATACAAAAATGTATAATGAAATTTTTTCATGAATCAACATCAAATCACCGTGTAAAACAAAGTGAAATTACACCTTTCACATAAACCATTCCATTGTGGTGCGTAAGGAAGAGTGAGTTAGGACACAATTCCATACTCCCATAATATTCTGATAATGTCTTGGCTTAAATATTCACTACATCAATCCAATAAAATATTCTTTATCTTCTTTCCAAGATGATTCTCTACATCATTCATTAATTCCTAGAATTTATCCAAGGATTATGAATTATAACTCATTAAGGAGAAGAATCTATATCTACTGAAATCATTGGTAAATGTAATGATGTATGATATTCCACCTCTAACATCTCCTTAAAATGGTGCACATACATCAATATATACCAATTCATGAATCTTTGTAGACATTTAACTTGTACTTCTAAAATGTGTCTCGTTCATATAACATGTATACAATTTAGATGGCTCTCAACTGGTTTTAGCTCAATAGAGTCTAATGAACCTTATTGGAAGATATCTACCAAGCGCTTCTATTTTACATGACCTAGATTGTGATGCCACAAATGGGTGTTATATGAGTCATGCTAACTTCATTCATTATCAATTACCAACCCTTTGTTTTCATAATATAATAAATATATGAGTATTATTAATCCAATCCATGCCATAAAAGAAGTTATATTGGTAAGAATAACATCCATTCTTTATAAAAATGAAAATAAAACCATTCATATCAATAAAATAATAATTTGGTGTCCTTGGTAACAATAGGAATGTAATTAAAATTATTTAAAACAAATATAATCCATGTAAAAAATGTTAGGTGGTAATCTCTAATAGCCATCTTAGCCATCCTATTTTCATTGGCTCCTCAAATATCCACCTCCAATCTAGAAACCATCTTGAATCTATATGGTTTGTATATTTGGATATAGATGTGAAAAAATAGTAATAACTGATACCCAAATGGTAAATAATGAAAATAATCAATTAATAACAAATCTACCTAATGCTTACCCTTACATATATTTTGAATCTCTAATAATACAGTGGCCAATATTTCCACGTAAAAAACGTTTTGAGTTTTGTTTCTTTTCCTACCATTTGATATTCCACTTCTTAGAAGATCAATAAATAATATCCTTAGACCTGGAGTGATTATTATTTTCTCTATGACATGAACCAACCTTTATTCACTGTAAGTACCATATATTTTTTACACCCCATTGCCTTATCAAAATGGACATGAAGTATGAGGGGATGAAAAATATACTTCTCAACATTGGTTATATAATAATTAATTATGAAACTAGAGAATATATGAGGTACTGAGGCAAAAATAAGATCTATTTTAAAATCATCTTGTAACATACATCGTAGGATGTCCATGTTCTCCACGAATTATGCCATATCAACCACATGCATCATAATTGGAATTGACTGTCAATGTATGCACATGAAAATATACTTGGAGATCTCAAATCCCTCCTCTCTCTTCCTCTTAGTAAATATTGTGGGGATAAGAGAACATTATAAACGCATCCATGATTTCTTGAAGCTTATGAATCTCACTATACATTGAAAATTGAATAAAAAAATAGACATAAAGAAAATCATCTAGGTATTTTCAATATATATATATCTTTGTATCACTTGCATCTTTTATGGGTTTCTTAAGAACTAGATATTCCAATATATTAAATTTCCTCTACTGGTGTATACCAAAATTGAGGAATCTATCCCAATCCCTTAAATTGGTGTTTATGAATTTTTTTCTTCATGAGGATATATAACAATTATAATATTGATGATGAGCGATTTACCATTTATATAGTAAATAGATTAGTGTTTAGTACAGTCCTGAACAACCAAATGTCTGACTTAATAAATTTTAATTATTAGTCTCAAACTATTTTATGAAGCCCTTACAACCATCACCAATGTAAATATATTATCCCATTGAATGTATGATTTAGTGGAAAGGATCCATATTTCCCTTCTAATAACAAAAATGATGTTACGTCATGATCCTTGAAGGTATTTAGGTATAAAGTTATTTTCAAACTCCTGACTTACATCTCCTTGATCTGTTGTGAGGCCCCTAGTATCAAAAAAAATTGGACATCTATTTCCTCAACCCTTTCCCAAGGATTTATACCATTCTAATATAGGTCAAGAATAAATTTTTATAATTGTGGTTAAGAAAACCCTAAACGTTCTTTAGAAATCCCCATCAGAATAAATCACCCCAATCAGGGTTAGTCAAACACCTAAGAACTATTGGTTCCATTCTAAATAAAATAATTGAAGTCTATAATGACTTAATAATTCATATAACGAATTTTAGCTTTTATAATATTTATACAATAATCCCATTTTATTGAATACAATTACATGATAATTTTAATCAAATTTCACATAAGTGGTTAGCCATATTCCGATAAAATTCATGCATAATCCATTTCATTTTATTCTATCATGCATGATTTTTAATTCATTTTTGTAATGTGATATCCGTACATTCCAAATAAATAATTAACAAGGATATTTAAATAATTAAATTAAAAAATTGGTATGGTAATGAGAATTATCTAATATCAGGTTTATCTAGAATATTATAAACCAACATTAGAACATTAGATAAAATACACCTTGATCCAATTATTGGATCATGATGTAATATTCCACTTGGTCACGTATGAATATTCTTAATTTTTTTCCCTTAATATTTTATCATTAACCACCTCCACTCACTTAGGAGATACATCCATTAAATATGTATGTAATCACACACAATTGAGGTGAAACTAGAGATTGGTTTAAGAGGGTTACATAAAAAAACCACATGCAAAAGGCCCTCACATAATAAGGAGGAGGGGATGACAAAGATAGCATCATTTTAATTTAAAAATAATAATTTTAAAAATTATTTAATAGATTAAATAAAAATTAAACATTCATAAAAAGGTTTTCCTTGTATCATGATCATCCCCATCAATCAATGAACAAAAATTTTCAGAACAGCTAGCTATTATTTCAATTCATTCTTTTTATTATGATAAAACATAATCAAATAAATTCAACTAAACAAATTGTTTAATTATATATTTATCTTTATTATCCATGCAATTTTTCCTATTGGTACCATCATTCTGTAATTATATATTTATTAATATTAAAAAATATAATTATATGCAATTTTAGTCCACACGATATGTACCGACCTACAACGCTACCATAAGCTCGTATCTCGTGTGATTTTCCTACATGATTGTTTTTTCTACATGGTGCATCAGATTCTTCCATATCATGTAGAACATATATATAACTAAATGTTCAATATATTTTAATTAAATGGTAATGAAATGTAGAATATTTGTTAATGTCTCAAACATTGGGTCATTAATTACTACTGAATTAAACAGTATTTATTACCCAATAATACAATGTGTATGATCCTCTACATATTGTGTAGGTCACTATTAACTTTTAATTAATTTCCTTCCTTGAAATTAATTTCATAAAGTTAAAAAATATAATGAAAAAAAACCATGTGATGTTTTCCTTGATAATCAAAATTTACATCGGCTAGGCATCATGTTTTCTGCTACTATTACGATGGAGTCACACACCAAGGGACATGATGAGATTCATCGATAAAAAAATTTATAGGGTACATGATGTTTGAACTGGACAAATGATATGTAATCATCCCACATGTTTTGTCCCACAAATCAAAATAAATTCAATTTATTATTGGCCACACAATTTTTTTGGTTTACTTTGCAAGTCCATATAGACAACATGGGGTGTACGGCTATGTATACAACATGCAATATGAAAATCTGCATTCCATATCGTGGGTTAATATGCGGTGTAATAAATTCAAAATGTCTTCTGTTCATCCCACGTATCTCGTTGGGCCTCCCAGTGTGTTGAACCTTGGAACCAGATGTTCACAACTAGATACATTTTGAGTATCTATATATTCAGACATAAAGCTCAAAAACATCATGATGACTTCATTTGGCTCAGCCTTTATAAAAATTTATATTATCCATGGATAAATTAAGGTTTGTGATCATAATAATTAAAATCAGATTAATAATGACTAAATTAGAAATGAATTTCACTAAAATGTTATTTGTAGATAAATGAAAACAAATAATTGCAATGTTACATGTGACCACTCTGATTCCACTTGAGTGATTTGTGGAAGAGTATAAGTTGTTGGGAACATCCCCAAATGTTTTTCCAATAAACATCATGAAATTTTTCTTCATGACTTGATAGAATAATGCAGTCTAAATCCATGAAGAGAGGATATCACAAGTAAATTAAACTTAATTTATATAGATGAAGAATAACCCGGTCTTATAATTATTTTTCCGTTATCTTAGATAGTTGATTATTATTTTCTAAATTATATTGTGAAAAAAGAATCAAGGGTATATTCCCTATAGAAGTTATATAAACAATCACCATGAATCACAACATATCGTGATAGGGTTATCTAGATTCTTATGTGGTTGTACCAATGCATTGAATCATTTTTTGTTGATCATGCCTTATAATCCCAACAAGGAAGGTTGGACTCTCTTGGTCCTCTCACAAACAGAAAGTAAGGAGAATGATCACTAACCATCAAGTTAATAGTAGTATTACTGATTATATATTTTGTTGGATATAATTCTCTAATGATCCAAATGTTTTTCACACATTTTTTTAGACCATCACTCTTATCATGAATACTATATAGTTTTGAATTTTTAGAGCTATCATAAGAAGATTATTTGCACAGAACTAATTTTATATTATCTTAACCCTTCACATATCCCATTTCTTAATAATAATATTATTATGTACTGTACATGCACATAAACCATGGACTAATTAAATATTATTTAACTGAGTTAATAATAAAATATTTAAATAAATAATATTCCATTATCACAGGACCATAACCATGAATTTTTTCCCTGTCATTATTTCTCAAACCAATTATTACAACTATTTATAAAGAAAAAACTATGTTATATACCAATAAATAAATTCATGTGAGAAACAAATAAATTTGAATAAAAATTAGTCCTCATACATGATAATACTCTTCTAAACTACTTATTAAAATCATATGAAATTGAATTGTCATTCTTGGATAAACTTTGTCTGTGATCCTCTAGGACCTTTTCCCAATGGATTTAGGTTATACTACCTAATTTATATAATTAGTATCTATAAATTCCATACAGAACCAATATAGGAATTAATTAATGTCGCAATGAAATTAAACCACATACAAACCCTTACATTGTAATATTATCCTTTTTTTCCAATATCTCTCATAAAATAGGTTTCATTTCATGACTCATAACCTATATATTTTACTCACATTATTTAAATTTGTTAAACTAAACACAATTATAATACTCAACTAGGATGGTCTTATTTAATTTGTTCTATTATATCAAAGGGCCAGAGATACTCACATATAATGGAAGTTAAAATCCCTCTTTTAAATAATTCCTTACTGTTATTCTACTCATGATGCACCCAATGTATCAAACATCACCATGAATAGTTATCATTATGATTTAAAAATAAATCTAGGCACTTCAGTCATGACACAAATTAACAATTGTCATAAAGAGAAATGACCATTACACAAGTCCGTAGATAAGAATATCCATTAACAAAATAAACATGTGGAATTCCAATTGGGAGGTCCATTATCACAACCCACCTTCTTAGAGATTAACATGGTCAAACACCATGATAATATGTCTCAATGTCTTATGATTCCTCTACCCAATATAGCTTCTATCATTTGTGTCATCTCAGGCAATAACATCAGACCATAAAAGAAAGGTTTAAGGAATACTGTCATTGAATCTGAAGTATATTATCATGGCCTAGAAATGAAATGTACATTCAAAATGGAATGTATACTTGGGACATTATCACATACTCTATCACATATAATAATAATTATAATGTGATAATAAATTATATTATAATAAAATGACATGTATATAATATTTAATTTAATTTATAGGCATAGTTGGTTTTGGGACACCACCAACTCTAATAATATATTCATTCATGACCCCCCTTGGAATGTCTCATCAAATAATTCTTTATGGAAAAAATTTTAACCTTCCATTGAGAAACAAAAAAATAAATATTGTTAAATGAAGAATTTGAAAAGTGAAATGAGAAAATATGGAGAACAGATGATGTATTAAATGTAATATCACGATAATTCAATGAGAGAAACATATGAAAATAATCACATGTAAAAGGACTAGTAAATCTTTTCACACAAAAAAACATTTATAAAAAAAGAATTTTATGTTTGTGATAAAGAGATACTATTCCAATATCAATTAAAATTCATATAATGTAATAACTATTACATGTATACTAGGATATTTCCAATCACTAATGTAATTCAATTTTGTGGATTTAAAAATATAGGAATAGAATCATGGAAGTCCTTCAAGGTGAAGGGACAAACGCTAAAATGTTTCAATGAATATTTTTAGAAATCTTTGTTTCTGGAGTCCATGTTCCTATTTGAAACATATGAATAATATAACTTGGTTATCACATTCCATTACACTATTATTTAAAATCCCATATTTTGTCTATATTTCATTGATATTAGCATGTTAAAACTCACTTAGGGTGGTTTCAATGACCATTTTTGGGGAGGGGGAAGTTATATTTGATGTATATTGATTAATTAGATTTAAATTGTTTTTGGAAATTATGAGGATTAAAATAAAACATGAAATTTTATTTTATGAACATTTCAATCCCCATAATCAAAATTTAACAATTTACACAAAAATTATTTAATTTTTTTATAATAAAATAAAAAATTGTTAATGGACAATATTTTGAAGAATGAAAATTTCCACCTAAAAAAAATTGGACTTTTGAATAAATTCTTGGATATCAGATTCACTATTAAAAATTAACACCTCAGGGAATATCTAAAAGATACATTTTGGTCGATCATTAGAACTGGAATAAAAAATCTTGCTGATAAATTATTGGTAAATTTTCCTATGTCATGAAATCACATGTGTATGTGAGTAATGCATAAAATAAGAGTTAAGGTGGGGTGATATCCATTCTTCTAAAAATTTATTCCATTAATTAACTATTAAACTTAGTCTTAATGGATTTCATATCCATTAGTATGGTTTCTTTTTTGGTTATCTAAACTCACCAAATTATTAATGTACACAAAACATTGTTCTAAAAAAATAAATAAGCGTTTTTTGTAAAATGGGATGAAATAAATTGTTTTATTACAAACATGGACGACGAAAGTGGAAATGATATATAAAAATTTCATTTAGGATGTATGAAAAGTATTTGTGGAACATGTAGAATAAGGGAGTGTTATTAATGAAGGTATAACCTATAAAAAATTTAATTCTATTACTTTATATTATTTTAATAAACATGGAATTAGGGATTTGACATGAGGATATATGAGACAATTTAGATCTTGAGAAAATATTTTTGTTCAACTGTGGGGGAGGGATCAAGCAAAAAAAAATCAACTTTTGTTTTATTATTTTATAGAGAATTCACATTATTTTCTTTTATCTATAAATAAATATCTTAATTCTTGGTAATTAATTTTTTATTGATTAATTATTAAAAGAGATAAATTATTTAGTTTGTGAGAAACTAACTAATATTAAGATTATATCCAATATAAACTACATTGATTCAAAAGGATTTTGATTTTTATATGTTAAATTATTTTAAATGAAAATATACAGATGACTATTATTGAGTTATTTGGGATGTGTGATATTAAACTGACGATTCCATGAATTATGTGTCATTAAATAACACTTTTAAATCCTTATGTGTAAATAAATCTATGGATAAAGGGATTAATATTAATGATTCATGTGGTTGAGGTGTTACATGTGATTAAGTCATGTTCACGTATGAATAAATTAATACTACAGTGTGGTATGAGTGTATAAATCAAGGAGAAGATGCTATGATATATTAGACATAACATTACAGGACTCATGTCAGAATCAATTGTCTAGGAAAAGGTCCATGTGTGATTACCCTAGGAGACCATGTAGATTCACTAATGCATTAGAATAAAATAGCCTCTATTTAGGGGAATACCATATTATATGTACTCTTATAGTATTTAAGGGGGGGAATTAATGCATATGTAAGAATGAAATGGACACAAGAGAGCACAATTAGACACTTTGTAGATATTAATACCCAAATATATTGGTCATAGCATATTAAATAAGGAGTTAGGTGGGATTGAAATAACAACAACATGGGTTACCTCATGAGGTATTTATCACTATATCAAGGTGAATGGAGAGTATACATTGGTTATTACATGTTTTTTCTAAACCCAAACACACTATGAAAGGGAGATTGATTAACATATTTGTTAACTTTTTAGGGATTATGATATTAGTTAATTTATAGAATTATGATTTAACAATATTGTTAGAGGTACTAGATGTGGTAAGGACGCTATCACCCAAATGATTCAAACACTTCTTCCCTTTCACCGCACCACATTCATACAAAATTTTCCAATTTTTCTGAATATATAAATTTTTACTCACAAGGAAATATAGATGATGGATTTCAATTCAAGTTCTAGCCCAAGACATGATACTATAATATATTTTCTATGGGTTCAAACATTTAATTCTTGAAAAGAAACTGATAATTGTATTTGTTGTCTATGAGATAGAGAAATTAATAATAATTCTACGAAAAACTGGATTACCCACACACACAAAAAATCCCTCATAAAAAAATATTAATTCAAATTCATTCCATTATTTGGTCAGGATATAACCATTTCTAGTGGAACATTTATTGTCATGGTCAATACCAATTCATTTTATCAGTGAATTTTAATCAAAGTGGTGGATTTAATTAAAAAAATTTGTATATAGAGAAGTGAACATAGCCTACATAGTACAATGTAGAGGAAATAATTGAGAAAATCTTAGGACATTACTGAATGACAAGGTATTAAACTAAATAGATTGAGGATCCATGAGTAAAAGCATATGGATAAAGAGTTGAGTACCTTAATACCTTAAATTAGTATCGTGGACATAGTTTGTACTACAATAAGAGATATATAGATCCTTGACCCTAGTTTATTTGAGGTTTAGATATTATGAATATGAAGGTGAGGGCCATTTTGATTTGATAAAATAGAGGGATATAAATTTAATTAATTAATAATGTCTATAAAAGGTAGTCAGGATAATGTAATAATCAAATATTTTATATTACTATTGAAATTGATAGATTCCCCACCAATTAACTAACATTGTGAAATATTTAGGAGAAAGAAAATGTCTTTATTAACCTGAATTTATAAGATTTTTACAATATTTTTCTCAAAATATGATTCTTAAGGAGAAAATTTTATGTAATGGAATCATCTTACTCAAAGATCCAAATCTTTAGGAAAACATTGGGGAAAAGGAATATTATGGTTCAAATTAATGATTTATATTATGTGTATTGCATCATGTATTCATATTTTTTTTCAATTACCAAATCGAACATATGAATGTGGATGGATACAACATGTTGTTTTCATATCTAGGACATGTGTGTGGAGAATGAAAGGTGGGAGAGAGATGTTATATAATTTTCACAATTTATAGATATGTTAGAATATGGAACCCTAAAAAATACCCGTGTACTCATGATGATAGGGACCACAAAGTTATTGTTAGTGTTACAGTTTTATTTGGATAAAAATTACCAAAACCAATCAATATTTAATTCTTTTCACAGATATTCTAATTGATTATTCATAGTAATAAGGTGGGTACTGTTGAGAAGAGACTTATACATTTTACGGCTAATATTAACTAAGATGAATATAGTATAAATAATGAATAATATTTTATTATTATAGTGATTAGCCAGGAATCCATAGTGAAACTTCCTTCTACGAATATAAATATTCAACGATTGGGAAATATGAATGAGTTGGTTTTCTTTATATATAGAATGAAATTCCATTTGAGTAATAACAATGAGGAAGTAAGGTATAAAAAAGGGGATACATCCAGTAAAAGCAGGTAATAAATTGATTTTAATATTTGAGATTATAATTTTATTCAATTGTTATAGCTATTGTCTCAATGATTTGTATCTAATTATTGGAACCCTGTAGATTTTTAAAATTCCTTGTGGTGACGTGGATCTGTGAGATGCAAATAGAGTTAGGTCCACTATATTGTTTATAGTAAAATAACAAGTAAATTTTACTAATGTAATGATTCTAGTAATGGAACATTATACTTATCTGCACAATAGTAACAAAATAATTCTAATGAACCAACCTGAGTCATCCACTTCAGTAAACCCAATATAGCTAGAAAATTTCTTGAATGTTGTTCCCAATCCCCATAGAATGGAGAAAAGAACCTAGGAGTCACCTAGAACGAAATGGTAATGATTTTTCCGTTAAACAAAAAGCATGAACAGATAAACTATAGAAAATAAAACCCAAATAATGAATATACTGAGATATCCAATAGAAAAATGAAAAAAAGTACAATTCATAAAAATGAAATGGGAAATGTTAGATACAATTGATGATAAGAAAATATCTAAAATAGACCACAACACCTCCACGTGTAAGCGACAAAATTTCACACAAACCACTACCATAATCAAACCAAATAATTTGAAATATCAGTTATGTCAATCAACATGGTAAACCTTTATGATATATATACATATAAATATATATATTTGTTAGCTAAAATACCAGTAGGTCACCACCCAACTACCCTATTCATTACACATTAAAAGAAGTTAAAATTCATGAAAGATTGAAAACAAGGATATAAAAGTAGGGTTTTCAGTGTTCATTTCCTTTTAATAGGTATCAAATAGTATTCCATGATAACATCCATTTTAAAAATATAATATTTTTCCAAATAAAACCAAAATGAATTTTATCTTATAAAAAATTTCATAAATTGTAGTTAAAATAGTTTTAATGGAAAGAACAAAAGGAAAGGATAACATCATTTCAAAAATTTCAAGATAATTGTTGTTTTGAAATTATAATGTATATTTATTATGGAGGCATAATGTGATAAAAGGAATACATGAAGAAAAATGTTATCATGGTCATTAATGAAGCATTTTCCACACACTAGTAAATACTGACACATCAATAAACCTTATACAAACACCAGGTTTTACCATTCATGACCAAAATTAAGGGAATCTATTATAGGTTTAAATAAGTCCCACCTAGGGCCCATAGCTAGAGCATAATACTAAAATAGTGAACATGAGAACCTATATTCCCGGCCTAGTCACCCATGTCTTCCCATGATATTAAAATAGATTTGAGAACCTTAAATTAAAATCATACCACATATCATGCCATATCATCCTATTTCCAAACAATCATAAGTCTCTCTCACAACTCCAGGTACCCACATAAGATCATCCCCTTTATCAATCATATCAATTCAATTAAATCAAATGACCCTTAAAAAGGACATCTCATTTTATGTAGTCAAACATCCATCATATCCATTACATAGAAAGAGGAATCCCATATGGGTTTTGATTTTCAATAAACCATTTAATGTGATAACCATGACTATCAACATTCCACTCAGAATTCAATAAATTTCATAAAAATCCATGTCCATTTAAAAAAACAGTTTTGAAATCATATCAGGTCATAAAATACAGGTATTAATCAAAATTTCTGGAAATGGTCAAATAAACCCATGATTATAAAAGTACACATTTCCTATAATTTTGTAAAGTTACATCATAAAAAATTTAATGACATTTATCAAAATCCAACTGGCATTCCAATTTCTAAAAATAGTACATATTCCTTGAAAATTTTTTCTATATCATGTTTTATTCAATCAAAATTTCCCAATTTTTGTAAATGTCTATGAAAGTATCATTATATGATATTGTATATCATTGTTTATGAATTATTTGGATTTTATTTTCTACACATTAATTTTTTATATTGATTTTTTATGGATGAAGAAATTCTTATTTTGTAATTACTAATTCTTCGGTGCTTTTATCCAACCCATAGGGATTGGGAAGGACATTCGGGGCTTTACATGACCTGCATGAGTGTCTCATTTGTGGATGACCTGTGATGGTTTGTGACAAATTGGTATCAAATTAAGGTTATATAATATCAATGTGTGATGTCTTGTTTTTGGATGTTGGATTTTTAGAAATCCTGTAATTAGTCATAGAAGGGTTCTTGATCACAACCCATTCATGATGAAGCTTGATTTACTCTTGTTGATCGAGTTGAATATGTCTCCAATTTGAGCATATTTCATTGATGTAATGAGAATTTTTTTTTCTTATTTTAGTGTTTTTTGTGGTTTTTAAATCTCATTAGATACCTTATGTAGCTCCATGTTTGGAAATAGATCTTTTTTGTAATCTATAGGGTGAAATTTTACTTTTCATAACATCGAAAATAGTGTAATGTATGTGTAGCATGCCCTAGTTGAATTCTAGTGAACCTCACATGATTTGAGTATGGTTCGTAAACCATGAAACCAAAAAAAGGAAATAATTTATTTCATGGGAATTTTATCCTTAAAAATAATAATCATGTGTTATTGAAAAAGGAGTTTAAAATTTCATAGAAATTTGGAAATTTTAAAAAATGTTTTGGCACTAATTTCCTAAATTTTTTGTCAAAATGTATTGAATTCAAAATGATGTCTAGTTTTCATAAATTTTTGTTTTGTATATATAAAATTATGGTTTTTTTGAAATATTATAGATGTTGTGTGGAGGAAGATGTAGTTCTAATTATTATCAATTTTTTAATGAAATGTTAATGAAATTTTATATGAATATTTAAAAGAGGTCATGTGAAAATTGTATTTAAATACCATGTTTTAAAATGTTTTGATTTTTAGGGACTTTTTCATTAAGAGCTTCCACGTAAGATTAAATTATATTTTAATGAATGAATATTCTCTTTAGAAATAATTTTTATAAATCATTCTTTTGATGAAAAGATAATTGTTTTATGATTAATTGGATTTTTGGTTGGTGATATGTTATGTTTGAAATTTTAGTTAGTGTGGTTTTTGAGATTTCTTATTAATTTATACCTATCATAAAGTGGTTTTAATTTTGGAGTTTATATCATGGTTGAATTTATTTTTGAACAGTATTCTCCAATTTATAATTAAAAGGACTCTTTATTTCATTAAGATTTTCTTGGATCAATTTTTTCCATCTATAGTATCAATATATCACAATCGTCCTCTCATTTTCTAGCATGATGATTTCATTTGATAATTCCAAAAACATAATTTTTCTCATTTCATTGATTGTCCAGAGTCTCCCAAAGAATATACATGGTATGAGATGATTGAGGTGAATGTTTTATATCTCGAGCTTCTCAAATCTCCCAATGTTATGTTTGATCCTTCCTGATCGAGGGTCCGGGTTTGAAGTGGTAAAATTATTTTATTCAGATGAATCCATAAAATGATACTTCCAAGGAAGATTTCAAGTCATATTTTATATATGTATTCAACTCAAATTTAGTGAAGGTGTGAAAATAAGTGGAAATTTATGGTCTCTATGAAGTAGATAAAATAGTGTTTGATTATACATTCCATTTTATTAGGATTTCACCATGTTATATTTATTTTGGATTTAAGGATTCTGTAACGTCATGGTGTTTTCATGAAGTGTTTTGAATTTTTTTTAACATTCTTTTTTCATCTTGGGCTTGAATATTTTTTGGGTGATGGTAATTAAATTGATCATGGATAAATAAGTCTTCAATGGAGCATCACAGGTGTTGGAAATTTTTTCTATACCTGGGTGTGATAGAGGAATCTATGACATGGGAAAAAGGAAGTGCTCCAATTCATACCCGATGTGTAGTTTTATTAAAAGTCCACATAGTTTCTTTTCATTGTATTCTTTTAAAATAGCTATCTGGTTTGAAATATGTGCAGAATGGCGAGGGATCAATTTTTTTGTCAAAATTCTCTTAAGTACATTCATTAATATGGCTATATAGTTAATCTATAATGGTTTTATAGGATAGGTACTCATGGGAGAGGTAGTGTGAAACCAACCCCCTCAGAATATTTTTCATTAGTATCTACCTATGAAATAAATTCTATGATTAAACCCATTGATATCAATGATAGATTGAAGGTCATTTATTTGTAATTGTTTTTAGTTATGTTTTTTATAATAACCAAATGAATTTGGAATTTTGTTTATCATCATTCTTGAATTTCTATGGATATTCATTTAATTTTCTGATGCCATTATTGAATATTATCTTTGTGATGTAAAAATTCATTCTTGTGGATTTTAATATTATCTCTCTCTCTATTTTATTTTACTTACATATTTGGATGAGTATATTTATAAGTGTTTGAATTTTAGGGAAACCCTTATATACTATGGATATCACCATCAATGATCTTTATATGTGTAAAGGTTGTATCTTCTTGAATCAATGTGTTTTTTTTCTACTAGTTTGCAGGGTAATTAAGAGGTAAGGTTATTGGGAAGTTGAAGCCATTAAGGTAATAATGTGATGTTTTTTTATCATTTTTTCCTTCACTTATCTCATATGGTATGATTATGGTTGTATTAGGATTGTCAATTCCTCAGTTATTGTATCCCTCTCATCTCTCGGTGTGTGGGGGGACATCTATTGGGCCATAATTTGATTGGATGTACATAGTAAATTTTTGTTATGTTTTGAGGTGAATATGAGACAATGTCGATGTACAATTATATATATATTATAATTACCAAAATATGGGGTTCTATATGCATGACCATAGGTTATTCTCACATGACTTAGAGCTAAAATATATAGTTCGTGTTAAGGAATGATTATATGTGTGTAATTTCCAATGATTAAATCCAATATTTATCACCTATTATTTTTCATGATCAATCCTAGTTTTTTTCTTGTTGTGGTAATATTTCTGAACCTTGTGTATCAGTATTATTACTAAGGATTATTATGGATGTGAATTTTGGGTTTTCTTTAGGATTGAAATAGTTTTGTTTGTCATTGATTGAGTAGTTTAGATTCTGCCATCTTGTTTATGATAAGAGATAACATGGTGTTTTTTATTTATAGAGTTTCTTAGTCTTTATGGATGAAGTCCAATGGTTAACATCAGAATCCTAGTTTCATCGATGGAGGCTTTGTAGTTATTTTCAATAATCTATTTTTTTTGTTTGTTCTAATCCATAACACCAAACAGTTTCCATCACAGTGTGTTGAATGTTTTGTTAACATTAATTTTATTGGATTGGTAGTGTATATTTGGTTTCAATATCATCTTGAGATATCCTTTTCTATTTTATCTTGAATGACCATTGTGTATGAAACATTCTAGGGAAAAAAATTTTATTGTGGTGACATCATGAAATCATGACATTATATTTTTTTTAAATATATTTTTGGTCCAAAAATCTTGGGAATTGTATGGTGAATTTTAATGTGGGTTTTGTGGAATTTTTGGTGCACAATGGGATATTCCACACCCTTGTGAGATCTTGTTTTCCCTAAGGTTAGACCTATACACCAGAAGTAGATACACCATTCCTAGTGCAATGTGTGGTCTTAGGTGTTGTGAGTTTTGTTCTCCCTATACACTATGACCACTAAGGCCCCAGCTTGATTATGGTGGTGGATATGACTATAAAAATGACCTAAATATTGGTTCCAATAATATTTGGATAGGAATGTAGATATCTACATGGTTCATAGGTGGATTTTGTAAAATCATTAAGGGAGTGGTTTTAATGAATCGTTGACTAATTTTTACCTTTTAAAATCTATATCCTTTCCACATTTGATAGACATTTCATATCTAGCTAGTTCCTAGGATGATTTTGGGAATCATTCTCTCTGTAAAAATAGAAACATTAGATGATCATAGTGCATTATATCTTTTTTGGGTAGGTTCATACTAATCATCTGGTTCTTATTCTTCTTTTATAAGAGGATAGAGTTCGTGATATTTGACTTGGATTCCATAAGTCATTCTATGAGAGGTCATTTGTGGAATGAATTTCATTTCACCCTTATTGACCAAAGGTTATCTAACGATTATTTTAGTAATGTGAATTACATGGATTATGATATCCTCATACTACTATTTATGTCCAACTACTTATTGATTCTTCAACTTATTTGAATGATTAGATAATTCCATGTGCATCATGTGAACAATCATTCTTCTTTATATACCTCCCCCTATTACGATTGTGAATTCCTATAATATAGCACCCTTCCTGATTGGCTTGAGAAGTGAAGGGGGAGATAACATCCTTATATGATATCCCCGAGACACCAAAGGTTAGAAATAAAGGAGAAGGGCTTTTAGAGAACATTTGTGGGATGATTTTCCATTTTTAAAAATAAAACAACAAACAACATAAAAATTAGACCTTCAGTTTTCTATACCATGCATGAGATCATAATATAACTCAAAATAACCAAATATACCAATATGAGAGTGAAAATGTTTGATAAAAGACAACACTAGAAGAAAATAAAAAGAAACAATACTCAATGGCACTAAGTGGTATCAAGGAAATCATTACCCAGCCCGCTCTAAGATCTAACTCCACATGATGAGCACATGATATCTAGAAGCTCCACTCATGAACTAAGATAACATTACATCCTCGGTATTGATAGATGTCACCTAAAAATATTCAATTGTAAAAATGTTGGGGGTGAGTCTAAAATCATTAGGATTTCCCTAAAGACATTGATCTCATGGGAATGGGGCATGATCTAGTTAGCACATTTCATATAACACATTTTGTTAAGACTTAATCTGTTTATCAAAACTAACAGACATTCCCTGGAAAAAATAAAATAAACCATTAATTAATTTCATATTCATTCAACATATTCATTCCCATTTATAAACACACAACCACAAACACAATAATTCTTTGTGTCTCTATTTATGGTGGAACTTCATTTCCATAATTCGTCCCACTATGATGGAGTTACTTAACGTCAAAAATACATCAACTTAACACATGCCTAAAAGGTTATGAAAAAATCATTTCAAGAAAATACACATAAGAACATTCGGTATTTAAATAAATTCAAAAAACATTTCTCATGCATTAAAATAGAAAAATTATTTTAAAAAAATTATTTTGAAATCATTACCAATGTGTTTTCCGAAAACCAACCAATTTTACATATTTTCCAAGACATAACCCAAATATGAATTTTCTAATAAGAATCACATAGGTACATCTCAACAATTTCTATCATGTAATTTTATGAAAAGTAATCCTAAATGTTCTAAATCATGTGGAGTTGAATGAGAAGACACATGCCTCTCAATGGAAAGAAAAATCAAAGAATGACACTACGATAATCTAGATCTGAACCTATAACACATTCACATCCATTAATCTGGAAAATATCATCATTATAATCAATAAAGAATATATATTAATCCATGTAGGAAAATATATCATAGTTCCGGTCTGAGAAAATGAGTACGTCAGAGGAGAGAGAGATGTGATGAATTACTGAAAAATACAGATCTTTGATGAACTTCGATTCTATCAAATATAACTATATATTAATGGAAAACACCAGTCAAGCTTTGGGAGGGATTGGAGTTATTGTCCTAGGGATAATATGTTAAGACTGAGTGTTTTGAGGTTAAAATGCTGGTATATATATAATTTTTGTGTAATTTAATCCCCATTGCATAGTTATGTCGAACGGTTTGTCAAACTGTATTATAATCATGCACATGCCATTAGATAAACCAACACCCAACACGATTAGAAAAACATTACGCCAACCATGATTTTCCTTTTATTTTAATGTTTCACAATTTCCCAATGGAATATTCATGGTTTGGGCAAACCATGCACCTACCTAATGATTCACTGAACAAGTTTCATAGTTTCCTATAGGTGTTGCATGGTTTTCACAAACCATTCTCAAACTGTGTGCCTCTAAAAACGCCCCAATAAAATACAGAAAATCATGAAACGTTACTCAATATTTATATAACGTCACAATATAAAAAAATAGGAAACGGTTAAAAAAATCGGTGGTGGTAAATTCTCCTAACCACTGGACTTCCCATCCCCAAAATTTAGAAAACCACTCTTTTCATGGAAGAAATTTGTCCATTTCTCCAATATTTCATTTTCATGGTTCCGTGTTTCTTCTTGAATCTAACCATGCTACCATAAAACCCATAATAGACCCATGATTTTCATATTCAGTATCATCTATTTCCAATATACAATCTATATCAGTACATGAATCAATGTTGTAAATAACTCTAGGTTAATGAGATCCCATTCAATCACATGGCTAGGATTAGGATGATACTTCTTTAATTGAGTTACAAGAAACACATTATGAAGAAAACTGAACCTTGGTGGTAAATCCAACAAATATACAACATCATCAATTTGTTTATGTATCTAAAATGGACCAATGTACCATTGGGATGACTTTCCCTAATTAATAAAATGATGGTGCCCAAGGTTTATAGAGATCTTCAAGAAAACAAGATCGCTCATCTCAAAGGAAACGGGTCATCGACGTTGGTCTATATATGATTTTGACAACTCTAATCTGCCACAATTCTCTTCCTGATCAAATAACTTTTCTATAAAGTCTATTGAAAAAGGCTAGTCCCAACGAGTCAAGTCTCCCATATTTCCACCCAATAAACTAGAGAATGACGAGGGTGACATAATGCAAAAAATTTTATTTAGCGGTGATTTAAATCGCCGTTAAATCATTCTAAAATAGGTTAGGAATTTTACCACTAAATCATAAGTTGAGAAATAATTAACGACCAGTTATTTGAAATTGACGTAGAACAATTTACCGCCAGTTTAAACCGTCTCTAAATATTATTTTTAAATTTTATTTATTGTTTTTAAAATTTTATTTGAATCATTTATATATTTAATTATTTATATGTTTAGTTTTTTTGTAATTTATTTATTTTTGTAATTTATTTATTATCCTAATTTATTTATTTATTTATTTATTTATTTATTTACACCATGCTCATGCCCATATTCACACAGAAGTCCATGCACATGAACATGCCCATTTTATATATAGAAATTCTACATTGGGTGTGATTTGAACCCCTTACCTATTTCTTATTCTTTAATAACTTTATCACTCTAGTAGGCTCTTCATTTGGTTAATAAATCGAGTTTAATATACTTATATATATATATATATGTATTAATTAATTGAAAAAATATATAATACATAACAAACAAATATAGGCTAAATAATTATTAATCAGTAATTAATAATCAATAATGATTAATAAATAATCACTAATTAATAATAAATAATTATCAATTACTAATTACTAATTACTAATTACTAATTAAAAATTAATATATAAAATAAATATGAATAATAAAAAAAATAAAAAACTAATATAGAAATAAATTCTAAATAAAAAATAGTAAATGATAAATATTAAGTAATAAATAATAAATATTAAGTAAGAAATAATAAATTATAAGAATTAAATAGTAAATAGTAAATAGTAAATAATAAATAGTTAAGAGAAATTAGTAAATTATAAATAATAAATACTAAATATTTAATATTTATAATATCTAATATTTAATACATAATATATAGTATATAAAATATAATACATAATACATAATATATAATACATAATTCATAATATATAAAATATAAAATATAATACATAATACATAATATATAATATATAATATATAATATATAATATATAATCTACAATATATAATACATAATACATTATATATAATATATAATATATATAATATATAATATATAATATATAATATATAATATATAACATATAATATAGAAGTAATGTATAAGTAATAAATTATTTAAAAAATAATTTAATATGTGTTAAATATATCACAAGTTAATAGATAATAAATAAATAAATAAACAATAAATGATGAATATTGAATAAATAAGTTATAACTAAATAAATTAAAAATAAATGAATAATAAACATATAAGAAAATAATCTTTACTAAAATAAAAATGAATTAATAAAAAATAAATAATAAATAATTCATAACTAATAATTTATAATTACTAATTAATTAATTAATTAATTAGTTAATTAATAATTAGAAACTATTAATCAATAATAACTAATAATAAATAATTGATAATTATAAATTAATAAGTATTAATCATTAGTTAAAATTTAATATTTAATATTTTGTAATCAATATTTAATATTTAATAAATTATTAATAAATTATTAATAATTCATAATTAATTAATTAATAAATAATGAAGGCAGAATAAATAACTAATAAATAAATAATAAAACCATAATAAACTTATAATAAAAAGTTAAATAATAATTAAATAATAATTTAAAAATAAATTAATATTTACTCCTTACATAATAACTAAATATAAAATAAATAAACAAATAAATAAAATAAATAATAAATAATTTTAATAATTAATATATTTGTAAATAAATAAATAAATAAATAAATAAATAAAAAATAATAGATAAATAAATAATAATAAATAATTAAATAAAATATTTAATTAATTATTTAATTAATGTTAAATACAGAAATAATAAATAAATTAATAAATAATTGTGTAAATCAGAAAATGTTTAGATCCTCTGAAAACCCTAAAAACACTAATATTTCTATAAATTCTGATCTGAGACTCGTTTTTTTGTGCCAAAACTAGTCAAATCAAATAACATTAAACGTGATTCAATATCAAGTATGGTACCGGCTAAACGGACAACTGGATCAAAGGTTATAACTGTTTGAATTTTTATGAAATCGGGTGTGCAACTAAATCATCGGTTTCAGAGGTCATTGGGGAATGTTTGGGGGAATAAAAAGGGGTACAACACTTGAAATTTTTGTAACAAAACATAAACGGCATAAAGCTCATCGCATGATTTGATTTGATATGTGTTAGAGCACAAACAGACACCCAAATTAAACTTTTTGATTTTTTGATGTTTGAGTTTGATTTTCAACTTTTAAAACTTGAATATATCTTTTTCTTTCCATTATCATATAATTTAAATCTCACTTGGTTGTATCTCATTTGATAATCTTTGATTTGATAGGTTTTTGAACTGAAATGCACACTCATATCAAATATTACGGTCATTTTATGTCGAAGTCTCATTTCCAAATTATTGAACATTTTTATTCAATTTTAAAATATATTTAACTAATAATAATTAATAATAAAATATTGACACATTATAAGTCATTAAAATTTAAAAAAACTATTTTTTATTATAAAAAATAATTAACAATAAATAATTAAGAAAAAATTATTTTTTTAAAAACTTTCTTCAATTTGATGGTAGTATTGAAAAAAACGCTTGTAATTTTTTTTTAATTTTTTTAAGAAATTAAAAATCAGTTTTATAAAAAATTAGAAATATTTTGAAGCATTTTTTTCACAGTGGTTTTGAAAACCTCTTTGAAAAAACCACCGATAAAACAATATTTTCATAAAGTGTGTCCATAAAATATTTGAGGATGATCTATATGTATAAATTCATGATAAATTTCAATGTATGTGAAATCCAAAAATGGTATATTCTCCTTCCACAAAACACCAAAATCCATTACACATGCCCAAAGCATGACCTAAAATGTTTGGATCATCAATTTGGATTTTCCATCCATTTGAGAATGATAAGATGTACTCCTAGTCACCAATGTTCCAAGGGATTGCTGTAAGGACTTACATAATAGAGATGTAAACATGGGGTCTCTATTATATAAAATTGAGACTAGAACACAATACTTTTTTATACATTACTAAATTCAAATCTAGGAAAATCATTCCACCATTACAGTTCCACGATTCTAGATGATGTGAGGTAAATTTCAGATCCAATCCACAAACATCCAAATGAATCATGTTTCATAACCATTCTCGGTAAAAATATAATAAAATCCATGGCTATCTACTCACATTTCCATATGTTAATTGATAAAAAAATAAAAATATCTTCTGGTCATTGATGTTCCACTATTACCAACTAACTGGTGAGGAATCATGAGAAAAAATCAGGTAGAAATAATATTTTTTATGCCATCCCACTTAAAATATTATTTCAATTCATTAATCATTTCATGAATACCGGGATGAAAAACCCATCATGAATAGCGGTAAAAATTTATAACTTGTTCATGAATGGATAAAGGTACGACCATACTATCACAAAAATGCAACAATGATCACCCATCCATATTCAATCCTTGAATGGTTTCCCCACCACTGTGTATTGACATCATCGTGTAACATTCAGAATCAGATGTATGAGCCCATTTCACCTGATCAACCAAAACTGTAAGATTCTAAATTAGAAATCAAACTACAAAATTTAATTTTATTGTAGAATCCAGGTGAATATCAGCTACAATTGATATAAGATACCATTTCTCAAAACATCTTTTAGCCAACTGTTCATTGGACTTACCACTCAAGGAATCAGAAACAGAAATCCCTTTTCCCGATATATGCAATAGATCAATGAAAAAAATTGCAAATATCCCACCCATATTTATTCTATTAAGATTAAATCACATTATGAAAAAATATTATTCAAGATCTTGTGATGCGTGTATTCCTTAAATTTCACTCCAAATAGATAATGATTCCAATTCCATATGACATAAACATTAGTATCCAAGTCCTAATCAATTCTTTGGTAGTTATTCTCATGCACCCAAACCATAATTATACATAAGCCATGACTTTATTTCCCTGTACAAAAACACAAAAAATTCATGATCCAGATTCACCACAATAGAAAACATAGACTTTTCTAGGATCTTGTGATTTGGGGATATGTGTTTATGTAATTATAATCTTATGTTCTTTTAATGATTTTTGGAAGTCATCATTCCATTAGAATGGAACAACATTACTCTTAAAAGTTATCAACAATTAGGCCAGATGAGAAAATATAAAAATAAATATTCTGTAGTATCCCACTACGACAAGGATTCTATGTATCTCAAAGACATTATTTATTTGTTTACTATTGATAACAACTTATATCTTCTCAGGAATAATATAAATTCCATTTTAAAAATTATGCATGGCTAAGGAACCATACTTTTTTATCTAGAAATAATTCGTTGATAACATAGAATAAATGTGATTCTCTTACAAGATTCCCATCACTATAACCTTGTGTTTCTTATGATCAGTTTTGGTCCGAGAATACACATGAATATCATCAAAAAACACCACCCCGATGAAATTCTAATACTTCCAAAATATTTGACTCATCAATTCCATAAATACCATTGGCACATTTGTAATACCAAAATTTATAAACACATACTCATAATGGTCACATATGCTTCAGTAATATCTATTTAGAATTTCCCCCTTATGAACTCTCAATATGTGATATCTTAAGAATAATTAAATTCTAGAGAATCACTCAGATCCCATAAATTGATCAACAGATCATCATAGATTGGGAGAGGATGCTGATTGATTATCATATCTTGGTTAAGCTTAAGATAATCCACAGAATGATTAATAATTTTATCTACCATAATTATATATATAACTGGTTCTCCCAACATAGAGGTTCTCATTCTAATTAACCCCTTTCTTTCAAACCATTCCAAAAAACATTCAATTCCTTTAATTCTAGTAGTGAAACTTGATAATATAAAATTGAAATTGGAATGGTTTTTGTTAAGATATCAATCATATGTTTACCTTCCCTTTTGGGTGGTAATCCTGGTAATTTTTCTAGAAAAACATCAGGAAATTGGTCAAAAATTGTGAAAAATATCTATTTCAAATATCATCCAATGATTCCAAAGTATGTGTTTCCAACTGATAAAAGATGGTTCCTACCACTGGTACCAAAATTCATTTTCTACTTGCATTTAAAATCTAATCTCCCATAAATAGCTGTTCATCACCATGAACAGATGAGAAACTCACCTTTTAGGATAATAATTCAATGTGATACTTGGATTATGCTAATGAATCCATACAAAAAAATTGGTCATACACATACAACTCATTAACAGTTAAATCCCAATGAAACTCAAACCCATCAATAGTTATAGAACAATATTTATACATTAATAAATGACACACTCTTTGTCCATGAGTAGTTATAGATTCAATAGAGAATGTATAACATCAACATTTATACACATATGATGAACATAATAAGAAAAAATAAAGGATTTGGACATTCCTGTTTCAAAAAAATCTTGTATGAGTGTAGAATTCAAAAGAATCATTATTCTGACTATCAAAGGACTAAAGTGTTCATCCATGATCACTTTCTTAGATCCCTACAATATCTTTTTTACGTCACCTTTCACATTATCACCCTGTTGATATTTCATTGGTTAAAGATTAATGGTTTTCCAAGAATTACCTTGGCTAAATTGACTCTCATGAAAATAGTTATTCTACTGCACTCATCATGTCAAAGCATAATATGACTATAAATCATTAAATGGGTCTCTAGTACTCAAATTTTTTGCATAGTGACAATAGAGTTAAATATTTCCTATATAATCAAAATTTTGACTTTCTCTTGATGGTGTTATACAATCTTGGTTAATATGATTGAGTGAACCAGCTAACTATTCTTTCGAGGAGGGAAGTTGGTCTATCTTATGCTCTAATTTTGGTGTATCCCACCACTCTACGAGTAGGTTTACATCTTACACTTATTCATATAATTGGAGTTCCCTCCAATTACCATCATAATAATCATGCTCCCTATAATGATAATTCTCTCTCTTTATACTTCTACCGTATTATCTATATTAAATATTTTTGTATTGTCTGTAATAAAAATAAAAATAATATTTGAGTTAATATATGTTCACAATACCAATTGAAAAAATGAATACCTTAAAGGATGCACTTGAATACATTTTTGTGGTAAATAAAACTATATTCATAGATTTAGCTACATACTCAATAATGAGTGATTCTTTTACCTCAATATGATGAAGTCTATTATTCTATAAATTTTGATCATTTTATCATGAATTTTATTTTGAACAATTCATTAAAATCCTCTTATATTATACATTTTTCAAACATACCCGGAATGAATAAATCTCACAAATGGTATTCAAGATCATCCAGTATGTACACTGCTAACTTAACCTTTAACTCTGATGATGTTTCCCATAATTCACAAATTCAGTTCCACCTATCCAACCACACTTTTGATTTTTCCATTTTGGAATCCTCATGAATGGTTGGTGGATAATAATTTTGGAACTAAACTAAATGGTCCCACTTTTAATGGTTCATCATTTCTATTATCCTTATCCACAAACTGATAGTCCTAGAAAATAAATTTAACCATATATTTGTTCACAATTACCTTAAGTGAAACCACATTTTTAGCAGCCTCTTCAGGATGATTCATAAGATGCCTACCCAATTCCACTCACTATATGCAAAAAAATGATATTTAGTCCAATATCATTAACAAATGAAGGATTTTAAATTCTAATTTATCATATTATCACATAAATAAATCATATATTTCCAAAATACATCTATTTTCAACATTTTAATCATTTTTTATAATACTATATCTACTATTTTTAAAATCAACACTATTAACTATTTTGATAAGTCAACACTTTTCCGTCGTTTCGTAAACATTTATAATTAAGAATAAAAATGTAGTCTTTTGGGGATGTCTTAATATCAATCCATTCCATGAAATTACCAACTGCTAAACCCATGATGATGATATGAAAAATCGCCAAGAAGTTTCTTAAAACACTTGTGTACATAAATGTCCTAGTAACAATAATTTTATCCTAAAATTGTTATCATTATATTTATAAGCTATAAATTTCAGGTTCCAATAATAATATATCCTTTCCATCCACCCAACTCATATAATAGGCAAATATAATACCATTTTTAACATCCCAACCCTCCTCATTGGCTTGTGAAATGACAGGTGAGAAACCAGACTCAAGTGACATAACTAATACACCAAACGATCGTAGTAAATTCCAAGGTATTTATAGAAAATTTGGGTGTTAATTTTCAAATTCAAATGATAAAACACTAGAAAACATAAAATATATATTTTGAATACGCTATATGATGAATGAGAACATTATACAACTGAAAATAACCAAATATACCAATATCAGAGTGACAATAGAATATAAAATACATGAATGGAATACAATAAAAGACAAGAAGACTCAAAGACACAAAAGTGGCATCAAGTCAAATGTCACCCGATCCACTACATGCTCTAAAGCATTATTCCACTAAAATATTTTCAAGAAACATCACTCATAAAACATGATACCTTGACATTATAAATGACTTTATAGATGTAATATGAAAATGAAAAATAGTTCTCAACAAAGGGTTATTATAAAAAAAGTTTGTTTTCCACAATGAATTTCCAACGCACACAACTATGAGATGAATTGGGTATCAAATTTTGTATGAAATAGTTTTTAAATAGTTAAATAGTTTATCAGTGGTAAAATCAGTTCCTTGGAAAATAGAAAATGAATCGTTAAAAAATTTCAAATTCATTTGGAATATTCATTAAATTTTCCACACACAAAACCAGATACCCTCACACTAAAGCATTGTGTCTTCATTGATGGTGGATCTTCACTTCCATACTCCATCCCACATTGATGGAGGCACCACCTTACCATAATCCAACCTACATAACACATATAAAAGATGTTGTGATAAAATCAAGCTAGGAAATTCCAAATAAAACCATTATTTCATTAAATAATTTCAACACACACCTTCCATAAATAAAAATCAATACATAAATATAAAATAAAAAATTATAAATTATAAATATTGTGTTTTATGAAAACCAAAAAAATTACACAATTTCCAAGTTATAACCCAAAACGGGATTTTCGAACAATAATCACACAAGGATCTCACAACCATTTCTATAAAATAATTTATTTAAAGTTAATTTTCATGTTATAAATAATTTGGAGTTGAAAGAGAATCCACCTACCTCTCAAAAGATGTTGTAAAAAATGAACGACACTATGATCCTCTAGATCTGTGCCTAAAACACCTTCCCTTCCATAGATCTGACCAAAATTAATCATTATCATCAACAAGTAATATATATATATCCATAGTTGACTACATCTCATATTATATTTTAGAGGAAATGAGAGGATCAATGGATTGAGTGAGAAACTATGACTTACCAGCAAATCAAAATCTCCAACACACATTGATTCGATAAATTATCTCTCCATATCAAAGGTAATCACCAATGGTAACTTGGGAGGGAGGTGGGTTATAGTCAAAATGACAATAGGTGTAGTGTTATGTTTTAAAGATAAAATTGGTGAAGAAATATAATTTTCAGATAATTAAATTCCTCTCACACTATTAGGCCACATAGTTCTTCAAACTGTGCACTAACCCCACACATGCCATTGAATAAACCCACACCCCACATGGTTGGATCACATGGTTAGAAAAAAAAACGTACGAAAATGATTATTTCCCACTATTTCATATTTCTTGATTTCCCAATGGAATATTTATTATTTTTACAAACATTGTTCCTATTGTGTGCAAACCCAGTGACCCGTAGAATAATTTTCACAGTTTCTTACATGTGTTACACGGTTTCAACAAATCATTCTCATATAACACACCTCAAACACACAAAAACCATCCATGAACACGTGAAAATTAATAAAACAATTGCATAACAAGAAAACATAAAAAACTAGGAAAATTGCATGAAATTGGATGGGTACAATAATTCTATTTTATTGGAGAGTTCCAAGTGGATGTGGTAGGTGTTCCCATAATCTCCCTTTAAAATTTAATATTTTATTACTTCTCATTCATGTTTTTTTACCAATATATCCTAAAGTTATCCACTTATATCTATTATCTATAAAAAATTATTGTTATCACTTATGATTTTGATAATAGTGGAAATGTTATTTTTAATATGATTTGTTATGAAAACCATTGTATAGGAATATTCCCTTGTATTGGAAAATGAAGTTCGTGGTTGGATGATGATATATTTCAATTATTTTTCTTATGATTATGATTTTGAAATTTTATGGAGATGTATTATTTTCAATATTAAGGTCAGTCTGAACATTTTCATGAAAATACATTGAAAAAAACTATGCAATTAAATGTTGTGATTTATGAATGCTTTAGTGAATGGACATGAACTATTTTGAAGGACTCAGTGCTTTGAGTTGAAATCAAAAAGGACCAGTTATCACATTAATCAATTTATTAGAATACGAAAACACATTGGACATGCCTCATTTTTTGTAATAGAAATGATAGATATTTGAATGGTTATAATAATATGTACTTTTTGAGAGTGGTTGAATTGAGTTGAATTGACATGCTTGATAAAGTGGAATTTCCAATGTGTGTTCTTAGAGGTGCATGTAAGACATGTGGATTATTAGTAAAATTAATGAAATGAAATGATATATTATATTTATATTATTTAAAATTCATACTTCTATTTTATTAATTGATTTGATTGGTGAATGTAAAAGTAAATTTCATAAATGAGAATCTTTTATATTTCTATAAATCATAACCTAAAGGTATTGTGTCACCCCATGAACCGAATAAGGTATTAAAATTTCAAAGATACATTTATATAATGAATAAATTATACAGACCGTGTATTTATCAATTTTATGAGGCCATAATATATTATTGATTCATAAAAAATGTATTTGATGGAATAAATAATTCAAGATGGGGATGTTTCAATTTTAACATGGAATAAATATGTCCTTTAAAATGTTTCCTCTAACATAGTAGAATGAATTAATAATGAGTATAATTCTTTATTCCTTGATAATTTGGTTTATGATTTATACTATTCTTTATACTAGACTCCATGTTTCTTATACATTGAGCATTGTATGATGTTATCAAGAATGTACCGGGGTACTAGATTGGGAAACAATTAAAACAATCCCAATGTACTAGAGTCATATGAAGGATCTAATCCATGTTTATATAGGATAAGGGGAAATATTTATGATTGGGTGCATGAAATCTACATTCCATATAGATCAGGATGATTTGTGATAACACTCATGCTACGTATTTAGCTTAAACAATGTTTTGATTTGTTAGATAACTTCAAAACATCAACTGGTGGTGAACTCTATACCATATTCTTAATATATTAAAAAATATTATGTTGAAAAAGAAGTAGTTTGATTATGATTCTTTGTATCGAATCATGGTGTGATACAAAAAAGTGTCTATCATATCATAGTTTTCTATGATAACATTATAGCAGTGGTTCAATCCAATGATTTCATATCACATTAGAGATCATTGAATATTTAATTTACATAGATGAAAATGTTGTATACCCATTTTATAAATCCATATCTCAATAGAATCATGAATATCATCTGATAACTAGAACGTATAGAATTTTTAGTAGTTCGATATATAGTATGTGGGGGATTGTTAGGGTTGCTGCAATAGGAGAAACATTATCTTATGTAAATTTTCTTATGGTAAATGTATTCAAGTAATATATGATTTATTGTTATTATAATGACATAGTATTTATACCACTATATTAATTATGTGATAATGCACTTAATATAATGTTTGATTTGATAAGCCTTGATTGTTCCACATTATTATAAGAACATGGTTATCTTAAGATAGTGTTCTTAATGATAGTAATTATAGGTTGAAAACATCATTATGATAAGAAAAAAATGATGTATGACCATTATGTTTTATTGTATTATAATTATTGACACCTTTTTCTCAATAATCTCACAGACAGTGATCTCTAAAGAGAATTGTTATGAGGATAGGCAAACCATTGTAACTCAACGTATCATGAGTGTCATTTGATAATCCTATCTGAAATCATGTGTATTTGTCCCTAGACATTAGGTCATTATAATTTTATATCATATATTTTTTACTTTGATTAATAATGAAAACCATTATGTATATACTCTTCATAATGTAGATTTCATTGGGTAAATCATGAGTGGTATGAGGATTGATGAAATGATCAAGAGAGAATTTATCCCTTCCATGTTATGAATAATGATATATTAGGCCCTATGATTTCCATGGAAGTTCTGATGATAAATACAAACCTTAGTAGTTATAAGAATATCCATATTCAAAATTCAATGAAATATATATAATGTATTACGGTATGGTTCTATGGGTATGCACCCTGTTTGATGCGATAATGGTGGAGAAAGAGATTATATAATATATGATCATTTGTAATAGGTCTTAGATTCTACGAATTCTCTATTTATCTATTGAGACTATGATGTGTTACTAGATAACACCCTTATTTTTAAGATTAGTCCCACATCCATAGATAAAATATCCTAGTAGGATGCAAACTGAGTGGATCTAGAAGACTTTTAGATTTAGATGAATTTTATTAAAAAAATGGACATAGTAAAATATATAGATCTATGTAAATTTATTTTTTTCTACTATATTTCAAAATGGAGTTACTATTGATTAGGATATATGGTTTTAATTATAATTTTTAAATATCCTCATTTTATTTGAGTTAATGAATAAGATAATATTTATTTATGGGATATGTTTGACCAAGTTAATGATTCGATTCTATATGATTACAAAATAGTTTAATTATTTAATTGGTTTGGAATTTTATTTAATATATTTATAAAGTAACATAATTAGTTATTTGATAAGTAATATATTTAATATTTAATAACCCCTTTGTACATTAATTAATTTATTAAATAAATGATTAATAGGGTCAAGTGGTTCTTTTTAGAATGGGAAAACGGGGTAAATAACATTTTATCAAAACTATTTTCTTTATCCTTAGATTAAATACACTATTATTTCATCGAATATTGAGATTTATGTTATGTTACTTTATTATTTACCCAATGATAACTCTCTGAATTATCTTAAGATCAGAGAGAGGATGGACATTGATTCACATGTGTGATCGACATGAGATGTCTGTGAAGAACCCTATGAATTATTGATGGTATATTTTATTAGTTTTAAATAATTAGTGGGAATAATTAGAGTGTGTTGAGATTGTTTTTAATGGTCATTTTACGTTTTTAGCTGAGTTAGAGTGGTTGGAGATGTTCAAGGAACAATTTATGTGGTTTTGAACTTATCTAAATAATTCTGAAATTCTGTATTGATTGTGAAAATATATCAATGAATGTTAATGTGTAAGGTTTTTATATCTTGATAGGATGATAATTTACAATGTAATAGGAAATAAATAATTTGTATCGATTTTATTTCTATGAATTATTGCATAAAAAAAATTTCTATGTGAAAAATATGTTATTTGATTACATGATTATGCTTTTCATTAAAGGAAACATTGAGAAATAGCAAGGCAGTTGATGAGTATGATTTTTGAATTTTCATAATATATTCTCTACAAAATATAAAAAATTGTTAATGATAGAATCTCATAGTGATTATTTAATATGACTACTGATAAATAAAATACTTTTATATGTTTGAAGATGATTACTTTCCAAATGAATAGAATGTGTAAGATTTTTATATTCACAATTTTTTTAGATGAGTATGTGTGTTTTTTCAGACAGATGAAACCAAGACAAAACGTCATACAAACATTTTATTAGTAAAAAAATATTATTCTACAGGTTAGAATCTCAGACCCACACACTTACCCCACATTATGGTTATTGGTGTTGAATTATCTAAAAAAACACAAAGCAGCTATTTTAGGTTTCACCCACTCCCATATAGGTTACAATTGAAGGCCCTTTCCATAACCCTACGTTAGGGTTATTGAAGTGTAAATATAAAAAAAATAAAATTTTACTATTTGTAATTATTTTTTAAGAAATCATTACAATTGGATGTTCTATTATAAGAAAATTATTATTATATATATTTTTTATAATAAACATTAGTTAAAGAGATGACATTTTTTAAATTGAAATACCATACTCTATTGTGTAAAAAATATAAAATATTGTATAATATATTTTTTAATGAATAATATATTATATATCTTATATATGGTTTTATAAATTGTTAAAAACTTGAAATTATTTAAGAATGTTAAATCCAACGATGGTAAGTTTTTCCTTCTGTATAAAATCATTGACTAATTTTTGAACTGTGATTTAATATGAGTACATTGGGAGAATTATAATGGATTATTTCCATACCATGGATGAATTTTTAGTGAGTGATGAATAATAGAATCCATGAATAGAGACGTGAATTCATATTTTTTATATATTTTTCATACATACCTAGTGGACAACGTGAATGTAGTTATTCAAGAAGTATTAATGAATCTTTCCATGATTAATTAATTGTGTTTGATACAAATAAATAGAGGGATAATCAAGAAAATATCACGGAATGACACTTCATCAAATTTTAATGAATTGAGTAAAAAATGAAGTATTTAATATAGATAGATTAATGATGAATATTTAGAAAGATGAAGACAAAATAACTGACATTGTGGGAATTGACCTTAATAAAATTTTGAAGAAGACGAAAAATTTTCTATTTATCAAAGAATAGGAAGATCAATGTGTGTGTTGTGATTCTAAATACAACCAGATATTTGATATCCTGTAATTGGAAGAACAAGATCTCATATGGGGATGTTGTGTAACCCTATAGTTCAAATTAATATCTTGTTCACTATGTTGGTTGTTTTTTATTATCTTTTGGTTTGAACAATTATAATTTCCATTTTGATAAATTCTTTTTAAGACGAAATTCTAGTTTCAGGATGACAACTACCAATTTACTGGTAATTAGTGATTCACTCTTATTGAAAATCTATCACTCAGAATGAATCCAATCACAAAAAAAGAGTAGGTACTCACCATGGTATTTAACATTATAAAAATAGAGTGGGTTTGGTTTTGTTTTTATTTATTTAGTATACATGTAACTTAGAGAAATAATTATTGATATGATGTCACTCTAAAAAGTAACTAATTTTTTTTACAGAAATTTATAAAAAAGGATTTATTATTCACCCTTCCCTTCTCAATGGTGAACTAATTTCCTTATACACAAATAGGTATCAATTAATTCCGGTTTTTTTTATAAGAACCTTAATAAATTGGTGATACAGAACATAAATTTAGTAAATTGTATAGGAATTACATCCTTTGATCGAAAATATTATCATTAATGGAAGAATAAGATGATACCCAATATTTTCTCACTCAAACTAAAATTCACTGATGTTGTTACCATGGGGTTCAAAAAACATGAGACACATGATCCTATTATTTTTTTAAAATATTGGTCTATAAGTATTTATAAAGGAATTAAATTTTAGTCTCATTTAATTTTTAGAAAAAAATAACATCAAATTAATGGGACTTTAAATATAAAAGTTAACTTTGGAAAAACTAGAAAATACATTTTAAGGGGATGTGAAGGTTAAATAAGTAAACCAAAAAATATAAGGTAAAAAACTTTAATGTAGGAGGTTGGATGATGATGAAACCATTGATGTCTGCTTCACATGATTTAAAGAAATAGTTACCAACATAAAATGCAAGGGATAAAAACCAAAGGATTACACTATTGACAAGAAGTTAATGAGGACATTACTAATTGGACTGATCAAAAAATTTATTCATTATATGATAGGTATGATCTCTCAATTGTTGATGTACTTAATTTTTCTTTTTATTATGGGATGAAGAATTCTCTAGTATTAAAGAAGTTGATTGAATAAGAAATGGATTTTATGTGCTGAGAAAAATCAAACTCAATGAAGGAGAATTTTAGAACTAATGTTATTTTCAAGGTGAAGAATAAATAGATTAAGAGTATAAGATAATTATGGATATTAAATCAACTAACATAATTAAAGACAAATAAATGTTAAAAATAAAACCACAATTGAAATAATTTAAATGTGATGGAATTTAGAATTTTAAAATTATTTTTCCTGAGAAAAAATGTTGTAAATATGAAACTGATGTGTGAGAAACCATACCTTAGAAAAATATTTAGGGTAAAATATCAAATTATGTTTTGAATCCTAATAAAAGAAAGATATGGTTTTCTATAATGACGGTAAGAAGTATGATGACTATATAAGAGGAATGATACTCCACTTCATGTACATGATTATAAGAATACGCAACTGAAAAGTTCAAAAACAACATGGATCATGTTAAAATACATGAAGAATCCACATGAAATGAAGAATAAGAAGTTTAGTTAACATATATGAAATGTATATTGATGTCTGAACATGAATCATACCTTTAGAATAAAACTATACTCAAGAATAAAACTATGCCATTCAATAATGAAAATGAAATGAAATATAAATTTAAAGAGGGGGATTTCAAAATTTAATATTGGTTATTGATGATTCTAGTAGATTGTTATGGGAAACTAGGGGTAAATAAACATTCCCTTATTTTATATAATTTCTCATTATCTTTTAATTAATCCCTCATGATATTCAGCCCTAAATATCAATTAATAAGTATGGATTTATTAATTCATACTCAACACTCACCTCTATATATATTTTAGAAATTAATTAATGAATAACAGAACACATATTTTTTACATGTTCGTGTCCCAATATGGGATCAAAATACATGTTGTGTTTGGGAACATTTCTGAGACACATGGTAATAAATAATATAGAAGTGTTATTAAAATAGGATGAGGATATATTTATCCTCAAATCATATAAATAGTCATTCACTATATTACATAAGGTAATCCATGATATGGGCATAATTCTTCCATAAGTTTTACAAAAATTATTAATCTATAGTTCATTAGCCTCCTAATTTAAATGATTGCATCATTTATAATTGAACCACTTGTATCGATTGTCCTTTATGAACTCCATTAATGAGATCTTTTTTCTTCTATGGATGTTACCATATCACACTAATACGGTCTCCTTCCACAATGAACAAGAATTCAACCACAAAAATGTGACTAACAATACCACATTCTTGTTTTACTTTATCATAAACAATCCCATACCATGATATTCAATCATAATGGATCTTGAACCATCTATGTTCTTCACATGAAGTATATGTAGTTGTAGTAATAGTTAAATTCATTCTCAATCATCCAATATGAAATGTGGTTAACAAAAGGATTATCGTTTCTTCTTTAATTGACTTTGATGACATCATGGTATCACATTTCTTGACTCTAAAAATGATTATTTTTCTTATTTTATAAACATGAATAATTAATTAATGTATATAATCTACTGCTTACCCTTCTTCTTAAACATACATATGATCTCAAAGTAGTAGTATTATCAAATCTCTATCTCTTCTATACAATTTTTTTCTATGTAATTGTTGTATTTGGTTCGCATTTACTATAACTTTTTATTCTTCCATAATATATTCACATTATCACATAGATAGTATTTCCATATAAAAATTTATAAACCATCCTTGAATTTGGATATGATGAACTTATCATTCAAACAGATATATAATTCAAATTTTAAATCTCATAAAATCCTAGTTAAATAAAAAACCATAATATGAAAAAGGAATAAGGAATTTTTCTTCCTAAAATCCCCATAAAATATAATTATTTTTAATTCCATGGTGGCATTAATTTTCTCAATAACATATATTTGCAACATAGAATTTTATTTTTTGGCAGGAAACTCTCTTTGCAAACCATTCTGAATCAAGCATTATATCATAATATATTCCTTATGTAGTGAAATCATGTCTTTCTATATAATAATATTTACATTTTTCTTATTTTAACTCATCTTGAATAAAAAAATTAATATTGTATTTATGTTTAATTCATTGAATAATTTATCATAGCATCATCAGATTTAATATTCCATGGAATTTATATTTTTTTGCAACAACTATTTATTACCTAAGAAGTATGAATTTTTATGTACAATAGTGTTAGATCAATTCCCCTGTTGGGTTTTCATAGAAAAAATTATTTTTTGAAAATCTTAATGAATCTAAAAAATTATCCTCTATGTATTACAATTTTTCATAAGAAACATAAACATTGTTTTCTATTTAATTACAATTCGATGAAAACTATAGAAAATAAAATTATTCATATATATTTTAAGAAAATATATATATAATATAACCAAGAGTCTTAGGGAATACATCATATAAATCTGACACACTCATTCCTTATCCAAAATCACAACTTCTCCTCAAGTCACCTTATAGGTATCATTCATTACGCTTACGTATTCTCTACCTTTTCCAATTTTTAGTGCACAATCATCATGAAAGGGTAAATTACCCAAAAAATTTCAAACGTAATAAAATTATTTTAGTTCATATCAGTGTTACCCATATAGATTTTTATATGACCCTAGTTAAATTTCATATGACCCTTATGGAATCACTGATCACTCATAAAAATTCTTGTATAAAACATAAAAAAATATTGTTGTACTTATGAACTTATCATGTCCTAGTTATAAAATAAATGGTCTTCTGGGCTTATTTATTGTTCATGTCGGGCTACTGAGAGTCACTCTTATGAATGTAACTTTTGCACAACTCATGGTAAAATATCAAGGATCGACATAACAGATCCAAAAATTTTAGTGTTCTTAAAATCAGTCAAAATAGAAATTTATAAATCTTAATGAAATATCAAAAAATCAAAATCAAATCGAAAACATCATTCAAGGGATCGTATTCAACTGATACAAGAAGATTCATGACCAATGAAATATGGATGGTTTCTCCAATCTTCTATCTATCATTCCTGTCCGTTAATTACAACCCTTCAAGTTGATTTTAATATCCAACTTACTTAAATTATCGTGGAAATTATTGGGTTACTCATTCATATTCAATCAACACTTTTCATTGAACCATGAAAAACATATTCTATAATATTCTGATTTATAGGCCACTACTTTTAATATTTTTGTTAAGAAACATTAAGAAGTAGCATCATATATAAACACCTTGACCAATAAGTAAATGCATTTTCAAGAGTCCTTTAATGGAATAAAACATAAAAATATGTTTACATTTCAGCAAAATAATATTGAAAGATTCAATTTATAATCGAATAATTACTTATTTAAAAAATATATAATCACTGAACTCCTTTGGAATCTTATATAAAACCCTGTATCTAGATGACTTATGAAATTTATAAGGAATTTGAAATTTTAGTTTTGTGGATGGTTTATTTTGAGAATCAAGACTCAAAATGATATTTTTTGAGATTGAATGTTATTGGAAATGGTTTATGTTTTTGTGAATGTATATTGTTTTTAAGAGAGCATTAGAGGGGATCTAGAGTGTAAAGGTTTTATAAGGGACCAATTATAGGTTGTTCACGCAATGAAGCAGATCTTTATGAGGTGAATCATTGGGACATGACAGGGGTCCCCTACCTTGGTGGTCAAAAGAATGAACCATGGTTTTAAACCATGAATGGTTAAATATTTTTTTTTAAAACAGTATCTACCTTTTTTTCTTGGATGGACAAATTTTTGAATGAGTACACAATCAACCAGACCTCTCTCTCCCTTCTTACCACCTTTTAGGGTGCTCTTGGGTGAGTTTTGATGATGTTTTTGGGTAGGTTCTCTTCCACCCATTAATAAATATTTTTCCTCATAATCATTTAATATTATTGAAAATTATGTTTTATGTATTTTGGAATGATTCCACTGGATCATGGTTTAATAAATTGAGGATGATGGGGATTTTCCCTTATATAGAGTACACGATATGATGTCAACATATCTCAATGAACCATTTCAGTTAAATTTTTTATAAATATAATTTTATTTATATTTTATTGTCTAAATTTTAGAATTTTTACAGTGGATTTGATGTTTCATGTTAGGAATTTTTCTCCAAAAGAGGTTGACGGTATTACACATGGTGTTAGCGACTGTTTGGTTATTATTTCAATGTGGTGTGGGTGATGAGTGAATTTATAAGTGATTATGACAAATCACATTTAATAATAAAATTTATTTTAGTTCTTTAATAATTTATAAATTTATTTCAATTAATTCATGTAAATTTGTTGGCGTGAGTTAGGGCCTCATGATGACATGCGGTGGCTGGATGGTCTGGGATGATCAGGGGTAGATTTTTCACGTTGTGATTAAAATTGATGTGTATTATTATTAAAGTAGGATGTCCTTATGTGTTTTCACTTTGATATTTTGCATTTTATTTTTTTCATGTGATAAGTGGTCTTTCCACCATGGGTTATTAACCTTTAAAATTACCTATAATTTTGAAATTAAAATTTAATGCTTATGAATGGAATGAAAAATTTTCAAATTAAATAAGGGACTATAGAAATTGATAGGTTTTCCCGACTATAGATATATGAGGAATTGATTTTATTTTTATTCTTCGAGATACAATTCCTTTGAGGGGTTCAATTGAAATGTTTTAAATAAAGGAAAGGAATGACAAGTGGTGACCCAAGTGATAGGTTCCCTTAGTGACCTCTAAGTATAGGTGAGTGATGATTTGAGATGAATGGCCTAGGGGTTTTCTATGAACGTACCATGATATGCCTTAAATCCGTTAGTATTGTTTAGTTGACCATGGGGTTAGTGTTCCTCCCCCCCAGAGAGATTGATTAATTATGTTGGTTGACCCTGAGGAAACTAATGTATAGAATGGGCGTTTGGACCGACCATGGGATGAATTGGGGTTGGATATAGAACACATTCCATATCATCATAGAAATAACAATTAAATTTGATATATAAGGCGAGTGAGGTCATATAACAATCTTGATGTGGATGATAGATGTAATACCCTTGAGTAAATGGTGTAGACTCATGAGAAGTAATTGAGAAATGGGAAACCATGAAGTGTGTCCTCGTTGTAATACGACATAGGGGACCCCAATGGGTTCCCCAAAGATATATTTGTCTTATAGGGGGGTGTTGGTGGAATGGGTAGTGCTTATTCTTGACGAATATTTGATCAACTAGGGTTTCCTTCTAAGTATCAACATTGATCCCTCATGATTATATAATTAATATAATTATATTATAGGGTTTTATGATGATTCCTGGTGACTATGGAACACATAGGATTATCTTTTGGGTTTTAATGATGATTCCTAATGACCATGTAATGCTCGTGATTACGTTATGGGGTTCAAAAATTAATCGCAATGAATATATAATTCTCAGGATAACCTCAAGGTGATTGGTGACGGCACGTAATTGTTACTGATTACCTAGGATCACCTACTAGGGGTTAGATTGTATCATGATAAATGGAGGATTCCAAGGGTTACTTCCTAGGATCCAGTAGTCATGCTGGCTACTGTATGTTCATTGGGTCTATGTTTAGATGGGTCTATTTCATGATATTTTCAAATACACTCCTTCATTGACCAAAGCTGGTTTTGGTTAATTGAGGTTTTGTGCTATACCTCTAGGGTTGATAGTGGTTATTTATTTATGCCACCACAATTATTTTATTTATATTTTGAGATTATAATATGAACATACATTTCTTTTACTAGTGATGTTTGAAACTGAATTTGTGGTTCCCTACTGTGTAATACTCACACTATACTCAGGAGTCCACGACACTTTAGTACCTGAGTAGAATTTATTGATCATAGGTTCATATTGTGTAGAGGTATAGAGATGCATGATTGAGCAAGATAGATCAAAAAGTTTGGAGACTAACATTGGGAATAGAACAAGGATGTTGTATAGACTCTTAAATGTTTATTTTATTCTTATATACATTTTGTATATGTGGAAAACCCAGTGGGTTTAGGGAGTATGAATGACTATTTTTATCCATAATTATATATTATTAATGGATATGTTTATTGCTACCACTTACTCTAATAAATTATTTTAATGAATGATATTCAGTTTTTTTATAATTAAAAACTACAATGTCCCGACCCGGAAGCCACTAAACCAGTGCTCCGAGCCGATTCACCAAAAAGCCTTATGTGCTCCTCGTCATACCCCAGAGGCTACCGACTAGTAGTGATGGCCAAGGGTGTGATAGTGGGGAGACTATGCACTCATAACAGAGTAAGAAACCAGTGGAAATAACTATGTATCATACACAACAGAAAGTAAAAAGAGTGCGGAAATAGTAAACAACAGAAAAAGAACGACATGTAATAGTAAAATGATGTAAAATCCTGACCATCTATGCAATAAAATACAACACTGGTCACCCACCGGGCCAACCATAAAAATCCAAGTAGAAAAGAAATTGAATGTAAAAGTACATGGATCTACTACTAACTGCGAGCCAAACTACATATCCGATCTCCAGACAACATCGAACTGCAGTAGCCCGATCAGTAGAACCACTCGAGCAGCTCCGCTTGATCATGAAACACTGGGCCATAGCCCTATCCACCATGCATCTCGGGCTCAAACTAAAAAGTAGACATAAGGTCTACACATAAACTGAGGTGCATGTGCAGGGGTGAGAAATAATCTCTTTAGGGAACGCTGAGAGGCAACTAATAACTGTGCTGCTAAATGTTTATGGAACAGAAATGTGCTCAGCCTAGCTGGAACACAACCAAACGAAGTAATCCAAATGTGCAACCACATTTGAACTCAGGGTGAGTAATCCCTGTCAACTGGGCAAGTGCCACCATGTTTTTTTTATATCTACCTACGTACACATGTATAGTCCCATACCTATACTCATATAAATAAATATGAATATTCATGATTAAGTGATTCAATTAACAAGAAACAACATCAATAGTCGATCCTTGGGAACATAATCTAGATATCATGGACATCCTGTGAAAGGGAATTGAGCTGGACGTTGTTCCACTCATGTCGTGTATCATTATGTCATTCTATGGGTCCGTAATCCCATCGCCATATACCTGCTTCAGCCAACGCTAGAAAAATATGTCTTCGAACAATGTAAACAAAAAAAGTAACCCTATGGGAAGTAATCACAACCTATACCCTCTGGTTCAACCAAACAACACATGAAAGCAGATAAAACAACATGTAACCCTCTGGGATGTACTAACAACCAACCCCTTTGGTCTTATCCATGATGCACCAACAACCCTCTGGGAAGTGCACTTAGCCTAACACCTCTGGTTTGGTCATATGAATTTATGTGACTCTCTGGGGAAACACACTCGGTCAATTACGCTTATAGTCTAGGGTATCCAGGGACTCTCTGAGGATGATCACGTGGTCTAACCCTCTTATCCCTAAGGTCTAGAGACTCTCTGAGAAAGCTATCTCGGTCAATTCCTCCTATAGCCTTAGGTATACCATATACTCTTTGAATAATTCCAATCGGTCAATTCCTCCTCTAGCCTGGGAAGGTTCTTAAAAAGAGTCAGACAAATTAAGACTCTCCGAGGAAGCTCACTCGGTCTACTCTTTTATATTCTATAATATCCAAGACTCTCTGGGAGCTCACTCGGTCCATCCCATGTAGTCTATAATGTCTAAGACTCTCTGGGAATCTCACTCGGTCTATCCCTTATAGTCTATAGCACCAGGTTCTCTCAGCCCCGTGCCAGTCAGTTCATAATAATGCTATAAGGCCAAAGTACACCTATAGGGATACTTGGGTAACTAGTCTACAGAATCAAGCATGTCAGGAACAACACTCCATCCTATAGTTGCACGGCATGGAAAAAATGCAGCCTAATCGGAAAGCTAGACCCAACAGTCAAAAACCAAGAAACATGGGAAATCATATCCACAGCAAGGTAAAACAAACTATTTACAATCAAGCCACCTCTAATTAGGCACACCAGGAATAGTAGGCATCCAAAAAACAATATAGTCACATCGCATCAGGCTCAGTAGCCACCAAATAGGAAGCACCTCTAGTAAACACTACAGCGTCAGCAAACCAAGTCAGATATAAATGAACTAAGAGGGTGGCCTGAATTCCCAACCCAATAAAACATCCACAGCCCCAAAGGGATTTCTAGTTTGGCACAGGATCTAGGTGACACCCGATCACCATCTCTACCCAATCCTGACATAACAACTCAGGGTCGATCAAACAAATGGCACCCACTGCGTCCCTCAGTTCAAACACTGAGGAGGCATCACACTCGGGATTCTCCAGGTAAACACGAGCGAAGGCATCCTACATGGGATCCTTAGTAATGAGTAAGGGAGGAATATTATATGAGAAACTCAAAGGAATGACAACATAGGAATTCCATATCATGGTTCCTATCAATGGATGACCAAGAGAGAGATCCTACAAGGGACTCCCTTGGTCAGCACACAAGCAAAGGAATCCCTCACTGGATCCTTAGAAGTACCTCGTCTCAAATCCTCAAGGGCTAGAAGGGAACATCTCACAAGGGAATCATACTATAAAGAATGGGTTACATAAGATAGATCATAGCCCATATTCTATTAATGGTCTCAACTAAGATGGTCAGAACACCCAACCTATCATCCACAACATGTCTCACTCTCAGGTGACAGCTGAACTCAAAGAGTGGAGGAAAAACCTCTCCATTTAGATAGAAACCCCAAAAACACCGATTATATTACATATAAATGTAAAAAGGATTCCAAAATTGTGATCTATGTGGAAACACTCTCCGAAACGACTACTCACACACCCAAATCTGACTTCCAGAGCCCAAGATATCTCAAAATTACTAAACTTAAGCAGTACATGGCCAGAGTACAGGGGCAGAGCCCAAAGGGCCTGCCTGTGAAATAGTACACGGTGTGTACTTTACTGTACACATCATGTACTGTTCACAAAATGTTTCACCATGTCCATTTTTACCCGAAAACATGCCCATGTACCACTACATGGCGTGTACATAAAGTACACGGTGTGTAGTCCTTAAAAACCACTATTCCATGTTCTATTTCACACGGCCAGCCACACGTCCACCGACTACACGGTGTGTACTCAAATTTCACAGCATGTACTTATGAAAACTTCTTCTTCCCCAAACGGGAAGAACACATGGCGTGTTCCCCTGTAATATACGTCGTGTATTCTAGGTTTTCTGACGGGAAAACTCTGAAAACACCCAAAACACCTGTTTTAGCCCTCGAAACAACAGATCAAGCCCTATGGGCATACAAGAAAGAAATATAATGATTAAAAGACTTAAAACAACACTTTTAATGATGATATATGGTGAAAACATAAACCACCCTTCCTTCTGGAAAAAACCGCCTAAACTTCGGTTGATTTCAAGGGTCACAGTTGTCGTACGCCGACTCAGCGCGTCGAGAGATTCGAATCGGTACCACTCTCACCTTCCTTCTCTCCCATTTTTCCAATATCCAAATTATCCCATAGGTCAAAGTAATGAGGAGAGGATTAGGAGACGTTCTCAAGGAGTATGAGGAAATAAGAGATAAGGAAATAAAAAGAAAGAAGAAATGAAAAGAAAGAAAAAGGGGTCCAGGCCGGCCCCGACGCCTGACATGAGTTTATGTTTTCCATAGGCTAAGCTCCCCATTCCGGTCTCAACGGAGCAGACAGAATCTCAATCTGATGCTTCTTTTAAAATTTATTTCCAAAGGAACCTACGTGAATAATTTAATATTTAATTTAATAATATTAAATATTAAATATTCTGCCAAAATTTGAACAGCTCAGATTTCCTCCAAACTCTTGTCCTAGGGTAAACTCCCTATTCCAAGACAAACGGAGCTGTCAAAAAATATATTCGAGGTTAGATGGTAGGAGAAAATAAAAAATTTACCCCTCATGAGCATCCAACAACGAAAATTCAAATTTCTTCTTAAATTGATTTTCTGAAAAAACACGGGTTCTTTCAAACTCCCCACCATAAACCTTCTTGTTCTCGAGAAGCCCAGAAAAAGGACCAGCAACAGGACCAACAACGATGCCCCCAACACGAGCATCTTCACAAACAAGCTACCTGGACTATCCAACGACCATCCTTAGCGTTAAAAACCACCTTCTACACTGAATACATTCAACTACAACCAACTGGTACTCCCCACCATATGAATACCCATGTCGTCATCTTAAAAGAAAACTTCGAGCTCAAAAACCCACCAGAAAACACCGATGTTTAAACTAAACAAACAAAACCACAATCAAAAGGCCAATGGTTCACTCCCCACAATATGGCTATCCTTACACCACGTCACGATTGCAACCCGAAATGGTTTCATCCACAATAGGGATGGACACTAAGAATGAAAAAGTATCTCGATGTATTGTCGAAGCTCTCTCAGTAGACCCAAGAAGAATCAAGATATCGCTTGATTATCTCTAACAGGAGTACACTGAGATTCCACAAAGGAGTGCCCGGCTATCTCCGAGCCACGCTAATATCCTGCCAAATCCCGACCAGGGTTCAAGCATGGGTCAACCATTTCCACACAAGTTCCCCTAGAACAGAAGTGACATCGACCTACATGGTTCGAGTCAAAACCAAGGGTTTCTAGGTCTTCTACCTACCCCTACAGAAAGAAAACCTCAAAACCGTGTCACAAGGTCTAACCACCTAGCCCAAAAGATCCAAAACCACTTAGAAGACAGTAATGATCACAATACCAATGAATGTGAAAATTGAAACATAGCCAACAAGGGCCCTGATCCAGTCTGAGCATCCCCAGAAGGAACAACTCCATGGATTTCACAACATAAGTAGAAGAGAAAGTGAACTTACAACCATTGGGTATTCGTATACGAGAATACCCCAAGGAGGTCAATTTCACAAGAAAGTCCATGGTATCTATTGACATCATTCTCAACAATCCGACTAGATAACCATATACCTGAGAAACAACACCCAATAAAGGGGTTAGACATAAGGGAATCACGTGCCACATCGACCAACTAGGGTCACTCCACCACCTGTGCACGGGGATGGAGTCTTCATCCTCACACCAACACCTCAACGTAGATCCACATAACCTTCCATAAGAGTAAAAGTATGTGTAAGAAGACCCAAAGGTCTCTGTCATCAGTAAAATAACACACTAGCTGGCCTATATGCTGTGAATCCTATGTGAAAAGTATGATGCATGAGACACCTCTTACCTTTGCCGGCCTAGAGTCAAAAACTATCCCTCGCATATTACCAATGGACAAGATCCAGAGATCCATTGAAAATCAAAACACCAAACAACATGTGATTCGGTCAAGGAGAAAATCATATACAACTGTAAAATCGCAAAATCAGAACAACAATCCCAAACCATAGCAACCAGGACTTCTTACGAGAACAAGTGTCCGCGACGCAATAGCCCGATATCCATCACAGGTTCTGACACATTCTTAATACTCTAGTCTACCATATCCCAAATAGTAATAAACAGGAAAGAAAACTCATCTAATAGCACTTTGTAACATCCTGACTCGGAAGCCACTAAACTGGTGCTCCGAGCCGGTTCGCCACAAATCCTCAAGCGCGCCTCCCCGTACGCCAGAGGCTGCCGACTAGCAGCGAGGGCCTAAGGTGTGAAAGTGTGGAGACTATCCCTCATACCAGAGTATGAAACCAGAGAAAATAACTATGTATCATACACAGCGGAAAGTAAACAGAGTGGAGAAACAGTAAACAACTGAAAAAGAATAAGATGTATTAGTAAAATGATGTAAAAGCCCGAACAGCTCTGTAATACAATACAACACTGGTCACCCCCTGGGCCAACCATACAAATACAAGTACAAAAGAAACTGAATGTAAAAGTAAAGAGCTCTACTACTAATTCCGAGCCAAACTACATATCTGATCTCTTGACAACATCGAATTGCAGCAGCCCGATCAGTAGAACCACTCGAGCAGCTCTGCTCGATCATGCTACACATGGCCTCAGCCCTATCCACCATGCATCTCGTGCTCAACCTAAAAGGAAGACATAAGGTCTACACGTACACTAAGGTGAACGTGCATGGCTGAGAAATAATTTTAGAAGGGCACCCCGACAAGCATCCTATATCTATGCTGCTAAAAGTGTATGCAACTGCCATGTGCTCAGCCTAGCTGGAACACAACAAAAGTAAGTAAACCAAACGTGAAACCACAGTTGAACTCAGGGCATGTAATCCCTGTCAACTGGGAAAGTTCCACCATTGTTGTTCATATCTACATACGTACACATGTATTGTCCCATACCTATACACATATACATAAATATAAATATTCATGATTAAGTGATTCAAATAAAAAGAAACAACATCAGCAGTCGATCCTTGAGACCATAAGCCTGATCTTCGGGACATCATGTGAAAGGGAATTTAGTTGGACGTCATGCCACTCATGTCGTGTATCATTAAGTCATTTTATGGGTCTGTAATCCCATCGACATATACCTTCTTCAGCCAACACTGGAAAAATATATCTCTGAACAAGGTAAACAAAATAAGTAACCCTATGTGAAGTACTCACAGCCTATCCCCTCTGGTTCAACCAAACAACACAAACAAGCAGATAACACAATAGGTAACCCTCTGGGAAGTACTCAATGCCAACCCCCTTGGTCCTATCCTTGAATTACCAACAACCCTCTATGCAGTGCAAGCAACCTAACCCATTTGGTTTGGTCATTAGAATTTATGAGACTCTCTGGGGAAGCACACTCGGTCAATTCCCCTTATAGTCTAGGGTAGTAAGTTACTCTCTGAGGAAGATCATGTGGTCTAACCCTCTTATCACCAAGGTCTAGAGACTCTTTGAGGAAGCTATTTCGGTCAATTTCTCATATAGCCACAGGTATACTGAAGACTCTCTGAGGAAGCTCACTCGGTCAATTCCTCCTTTATCCTGGGAAGCTTCTTAAAAAAATTCAGACAAAGTAAGACTCTGTGAGGAAGTTCACTCGGTCTACCCTCTTGTAGTATATAATATCCAAGACTCTCTGGTAGCTAAATCAGTCCATCGCCTATAGTTTATAATGTCTAAGATTCTCTGGGAATCTCACTTAGTCTATCCCTTATAGACTATAGCCCCAGGTTCTCTCAGCCCCATGCCAGTCAGTGTATAGTAATTCTATAAGGCCAAAGTACACCTATAGGGATACTTGGCTAACTAGTCTATAGAAACAAGCATGTTAAGAATAACACTCCATCCTACAGTCGCAAGGCATGGAAATCAGGGTATCCTAACAGAAAAGCTAGACCCAACGGTCAAAAACCAATCAACATGGGAAAACATAACAACAACAAGGTAAAATACACTATTTACAATCATGCCACCTCTACTTATGCACACAAGGAATAGTAGGAATCCAAACAAACATGAAAGTCGCATCGTGTTAGGCTCAGTAGCCACCAACCAGGAAGCACCTCAGGTAAACACTACAGCATCAGCAAACCAAGTTAAATATAAATGAACAAAGAGGGTGTCCAGAACGCCCAACCCAATAACATCCAAAGACCCAAATGGATTACCAATTTGGCACGGGTTCTAGGTGACACCCGATAACCATCTATACCAAAACCCGACATAACAACTGAAGGTCGGTCAAAAAATAGGCACCCACTGGGTGCCTCAGTTCAAACCCTGAGGAGGCATCATACTCGAGATCCTCCAGGTAAATACAAGTGAAGGAATCCTACACGGGATCCATTACAAAGAGTATGGGAGGAATCTTACACGGTATCCTCAAAGGAAGGACAACATAGGAACTCCATATCATGGTTCCTGTCAAAGGATAAAAAAGATAGAGATCCTACAGGGGACTACCTAGGTCAGCACACAAGCAATGGCATCCCTCAGGGGATCCTTAGAAGTACCTGGTCTCAAAGCCTCAAGGGCTATAAGGGAACATATCACAAGGTAAATGTCCGATAAATAATGGGTTACAGAAGATAGCTCATAACTCAACTCCTATTAATGATCTCAACTATGTTTGTCTGAACACCCAACCTATCATCCACACCATGTCTCACTCTCATGTGACAGCTGAACTCAAAGAGTGGAAGAAAACCCCATCCATTTAGATATAAACCCAAAAAAATCCATTTATATTACATATAAATGTAGAATGGATTCCACCATTTCGATCTACACAGAAAAACGCTCAGTAACGACTACTCACACACCCAAATATGACTTCCAGAGCCCATGATATCTCACAATTATTAACTGAAGCAGTACATGGCCAGAGTACATGGCCAGAGCACAAAGGGCATGCCTGTGTAATAGTACACTACATGTACATTACTATACATGGCGTGTACTGTTTATAAAAAGTTACGCCGTGTCCATTTTCACCCGAAAACATGCATATGTACAACTACATGGTGTGTACTTAAAGTACACGACATGTGGTCCTTAAAAACCACTATTCCGTTTTCTATTTCACACGGCCAGTAACACGGCCACCGACTACACGAAATGTACTCAAAGTACACGGCGTGTACTTAAGAACACTTCTTTTTCCCCTAACGGGAAGAAAACTCGGTGTGTACCCCTAGAATACACTTCGTTTATTCTGGGTTTTCCAAAAATATTACCCTAAAAACACCTAAAACGCCCGTTTCCCCCCTGAAACAACAGATCTAGCCCCATGGGAATACAAGTAAGAAATATAAGGCTTAAAAGAATTAAAAACACATTTAAAGAGGATCTATGGAGAAAAAATAAATGGCCCTACCTTCGGGTAGAAACCGCTGAAGCTTCGGTTGATTTCATGGGTCACGGTTGTCATACGCCGACTCAGCGCATCGAGAGATTCGAATCGGTACCACTCTCACCTTCCTTTTCTCCAATTTTTACGATCTCCAAAGTCTACCATAGGTCACTGCAAGTGGGAGTGGCATAGGAGACATGTGCAAGGAGGTGGAGGAAATAAGCGAGAATGAAATAAAAGAAAAGAATAAAAGAAAAGGAAGAAAAAGGGGCACGGGCCGACCCCTGCGCCCGACACGAGTTTATGCCTTCCCTAGGCTAAGCTCTCCATTCTGGAATCAACGGCACAAACGGAATCTCAATTAGATGCTCTGTTTAAATGTTATTGCCAAATGAATCTACACGAATAATATAATATTTAATTTAATAATATTAAATATTAAATATTCCACCAACATTTGAACATCCCAGATTACCTCCAAACTCTTGTCCTAGGGTAATCTCCCTATTCCGGGACCAACGGAGCTACCAAAGAAATATCCAAGGTCATATGATTGGGTAAAATGACAATTTTACCCCTCAAGATCATCCAACAACAAAAATTCAAATTTTTTCTTAAAACAACTGTCCGAAAAAATAGAGGTTCTAACAACAACACACTCTAGTAGATGTGTATAATCACCACACGGTACCACTATAGACCCTACTACTATTTTATATCCTCTAGTGTGTAGGGATTCACACTTGTTGTATCATGGTGACTCCCTCTGTTTGATCACTTCTCATTTCCTGTAGACTAGTCAAAGGATGTTACAATGTTTTATAATAGATTTTATGTGACTGATATCATAGAGTGTATGAGAGTCATTATTTTTCATTTCAATTTGGGGATATGGAAGAAATGTTACATAAGTATGTGTTGGAGCTTGATATGGATATCAGAATATGACATCGCAATCACCCCTTCTGAAAAAGAGTCAAGGTTACTAGGGATATGGGATTATTGTTCTTGGTTTTTATGGTCACAAAGTTATGTTTTTCACATAGCATGATGAACATGGGTTTTGAGAATTTTGATTTATGAGTTATTGTATTATTTTCTCATAAAATTATGGAAAGAGGATGGTGTCCATGAATCATATTTGGGAAATATGACTTACATGTCAAACATAACACCCAAACTCTTGAAACCCAAAGATGGTGTTTACTTTATTACACTGGTATATGAAACAATGCATCCACTGTAGGAAAAAAATAAAATTCATGCATTGATTAAAAAATTCCAAAAACATTTCTTCATCATTCTATTAGTGGTTTAAAAAAATACTCTAATAAATAAATTTTTGTATTTTTTTATATTTTTTTAGAGTCGGTTTTTAATAATTTCCACTAAAAATAAATTAACATTTGTTAGATAATTAATAATTAATAACACATAAATAGTATTAATTATTATTTAAAATAATTTACTATCCATTATTTATAAATTTATTTATTTATTTGTGTTAATTATTTATTATTAATAATTATTAGTTACTAAATATTTGAGTGTTAAATTTTTCTTGGATAAGTTGAAAATCGGACATTAGCTTCAAATTACCATAAATTTTGATCAGAGTGTCCATTTTAGCTCCATATATATTCAAATTAAATATTATAAAATAAAATACAATTAAATTAGACAACAATTTGTTAATAATTAATAGAATAAATCTTATTACTATTTTAAAAGATGTGGAAAATCAAACATCAAATTAAAATGACTATAACTTTTGACCTGTGTTTCTTTTTGGAATCTATCACATTTTAAATTGAAACTCATAAAGAGATATACTCCATATTAAACTGGAATGGCTGATGTCACTATTTATTAAAGGTCAAAAGGATCGAAATTCCTCCAGAACTGTGTTTTTTATTCGGATACCATGATTTTTGAACATTATATGTGATTTCAAATTGTTTAAGAGTTTCTCATATTCTTATTGGTATGTATAAGATTTTATTCAATACACTTACATTACTATTGATATAATGGTGTTTAAATTATTGTGGTTTCCCTATTTTTGGAATTTATTTTCTATTATATATATATATATTGGTATGTATTTCAATACATTTATGTATATTTATTTGAAATTAATATATATTTTTCAATATTTATTTAAAATTATATATAATTTCTTCTATGGATTGAAATTTATATGGAGTTTTTCATATTTGTCTATATTTAAATATTTTTATAGAAATTTATTTATATTTATATATATTTATATATATTTATATATTTGATGATGGTATATATATTAATTTTCACTCTATAGGTTGGTGTGTGTGTCTCTTCATGATTGTATTTATATACATATAAGTGAATATAATTATATTTATATATTTTCATAAGATATATATAACCACATTTAAATAAATTTATTTGTAATTATGTGTATTTATTTACTGGTTTTTTATTATTTACTACTTATTATATATTATTTCTTATAAATATTAGTTATTATTAAATTATTATTTATTAATTATTTATTTATTATATATTGTTTATTATATATTATTTATTTTTTTATATAATATTTATTATTTACAGCTGATCATTTCATGTTGATTACTTATTATTGATTACATATTATTTTTATTGACTAATTATAATTTTTTTCTAATTTCTTTTTTATGAATCATTTGTTGGTTATTTATTATTTATTAAATATTTATTTCATATTTATTTTTTATTTATTATTTATTGGGGATGGTGATATCTTCTCACAATTGGGATCACATGTGAAGCCATAACCGTACTCCTTGTATGATTGGAGGAGGTGAAGGTTGTGATATCGTTTGATATCATGATATGTTCTCATTGTGTCGGAGATCTGAGAAGCCTTCCCTAGGAGACAACAGGGTGTTCGATGACAGATCATTTGCAGTGGCGACAAATGATGATTCCCAAAAAATTATCAAGAATGGGAATATAGAACATGTTGTTATGAACCATGATACTATTGTGGAAATAAATGAATCTTTTAAAACACTATTATTTAATTGTTTGTTATTCCCAAGGGTGGAAAATTTTGTAAATTTGATGATTTATCGAAGAGAATCTCTATGATTTTGGGCTTCTATAATTAGAAGATGACATTGATAGGGTAATACTCCTTTCAAATCATTTTCCTTATGTAGATTTGAATATGAGAGAATGGCATTACAACTCTATTATACTAAAACTAGGTATGCTCCCCATTCAATAATGGGATCTGTCTTCTAATCCCTTTGATGAGTGGAACTGGTTTCCACAGGTATTGGTAAACTGTTTTGAACTTAGATGGCTTTATTGGGATCCTGTAATTCTATGGGATATTTATTCAATCATTGGAACACTAATAATAATTGATATAGAGACTCGAAAGGCTATATTTTCACATTACTCATGAATTTTAGTGCATGTTGATTAATCATAAACTTTTTTCAATCAAGTTATCCTATCGAATGCTGATGAAAACAGTAATTTGAAGGTGAAGTATGATAAAATTCATTCTATTTTGTGATGTATGAAAAACTATTGGGCACTTGGTTGACATGTATCTATGGAATAGAAGAAGTATCTACTCATTTTATCATCTTCAGGGACTTGAGGAAGATGATTGTAGAATGAAAATAAGGATTCAAATAACTTAAATGAATGTAGGTTATTGGTATTGATATTGAATTTTGACAACAACTGACCTTGGATGGGAAATGTGATACTTTCTCATCCAATGGTTTATTGTTGCAGGTGGATTTTTCCTCATAGTTTCATGATGATAATGAGATTCGACACTCTAGGGTCTTTGGATCTAGTCTGGTTAATACGGGAACTCCCACTCAGGATGAGAAAGACGCCACTCCCACCCCATGTGAGGGGAATACACTAAGGGACAAGATGGATGGCCTTTATAATGTTTCAAAAGATTATGATGAGGTAAAAATATCTTATTTCCATTTGGAAAATAAATAATAACTTTATTAAAATGATATTAAATTTGAAAATGAGAATCATGATGATTTTAATGTGGAGGAGGAGAAATATTATTGATCTACTAGAAAGTAGGGTATGAGTCATGTACTAGCCACATTAGGTTTTTATTCCTCACAACTGAAGAAATATAAACCAAATAAAGATTATTAATAATTAGAAAAGGCAATGGTCACATGATCTAATATTGGGGGAGGAATATGGTTCCCTATGCATTCTAATGAGGAGGTGTTAAGGGAAAATGATGGGTGTATTTTCTCTACAATTTTATCTCCCTGAGGATGTTGATCAATTGATTAGAAACATGATAATACATTTTTTTAAAATTATTAGTAATGTTTAATTTTCAATGAAACTAATCATCAAATATGGGATCATAATGTCCCATTGATTAATGAAATGGTTTTATTTAATTCCAATTTGGATTTTATGGCCCTGAATTGGGATTTTTAAAGACTAGATTGATGGTATTTCCGATGCAGGCACATATATGATTTGGAAATAATATTTTGTGAAGCATCTTATCTTTTTTGGGGTTGTGGTTCAATGTAAAACCATTTCTATGGAGGTTTTCCACATGCAGTAATTGGGTTCTGTATGGGTGTCCAGATGTGAATGCTTCACTGACTGGATGTTCATGCTCTTCCTAGAACATTAATTATCTACATCATTTTAGGGATATCCATTTACATTATATAGTCCACAATTTTTTTGGTCAGAGATGACACCAAGATTATGGGATAACACTCCATGCTTGTATCATGGGATGGCCATCATTGCACCATACTCATGGATTGTGGTGGGAAGGAATGACATAATGAATATTTTTTGCTGATGTTTTTTCTTATGTTTCAGGGCCCTTCAAGGATGTTTAAATTTGTGTTTATGTACTTTTTACCTTGTATCCCTCAAACTTTTTATTCTATTATTTTTAAAAAAACATTTCTAAATAAATTGCATGGTCGGATCAAGAATTTTTAATTTATTATTTATATTATATTATAATTTTTTATTAATATTATTTAATAATATTCTTTGTGTACATATATTTATGGGTATTTTTCTCTATATATATATATGTATGTAAAATTCTGTTTAGAAGAGCTTGTTGGAGTTGTAAAGCCTTCACAAAATAATAAAAATGATCAAATATTCTTCGATGCATAATGTGTTTATACATAACAAGAATGAAATATGTGTTCATGGAAGGATAAATAATGTGTAATTAAAAAATATATATTTTTTATTATAAAAAAAATTGAATCAAATTTAAAAATCGCTAAAAATAATTTCACAGTGGTTTTTAAAATTTCACGATTCTTTTTGGAACCAGATACAATATTTTTCATTAACCCGACTATTATGGTAGTTTAAGCCTCTGTTAATCTAAAAAACCATCCCTTAATAATATTTAACGTTCCATTACTATACCTCAAATGATCATATGTTTTTTTAATCTTGGAGTATAAGATAAATTCATGAATTCTATATTATATTAGAAGATAGAAATTTAATTATGGAATTATTTTTTAAATCTGTGAAAATCATTCGTATAATCCTTTTACATATCACATGTAATGAAAAATAAATAATGGGAGATCTTGGATTTTTAGGAAGGGAAAATATAAAACAGAATCTATCATAGAATAAATAAAACATGAAAAAATAAAAATGATTAAAAATAATAAAATATTCCATTTAAATAATATCACCAAATGGGGTTAAATCCATGGATAAAAGAAGATCAGAAATAATAGTAAGGATTATAATAACTAGTTTCATAAGGACAGAATGCATAATATTAGACATTATAGTCTTTCCATCACATCCTTGTTCTAATAGATAATACATAAATAGTTAGGAAAACCCTAAATATCCAAGTTGGTTTTTCTCATGTGACCAATTGATGCATCAAGGGGCCATTTAATAGAAGACCATATCAGTTCAATTTCTAATTTCAATGCATCAATCAAATGAAACAATAAGAAAAATAATACAAAACATAATGAATATAAACATTTATATAAAAATCTAACAAATGATATGCCAATATTTTCCCCAGTAAATAATTAGAAAAACCTGATCATAAACCATCCAAATAAATATATTGGATGGTATCATTAGATTATAACCCCATTATTGAAAAATATTCATAAAAATATGTTTACATTGATCATAATACTCTTAACATAATTCAAACATTTCTTTGAAAACATTAGAAAAATATGCATTTATTTCGATAAAATTTTAAATAAAATGTAAAGAGAATTGTGGAAATGATATTTATTTTAAAATAAACATGGAAACGTTTAAAGTAAGCTTCAAAGAAAATAATCATCATAATTATATAAATGATAATTTTTTTAGTATAATTTTAAAACAATGATTCCTTCCAGACTTTTAGTAAAAAGCTACAAGTTCCTCCTTTGAGAAAAAACAATAAGATTTCTTTTAAAACATTTAAAAATGTCAAATATTCATGAAAATGAATTTAGTAAATAAATTGATCATATAAATTATCATTCCTGAAAAAAAATTGGAATCAAATTCATGGAATAAGAAGATCATAAACCAAAGAGGAAATAAGGTGAAATTTTTATAAAATACATGTTCATGATCATATGATATACCTAAGAGTGTAACATGAAAGAAAAATATGAAAACTCCAATTTCAACCATTTGATAAAGAAATTGATGGAGTTTTAATGTGAAGGTCCTTATAATTTCTCTCATTTTAAATCTAAATATAAACGATCCCTATTTAAAATGATATTGTAGAATAAACCTTTAAAACATTGGTAACCTTTGAATGAAAAGATCATTGAATATGAGAACATAAAAAAGAATTTTTAAAAAACTTGAATTTATTTAAATTATTGATAAAAAATTAATATATGAGTAAATAACACATAAAAAAGAAAATATGTGTTGAAAATGGCATAAGTCTCTAAGAAAGTTAATTGAGAGGAGAAATCCATTATCCTTGATTTCTACTTGGAGTGAAATATTCTAATATCCAGTAAAAAATATTTTAAAATCTTATAAATCTTTATCAAAAATATTTATGGATTTTTATAACTAAATACCGTTCATTATTAATTTATTATTAATTATTTATTAACAATATTTTATTGAAAAAATTATTTGAGTGTTGACTGCTCTGCTACCCATACATGTTTCGGTTCAACAGTTCGAGTCATAAAAAATTGGTTATGGTTCCATCATCTCTAGAACATTAAAATGGATATAATTATAATTTTTAGTCAATAAATATACCTTTAAAAAAATATATTTAAAATGACAATGAAAACTAAATTACATCGTCTCATTGTAATGTTAGTCTGTATGTATGCATTGGAACCACACCATTAAGATGGTTTTTTGGAAAATGGTGTCATCTCCTAATTGAATTAGAGAACTGCTCTTAGTGGGAAAATAAAAATCTCAATTTTTATTTACAAAATCTGAGAGACTATAGGATTATACAATTAGATGAATTGAATGAAATTTGAAATAATTTTTATAAAAATTCAATTTTATAAAGTGAAAAAAGAATTGGCACTATCAATGCTTTTCAAGACAAAAAATTTTCCTATGAAATAAGGTTATTTTATTCAAATCAAGATTAAAATTTTTAACTGGGAAGATCAAATATAGATGTTTTTACCCATTCATAGTGATTTTATTTTTCCTCTATGCTTCAATAGAATTTAAGAAGTAAGGTGGACCGACATTCAATGACTATGTTCAAATATTGAAAATCCATCAAGAAACCATCCGTAAAGGCTGTGTCATTAGCCTGAAATTCAATTGAACCAAAAAGCATCAGGATCTCGACCTTAAAGGAAGAAATGATTTGGAGGAAACCTAGGATATGTCATATTTGGCTAGATTAGGATGAAATCAAACATATGACCTCATATGGTATGCATGGACAAAGTGACAGGGGTTTTGAAACCAAAAGAGAAAAAAGATAAATTAAATGTAATGTTACCCAGTTTCATGAATTGTACATTTTGGGTAGAAATTAATAATTATCATAGTTACAAGATGTAAAACATAGTTACGTGTCATGTAACCCCTCAGGCATGTTTCAAAGAAACTGGTTGTGAACCTACAATTCACGATCTGAACCCCGCTCGCATTGCTGCAAGCCCCACCTCACCATCTATCTCACAACACTATCCCCCCTCGCACCCTCCTTACACCACAAAAAATTTACCCCCACCTACTCTCCAACCTCTTAGACTTCGAACCACCCTCCCATATCTTCCTTCAGGACATGAAACTCCGTCCTCCTCTCAACCCTCATGGTCCCCCCAAACTACCCCCTTCATAATCGGCTAAACCCCCATATTTCCTCTAACATTTTGAAAACCCCCTCCCCTACATCCCTTACTCATATTTTTAATCATCCATACATCTGGCATTCCCCAGAGATGGCATGCACCAAAACAGAGCACTCTGTACCTTCAGATTCTGTGTCTGAACATGATGAGGCACCTATAGTGAAGCGCCCATGAGGTGTTGCACCTCCCTCACCCCCTCCACCTCAGGTATCCCCTCATTCACCTCCCTATATAGCCAATACTTAGCCTACTGCCCCATAGGAAGACTCTGAGTCCATCTGCAGTGAGTCCTATTAGTATTATTGATCCCATTTTCACCCCATTATGAACTACTCTGATTCAAATCATCATAATTCCCTTCAACTAGGTATAGAAGCCTATGTGGAGTAATAATACAATCAACAAGGCCATCCATGAGTAACATCCTAGAGCTGATGATGTCCACCATCTCATCTAACATATCCATATCATCGTGATCATCATTGTGTAGGAAGTGACTTACATATAGCTCTTTCTCTAGTTCCTGTTTAATTTTGAGGTAGATATGGAAAACCACTACATTTTTCTTTTTGACCAATCCCATGATATTTGATATTCTGAATTCGGCATTGACCATGGGATATAAACAAGAGAGTTTTATATGACTGTGATATTTTATACACTTCTAATTTAGACTCTTAGGAATGATTCTAGGATACTATGGATGATTATTATGAGGGAGGATTACACAAAACATAACCCTAAAATCACCAATTTACCCAACTCCATGGGCCTTCAATCTAGGTACTTCATCATGCCAAGACAAATGCATGGTATTCAAGTGTTATGTCTCATGGAATTGTGAGCCATCACAATTTCATAATCTTGGATGAATCTATGGGATGACCCATCCTAATAGGTTTTCCTAGATATCCTATTATTGACAATACCACACCCAATGGACATGAGGCACAAAAATAGGTGGATATTTTGTCACTCACCTGGCCCGCTATCATGAAGCATTTGAGGCCTCACTTCCACTTATCCCTCATGGAATGATGGATTTGATCGATTTTCTCTATAATCACAAGATTAATCTCTTGTTCATAGATGATTACACCTAATGATAGGAGCCGAGAGTGTTGGAGGCTGCTAAAGAGGTACCACCAGATCATGCAAGAGACCCTTAACATGCTCCACCCACCTATTAAAAATTATCCCCTTCAACCTATATCACTACATATTCCACCACAAACTCCCCTCCCACTCCACCAACCCTATCATATCTAGGAAAACTCCTAGCCTTTCATTTATACATCCTAGAAACTCTCATCCAAATCTCTGACCATATTCACATCCCTTTTTCAGAGCTCTCCCGCATCACCAACACTGTATATCAGCCATAATCAGCGCCTACCAAACCATTCTCATCTAAAGCTCCTACCCTATCCACTGCCTATACAGATGTCCCACTGATGCTCATTAAACCTACTTCCCAACAAGAGTACCATGAGGAATAGGCCAGTTGGGGAAAATGAGTAGTTGCTTCCACATCCATTGAGGTGGAATTTGTATATCCATCTGATAGACACACAACCCCACTAAGGAACAATACATCCCCAGTTCATACACTAAATATTGTTTCTAGTGCCATGACCCCACCATTGGTAGCTGATCAAAAATCCCCATCTTTTATCACTACCATTCAACAGTTTGGATAGATTCCAACACAATCCGACAAATATTGGATGGTCATTGGGATTTTTGACTCCAATTTCATATCTTAGTTGACCACTATAACCATTTCTGTTTGAATCAATTGTATTTGATAATGATAATTTTATATCTCCTATTTATTTCTATTTATTTGATACTCATTATATATATATGGGATGATCTTTTGGAAATTTTACTTTTCATATTTCCCAATTATTTACCCTTTTTAGTATCAATGTCTAGATCTGTTATTTTGTCCATAATTATTTATCTTCTTAGGGCCATCGTCTTATCTTTCCCTTTGGATGACCCAACACCTGGCTAAGGTTGAGCATCACATACATGAACTATCACTTCTGATTCATTCCTAGTATCCTCTACCCTAAGTAGAATTCCCATTACTCATCTGTTACATCTATTCATGTAGTTCACCTTCAAGGATCCATCCACCGATATAACAACAATCACCGTAGGAAAAAACCACAAGTAGCTGTAGATGATTGAGGAAGTACTAAGTTGATGGACACCACTACCAAATACAACTGCATATATGTCTGATTGATGATGATATTGTATGTTCTGTATGGGAGGAAACCCATAGGTCAACTATTTTTATTAATTGTTTCTACATTAATTCATTTTTCCATCCTATATCATTTTTAGTATTTAGTTAGGATTCAATTGGATATTTATTATAGAAATTTCATTCTTTTAAATAAAATATCATCCAATGATCTTCATATTGTGCAACCGCCTATTATTCTACATTCAAAATGATTAAAATATGTCAAATAATTATTTACCTATGGAAGGGTTTTTATTTATAACACATTTTTCACATATCCCAAATTTCAATCAAACCATACCAAATTTATACATGTAATATGAGTTATTACATGGAGATCTCAAATCCCTTAGTTATTAATTTTTAACATTTCCATTATCATTTATTCTACTTTATCTATCATTCCCTCCCGTGTTACTTCCATGTATAATAAAAACACTGTATTATTTTATGTATGGGGATAGATTTTTGTATTTAAATTATGATATTCTTGAATTATTTCATGCTCTCAAAATTTTTTGATACATTATTAATTTTGAAAGTATTTTTTAAAACTGAAAAATCGTTATAACCATTCTAAGAAAAGGAAAATTTATTTTGATCATTGATTATAATACATGTTTGGACATGTATATATTTTTAAGATGATATATAAGTTTAAAAAATATATTGATATTCAAAATATATTAAATTTATTTTTATTACCTTATAACGTGAGAATATAACCTTAGTGTTTTCCAATTTTCTATCTCATTCCCAAGAGGATTCTAAGCCTACAATTGAAAATTATTTTCTGAGCAAATTTCATAAATGACACCTGGGACATAGAAACCTATTAAAACATGCCTTGTGATTTTATTTAGGCTATGAATGAATAAATTTAATTTTAATATGTTCGACACAACATTTTTTGATATACTGTTTTCTTAGACCCACCAATAGTATTTCCTGCTTTTAGAGTATAGTATCCATGAAATACCTTAGTAGGATAAATCTATTCCAAGAATATTATACCACCCCACCATGGTCAATGTATTTTTAATTTTTTTAATTGAAAAAATTTGGGGGAGTTTTTCAACTATCAGCACAAAATGATTTTACTGAGAATAATTATCATTGATCCTACTAGACTGATTCACCATGATCCTTACTTATTTTTATTCATTTAATGCAATCTTGTTCCTTTTAACAATATAAAAGTAAAAGGAAATTCAATTTGGTTTTTTACTTGGAAGGTTAACAATCATAATTTCTAGACTTATGAATCCATCGAAGATTCATATGTGGTTAGGGGATGGATGTAGGATATAACATGAACATGATATTCAAAAAATTAAAATAATATAAAAAATGAAATGAAGGAACATGATACCATTTGGATTGGTTTAATATATCATGGATAAACATGAGATACTAATACTATGGATTTCATTTTCCTAGGGAGGAATTATTTCATTACCCAATTCAGGACATCATGCATCATACTTCATAAAAATACCATCCCTTTTCACCCTATTTTTTTATTTTTTACCCATCACCCTATAGGCTCAAATTAATTTGAACAGTTTTTTTGATGCCCTTGTGATTAAGTATTTTAAATATATTTATAAAATAGAGATTATAGAACCAATACAAGAATATGGTTAAGAAGATGTATTTAGGGTATTATCATAATTACTGTTACATTTCACATTGAGTAATGAGGGAAAATTCATTGTCAGTTAAATTTAAAATAGGAATATAATTAAGGAATAGTTAAAGAATTTTATTAAAATGATTAAGAATATTTTTTAAAAACTAAACTATGAGGCATTCCATTTTTTCCTATACCGAATCGAAAAATCCATGTTAGTATTAGACTATTCGAATATGCATGGTTATGTATTATTTTCAAGAAAATATTTATATGAAATTATAATAATCATTTACTGCTTCCATATTAATCTCAAGAGTAAATTTTAATGGAATATGTTTATAGTCATTCATCTTTCAAAATTTCTTATGTTTATTTATGTTAGTATCTGTTGTATTTCATACCCTTACTAATCATATGATATAACCCCTTTATTATGTTTTAGTTTTCCATATGATGTGAGGATATATATATTGAATGACAATCACGGTTAATATAATACTTTTGAGTGTTTTCAATGGAGTTTCTATTTTTTTCATTTCAACATTTAATTTAAAACTAATGTTTTTGTCTAGTTTTTTAAAGATATTTAACTATTAATTTGTTTTTTATGTTAGATACTTCATTACTAAACCAATGTAATAATTTAAGGAACATGATCTATGATACTGTGGTTATAGTATTTGAATTCCCTAATGTTAATATTTGTGCAATGACACATGTATGGAACTGTATGTCATTGGAATATTTATGAGAAAATATCATAAGCCTGGGGCTGAGTCACCTTGAGTTTTTGAGGCCTATAGAGCCTCTACATGGTGATTCTAGAATAATAACTACATTTCATTCATGTTCCCAATGTGTCTACTGAATCATTGAATAACACCTAAGAATATTCTTGGATAAAAATTATGATACAACATTTGAGTACAGAACATCATTGGTTGCAAAAAACACAAAATTAGTGTGGATCCTCCATTCTACTTTTGAGATGGATGTAACCTAGTGTAATATAAGAAATAAGGAGATTCCAATCTCTTTTATTGATACTGATAATCATCAGATCAATGTGCAGAAAAATTTGGAAAGAGAATTGGAACCGAAGCTTCAGAGTTTTCCATCGATGTTGGAAAATTTGAATTTTTCTCCTTACCCCCTTAGTTACATTATCTTTTATGGGTGTGAATCCCTATTAAAATTTCTAGAGATCCCTTATTTGTCGATCAATGGGTTTCTGGGAACATAAGGGTGAATTGGGCTATTTTTAAGTGATTTTCCTTTGAAATAACCATCTACATGATTTTGGAATACAATGTAAAATTATTTGTGTTCATCTGTGTTATGATGATAAATTTTGGGGAGTACACACCATGTTCGAAAATTACATGTCATATAGTGAACCCATGTCTTATGGCCAGAGGACATGGAAGGGGTAGTCATTTAAGAGTAAATGCTCATGTATAAAAAGATGGAGAATGTACATGGATATGGGGTGCCAAACATGAGCCTGGGAATATGGAACATCTTTGTGGAAGTTTCACTTGCACACATTGTGTAGTATGGGATTCATTCCATGTGGGTGACACATTTGGATAATATATTTTGGAGAAGAACATGGGATGGGGCTGGGTAAAGGATAAAATTCTATTTATGTGATGTACGGACCACCGATACTTATATGGACAACCAAGCTCTATTAATTGAAGAATCAAACTATACATGGGAAGGTTCCCACACTGGGTGGACTCCAGTTCACATTGTGTACTTCCTTGGGGATCTTCTTAATATATTCATCCTTATGTGTATCCTTATATTGGACTTCGATTTGGGCTTTTGAGAAGCCTATCCTGAGCAGTCATCGATGTTAAATGTGATGGTGGCCTTTGTTTTTTCAATCGAGATATGAAGTGTGTTGGTTAGAGCATGATATAGTTGTATAATTTCACAGCCCTGGGTAGTTGTTGGTGTGGATCATCGGTCTGACATCAGTGTAAAAATCATTCCCAATCCCTATATGATGGGGTTTCCCTTGAGTCTTTTGTCCAATATAGTAGTGATCCAATATTGAATTAGGGTGTGGGTCACCAACCTGTGGTAGTGTTGTGATGCATGGCATGATATTCATCACACTACATTCAGCAGAGATTAGATGATGTTGAATATCAGTTTAGTTCTTAGGGAAACACCGAGACTTGCACTCCCTTATGGCATTATGGAATGGGATTCCCTTACCACTCTACAATGGTAGTGATGGGACTCCCAATTTCATGGGTGTATGTTCTCTAACCACAGAAAGTTTTCTTTGGATGATGTTATCCTATTGGATAAGGGTACGTGTACCCCATATCATATGTGTAGTTAGAGATAATGCTTCCACATCATGCCATGGTGTAGTCTGTCTATACTTTTTGACAAGACAGAGTTGGTTCTTCCTGTTTTGACAATGGTTTGGTTCCTCTATCCTTAGAAATGATACACCCCCACCGCGTCATAGTGTGGGTCCTCCATATGTGATTTATAGATAGAGTTGGTAATCCTCTACCATGCTAGTGTGTGGGTACTCAATCCTTGGAGTCGGAACTCCCATGTTGTTCTAGGTAATTTGTGTTCCATATGTATTTTTCTGATAGAGATGGTAATCCCCTATCATACCAGGGCGTGGGTCCCCTAGCCTAGGGTCGGTATTCCCATATCATGTCATGGGGTAGGTCCCGATATAATTTATTTGTGTTGTGTGATACTCCCATGTCATACCAGTGTGTGGGTCCTCTAGCTGTAGAGTTGTACTCCCCTTTCAAACTAGGGTGTGGGTCATCTATATATATGATGGTACTCTACAGGCATGCTAGGTTATTGGTCCTCTATCAATTATTGGGACTCGCCTATTATAATAGGGTTCATTTTATAATATATAATGTTTTACTCCCCATATATGTGTTACACTATGGAGTAGATCCGCCACTGGAATAAGAGCTCACTCTACTATTGAGTATATTTTTGAGGAATGGTCCCCTCCACTAGTTATGTGTGATACCTAGTCTTGATTTTGTGACCCATTGAGAGATTTAGGTGAATGACACTCCATACTAGAGAGACTTAGGTTTCATGGGACAGATCGCAGATAATACTACCTCATCTATGTGGATGATGAAAGGTATGAGTCCACCAATTCTCTCCCTTTAGAAATAATGAATATGGAGAATAGGTGGGTGCAATGTTCCGCAAACTGTATTCAGCGGTGGGGGGGTAGACCTCACTATTTGGGTTCTTAAAACCTTTCAATGGGTGTATGATTGCAAAGGTTGGACCACTGGTGTTTGGAACTTCAATAAGACCTAATGTGAGGTTCCTAATGGAGTGTGTTTCTATAGAGTTACCATAAAAATGTTAGAGTTTATACATATAGATTTAATATGTCAGAAATGTGCCATATGTGATGGATGAGCACACAAAGTGTGATCTCCATGTAGTGTGCTACTTTTGGAGCCACGAGTAGAATAATATTGGTACATATGTGGTTGGGGCATCATTAGACAATGAGTCAAAGACTATTATATCTAGGTGATTTGGGTAGTCATTTAATTGTTTTAACAGGTCTGGACTGACACCCCATGTAGATTTAGTTGACTAGTGATGTATGGTTGTAGAGACCCAAATCATGACGTACATGGACATTATATTACATTTTCAGAATACTTAATACATAACAAAAATAGACACCAAATGTCTGTAATAGTTTAGTGCCTTTGGAAACATGGAACATAATCTTCTAATCTTGGTGACAGATCCTCAACATCTCCCATAAAGTTCTTCCATTTTTTTCATACCTAAAACCTTTCCTTATATCCTGGGTAAAAGAAAACATAAAAAGGGTGTGCTCAAATTCTCAGTAAGGGAAAACATAGTGAACATAAAACAATCCATAAACATTTGAATGCAAAAACATGAACATGAAATTTAAACATCAAAATCTTGAGCAAAAACATAAATCGTGGAAGTACATATGGCATATATCATAATGGAACATTAATCATGATAAAATTTAATGGGAATAAAACATTTTATTGTGGAAAACATTCAGCACATGTCATTATTTCTATAGTAGCCATGGCATTGCTACCAAGACCATCTTAGTGGACAAAGTCCCTTTCTAAATCGAGTTCACTCCTCGTTTCAGTCCTGTAACACTAAACCAGACTAACTTACCATTCCATCCATGTCTATATCATGAGATATAAATATTTACCCAATGCATTGGAGTGAGATATAGGTCCCACCCATCTCATAATGAAATCATTCTTACTTGTGCCACAAAATAAACATACACCATTCATAATAACCCAACGAATAAAATGGGTTTCAGAAACCTCATTCCATCTTAACATAATACATATAAAATAAATGGATATCATTTCATAATAAGAAAAGTGAAACCATGTAAATCATAGAGACATTATACTTGAAACATACACATATAAAATAATGTCATCTTAGATGGAAAATGGTTTTGATAAATCACTTGAAATGAATTCCTGAGGAAAATATCCTTTCATCTTGAAAATCATTTTGTATTTTCAAAATTCAATGAAATTTTAAAAGAAAATTATTTTTTTGTAAATAGTCATAAAATATTGTAGTGTAAGATTCATGAAAATGAGGCGTTATTAAAACCGTAAAAATCCGTTCAAGTTGTATAAGTTAAAAATAACATTCTTTTCGTACTATTGTCAGAAAAGTCAAAAAGTACCTCGTAACAGAAACAAAAGAATGATTTCTTACATACCAAGTAGTAAAATTCAAAATGGGTAAAAAGGATATTAAACATACATGAAAACATTTTTAGAAACAAAGACATGGATGATAAATATAACCCCAGTAAATACATACGAATAAACAATCCCAGATAAAAACGATATTGGAAAATTTATCCCTTACGTTAGGTATGATATGCTTCGTATGGCTTCGAACCTCCTGTATAATGATTTAAATAATGTCATTGACTTATTACATAATAATATTCATTGTTATCATATCATATATGTTTCACTTATGACTTTATATTACCTGTTCTTTTGTAAACTCCATGATAACGCAGCGTTTTGGGTAAAATCATTTCCTTTATCGTATGTGTTTCGACTTGTTGTTCTTGATATTATTACTTATATCCTGATTTAAATAATTCCATAATCTAAAACATGATTTATATATAATTAATATTCATTATATACATATATATTATAGATCGATAAAAGGAATGAAATACACTATTCATGGAGTCGGTAGGCCGTATGTACGCGTGAACGTTGTTTTCGTTTCCTTATTGAATTGAATGAAAATAAATAGATGACATACATATATGTATACATAAATCCAGTAGAATTATTAGTTCATATATTTCATTATTATTAATTATATAAACTTTATGATCATTCATGTATGTTTAACATCGAGAATGAATCTCATCGCGTCATGGAGACGGTAGTCCGTACGTACACACGAGTGATGATATTGTTCCCATAATTATTGAATAGAATTGGAGGGGATGGTATAATATATTAGAATCAGTATGATGTTATAATAACCATATATAGTTTTTCTTTACACCATTCTACCCCTCCTTGTAAGGTGTTGGTGGAAAAACAGATTACACCCCCGCGTGGAGACGGTATTCCGTACGTACGCACGCGTGGTGATTTTGTTTTCCGTAGCATGGATAGAATATAAAATAGGGTTGTTTCAGATTTATAATAACATATCAGTATATTAGGGATACTGATGTTATTACTTCATAATGAAACAAATAAAGAATAGGGAGTAGAAGAAGAAGGGAACTTGAAGAAAACGGTAGATGGTATTACCTCTTTCTCGAAGTGCCTCCTTTAAACATTCTCTTAGGTCAAAGAGTTGGTCTTTTGAGAAGACCAGTACCTCTAGTATGTTACTAAGGAAGTGGGGAAGTTAAATGTGTAGGGTTTGGCCGAGCTTAAAGGCTCCAAGTTATGTTGGGAGAAGATGGAGGAGGTTCCCTTTTATAAGGGAGGAGAGGGGCACCTTTGGAAATATAAGAAATATTACTTTATATTAAATCCAAACCACACATAAAAACTTCCAAAATGACTCATATTCGAATATTATATGATATAGGGTTGTAATATCATCAATCAATAAAATATAGACATGTTAGGAATTTATTTTAAACATTATCAACTTGATTTATCCTTATTTATCAATTTAATTTTATTTGTGGTAATAATCTTCTAAATTTTAAATTATTATAAATAATTATATATGTGTTGTGAATTTTCAATAATTTGACACCTTATGAAATTTTAGACCATATAAATTTTAATTTATAATTCTTAAATATTTTTGTGATTTTTAAACAATTTTATAATGTGTTATTTTTATAAAATGACAATAGTGTCAATTTTGACACTATTCATTTATTTTAATTTATATATACAATATACAGAAGATATTTTCGAACTAAAAGATTTAATAGATTTATAACATGACATATTTATCTAGAATGTTAGTGGATCACATTAAATATTTCATATTATATTTAATTTAATATTTTTAATACAATTTATTTGATATTTCTCTTAATAAAATAATTTCAACATCACTATTATGTCACATTTAATGATAATTATTTAATCCCTAAAAATTATAAATAAATTCATATCATGTATTTAATTGTATTATATTTCTGGAGACTATTCATGTTCGAAGTTGCATTAAGTTTATCACTAAAGAAAATTATTATACTTATAATATTTAAGAAAGTGACAAGTTGTCACTTTCTTTGGTTTTAATAATAATTAAATTATTTTCATGGAAAAAGTCCATTAAATGAATCTAATCAGACCCTTAGGTGATATGGTTCGACATTTGGAAATCCAAAAGGATTTTTGAAGGTGTTAGGGTAATTTTATAATCTTATATTTACCCTTAATTACATGATTTACCTTTTAATAAGGTAAATAAAATTTACCGTAGTTACTATTCATAATGCCCAAAAAATAAAAAAGTAGCATATTAACATAATTTGAACCCACTGATTCCAAATATGGAATCCGTTTTTCCAAAATCAATACAAAAATGTTGCAGAAATTAAATTAAAATTAATCTCGTTGTCGAAATAAAACGAGTTTTTGTTTAAAACATTGCAAAAGACCGAATGGATTTATCCTATGAATTCAATGTAAAATCCCGGATAATGACATAAATTATATTAAATGGTAAAAATATATTCTATTTTTACTTTAAAACAATTCAATATTATAATTTAACTATATAAAATATTATGATGAAAAAATTTGTTTTTAATTAAAATATAGTGTGTTTCTACTATTCATGAAAATATGAAAGTTATCAGAAAAATATCGTAACATTATCCAATGTAAATTTTTATATCTTGATTCAAAATTATAATTTTATTTTGTAAAATTGAACTTATAAACATTTCAAAAACTATATTTAAAGTGGGTGCACCATCAAAAAGCTACAAAACTGCATTTATTGAAAAATACTTATTTTACCCAAAAATTTTATTTTGTTCTCTTACCATGTTCTAGAAAATGTGTATGATGAATAATAATGTTATAGAATTAAAAATTTAGTTAATACTATTCATTACGGCTAGTTCATGATAATATTATAACCATATATCTTTGTTTAGTGAAACCATGTATTGTGTACAACAGACGCTATCGAGGAAGGTCGTGATTGCGTGTAATGCACCCCAAGTCAGGGTTGCATGTATTGAAAGACATATTTTTTGTTTTTTATAACATAATACAACCATATTTCATTTATACATTTAATATATATATATATATACATATATATATTCACTCAATGTTGCGAACTTGAAATTGTGTGTAACACGATCCAAAAATAGTGTTGCGTATACTACAAGCTAATGCAGTGTTTCATATAGTACAAGCTAATAATGGTGTAGTCTATAATAGGAGATCAAAGAAATTAAAAATAATATATCTCATAAAATCTTGGGGTGTTACATTCTACCCCCCTTAAAATTAATTTCTTCCTCGAAATTCTTCAGGGTGATAAATCAATTACTATTCATAGAAACCCACATTGTGAAAAAGAATATTAAAACATAATTTTAAAAACTATAGTAAGAAATGTAACGATTACCAAAAGTATCTCATCACTGGGTTTCCATATATGCGAACATAGGTGAAAATATGGATATGGAAGAAAAATCTAACCATCATGTTCTGATGGAGAGTGTTAGAGAACATGGATATGAAAAATCCATCAATCACAAAGCCATAAATTTGTGATGATCTAGGTACCATCGGATTCATCGAATATAAGAGCTCTAGGACACTATTTTTGTTTTTCAATATCATTTCTCTAAAGTTGAAAAATTTTAATTAGAAGAAATACTTGCTTGATTTTGGTACAATCTCACTGTTGTTCGTTCTTTGAACAATTTCCACATCATCTCTTAAAGAAATGAAGTTGAATTTGTTATTCGTGAAGTGTTAACAGATCATGTGATAGAATGATGGGACATTCCATATGTTTCAAACAAAAGGTTAGAAAAAGTTATCAAATATACATAAGTCCATCAATGGTAAGGTTAATCATATACGATTCCAAAAATGAAATTATACTTCATATATCAAACCGCTTAATAAAATAAAACTAGTTTCTATTAACCGGGAACTTCCTGTAGGCTAGTTGTAGGCGATAAAGGCATGTCGCACTTCGGTTGTGGGTTCGATTTCCACAGCCTTGTCTGACGCGATGGGTTGTGGCCCGTACTGTAGGTTTTCCTTTTTCTAAAAATACATTACAATAACATCCCATCAGTACTATCGAAAAAAGTTCTATCCTTAAACAATACTAACTAATGTCCAACATAATCCATTCCAATATTTAGGATAATCTAAAATACTTCGGTCTAAGCTCATAGTATACATAAACCAATTACTAGAAAGGTTATCTACTATGTATGTGAATACAAGCATTTATGTCACATATATCATAAGATATATCATGTTGGTTTCATTCCAAACAAATGAATACCTTAGTCGTATATTCTCTTGAAAAATAAATTACCATAGAACATTAGTGAAAACATGAATACTGTCATAAGGTAACTCTTTCCACATACCAAAATCCCAAAAAACTATATAATCAAACCATAATATCACTTAGTCCTTATATCAGCCATGAGCACATGAATACAATCAAACATCTCATTATCTTCGTATCACTTCATTATGCGCATATCATCTACTTTCCAAAAATATCTGAATAACCTTCCATGGTTATAGGTACCATTCAACATATAATTTCAAAATACTTTAGTAAAAACAATAGTGTAACAATCCTTAGATGATTCTTTATTCCATAGTACCATGCATTATTCTTTATAAACATACAATCATTCCACTAACTTCATAAACCACTAACTGAGCTTCATCATTTCTTTCATCCCATATTTCATTTGTAGTCTATTCATCATCATCCACATAAATACTACTCATATGACCATGCTGACTCTCTTCATGAGATTTTCCCTTAGGGCATTGGTTTTCATAATTCCCATACATTCCACATTTAAAAACTCTAATCATGGTTGATGTCGTAGCAATACCATTATCCTTGTCCATGGTGTTAACTGAACCTTTTCCTTTTCACTTACTGGCTTTTTTACTTCATTTCCACACACAAAGCGTCTTCCTGTTCCTTTGAAAAAATATCCCTGATACCTCATCCCACATGATTTACATGAGGGAAATTGAACTTTATTTCCTCTATGATCATCATGAAACTACATCATTCTCTTATTATCTGAGTTGGGAAACTTACCAAAGTTGAGATTATTGATCATATTATGAGATTTCTGATTAGTATAATACCGATGTTTGGACTTCCAAACCCCATTTCATTTGGTTTCTAAGGAAGAATATCATGCAATTTTCTGTCATATCCCAGATTATAGTGAATCTTCATGTTTCCAGCCTTTTTCTAAAACCCAAAAAGAATAGTGTGAGAGGCAAAAATCATGCTAGAGAAAACAACATAGTAATGGGGGAGTACCCTCAATATCTAACATCTTAGGTTAAATTCTAAGATCATTACCATAGTTCTATGACTATATCCTATACGTATACATATCCTTATGGACATCCCTAGACGTACCTTAGAAATATCTTTAGGGATCTCACTAACATTTTCATATCCTAGTTTGCAAAGGTTGACTAAACCTTTACTCTGATTCCAATAGTAGAGACCCAAATCTTGACGTACATGGACATTACATTAGTTTTTCGGAATACTTAATACATAACAAAAACAGACACTAAAGGATCGTAATAGTTTAGTGCCTTTGGAAATGTGGAACATAATCTTCGAATCATGGTGAAAGATCCTCAACATATCCCATATAGATCTTCCATTTTTTTTTACCTAAAACCATTCCTTATATCATCTGGAAAAGAAAAAATAAAAATGGTGAGCTCAAATTCTCAGTAAGGGCAAACATAGTGAACTAAAAACAATCCATAAACATTTTAAAGAAAAAACATGAACATGAAATTTAAATAACAAAATCTTGAACAAAGACATAAATCGTGGAAGTAAATAAGGGATATATCATAATGAAACATAAATCATGATAAAATATAATGGGAATAAAACATGTAATTTAGGAAACCATTCATCACATGTCATGATTTCCATAGTAGCCAAGGAATTGCTTCCAAGACCATCTTAGTGGACAGAGTCCCTTTCTGAATCGAGTTCACTCCTCGTTTCAGTCTAGAAACACTGAACCAGATTAACTTACCATTCTAGAAATGTCTATCTCATTAGATATAAATCATTACCCAATGCATTGGAGGGAGATATAGGTCCCACCCATCTCATAATGAAATCATTCTTACTTGTGCCACAAAATAAACATGCACCATTCATAATAACCCAACGAATAAAATGGGTTTCAAAAACATCATCCCATCATCACATAATCCATATAAAATAAATGGATATCATTTCATAATAAGAAAAGTGAAAACATATAAATCATAGAGACATTATATGTGAAACATACACATATGAAATAATGTCATCTTAGATGGAAAATGGTTTTGATAAAGCACTTGAAATGAATTCTTGAGGAAAATATACTTTAATCTTGAAAATCATTTTCTTTTTACAAAATTCCTTGAAATTTTAAAATAAAATTATATTAATGAAAATATTCATAAAATCTTGTAGATTAAGATTCATGAAAATGATGCATTATGAAACCGTATAAATCAATTCACGCCATATAAGTTAAAAATAACATTCTTTTCGTACTTTTGTCGGAAAAGTGAAAAAGTACCTCATAACGCAAACTAAAAAATGATTTCTTACATACCATGTAGTAAAAGTAAAAATTGGTAAAAAAAGAAATTAAACATACATTAAAACATTTTTATAAACAAGGAAATTAATCATAAATATAACCCCAGTAAATACTTACAAATAAACTATCTCAGATAAAAACGAGATTGGAAAAGTTATCCCTTATCTTAGGTTTGATATGCTTCTAATGGATCTAAACCTCCTGTATAATGATTTAAATAATGTCATTGACTTATTACATAATCATATTCATTGTTATGATATCATATATGTCTCACTTATGACTTTATATTAGTCGTTCTTTTGTAAATTCCATGTTAAAGCAGTGTTTTGATTAAAATCATTTCATTTGTCGTATGTTTTTCGACTTGTCGTTCATGATATTATTACTTATATCCTGATTTAAAAAATTCCAGAATGTAAAACATAATTTATATAGAATATTCATTAATCATATACATATATATTATAAATCTATAAACAGAATGAAATAGACCGTTCATGGAGACGGTAGGCCGTACGTACGCATGAACGCTGTTTTCGTTTCCTTATATATTTGAATTAAACTAAATAGATGACATACATATATATATACATAAATCCAGTAGAATTTTTTTCATATATTTCATTATTATTCATTATATAAAATTTATGATCATTCATGTATTTTTAACATGGAGAATGAATCTCATCGTGTTGTGGGGACGGTAGTCCGTACGTACGCACGAGCGATGACATCGTTCTCATAATTATTGAATAGAATTGGAGTGGATGGTATTTTATGTCAGAATAAGTATGATGTTATTATAACCATATATAGTTGTTATTTACACCATTATACCCATCCATGTAAGGTGTTGGTGGAAAAACAGATTACACCACTGCATGGAGACAGTATTCCATACGTACGCACGTGCCGTGATTTTGTTTTCCGTAGCATGGATAGAAGGTTAAATAGGGTTGTTTCATATTTATAATAACATATTAGTATATGAGGGATACTGATGTTATTACGTCATACTGAAATAACTAAATAAGAGGGAGTAAAAGAGGAATGGAACTTGAAGAAAACGGTAGAAGGTATTTCCTCTTTCTCGAAGTGCCTCCTTTAAACACTCTCTTAGGGCAGTAGAGTTGGTCTTTTGAGAAGACCAGTACCTCTAGTAGGTCTCTAAGGAAGTGGGGAAGTGAAATGGGTATGGTTTGGCCGAGCATAAAGGCTCCAAATTATGTGAGGAGAAGAGGAAGGAGGTGCCCTTTTATAAGGGAGGAGAGGGGCACCTTTGGAAATATATGAAATATTAGTTTATATTAAATCCCAACCCCACATAAAAACTTCACAAATGACTCATATCCGAAATTTATATGAGATAGGGTTGTAATATTATCAAAAAATAAAATTTAGACATGTTAAGAATTTATTTCAAATATTATCAACTTGATTTATCCTTATTTATCAATTTAATTTTTTTTGTGCTAATAATATTCTCTATTTTAAATTTTTATTAATAATTACATATGTGTTGTGAATTTTCCATAATTTGACACTTTATGAAATTATAGACCATATAAATTTTAATTTATAATTTTTAAATATTTCTGTGATATTTAAACAATTTTATAATATGTTATTTTTATAAAATAACAATAGTGTCAATTTTGTCACTATTCATTTATTTGAATTTAAATTAACAATATACAGAAGATATGTTCGAACTAAAATATTTAAAATATTCATAACATGTCATATTTAACTAGAAAATTAGTGGAGCACATAAAATAGTTCATATAATATTAAATTTAATATTTTTGAAACCATTTATTTGATATTTCTCCTAATAAAATAATTTCAACATCACTATTATGTCACCTTTAAGGATAATTATTTAATCGCTAAAAATTATAAATAAATTCATAGGATGTAGATAATTTTATTATATTTCTCTATAATATTCATGTTCGAAGTTTCATTATGTTTATCACTAAATTTAAATTATTATACTTATAAGATTTAAGAAAGTGACATGTTGTCACTTTCTTTGGTTTTAATAATAATTAAATTATTTCCATGGAAAAATGTCCATTAAATAAATCTAATACAACCCTTAGGTGATATGGGTCGACTTTTAGTCATCCAATAGGATTTTTTCAGGTGTTAGAGTAATTTTATAATCTTATATTTATCCTTAATTACCCGATTTATCTTTAACTAAGGTAAATAAAATTTACAGTAGTGACTATTCATAATGCCCAAAAAAAAAATAGTCACTTATTAACATAATTTGGACCCATTGATTCCAAATATGGAATCCATTTTTCCAAATTCAATATGAAAAAGTTGCTTAAATTAAATTAAAATTAATCTCTTTGTCGAAAGAAAACGAGTTTTTGTTTAAAACATTGCAAGAGATTGAATTGATTTAACCTATGAATTCAATGTAAAATCAATGATAATGACATAAATTATATTAAATGGTAAAAATATATTTTATTTTTACTTTAAACCCATTCAATATTATAATTTACCTATATAAATTATTACGATGAAAAAAGTAGTTTTTAATTAAAATATAGTGTGTTTCTATTATTCATTAAAATATGAAAGTTAAAAGAAAAATATCATAACTTTATCCAATGTAAATTTTTATATCCTGATTCATTCCATTAATTTTCCTTTGAAAAATTGAACTTATAAGCATGTCAAAACTATATTTAATGTGGGTGCGCCATCAAAAGGCGACAAAACTGCATTTTTTTAAAATACTTATTTTACCCGAAAAAATATTTTTTTCTCATACCATGTTCTAGAAAATGTGTATGATGAATAATATTGTCATAAAATTGAAAATATAGTTAATACTATTCATAACGGCTAGTTCGTTATAATATTATAACCATATATCGTTGTTTAGTGAAACCCTGCGTACAACACACGCTATCGAGGAAGGTCGTGATTGCGTGTAATGTTAGCCAAGTCAGGGTTGTGTGTAGTGAAAGACTTATTTTCTATTTTTTATAATATAATACAACCATATTTCATTTATACATTGAATATATATATATATATATATACACATATATATATTCAGTCAATGTTGCGAACTAAAAATTGTCTGTAACACGATCCAAGAATAGTGTTACGTATACTACAACTAATGCAGTGTTGCATATAGTACAAGATAATCTTGGTGTAGTGTATAATAGATGATTAAAGAAATTAAAAATAATATATTTTATAAAATATTGGGGTGTTACAATGGTTTAGAGTGTTTAGGGATGAATTTTCTATCTTGATTGGATTCCCTCTAGCGAGGTCAAGCAGACTATTTAATTTTAGTTTCTCCCTTTTTCTTTTTGGGATTTTTGGGGCACCGATTTGTTTTTATATACCAACACATGTATGAGATTTCCCCCCATTTTGTGTCTTTTTTAGACTAGTGGAATTTTGATGGAGTCTCTAGAAAACTCTTGGAAGGTGTAGCTTACTGTGATTAACGAACCGATGTGTTTACTAGAGCTGATTCAAGGAGCTTTTTGAAAATTTCATTCAATAGTGATCCCTTCTACTAAGATGGATGGAGAATATTATAGTTTTTTTGTGTATTAATAATTCATTTTTATGCTTTTATTATTTCTAATTTACTCTTGTTTGGGATTGATGTATGCATGAATTTTTTTATTCAGGTTTTTATATATATGTACTATTGCATTGATGTGTTTGTGGTTTTTTATGAACATGTACCTTAGGAAATGCCCCCCCATCAATATTATATGACAACTCAGTTCTATTCTCCATAACCTAGACTATTGGAGCAAAGATTGTTGTACATGCGGCTTGGTCCCCTTTTTTTGGGGTAGTAATAGAGTTTTACCAGATTCAGTTTCCACTTTGGGACTGTCGTGTTATTAGTTTTGTTTGGATTACATAGGGAAAATGTTAGTGTGTTATATGTTCGGAACTCAGTCTAGAGGTTCCAATGTTCGTGTGGAGAACAACATTTCTATTCAATAGGATGACGATTAGCAAATTTTTGACACAGTTCATTAGGACATTAGTCACTAGGGAAATAATGGTACATAGAACCTATATGACTGGGTTGTGGGTTCAAATACCATCATTAGACAACTCCCCAGATATACTCTTTTCCCATTTAACATATTGATTTAGCTACAAGATTACACAATGAAAATATACAAACAAGAATACATGGTGTGATTGTAATTAAAATACTCCTAATGATGAGGTTTCTTTGTAAAGAAGTAGTTATGAGGATGAAACTATTGGTGGTACGCCAGTTGTCCCACCACCTATTGAGATACTAGTTATGCTAGCAGTTTAGGCCAAATATTCACACAGGCTGAGTGTGTTACATGATTATTAAATGCAGAGACCCCAAATGTATCTGGGTAATCCAGACCCCCATGTAGCTATTGAGTTCCTCAATGAAGTCACACATGTTATCCACCATTTGAGGAACCTTGTAGATGATATAGTGATCTAGAAGATGAGCCTTCTGCACGGTTCTATTGGGAAATTGTAGGGTCTACTAAAGGAGTCCCATGATGAGGGGGCCCTCACATGGTTAGTGTTGGAGTGGCTTTTCAAGAAATAATTTTTCCTAGAAACATTTAGGATAGTACGAATACAATATATTTTTCATCTTTGGAAGGGTTTCAAGACAATTTAATAGTACACAAAGTGGTTCATAGACCTATCATTATAGTCTTTAGATATAGTAAAAGTATTGATCTTCAAAGATTGAACCATTGAGAAGGGATTCCACATAGACGTCTAAGGAGGTGTTGATTTCCCATGCTCTCCTATATATATGGGGGAACTATAGTAAGATATGGTAGTGATGAGAACCCAAATAAAGGGAAGAATGGATGTGGTCCACAATAGTGATTACATGGATAAGGTTTTGTAATAGTTAGTAGAATGAAGGTGAAAAGATCATGGAACATGAGTCATACCCATTTCAAGACTCATTTATGATGGCATGTAGCATAGGAGTATCTATGGAGATCTTTTCAGTAGGATGATATGAACTATAATTCCTATAATGGTTGGAGGAATCATTCTATATATTTTCTGAGCTCTTATCTTATAGGGAGGGAGCATGTCGATGGAACACCATCATAGATGAAACATTTAGAGCAGGGTGTTCCACATAATGGATGATGAGGTAGAGGATTTTGGAGAGAAGAAAGAGGCGGTAGGTGGTTTGTGGTATTTCCACCACCACCCCTAGGTGGCTTATTCTAGGCTTAGGGAGCTATAGGATGGGGCGAGGACAACTACAGGCCATAAAGGCCATTGGATCAGAATATCTATGGATGAATAAAGGTACACTCTATGTACATTATAAAGTATAGATTTTTAATTTTTTGAAACTATTGTGAGGTACTCTCTTCATTCTGATTTAATCTGTATGTTCATCTAGAGTGACATGGGGCATCAGTATATATTATTGTGGGTGTTGTTTGATGTAGCTTGGGACTCATGAAAAATATGGACACTTTCCCCACAAAGAGGAAATTTTTTGATGCAGTCCAAATTTTGATGGTGAGTCAGTTCCTCTAAAAGGTAATAGTGTCTAGGTATGTTGCACATGTTCCATATACTTCTATTTTGAGGAAGGATTTGGTGATAGAGTGTCAGAGAATGTCTTGGAATTTCCAATGGAGTTCTCCTACATTACCCTTCTTCTTAAAACCCTTCTAAAGGGAGTGCCTTGAATTGAAGAATTTCTAAGCTTCGAAGATAGAACATACAATGTTTCCATAGTTTGGATTAGTTTCCTACCATCATTAACCATTTGGGATTCCATTATTGTTGGTGGTAATGTTTCAGGTTTAGATAAATGGGTTATAGCTAAATGTTCTCAGACGAGGGTACATGTAGGACCCGGTGTTTACACTCAAAAATCCATGTTTTGTTTGTGGGTACATAATTGTACTCAATGAAGACCTTAAAAAATTAATCATGATGTTTTTTTGGTAAACTTCACCAAAGGGGATATGAAATATAAGTAGTTATGTCAATATCTATGTCAGTATAGCATGGTTGTGAACCGCAATACCCTATGACTGTAGTTGAGCCATGGTGGTTGTTGTTTTCCTCCGAATACAGCTGAGGATATTTGTGATGATTTTTTTATGATTTCAACATGGTTGGACCATTCATTTGTGTGGTATTCCAAGGTTGGTACCCTTATGTGAATTTCTCAAAGAAGCACGAGTACAATTGTTGAGCTCACGGGTGTAGGAGTCCTAGTGGAGAACTCAGTTTCTTACCTTTGTTTATGGGGTTTTGATTTTTGGGGATGAAAATATATAAGGAGGAGAGAGTTTAATGACTCAAGTATTGACATGTAATACTTTGGAATATTTTTTATAATATTTTTGAATGCAGGCACTGAGTTGGTGAGAGATTTTGTGGCCTAGAAGGCCATCGTGTGGTGTTTTAAAAAATATTAAATTTATTTTGACATGTGCGCCCAATTTATATTAAAATGTGTAATAAATATCTTGATGTGTATCTGATCATAATTTTTAGACAGTGGTAGTGTTAAGAACATCATGTTTACCCTATGAGAAACATAATTTTTTCTGTGATAGGTATTCTAGCGAGGCTGAGTTGGCGGCGCTTCATTTGGAGAGGTTATTTCTTAAATGAAATTTTATTAATTAAATCTAACCTAAATACCCTCCCCCTCATGATGGGTTCACATGATTCAATGGATTTGTGGCTCATACTATCCCATTTGGTTATAGATGGAATCCAATGTGAATTGAATTAATAAGGTTATGGAGATCTCCATTCTTGGTGTCGATCATCCTTAGTTAATGTGGTAGCTCAGTCTGGGCATATTTTTTGACGTGAAAGATTATTGTTTCAACATTAAAATAGTATGATTTAAGTCATAGTCTTGATCCCCCTTATTTTTTAATTTATTATGGTTGTAGATCCTGATTATAATATACAGAGATCCCTACTAGGTCGATCTATGGCTTTCAGATAAAATTGTGCAAAATAAGGATGTCTGGAAGAAGAATTTTTGTTATAAATACAGTCCACATGATGTGTAAACTAGAGTTACATGATATGTATTCTTCCAATTTGGGGAAGATAAATTTTGGGGACTGAAAACCATTTACCTTGGTTACACGCCATGTAATAAACCTATGTCATGTGACTAGAGGATATGGCCGGGGTAGCCATGTAAATCTAAATGGATATGAGGACTTAAATAGAATATTTACATGAACATGGGGTTATAAAAATGTGTTTGGAAGAATAGATGGAATATAGGTAATTTCAATTGAATAATCCATATTGTATGGGATGCCCATCTTTTAGATCACATGGCTATCTGAGCTGTGTAGGATAAGAACATGTCCCCAGGCTGGTTTAGGCAGGAAATTCCCGGTATCTACTTTACCCGCCATGCACACCTATATGGCCAATCGATCCATGTGAATAGGGGACACATCTAGGTGCTCAGGTAGGTTTAAACACCATTCGGTTCTGATTTAACAATGTGTACATCCATTAAGATCATATAGAGATGTTCCTCATTATGTATGTCCTTCTCTATGACTTGGATACGGGCTTGCGAGTAGCCTATCCTGAGTAGTTTTATGCATAGAACGTTATGGTGGTCTTCATTTCATCTGGGGAGATATGAGGTGCCATGGTTAGATCAATACATCGTATTAGAGATTCTTAACCTTGGGTAGTGGTTAGGGTGGATCACTAGGTTGACGTCAGGGACTGAATCCTTCTTTTTCACTTTAGGATTTGGGTCCCCAGGACTATTTATGGCGGTAAAATGGATCACCCTAATTGAATCGGGGTTTGGGTCCACTACCCATGATAGTGTTTGGATGGAAGGACTGATTATCATGATTCTACATTCAACATAGTTTGTAAAATGATAAAGATAATTATGGTTCTTAGAGAGATGTAGGGACTTCTACTCCCTAATAGCGTATGGATTCAAGGTTCTCTTACCTTTCTTCTTAGTTAAGGATTGAACACTACATGTCATGGGTGAGGATTCTCTAACCATGTGGCAGTTATCTTAGGATTATTCTCCCATATTTTATTTGGGTGAGACTTCCCCATATCATTATTTTAGTTTGAGACAATTCTCCCTTACCCGGCCAGGGTGTGATCCCTCCATACTTGTTGACCAGATATAGTTCGTACTCCATTGTTAGACTAGGGTTGGGTTCCAGTATCTACAGAGATGATACTGCCAATTATTTTATGGTTTTGGTCCACTATATGTGATGTATAGATATAGTGGGTACTCCCCTTCAGTTCTAGGGTGAAGACCATGTATCCTTGGAGTTAGAACGTCCCTACAATTCTATGGAATGGGTCTTCCATTAATGTTGTTCTAGAAGAGTTGGTACTCCGCTGTCTTACAACGGAGTGGGTCCTCTAGCCTCGGTTCGGTACTCCCCTATCGTGTCAGTGTGAGGGTCCCCCAATTTTAATTATTTTGTTAGTAGTTATTATCAACTTTCATACCATGATACAGTTCCTCTAGCCATGGAGTGGAACATTCCAATCGTACTAGGGTGTAGGTCCTCTGCCCATTAAGGGGTACTCTCCTATCATACCTAGATTCATGACATCTATCCTTTGAGTGATGTTCCCCTATTTTACCAGGGTGTGCGTCCTCATTTACAATGTAATACTCACCCATCTCCGATTAGAAAAGGGGTTAATGTCGTCCATTAGAGTCAGGTCTCCCTTAGATATTGAGTATAGTTACAGTGATCTGTCCCCTCCTAATGATACATGCAATAACTAGTTATGTGTTTGTGTTCCCTCAAATAATTGAGTTGTGAGATACTCTATACCAGATTGATAGAGGTTTTGTGGGATAGTTAGGAAAAATCACTCCCTAAACTTCATGTATGTGGGGAGGTCTGGATACCTTTACTCACTCTCGTTAGACATGATGCACATGGTGAATATGTTACAGTTGTTCTCCCTCAACTATGTGCACTATCGATTGGTGATCCTCTCCTCTCGGGGACTTACGACCCTATAAAGAGTTCATGTTATCATTGGAAATACCATGGGATCTGTTCACAAGACATTAAAATAGTTTGATGTTCTATATGGATCATATTCTCTTAGATGTACCACGATTAATATTAGATTTGTTGATGATCAAAATCATCTCTTGGAGGTTTCTATCTGGGAAGGTTGAGTTCATGGATAGTGTTTTCAAGCTTTTGTATTACCTTTGGTTCCTCTAATAAAATTTTATAACAAGATGTGAGGTAATAATATCATGAGACGTGGAGTCTGAGATGAGTGTATATGGTTGGTTTTGGGATTCTCTTTGGTGTTGTCACATATCATGGTTAACACCCCATTTGGACTGATATGACTAGTCATGTATGAATGAGGGCAGTTCGAGGGGTAGATTCTTTCTTGATTTGGTACTTAATTTAAAGGTCGAGTGGATAATTGTATTTTAGTATATCACTTTTTAGGTTTTTGGGTTTTTAAGAGACTACTAATTATTTTTTTCTTACCCATAAATTTTATTTTCCCACATCTGTTGTGTCTTGTGAAAACCACATGCCTTTCGATGGTGTCCCCAGATGACTTGAGGTAGTCGGAGCTTAGAAATTTATAGAAACTGAGGCATTTAATGAAGGTGGTCCAAGGAGAATTATGGTAGTTTCTATTGATATCAATCAACATATATTGAGTAGGTTGGATGCTTTTATAGTTATTTTGGGCATCTGTTTTTTCCAATTTATATTTTTATTACTTATGTTGTAATCTATTTTGGGATATATGTATGATTTCATTTCAATTTCACTATTTTTATATCTCAATACTATTGTGTTTAAGTGTTGTTGGGTGCATGTATATACGTCCCATAAGAAATGTACACACATTAGTCTGATATTTCTACTCGGGACAAGTCTCCTACCCTAAGCCTATTGGATTCAAGGTCTGGGTAGTAGTGTCCTGAGCAGCGTTGTGTCACTTCATGAAAAATTTATTTAATAATGAAATGTCTATTTTCCCCATGAAATTTTATAGTGATATTTTAAACGAAATTTTCATTTATTATTGAATCTATTGTTGACACATAGGCTTTATTATGAATATGATCCAACTAATTCCATATTTATTATTCCTCTGGGTAATTTATTTTTATATTGATCAAATAATGATGAAACATATTTTCTTTTCACTATGTTATTATATGATGAATGTTTTTATGAACATGTGCCTTATAAATGAATGGATTTAAGATAATGTGATGAATATGCATATAATCAAATTTCCAAAATTACAATTATGAATTGAATAATGTTTTATATGATCAAATTATACATGGGAGTTTATTCAAAACCTAAAACAAGGTACACAGTAGGTTATACTATTTCGATTGTAGGGACATAGGTGCTTAACATAATCCAACAGGTTATGAATTTTGTGGTGGGTATCCTTGAAATATTTTTTCTGTGATTTTAATTTGGCCACACTTATGACGCTATTTTACAAAATTATCTAGAACCATTATTTTGTTGTAGTAGATCGTATTATTGGATCCCTCTATTATTCATGTATTATGTACTTCCCATATTTATTCCATGTATTTTGTTTATAAACAAAGGATTTTTTGGCTTGATTCTCTAAGCTTAATATCATGTCATCATACCAGTTATGCTCATGTTATATCCAAATGATCATTTAAATCTCCCTTGTTTTTTCTTATTGAGCATCTAAGCTCAAACATTATTATTTTTTCCATTCCCCAATATATGATAAAACGTTTTATGTATAATGTGTATAAGAAGGGTTATATTTTTGTAGAATGGTGAGATAATATATATAATATATTGTCAAATTTTTTAGGTATCTATGTTTTCAAATACACCAAACCTCTAGGAATCTATTATATATCTGAAATTTATTTAATGAATATTTATCTAATAAGATGTAATATTTATTTATTAAAATTTCAGGTCATTATAGTTAATATTTGGGAATGTTTTAGTAATCATTGGAGACATGGATGAGAAAATTTAGTAAGAAGAATTAGAAAGTTTATGTATAGGAGAATATCCTAAGTTACAGAGAACAAAGATTTTGTTTTTTCCTAAATAACATTTCTATATAGAAAGTATATTCAGAAATGGGTTTCCAAAGATTCATCTAGGGTTCATAAAGTTCTAAAGTGTAGTTCGAGTACATATTGTTCAACATTCTACTGCATGTTGTGTGTTCTATTATTATGATAGTTGTTTCACCCTCATTGAAGATATTTTTAGATTAGTTAAAAATTTCATTTCTAATCATAATGGACAATATGAATAGATAATGATCATGGATTTCCCATATTAAATATAATATTACTTGGATTAAAAATAAGGTTTCAAGATTTAGACATAATAAAAATTAGTTCCCATGATTCTTAGATTTTCATAATGATTATTTTTTTTAGAATAGCCCATATGAATTTATTCAATTGATGTAATTTGTAGAAAACATGTTAATTTTAAATGTTTTCATAAATGTTATGATTTTCCTAACAAACACCATATTTTATGTAATTTGGAATAAATAATATACTTTTTATACTTAAAAAAATCCAATTATGTGAATTATTATGATATAATAAAATATAAAATAATGGAAAATAGTTATATTAATTCCTTTATTGGGAAAATCTACATTATTTTAGTGGGATTGTTGATCTAGTAGTTGCATATTATTGGATAAATACCATTTAAATGATATTGCTTATTCTATTTTGTATTTTGAATGAGAAAATCCTTTTTGATATCTATCATTTGGCAGGAGAAGTAGATAATTGGTGGAATCTCATCAAGAATACAACATAATATGAATTTATTACAATATGTAGTGGAATATATATAGAAGGATTTTATTTAAAAATTATTTTCCTTGTATTATTTCTACACCAAAATGAGGAGTCCCATTAGCTAATGAATAAAGATGATTAATCTATTAGAACATATGTGGAAAATTTGACAATAATTTCAATGTATTCATATAGGATTATCATTGAATGAGAATGTAATATTGATGGATTCATATGTATATTAAATAATATCTTTAAAGAGAGATAACACTAAGGGACATCAGGAATTATAAAGAAATCATTCGATGTGACACCATGGTTAAAATAGATATTAGAGATACACATAAATCTCATGGATTTAATAATAAAATTAATATGTAATTATAGGTAAATTGTAACAGTAAAAACCATGGATCAAAATTTTGTTCCTTGCATTATGAATGTCTAATGGAAGAAAACATAGTGGAATTTTTTAAAAGTGGACTAGTAAATTTTTATCAAAATAATGATTATTGGGAAATTATATTTTCAAGTGATATGGAGAAGCATATATCTAATTATTGAGAGAAATTACTACATAATACCTCACCCACAATAAATAGATTAAAATTATAGAATAATTGGAGCTATGCTTGATTGTGCTCAAATGAAAATTTCAATGATGACAATCAATGTTAGAAACCATAAAAGCCAAGAGACAAAGGGGAAACACATTAAATCACTATAGATGCTCTGTGGTAAGATAATGAATTCGATATAGGTACACTTAATAACCACTCTCAAATATTTAATGTATTATTTCATTCCAGATCTACATAATATTTTATATCATAAGAATTTTCTATGGGAATTACAATTAAAACTCATCGATAAAATGTTGAATTATCTGTAAAAACCCCTAATGGTTTGATAATTCCATCCCATGTTTATTACTCTAATATTGTTCATGTTTTAAAGAATGTGATTACATAAAATTTCATTATTCTATATCTTATTGAATTTGATGTTATCCAAGGCAGAAATACATATTTCTAACAATAATCATCATGTAAGGGATGTAAAATTTGATATTCCAAACAATTCTATTATCAACCATTAGTGGGACAACAAATATGAACTTCCAATAAAATTATAATCCCACATTAGGTTCATATTTCCTTCTCAAAAAAGGTTCTTATCTCATATTTTTGGGGAGAAACTAAACATTTAAAATATTCCAATTAGATATGATTTTTTTATGTTTTTTCACATATAATTTCTTTGTCATCCTCCAAATAATGATAAGAAATTATCAATATAAGTCCTACAGAGTTCTAAATATATTTAAAATAACTCAAATATAATTACATTTATTGAGTTATAGGGACAAAATGAATGAAATTTTGGAGAATATCGCTAGGGTCGTATCTGGATAAGTGTCTCACCAATTTGGGAACCTTTTATTTTGGTTGAGAAGAAAAATAAAAAAATGACTCTGTAAATTAATTATTAGGAATTTAAAATTACCACAACCATGAATAAGTATCATCTTCCCCAAATTGATATATTTTTTAATATATATCAGAAAATAAATTTTTCTCCAAGACTGATATTTGATGTAGATAATATTTGTTGACTGTTAAAAGTGATGAAATTACCAAGAAAACAATACATATATTGTATGGACACTGTAAATTAATAGTTATTCCATTTTTTGTTTCTATTTCTCTCACATTCTAAATGGATATAAACAAATTAGACTTTATATATTTCCTTTACTATTTGGTGGTAGTCTTTAATGATTACCATCTTATATATTATTATTGAAAGGAAGAAAAAAATATCCTTTGATAATTTTTATAAATATATTTTGGAATGAGAATTAGTGAGATGTTTTTTCCATGTATGAATATATACTAGAAGAATATTAATTTTTGGGTGATATAATATCAATTGAGGTTATATCGATGGATCTGTCAAATACATAAGTTACTAAACATTGGTGAAAACAAACCACTTTGAATGAGATACATATTGTTCTTACATATTTTAGTTGTTATTTAAAATCATCAGTGAATTTATTGTGGATGTCTAATCCACTTACCATGTAATTTTGGAAGGGATTCAGGTTAATTTAAAAAGATAAATGTGATTAATGTTTCAAGGAAATGAATAGAACGTTTATTAGGGAACTAATACTTATATTAACCTATAGTGGAGAATGGTTTGTGATATATGATTGTTCATCGAGTAAGGGGCTAGTAAAAATACTATAATAGAATTATTTTGATATAGATTATTAATATAAAAATTGATGTGTACTGATTAAAAAAATACTCAACTCATAATGTGGAGTTAACTACAGTTATTTTTTGCAATAAATATTCAATGGAATTCTATTTATAAAGAAAGGTGTGATATGAATTAATATCATAAATGTTTGAAGTGTATATTCACAAATATATAGATCAATGTGAATAACCATGATTTTTTTGTTGATTAATTATTATGAATCCTCAATACAGTTCCAACATAGGAAACTAACGAAGATTGAAGATTCTTTTATTTAAAAATATCATGATAGATTATTTATGTAGTGTGTCACGAAAGATCCTATATTTATAGATTTTCAATTGATTTTTATAATACCTGTAGTATATGGGGAGAAAGATTATCTTTCCTTAATGATAATTCAATAATAAATCAAATTGAAGACTAAAGAGGGTAAAAAGGTAGTTGAATATATGAAAAAGAAGTTGAGAAATGGTCATATATTCAACCATGATTTTGATAGAATGATAACTTTCAAGAACTGAGTAAGTGACCCATTAACAATAGACTTTAGGAATAATTTTTCAGATGATTCTCATTGTTCATCATTCCCAATTCATGATTTATGTATGATTATGTATAGAGATCTGATATACTATTTATATTGTGGTATCATTGAAAGAGATATTGAAGATTATATATCTTTGTATTCATTATGATAAAAAGATAGGGATGATAAGTTTAGTGGTATTTTACAACCATTTATCATACCCAAAAAAAACTGTAAAACATCTCCATGGATTCTGTTGTCGGACCCCCCAAAACTTCTAAATGCAATAATTCTAATTGGGTAGTACTCAATCACTTTATGAATTCATCATATTAAATTTTTATAAGATAATATTTATAACTTTTTCATATTTAAAAAATATACATTTATTATGTGATTAGTTTACTTTGAGTACAACATTATATTATATTTTATATGGATCCATGGATTACCTTAGAATTTTTGTCAAATTATTCAGTTCTATATATATAGAGAATGTTTAGTTTTATTAAAGATTATCATCCTTATAGTTGTATTCAATATGAGAGAACCATTGAAAATTGGAATATATGTGAGTCATTAATCTATGAATTTTAATTATGGTTGGAATCAAAAACATCATCTAGTCAAGGATTCATGCATTAATAACATTCAAATGATAATTCTGATTGATATTTAAGAATCCATCTTGAGAAATATTTGTATAACTCAACTGTCTTGGGATGTTGTTGGCAAATAAAAGAAGTTGGGACCTATGTGATATGAGGAAGTGAGTGATAATGACAAATCAATTTAGAAATACACCATGATCAATTATAGTTTATAGAAAGTATATGATTATATTTATTGATGAAATTTCAAATTTGATGATGTTGAGAAGGTATTCATATGAATTTATCCTTGTAAAAAGATTATGATAATTTTAATGAAGTTAAATTTGATACCTAGGAATATTGGTCCCTTTGAGATTGATGATCAAATAGGGATGGTAGCTTTTCATTAAGGGATTCTCTCAAACAACTATCAAGTTCAAGATGTATTCTATTTATCTCTCTACGGAAGTACGTACCAAATCCATCGCATGTATTAAACACCGAGATTTTTCATTTGTAGCATGATATTTACTATGAATAATAACAAGATAATATCTTGTATTAAAGAGATATAGTTCTAGGGAACAAGACTACTCACCCAGTTAATGTTATCTGAAAAAAAATATTATAACATGCTACATGGGAATGAAAGTTTGTTTTGAAATAGTGATAGCCATTTTTTTGTATCAGTCTAACATAATTTCAATTAATAAACTAATTTAATGGGTGGTAGAGTGTAATGACCCAATTGTTAATATTTCTGTTGAAATAAATTTAATATCTTCAAAAACATGTGATACACACAACCCCGAGTGTAAATAAATAATAATATAGAATACTGATATACCCCAACCACTAAATTAGGACAGAAAATAAGAATAATAATATTATATATATATAATGGTTTTAGGTAACTATAATATATAATTTCTTAATTTTTTTAAAAGTTAGTTTATGCATAAAAAATAATGATTTCCTCAAAAAAAGTATTGACTTTTATGGGAATGAAATGCAATTATTTTATAAAAAAATAAAAAAAATATTTAATAATTGAAATTAATTTATGAAATTAGCATGTCATAATTATCGTTTGGTGAATATCCATTTATTTACGTAATAGATTCAATTTTCGATGAATAATAAAAAATAATGATTTTTATTAAAAAATTTATTTTTGTATAAGGAATTTACAAAGTAACATTTTGGTCAAAATTATTTTTAATGTTAAATTAAATCATTGATTTTATTAATAATAGAATTAATACCATTAAAATTAATCTTCTATTGGATTTTGGTAAAAAAAATTGTTTATACTTTAGAATCCATTGTTTTTCTAGAAAACTAATTTTCTGCCATTTTGTAGGTTAATTTTCAATTAAATTATCCCACTTCTGGGAGTGTAATATTGAAAAATGAATTCCATATTTGAAATCAAGAGGTTATTTTTTTTAAATAAACCCTATTTATTTTTGATAATTATAAATATAATCCTTGGTAAAAAATTTTCATCCCAATAAGGGTAAAATAGGTAAAATATGATTAAAACTATTTGATAAGGCATTAAAATTTATTAAAAAAAATCCATTATCATATTGTATGAATTCCATTAGTACATTTTCATCAATTCCCCAAATAAATAACCACTTGGTTCCATTTTTATTTTATTATGAAAATAATTTCAATTTATACTTAGTAAATAATAACTATACCTCCCTTGAATTTAACATTTCTAAAGGGTTTTTAAATAATATTAAATGATGATATGTTAAGTTATAAAAGTTTCATAATGAATAATAAATGTTTTAATCAAATTTTTTTTACATTGAATAATTACCTTAAAGACATATGTATCATTGACAATGTATTTATTCAATTAAAAATATTAAATAAATGATTTTAAATTATTATGCTCTATGAGAATAAGGTGTTCCCTTCGAATTGCTAATAAAAATCAAGTGGTTCTTAAGAATACATCTAAAAGAGGTCACTTAATGAAATAGTAATCATACTACCTAGTCTCTTTCAATTTATTTTTTCTTCCACCATATATTAATCTATGGGATTAATTTTATAATATAATATATTCACCATAGTTAATATAATAAATATCTCTTATGATCCTAAAATAACCATTATCCATTCACTTTTCAATCAATTTGATTGTGAGTGTGTCACATGTGTGTGCATGTGGACTACCACCTCAATGTAGCGATATAAACTTATTTCAATCACCCTCTATTATGGATGGTTAGTATTTCGGGTTTGATGTTTGTGGATGATATTCTTAATGTTATTATTCATTTGTATTTATAATATCCATGTTACCTTTTTACCATTGCATCCATATGAAAATGATAGCGTAGTTTGGGAATACATATAGACTACCATCTCAATGATTTGATATGAATAATTTTTTATTTACACATTAGATGGATGGAAATATTGATTAATTAAATAAATATATATTATATATCAATTTCTCTATATAGGTGAATTTTTATTTACTTCTTATTCATTCCAGCTATCGAAAGGTAAAGATAGAAGTCATGTGTATGTATAGCCTATCATCTCCATGAACAATGACATACATTGTTCCCTCTATAGTTTTTTTGGATGAATAAAAATTACTATATAATAAAGAAATATGTTATTTATTTTTTAAAAAGAAATTTTTGATGATTTATCAAGGATCAAAGTTCATGGACTAAAAGTTTTGAATAGAAATTCTCCTAAAAAATGAAACAATTTACCCAAAAAACAATTTTGATATGGAATTATTATTACATTGGAGTTGGAATATTATAATTAGATCATATATGATATTATAAAAACATAAATGATAATAATAATTTTAAATTTATTAATAGGAGTTTATAGTGCCATCAAAAAAATCAAAACATTATGTAAGGGATTTTGCTTTCAATCTCGTTTTAATAATTATTGTTTATTCTTGAATTTATATTGAAATAAATAATATGATCCATTCTCAATAAATCACTTTTATTATATTCCTTTTAGGATACTTATTTTGAATAATATTTTTCACTTAAATTTAATCACCTTAAGTATTGATGAGACTAAATGAGTCTTTTTGTGGAAAAATTCTATTTTCTCTCTCTTCATTTGAAAATAATTTTTCTTCCATATACATGTTTTCTAAAAATTTGATTATATTTATTCTATTATTTTTAAAATAATTTTTACCCATTGTGGATTTTGTACAAATTATATTAAAAGAAATCTTTATTTTCTCTACCTAATGATATACATAGGTCATTTTGTTAAAAATATAAATGGAATATTATTTTAACATACACAAAATTAATAGAATTTAATACTGTCATGATCAATATTTCATTTAATATTCCTGTAATGTTTTTTCCTTAATATTTGTCATATATTTTTATATTAAAATTTTATTTTAAAATTAAAAAGTTATTTTTCTTGATAAATATTCCCACATTGTTTTATAGGAATTTATTTTTATGATAACAACCTATAATGATGTGTAGTATTTAAGAGGGATATAATTCAATAAAACTATATTTATTATTTTTAAGGATGGTATTAGTTTTTATAATAAAATACAAATCAATATTTTTTTGATTGGTTAGTTAATAATATCTTCTTTATGATCATGTGGCATATATATGAATGGATTTATGATAATGTAATAAATGGGATAAAAATTATAAAATCTTACAATGATTTTGTTATATATTAACAATCTATTCTATTAAAGGGTACATTAGAGGTTATCCCATGCATGATGGATGGTTCATGGAGGGTATCCCAAGCCCAATGGATGTACATGGGTGGTCACCTCACACCAAACATGTTATGAATGTCTTGTTGGGTATCATTTACATTAGAATGGTGGGATTATGATTTGTGCTACTCTTATGGAACTCTCTTATTACATTATCGTATACCAATGTTATGTTATCATGGTTCATTCTCCTTAATCTTAATATGATTCATTTCTTTTGAACGACCATGATTTATTCAATGATTCATTATGATCTACAAAATTATAGTATAAAATTTAATGGTAAATATTATGTTCTCGTACCCTTTACGCCCATGTTATGTCTATATGATCATTTATATCTCCCATGATTTACATTATTGATAATCTAAGATCCCCCATTATTATGTTTTATTTTTACAATGCTGTGAATAAATATATACATATTTTTTGTATAAGGAGCATTCTAGTTATTAATAAATATGTTAGAGTGGAAGAACATATTTTCTAAACTGGATATTTACATATCCATGTTTCCAAAGACAAAAATCCATTATAGATCTGGCATGGATCTTAATGTCTGCAATGAATATTCATCCAATAATATGTAATTTTTTTTATTAAAGGTTAAATTTCTATATTTTATTACAGTTATATATCAACATTGTAATGAATTCGATGAATTACCCATTTTGAATCATATATTATCCTATTAATACTTATATTTTAATGGATTATGAAAAGTATGATTGTTTATTGATCATATCATAAAGAGGTTATAAATTTTTAATACCATAACGATAATGATATCATAAAAATAATTGTAGTCATTTAATTTCTTCCAAAGATCCATCATTGTAAGGAAGTGAAGGAAAACGAAACATGTTGTTTCAAGGAGGCGATTATATGCATAATAGATGAATGAATATTTAGTTTTATTAAGGGAAATGGGAATGGTGGTAAATAATTATTTTAGAAATTAAAAATCATTAATTATAATATAAATACACAATTAATCAAATATAATTTGAAAAAATAAATTTAAAATTAAAATATAAAATAAAAATCATTTAGAAAAATGTTTGAAATTACATTTACAACTTTGAGTTTCTCATGGAGGATTAAATGAAAAGTAAGGGCATAGAATATTATCCTATGTCCAAAAAATTTTGATAATTAAACTACTTTCTAGGGGATGTAATTAGTGTCGAGTTTATATAGTGAACCTATTTTTAGACCGAATTAATGGGTGGTTAAAGTCCCCTTCAATCACTGAAAAGTGTATGCTTTTAATGGAATCTAATGTTTGGTTATGGGTAGGATAATAATCACATGGGTGTAATGTATATTTGGTTGAATTAGATTAATTAGGTGGATATATATTAGGTGATACTTGTGGGTATTAATTTCAAATCTAATGAGTATTTCATGATGTTTTATACAAACATTTAATTATTAAAAATTTTAGAAATGCCATTTGGTCATTTTACCATTATTAACATTACTTAAAAAGAAACCATATAAATTATTTGTTACTAAAAATATACCATAAAAATTATTACTAGATATTTACTTTAATATTATTTTTAAAATTAAAATATACTATATTTGAAAATTAGTTTTAATAGAAAAATGTATTTTTATATATTTTGTTTTTTCTATTATTATTTAAAATTAGATATTAATATAATGAGTTTTTCATATATATTAATGTTTTTAGAAATAATATTATAGTAATATAATAATATATTTTAATCTAATATGATTATGAATAATAAATCATGGATAATAGGCATTTCATATTTACTATTGTAACTAAAATTTACCCTCAGAAATTTATTTTCAAAGGATAAAAATATGATTTTGATAGTAACACATGTTTTACATACTGATTAAAATTATAATTTTAACTAAAATTACTATTTTTTATAAAATTTATTTAAACATTTTCAATGAAAGACATGTTTTGTAGAAAATTCCAAAATATCCACTTAAGATAACATCTTTGTGATGAAATAAAAATTGATGTTCATTTTTTAAAAATAAAAATATATCATGATGAAATTAAATATTTTAATATACTTATGAATATAGTCTCCATAGTGTTTGAATTGACTGATAGTTTAGGATATATTGTTTACCAATTGTTGTAGGACCTTGTTTATTGCATTCCCCCTGTAAATATTTTCCTCATCGGGTATTAGGTTATATTTTATTTCCTGAACAAATATGGATGCTCCATACTTGTATATTCTTCAAAATACTAGGGTTTGTGTTTTAATATTGACTTATGCAAAGGAATTTCAATAGGTAAAGTTCCTCAATTATGTAACACCTCTTATATGGTGTCAATAATCTAGAATTACTCTTCATTATAAGAAAATTAACGATCCAACATTATTTCCTCATATATTATCATAAGCATCACATAAGATATATATATATATATTAATGAAACATGGAAGGTGTAATATAATTTATAATTTTTTGGTAGCAAAGAAAATCAGTAATATATATATCCTTAATTCATTAAATTATTTAAGAATTTCCAATGTATATAAGGCATGTCTTCCCCTTTCTTCGAAATTGTACAACTACCATCCATCATGTATCCTCTAATAATACCTATTCCACAACATGAAATTCCATTTTTTCCATCCATTACCAGAATAGATATTTTTTATTCTCTATGATACATTAAAATAATCTTGATAATTTCCAACTGTAATAGTCATCTCACTGAAAAAATATGGGCCAATTAGATTTCTTTCTTTAACTTCATCCCAAAATACTGTGGAATGAAACTGATTTTCATACAATGTTTAATATGGTTGAATCTAAATGTTAAAATTTATTTTATTATTGTATGAAATTTAAACAAATGGTAGATATTGAACCCAAATACATTTAAAGACAAGATAACATTATCTCCACATTACTTCTAAATTTTGGACAGTCCTTTTAGACTACAAACCAGTTAGGAATTAAATGTGGTTCATAATTTTATCTCAGTGTCAAAATCCCGCTTAATACTGTTATACAATTTTTATTTAAAATATGGGTCATTATAAGATAAAAACATTAGTGGTTAACCATTAATATTTACTAATTCATTGATATAGATCTAAGAAATGCGCTCAATGGGATGATCATTTCTTATTTCCATGGAATGAGGAGACATAGTATGCTGATAAATCATAGATAATATAACATTATTCATCCTTGAAATCGTTATATGTATAGAGAAAATTCATATTATAACATTATCCCACACCTATATATATACAAGAATATGTTTTATGATTCCATTACAATATTCACATTCAACATTGACCTACTTTCATACTATCCATCTGGACACGTAGTCCAAAATCTATCACAATATACTATGCTATCTAAAATTCTATCTTATATCCTTATACATATTTATGACGCCATTGTTATATTGAAATTGGATCATTGGGATTCATCTAGTATTACCCTTTTCTAGTTGGGTATTAATGAAACACATAAATTGATCGCAAACATAATAACTCCATATTTATAGATCATGTATGATAATTTATTTCAATTATTAATTTAATCTATATATTTATGTCCTCATCATCATCATGTTACTTCTATACATATTCATGTAAGGATGATTTAGCAATTTTTTGGAAAAGGAATGTCAGTTCCCCTTTCCCAGATATCGATATATCTATCATTACTCGATCAATTAATATAGGATAATTGTTATTCCTTGTCATTGTTATAACCCCATGGTCCACTTTATTCAATTCATTAACCACCCAATTTAGATTCCTAGTGTGGTAATGTAATAGGTAATTATTAAATATGAGTACTTTGAATCATCTTATTTCACTCATATTGATCTTCTTATGATAGAAGATAGACATCAAACTCTTGTGATCTATATATATATTTTATATATATCAATTGAGGCAGCATCATAGTATTTTAATAGAAAATATTATATATTCAAACTCAATGTCATGTGTTATTTATTTATATTCATTGATTTTATGTTTTCATAATGAAAATATAATCACTATACTATTATACATAAGACACAACCAATACCTTTCTTTGGTTAGTCAATATATGTAAAAAATCACTCCCTTTCCAAATGGTATATTTAATACTATTGGATAAATCAGTAAACTATTGAAATTGTTAAAACATATCATAGATTGTATCTACCTTTTATATTTTATCCTTTTAAATTTTAACAAGGATAAAGGGTTTCCAAACCAAAAAAATGGTCAATTAATCATTGATATTAGCCTACTAAATCCAAGAAACATCAGATCTTGGTAATGTTCATCGATATTGGCCATTATTTGAATACATATTTATTTTTCGGTATAAAATATATCCCATAATTGGAGACAATATGAACCTGAAAAGAAACTTAATTGATCTTATATTCACAAAAATTATATTTCCCAAGTTATTTTTTTTCATATGGTCTCTAGAATTATTTGCAGATTAATCTCATGTACTTCATAGATCATTGTGAATATCAAGGAATAGTAATTGAATTCCACCCTAACATTATCAATATAATTATTGAATAATTTTTTTTAACATATTTGTAATCACGAATGGTTCACCAGTCAATCCAATGAGAATAAACATAAACTCATTATTTCTATACCATATTCATAATGTGAACTTTTATATGTCATATATCTTTTCCTTTAGCTGATGATAATAGGAGAGAATATTGAAAATTTTAAATTATTTGTCTCTTGATGAAAATAAAGTAATTCATTAATACACTATATATGATTCTTGTTCTTTATATTAATGACAATAACTTCTCTATAATCGATGCTCAATCACATTTTCCTATCATTTTTTTCATTAATAAAATGGGTTCTCTCCATGATGAATACTATAGTGTATAAATTACTTATCACCAAACTCATGAATCTTTTTCATGACCTCATCCAACAACACTAGTTCCATTCTATATATAGTTTTAGATATATTCCATGAAATATGAATGAATTAAATAGTGAACACAGCTATACACTATGGTGGATGACTGAGTAATTCGTATGGAAAACCATAAAAAAAATTATACAATAGGCACAACATTTATATTATAATATACTTTTCCATAGAAAACATGTGATCCTACTTGTCACTATTCTCAATTCGCGAAAACCATTGATCTATATCTCCCATTTAGAAAATATACCACCATGAATACTTTTAACATTTCACTAATTCTAAATTAAAGAAATATAATCTCAAGGGACATGATCTGTGGATCATTTAAATTATTTTCATTTATGTAAACATGCTTTGTTGAATCGTTTTTCATTATCTAGTATTATCTATTATGATACAAACTACAATATTTTATTAAAACTTTATTTAATTGTTTGAATTGGGATATAGTATTTTAATACCATTCACCATATTACATTTGATAGATTTCAATTATTTATACTTAATAGATGTTATTTAAAAAAATTATTGCAGTTTCAATAAATATGTATATTTTGATGATGTTTCAGCATATTCATATGTGGAATTTATTGGACATAGTATGTGATAGGTGGGGTCCTCTATATTCCCTTGATGCATCGGTAGGTCTAATAAGACAACGAGACTAGGTTTTCACTAAGCCCCAATCCATTTATATAGAAATCACACCTGAGGATTTTACAGAATGATTTAGATATATTGAACAATGAATTCCATCATTATGAGATTAGTTATTGAGATTCCATTTGATTATTGAACTAGTATAATATCCATGGTTATGTTTCATTCAAATGTGGTTATTTATAGGGAAATATATTTGTAGTTCTTTACCTACCGTATTATGCTCAGGTTACAGATTAAATGTAATGTGTATTAGTTTATGACAATTATATAATCAATTATGCTTGTTTATAATAGATTTCTCTATTTTTATACCTATACTGAGCATTTTATCTCACCCCTTTTTTATGGTTCATATTTACCATGGATTCCAAGATGTATATTATGACAGATGTAATGGTTTATGCTAAGATGATTTATGGGGTTCTCAAAGAAAATACCTTTTAAATTATATGATTAAAATTTTATTTTAATTCCAAATATGTATATAGTTTACCAATACTACTACACTTTTTAGTTCTTTTGTATTTGATTCCATTTATCATATACCAATGTAATAGTGTAAGGAACCAGCTCTGTGTTACTTGGATTCAAGGTCCATATAGTTTTTATATAATATTGTCTAGTAAAGGCTATGCTAAATCGATTTAGGAATGAACAAATTAGGGAATACCACCCACTATTTTAGTATGTTTGAAATTTTTTTAGGGATTAATTATATTTCATTTTATGGTCATATGATTAAAGGTAAAGATAGAAATTAGGGTTTATATGATGATTGTAATTAAGATAATAATGCGTTATTATATTATTAGTAACACAAAAAAATATAAGATAATTTATGCAGTTAAAAATCATCATTAAGGATGAATATATTTTTATTTTTTTGAGTATAGTTATCACATTTTTATATTTTATTAATAAATTTTTTAAAATGGAAAATATCTGATCACAATGACATCTCATCGCATCATGTGAGACAACAGGGCTCAAACCCACAACTAAAGGGAGAACAGGGTGCAACTCCTACCACTAGACTAAGTAATTTCCTATTTATCATTAAATAATTTTAGTTAAATTATATAATGGAAAAAATTTATTTTAATTTTTGGGACATTAGTTTTATGAAAATAGATTACCATGGTATTTTAAAAGAATTAGGTGATTAATTGATTAATGTTATTTAGAAAGATGTTTGCAATATCCAGAAACCTATAAGATTAAGGAAAACATAATTTTATGTGGAATAATGGTTAAATTTTCTTTTGGTGTCGAAATTAATTTTAATGTGGACATATATTGATTCAGGTGATTTATGGAAAATGGTTAGAATATCATTGAGATTAGTATATTTACACAATTAAATTTTTATTATTGGAAATTAATAGTGATTAATTTTATTTAAAAGACTATGAATTCAAAAACGTATAATTTTATTTTTTCAATATCATCCTTGAATATTGTTGATAATGTATAGTTATTTTTTGAATGATTTATGTTGAACATTGTGTATTACTGTTGTATTTTTGAGATTAAATTTGTTTTTCATTATACAAAGTATTAATTATTCTGGTTTATTATCATATCATATCCCAAAAATTTGGTTCTAGATAATGTATAATGACTGGATGAATTTATAGTTATACATTTTTTAATTTTTGATCCAAATAATATTATTATAATGCATTAGGTTTGAAAAATTCCCTTAAATACTCATTGTTTGGAGGAAAATATGAGTGTGTGTTATAAATTTATTAAATGATGAACATCTATATGTCACATAGATATGTTTCCATATGTCTTTTTTCTAGTATATAATTTACTTCCTAAACATTACTAATAAGATTTTGAAACAAAAACTTTATCCATTTATATTTATAACAATGAAATACATGTCCTTTTAACCCACCAAAGATTAATGGTTTTATGATTGATAGTATTTTATGCTCATGTTATCTATCACTCTCCATCAATTCATGAAATTTATATTTCAATTCCATGAATAGGTGTTTAGTTTAGAATAATTTATCCTATTCCAAATCATAGTTTTGTGGTCACATTATTTTCCCCATTCCCTCATATTAATTGAATATTTTATTAACCCTATTTATGATGTGGGTTTCCCATAGATATATTTTCAAGTATCATAAATTGAATTTTTGAAGTTCAATTTCAAATTTGTAGGGGAAATTTTATTTTTTGTGTGTATAATGTAACACCAGCTGATTTTATAGTATATCACTTTTCCTATTTAATTTCCTCAACACATTCTGTTTCATGCATAACGCGTCTTAACCACACAATAATATATTATTATTGGAACATCCTAGGTAAATAATGAATATGAATTTTTCATAGCTATTATTATTTTTAAATTAATTATTAATATTACATTTAATGGGATTCTATGTTCGACGGCGCTCCCAATACACAACAATGAATTTCATTGAAATCTTACATTTCACACAACTTTGGGTCGTACTAAAAAATAATAACATAATAATATTTTTAATGGTAGTCAATTCCTAGCCGTTGTAATGGTGGGAATGAACAGAACTAACTAAAAAATTATTATACGTATATGTAAAATGTTTTTAAATTTTTCCAATAAAATATACAATCTTAAAATGCGAATGAATCTAATTTTAAGCATAAATACTATAATAATCTTTAAAGGTAGATTTAAAACCTTTTAATGGAGAACCCTCCTAATATCTTTTTTTTACATTTATATTCTTTTTTGACAATATAAAATTCTCCATGATATTCGGGACATCAAAATTTCATTTGGGTAAATTTTTTGTATTTTTCTGAAAAAATTCATTTTTTTATTTAATAGTGAAAAATAATGTATTTTAATTAAATTATTCCTTTTAATATAATTTATTACTATGGTTACAATATATTTATAATTGTTTTTAATGTGTAATTAGATTATATTTTTACCCTTTAATACAATGTTGTTTGTTGGAATGAATTTCACTTTAAAATTGGACATAAAGAAGTGTCAATTTTTTGAAAGTTAAAATTTCTTAAAAACATGTTTTTCATTTTGAAAACTGGAATTACTTTTAAATTAAATAATCCATGTTTATTGATTTTAATTTGGTAAAAGAGATAATAATTATTGAAATAGTAATATCAAATATATCTTAGGTGGAATTTTTGGTACTTTTCTGAAAATGTCAATTTTTTAGATATAATGAAACCACTAAGTAGTAGTTAAAAATAAACATTTTTCATTATAATGTAATTTTACATCTTATTGAATTGAATTTTTAAAATAAGATATGCATGGTTGTTATTAGTAATTAAAATATGTTTCAATAAGATTAAAATAAAAAAAAATTGAATAGTAAATTTTGAATTTTATTTACCAAGGTTAAAGGTAAATAACGTAATTCAAGGTAAAAAGAATATTATAATAACAAATAACTACCATAAATCTTGTCCTGACATTATTGGATTTGTCACGGCTGACCATGGGAATTCTTAGGTCTATTTGGGACACCATGGAGCCACATAAAAATGATAATGACACTTTATTTTAATTAAATTAATGTAAAGACAACAATGACATAAACAAATATCTTATAGTAAATTATTTTTTACATGGGGTTATATAAGATATATCTTTGACTATAAAAATTCTTTTGAATGAAAAAATATTTCCACCATCATTATAAATTTTTTATAATTTTTATAATAAAATAAATAAAATTATTTATGACACAATTATGATGTAGTGTTTATCTCATTAATAAATGATTTAAATAAATAAAATTATAAAGATGAAAATAACATCCATAACTATGTCCAATTATTATTGTATGATTTTATTTCGACCATTTTTCATCTTCTCTTCGACATTAACTAGTTTTGTACAATTAGAAACTGAAAATCATTATATAATAAAATAATAAATTCACACTTTCATAAAGAGTCCCTCCCGCTTATAAAATGCCCTCACTTATCACCCATTCCTCACACCTCTCAATCCCATTGTGTTTTCCAACACCTAACCAATTAAGCTATCAAGATCCCTCTCCTCATCAATGAATCCTTGCCTTAGGCCGAAGGTACATCAAGAAGCCATTTTTTTCAAACCTAATAGAGTTACCCGAATTAATGGCAACAATTTGTCTTAAATTATTTTCTTTTATTTTTCTTCTCCAACCCCTAAACTCTATTTATTTTTTTTAATTAGTAACAACACCAGTATCCTCAATATAATAGGATTATTTTATGAGAAGGATTCTAAATACTCTTACACACACCTCTATATAAACGTGACAATTTCATTTGAGGAAGTGTGGACTACCTCATCCTCAATGTGATATGAATCGTTCATTCCATATGTGGGATGTAAAAAGATAGAGTTTATATAATTATATATGATATTATACAAGAATTTTAATATACCTATGTATCATTATGTTTTAATTACAATAAATACAAAATAGAAATGAAATTAGCATTCATGCGTATGTACGACCTACCGTCTCCATGAATGGTGCCTTTCATTTATGCCTCTAAATGTTATGTAATATTATAAATACTAATATATACAGGATATAAATTATATATATTATATCTAAATCATGAATATATTCCTATATATAATTTACTCTTGTCCAGATGGAAAACATGTAATTATCAGGTGTTCATTTTTTACTCAAGTACCACATATCAACTAAATGACCATTATAAACTAAAATTATTACATAATGTTTTAACAATGTAATTTGTGATAAAAATGGAATAATAAACATGGTAAATGATATTAAAAAATTATAAATTATGTTAAGTTTATTTTCATAAAAAACAACAAACAAACAAGTCGTGTCGGGCACACGGTAAGCAGTTTGTTAACTCACTTTTAATTAATTGAGATTTCTTATTCTTTTCCACTTTTTTATGGAATGTGATGTATTTGGTAGCTAAATTTGATATATATTATCATGATTCTATTTATACTCATGTTATTATGTGATTCATTTGTGGGTTATTAACTTTTGGACATACGACTCGATTCATTACAATGAGGTAAAGGGTTTTCATCTCACCTCTTATTCCCGTGAGATTCTTTCTATATTGACAATATTTCTTTTTTGTGTGGTGTATGTACTACCCATGATTGTATTTTTTGTGTATTATAATGTAATTTTTGGGTATTTACATCTTAATTATATGATCCTTCATTTATGTGTTGTATGTTTCGTAAGTTACCAAATCAGTAAGGGAAACCTTTCACCCTCATCTTTTTAAAAAATGTCATTTTGTTACATCTTTTAATTTCCATAATCTTATCTTAGGATATGTTAATATATATCATTATTACTATAAATATTATGTCCAAGTGATGAGATACAATTTTCTCTATCATCAACTTGTTATCTGAATTTTAAATGGACATTGTTAGGCTATCGAATTTATGTAAGGGAACTTATTAACCCAATATAAATTTATTGGGTTAAACTTATACTTCATGATTATATCATTCTATGAATATGTATGAATGAACTATGGTTGTTTTACACATAATATACACTTCTATTTGGAGTATTATTATTTTTCACACAAAATTATGTCATTGATTTGTCCTTAATCTAACGATATTATTCTTCCAAGGGACTTTCTCTCAATTTACATTCCATTAAGACATCACTATTGTCATACACTGATTCACTCTTATATGGTGTATATACTGTCCATTGGAATATTATATCATGAATCCATTTATTCACAAGATATTATAATTTTCTGATTATATGTTATTCCTCAATTATTTGTATTCAACCATCTCTTATTTGGTTAAAAACACTTTAACAAAAATATCATTTTAAATGTTTTAATGATTTATTATTCTAAATATATCTCTTTAATGTCCATGTTTTCAAATTATTTTTAGGATTTTTATATATAGAAATTAATGTTTTAAAATGCTAAATCCTATAAAATTTTCAATGATGTATGAGACACTTTGATTCAATGATATTTTTATTAAAAATTTTAAATGATTTTGAAAATGGTTTGATAAAGCATTGATTATATCAATATCATGAAATGATATATTGTGATTTCAATGTGGAAATGTAATCTTTCCACTATGAATGTTAGTTTATAATGTTTATATTATGGTTCTTTGGCACTGTTTACGTGTACGGGTGGTTTCATAGAAAATCTAAGGCGGGTGAGCCCGATATAGCTATCCAATGCATTGGGTAACCTAATAGAGGTAAATGTTATTGTTTCTTCTTAGAGATTTAGAGAATATAATATGATGGGTATTCCAATTTAACACCGTATGTAGTAGTGATAGCTACAATATAAGTATGTTACGTATGCTACACGTTACCTTTATGTTTTTTCATTTTTAGCATGTTATTCATAAATCTTATGATTTCATGAGGAATATTTTTATTGAAAAAAGTATGGTTTCATTGTTCTGTATTTATTGATGGGATAATGTTTTAATTCCTTATTTTATATCCCTTACTGATATTTTTATTCTCATCCAATGTTTTTGATATGCTCTCCACATGAATTAAAGATGAATAAGGGTCGAGGATGAGATCAAAGAAAAATTCATGTTGTCCAAAACATGGAAGTGGACATGTTTCTTTTTTTATTTTATGAAAACAAGGATAATTAAAAGTAGTGTCTACATGTAATATTCAACGTGATATGTAATAGTTATGGCGTAATTCTCTAAAAATCTAATCCTAAAAATTTACTCAATGTGAATTATTTATTTAACTCAATATGAAGTAAAGTTTATGTATGGGGCCTTATAGTTGGTATCATAGGTCGGTTGAGAAAACATTAGGGATTAAGAGTTTTTGGTAAACACAATGTTATCCCCTGTGTATATTATTTCAGTCAAATCCTTGTTTTATAACTTTTCTAGATATCGGAATGTCAGTTACAATGGAAGGAGGAGGATCTCAAACAACATTCCTTTCTTTCTAATGAAAATTTTTCAATAATTATTACAAAGTCATATTCGGATTATTGTGAGACATTTTCTATCATAAAAATCACTTGCAATCAGTTTTTTGAGATACCAAACACCTCCAGTATACCTCAGTATCATAAAGGATCAAGTGTTGTATTTAAACAGATCATATTTTCATAATTTTTTCATAATTTTATGAATGGTAAATATTATAAAGAAATTTTCAATTATTTTACCTTATCCCAGGATTTTGAAGCATATTATGATTTTTGAAAAAGGTAATGAATAGGGAGACCCTTTCACAAACTATTTATATTTTCATTTAAAATATAGTCTTTCAATACATACTTTTTATATTTCAAAAAGGAAAATTAATTGTATGTTTCATCTAACATTCAGTCCAAATATTTTATAAAAATAAATTTTTATCTAATGTTTTGAAATTATATGTCATACATGATTATTTTCAAAAACTATTTTTCTGCAAAAACCAATATGAACCACGTTGTACTAGGTTTATTTGGATGATGGAAGAAAATGATTTTAAAGGATATATAAATCATTCTTACAATTAGTGGACATTCAAATTACGTGAACAAGATGACAATGAAACCATGTGGACAACATGATCAAGGTATGATATTCTTTCTTTTCAGAATAGTTTTATTTTAGCATATAAGGTAAAATAATAAAAATAATGATATATAATATGTTGAGGTGTTAATGAGTTGGGATGAAAAATATATGTATAAGAAATCCTTTGAGGTTAAAACCGGTTTTGATTAATTTTTATTTTTATAAAAATGAAAACACGTAAGATGGGTGACAATGAGTCGCGTTCGGCTAGGCCACAAGAATAAATCCCACTACCAATTGGTGACAAGGGTGCATCACCAACAATTGACCTACATGACATACCTAGTTAGTATGTATTATAATATTAGTAAATTGAATTAATGGATCAAGAATAAGTTGATTTTGTGAACTTGTGTTTTATCGAATATATATATTTATTATAGGAAAAAGAATCAGTGATTATTTGATAAAGGTTATTTTGGATGATGTCTTTTCCTTTGGGGAAACACTATATGCCTAAATGAAATAGAATACTATGGGATTTCATTTGAGGAATAATAGTTGAAATTTTATTTTGGAAGAATTTATGTTTTATGTATGCATGGGTTATTTATGGAAATGATTAACTTATCAGAGAGAATATCTGATTAAGTTAATTAAACTTTTGTATAAGACATTAAGAGTAGTCGATGTTATTTGGAGATAAATGTTAAGATTTACTGGGGAAGTCTATGTGATTAAATTCTTCTGAGTTTTTTGTTTCAATATTAGTTCAGATTATGTTAAATAATTTTAACGAAATTTGTGTATTGAATGTCCTTTGATGATCTTTGGGTAATGTTTGTTGAATTTTGGACTTTAAGAGACGTATTTATTATTACAATGGATTATACTTTTTGGGTATTATCTGATCTTGCACAAACCATTTTGGTTTTGGATTATGTCTAAAGACATGGTAAATATACAGATCATCTATTTTGAATAATTTGATACTCTGTAAGATTATTCTAGAGATTTTAATGTTACCAATTCAGTTTGAATAGTCATGTTTTGGGGAAAAGATGATATTGTGGTAGAAATTTAATAAAGTATGAAATTATACATGACAAGTAAATATATTTCCTTATGTTTTTAGTTAATCTCCTTAATAAATTCCTCAATGAAATATGACTTTAAACAAAAAAAATATTCTATTAAATTTCCTATGGGGTAATCAATGAATGTTTAACCCATCAAAATTTTGTGATTTTATGGTGGTTAAATTTCTCCTAATCATTTTTTCTATCACTCTCCATCAGAAAATAATGGTTTTTTTCTCCTCCATATCCATGTTTTCATGAAATCCTAGTATATTTTGTCTCAGGTAACCATTATACATCTCTTCCATTATTTTAATATGATAGTATTATTGAATATTTTTTTGATGTGGAGCTTTAAATGATGTTTCAGAGTCCAATTTTAAAATTGTTGGGACGAAATTTCGAATAGGGGGAAGGATGTAACATCCCAGGTCAGTAAAGAATATGATATTTTCATTTTTAATGATATTTTTAAATTAATTATAAATTTTTATTTAAAGGGGATTTTATGTTCGATGGCGTACATGATACATAACAACAGGTTTCATTGAAATCATACGTTGCACAAAACATTGAGTCATTTTATAAAATAATAATATACAAATATTTTAAATGATAGTTAAAGCCTAGCTATTTTAATGGTGGAGATGAACAGAAATAACTAAAAAATTATTATACTTTTTTGTTCAATAATTTTACATTTATCAAATAAAGTATAGAGGCTTAAAATATGAATGAATTTAATATAATATTCTTTAAAAGGTCGATTTACTGCCTTTTAAGGGTGAATCCTATTTAAATATAGTTTTAGACAATTTAATATGTTTTTATTGAAAAAATAAAATTCTTATTTTGAGTCTGGACATCAAAATATACTTTGTGTAATTTTTTGTATTCTTCTGATAAAATTCATTTTTTATTGAATAGTGAAAAATAATGTATTTTAATTCAAACATGCCTTTTAATCTAATTTATTAATATGGTTATATTGTATTTATTATTGGTTTTAATGTTTAACTATATTATATTTTTACCATTTAATCAATTTTTTTGTCATGGTAATTAATTTCATTTTGAAATTGGATATAAATAAGTGTCAATCATTTTATAGTTAATATTTCTAAAAAATGGGTTTTTTATTTTGACAATGATAATAAAATTTAAATTAATTAATCCAATATCTATGATTTATGTTTTGTAAAATATACATCATTTTTTAAATCATTATATCAAATATATCATAGGTTGAATTTTTTGAATTTTTTAGAAAAACATCAATTTTTGAATAATAGTGAAACCACTAATTAGTAGTAAAAAATCTGACTATTTCATTTAATTGAAAATTCACCACATCGATGATTTAAATTTAGAAAACAAAACATGAATTATTGTTATTATCAAGTAAAATTTGGTTCAATAAGATGATTTTTTTCTAAATAGTAACTGTTGACATTTATTAACTGCGGTAAATGGTAAATAACACAATTCAAGGTAAAAAGAATATTATAATAATACCTTATTACCTTAAAACATTTCTTAAACTTATTGGATGAGTCATGGCTGACCATAGGCATACTTGGGTCAATTTTGGGACCCCATAGAGCCACATAAGAGTGATAATGGCACATTATTTTCTTTAACTTAATGTAATGACAAAAATGACAAAAACAAATATCTTTGAGTAAATTAATTTTTACATGGGGTTATATAATTTATCACTTAAACTATAAATATTATTTTGAAAACAAAAAAATATTACCAACATCATGGTTTTTTTATAATTTTTAGACATCAAATAAATAAAATTATTTATCACACAATAATGATGGAGTGTTTACCTTATTAATAAATTAATAAAATAAATAAGATTATAAAGATTTAAATAGCATACAAAAACCTGTCCAGTTTATATTTGATTATTTTATTTTGACCATCAGTCATCTTATTTTTTACTTTAATTAGTTTTGGTTCTTTATAAACCGAAAATCATTATATAATAAAATAATTTTTTCACACCTTCCTAAAGATCCCCTCCACCACTTGTAAAAAGTCCTCACTTCTAACTAATTCCTCACACGTCTAAAAGCCCTTGGATCATCAAAACCCATCCCAAATAAGATTTAACGATCTCCCTCCTCCTCCTAGAAGCCTTAACTTAGTCATAAGGCACTTCAAGAAGTCCTTTTGTTTGAAACCAAATGGAGGTATTATAATTTAAGGTAATTGTTTCCCTTAAATTATTTTATTTTATATTACTTCTCTGACCCCTGTACACTTTTTATTCCTTTAATTTATTAAAAAAATAGTATCCAAAATATACTAGGATGTTTTTATGAAAATTATTCTAACTACACCTACACACACCAACATCTAATGTGTAAAGAACATACTGTTTCTGTTGATGGAAAACTTACGCCTCATGAAATGATGATTGTTAAATTATCTCCTACCACCTATCATGGTATCCATTTATATAGAACAGAATTTATATATGATATATATTATTTTTATGTTTTATTTATTATTTTTTATTTTTCATTTAGAGAAATGTTTTATGGTTTCCATTATGGTTAAACGTGATAATTTCATTTGAGGATGTTTGGACTACCGCCCCCTCAAAGTGATATGACTCATTCATCCCATTTGTGGGATGTATAAAAAATGGAGTTAATGAAATTAAATATGATATTATATTATAATTATAATATACCTATATAAAATCATGTTTTAATTCCATTAAATATGAAATATAAATGAAATTATTGTTCTTGCGTACGTACAACTAACCATCTCCATGAACTGTGCGTTTCATTTCGTACTTTAAAATGATATTTATAATTATAAAAACATATATATAAGGCATATATGTGATAAAAATGATATTTAAATCATTAATATAATTCTATGAAAAATTTACTCTTGACCACATGGACTACTTGTAATTATCAGGTGTTCATTTTTGACTCATGTTCCAAATATCGAAAATAGACCATTATTAACATAAATGTTTAAATAATGTTTATTACTTGGTAATAAGTGATATTAAATGAACAATAAACATGTAAAAGGTAATTAATAAAATATAAATTAACTGATGTTTATTATTCAGGATAAACAAGTAACAAAAAAGTCAAGTCAGACACGAGGTAAGGGGATTATTATCTCACTTTTAATTATTCACCACTTATTTATTGCATGTGGTTTATTATGTACGTAAAATTGATATATATTAACATGATTATATTTATACTGATGGTATTATATGATTAATTTGGTGGTAATTAACTATTGGTCATATGACTCGATTGATTACAATGAAGAAAGGGGTTTTCATCTCACTTCTTATTCCTATGAGATTCATGCTTCATTGCCAATATTTCCATTTTTGTTGTGTATGTACTGACCATGATTGTATTATTTGTGTAATATAATTTAATATATGGGTATTTACAGCTTCATTGTATGATCCATCTTTCATGGGGTCTATGTTTCATATGTTACCATATCGGTAACGGAACCGTTCACTCTCCTATTTTTAAAAAGCATCTTTTTGTTATGTCTTTTAATATGCATATTCTTATATTGGGATATGTTATTATATATCCATATTGATATAAATTTTATGTCCAAGTGATGAGATACAATTTTATCTCTCATCATGTCATTATGTGAATTTTAAAGTGACCTCATTAGGCTATCAAATTTCTGTAAGGGAACTTGTTAACCCAATTTCAATTCAGTGTATTAAACTTATACTTTTTGATTATGTCGTTCTATGAATACATTTTAATGAACTGTTATTGTCTAACACTTAATATATAATTATAATGGGTGTATTATTATTGGTCACACATAATTATGTCATTGAATATTTCTTAATTTAAAGTTATGATATTTGCAAGGGACTTTGTCTCAATTTACATTCCATTGAGGCTTCATTTCCATTATGCACCAATTCACACTTATATGGTGTATATAATATTATTTGACATATTACATAATGAATCCCTTTATTCACACGAAATTATAAAGTTATGATTAAATTTTATTCCTCCATTATTTGTATTCAAGCGTCTCTTATTTAGTTAATTTTTTTACTAAAATACCATTTTAAATGTTTTAAAGATTTATTCTTCAAAATATTTATCATTAATTTCAATGTTCTCAAATTTATTTTAGGATTTATTGATATGGACATTAATTTTTAAAACTAAAAAATCCTTTAAAATCGTCAATGTGGTTTGGGACACTTTGATTGAAAAAACTCTTTATTAAATGAGTTAAATGGTTTTGAAAATTGTTTGATAATGAATTCATTATGTCAATATATTGAAATGATATATTGTGACTGAAATGTGAAAATGTTATCTTTCCTTTATTCTTGTTAATTTTTTATGTTTATGATATGGTTTTTTGTCACTGTTTACGTATACGGGTCGTTCTGTGATAATACTAGGGTGGGTGAGTCTGAGATAACTCTCCAATGTATTGGGTAATGTGACAGAGATAAATGTAAATGTTTTTCCTAAGAGATTTATGAAATATTTTCTTATGGTGATTACAATGTAACTTCTTTTGTAGATATGATAGCTACAATGTAAGTATGTTATGTATGCCACACTCTACCATTATGATTTATTAATTCAGTGTCTTATTCAAAAATATAAGGATTTCATGAGGTATATTATGATTGTAAAAGTATGGTTTCATTGTTTTTAATTTATTGATGGGATAATGTTATAATTACTTATTTTATATCCCTTACTGAGTTTTTATACACACCCCCATGTATTTGAAATGTTCTACACATGGCTTAAAGATGAATAAGGGTCAAGGAAGAGAACATGTTTAAGTCATGAAATCTAAAACATGTAACAATACATGTTTCTTTTTGATTTTATGAATGAAATGGACACCGAGTAGTAGTTTCTACAAGTAATATTCATGTATATATGTAATAATTTTGTCTTATTTCTCTAAATCTCTAAACCTGAAAAGATCCTCAATGTGAATTCTTGATTTAACTCAATATTAAATAATGATTATGCGGGGTCTTTATAATTCTATCCTAGAAATGAAATTTGAGGGAATTATTAGTATTAAATAAATTATGAAATTTGTATATATTAAGATATTTTTATAATAAACCAATAGATTTTATCGGCATAAGATATGAATAAATCCAAATTTAAGCATAAAAATCTACATTTTAAAAAATTAAAATTCTTCTCCTTTTAATGGAACACTTTTTTAAAATATTGAATTTGAAAAATTCTCTAAATTCTATAATATAAAATAACATTATTAAATAAAATAAAAATATCAGAATTTACATTGATTTATTTTTTATTATTTATATAATAAGATTCATGTCATTATGAATAGCGAAAAAATACTAACATTTATTCCAAAATAGCATTTAAAATGATTTAATTAATTTTTTTTATATTATCTATTTTTTATGTATCGATATATTAATTTTATATCACCTAATCTAATTTATGTAGTTGATGTCAATTTTTCATTGAATTTGGTTGTAACTAATTTCAATCGTTTAAATGATTTTACATTAAAAATGTGACTTCTCCATCCTTGAAAGGGATTAATTTTTTTATTCGTTTACCTATTTTGAATTTTGATAATTCGTTTAAATATTTTAACTTAGAAGGTAAATATTTAGTAAATAATAACCACTTATTTTTGGAAAATATGAATAATAACCATAGTAATTGTTATTACAACAATTATGGTTAAATCAGGTCATTAAGGTTAAAATTAATATTTTAAATATTTTAAGTTTACTATAACACATGTACTAATTTTATGGGACGATTTATTATTAAAAAAACACATCCTTGTTCTAACGATATGACATCTTGTAGAAACGATGTTCTCTTTAATCCATTTATAGTATTTTATTCTAAGGAATGTCAAATAAGCCATACTCATGTTTTTAACTAGTATAGATTTTTTTATACAGGTTAATTAAGAAGTTAACATTGATCATAATTATTAATTTGAAAGAAAAAATTATTATATAAATAATATTAATTTTTGTTTATTTTATTGGAAATAAATAATTAGCATAAAGGAATACCCAATGATGATGTTGTAATTGTTTAATTAAAGGAAATATTAAATAATTGATATTAAAATTACAATATAAATATAATTTCAGATAATTACAATCATACAATAATTATATATATTACCGAGATATATAAGGGATAATGTAATTATTTTTTATGTTAATTTTTGTATTATATTTTTTAAAAGTCTTGTAATGAATAGTGTAAAAATTAACAATAAGGATATTTTAAAATATATGATATCTTGTTAACTGATATTAAATTCATAAACAATTAAAATTTACCCAATTATTGGGATGTGGTTTAAAATATAATTAATCACACATTTATTTCTCTTTTATCATTTTATAGTAACTATATTGAATATTAATTATTAAAAACACATGTGGTCATGGAAAGAGTTAAAGATATTATTTAAATGTTAATGCCAAAATAGAAGGGTAATAATGTGACCTAAACATTTCTACAAAATATCAATTGAGATTATTTTGAAACCTAACCATATTATATTCAATATAAATCACTTGAGAACCATTTTGAATTGAAAATTAATTTATTACTTTATTATTTTAAAACATTCCAAAATCACCCCGCACATCAATTATAAATTTGACCTCCTGCCTCACTTCATCACAACATATTGAGACTTATATATCAACCAAAATATAACCATTTATCCTCCCATCATCCTTATATAAGTTCTGTAGGTCCTGTTCTTCCATTAATATAAACACTTGATCACTTAAGAATAACTCTAAAGGATGTTTTCTGAAAAACCAGCAATCATTTTTACTATCTTGTTCAAGTTCATTTCATCATATACATCATGTTCAAGTGTTTTTACATGATTAATTAACATATCCAGTATCAGATAAATTATTAGATGTTATTATAACAATATTATATTTGTGATCTACCTTTTATACACTCAATTATACACAAAGACATTGAGTGTGTGTGTGTGTGTGTGGCTTACCATCTCAACACCTTTGTGTGATCATTTTTCATAACCACCTTAATTGGATGGGAATAATTATGGGAATAATTGATATATATATATATATATTTTAAGATGATATTGATTCTAGAAAATTTAATATACAACCCACTTCATTACTATTTGACTATTAAATGAATGATATTGCCGCTCATGCATACGTACGACCTACAGTATCCATGACATGATTCGAATAATTTTCACTGATAAACATTGAAGAATTATTTTCAAAATGTATATAAGGAATAAATATGACATATATTTTCATAATATAATTAATGAGAAGATATAAAAAATCATATGTAGATGAATTGTAACTTACATGATGAATTATACTTTGAAAAATAATTCAGTTAACTCCCCAAAACATGGATAATAGCGTGATATTATTAACTAACGAGTGATATAATTATATAATAGGAGAATATATTATATAATTACTATATAAAAATATCATATAAATTAATAACTTTCATAAAACCTTAAACATTTGTTTAATTCACTCACAACCAAAAGGATGTACGAGGTAATGATTTTCTCTTCTCCGTTTTACTTCTGTGAGATTTATAAATTATTCCACCAATATTTCATGTTGTTTTTATATATATTTAAATTAGATATATAATATCAGGAATATTATTATTTTCATGGAATTGAATTGTTTATTTTACAATTATCACTTTTATGGGCATATGATTTGAGTAATTACAAGGGGTATGTGGTTTCTTAACTTAATTTCCATTCATTTGGTTATACATATACTTCATTGAATATATTTTTTAGATCATGTTTTTAATACACAACATATTTCATAATGTTATATTAATACCTATCTTAGTGAGTATTAAATATTTCACACATAATCACTCAACTGATAAATTCTCAACGTAATGATACGAACATTGTAAGGGGATTCCTAGTCTCACATTTATTTCTGTGAGACTTATACATATAAACCTATTATTTTTATTTTGTTTTGTATAGAATCCCTATGAATTTAAATTAAGTTAATCATTTTTAAAATTATTTGTATTTACATATAGATTTGAGTTTCTATTTTAAAAGGGGTTTACAGTTTAAAACATACAAATTTGGTAAGGATTTTTTTCATAATTTACCTTCATCGATACATTTGTTATTTTAAACACATTTCTACTTAATGAGGTTTATATACAACTACTTTGACTCATTACATCATAAATATAATTATTATCATGATATTGAATGTTATATATAAATTAATTACTTCATAGGGATTGTTATGAAAATGTTTTATGTGTTATGGGACATTATTGAGTATTTAATGGTTTTTTACCACATGATTTTTTCAAGGATCTAATTTATAGTATATTTCGTCTATATGAACAATATATGCTGAATTTTTCCCTTATTGATTATTATCTCTTATGATACTTTCAATTATATTTTATTAAATTGTTTCTAATTTGTTTGACATGGGATATACAATTTTTATAAAATTCACCATATTACTCTAGATGGTTTATTATTATATATACTTAATGATATTCATTAACATTTTTTATTCCAGTTTCAATTCAAATGTAAATGTTTCTTTTGTTTTCCCACTTTAATATAATGATTGTATTGTTCCTAGTAAGTGATTGGGAGGCACTCATTATAGCCCCTAGATTCGTCAACTGGTATCATCAGACAAACTAGACCTATTTTTCAGTGAGGTATTACACATTTATATAGAAGTCAGGGCAGATCCCAAGATAGTATGTTTTAGATATTTGGAATTATATATTCAATAATTATGAGATTAGTTATTTATATTCCATGTTATTATTTGACTAGTATAATATGAATGATTATGTTTCATTATCATGTGATTATTTATATAGATTTATTTGTTCATATATTATTCTTGCTATATTATGCATTGGTTATAGATTAAATGGAATGGGTTTTAGTTGATCACCTTGGCATAATTTTTTACTATTTTTTATAATATCTTGAGTTTCATGTATTCCCTTAACGATAATAAGATTTAACCCATTTCTCATGTTTTATAATTCCCCATTATTCCTTGAGCAATATTATGAATAATTAATAGTTTTACTATAATGGGATTAATTGGGTTCTGAAAGTAAATACGTTTATTATATTATTTTTAAAATGTAATTTGAGTTTAAAAATTTTATCTAGTTTACTAGGGAAAAAACATTTCGAACTGTTGGGATGTGATTCCTTTTATATTATGTGAATGTAATAATGTAAGGAAATAGATCAAGGGTACTGGGGTCGGCGTCCTTACAATTTATAATAGAATCGTGTAAAAACCATGAAAAAATAACTTATTTAGAGTATTTAGGATATTTAGGAGTAGATGGAATGAAATAATGGTTTTTATAGATTGATCCTGGGTTTGGATATCAACATCCTTGGGTTCATGAGGAGGGTATAATAAATATGGTGTTGACATTTCTCTAATGTCACTATGTGGTCTTAGTGAGGTCGTTGATTATTATGATCAAACTTGTTGTGTCCATAGAATTCATGAATGAAATATTATCCATACATGTATTAACTCAATGTTGATTTCATTGATTCCATTCTAGAGTATAGGAATAACATATCATGTATTTTTTATTGTAATGGTCATTCAATATGAGCAACAGCTATACGGATAGATATCAATGTTACGTTTAGGATTTGATAATAATATTTACATGGGAATTCCATTTCAAAGGTTTTATTTGTAATTGAACACATGTTGTATGAGAAAAAAAAAATTTAAGTCACCATGGACAATTTTGGAGGTGTGTAGTATCCCTGGGATAACAGGATATTGTTAGAGGATCCTGATGGTATTCACTATGAGATATTTTCATTTTATGGTCCTTACTAGAATAGGGTTTCTATTCAGTTGTTCTGAGAATTTTTAAAAAATCCTCTAAGGAGATAAAACATTTTTTGAATAGTGATTTACCCCTACAATTACATTAATATATAGTCTTGTATGATTAATTTAGTAAATATTATATTAGATGTCTTATTATTTAATAATTTAGAGATGATCTATGATTACTTATTGTTCCAAACAACTATGAACAAATGAGTAACATTACGCAACCCCTAATATGGAGTTTTATATGATGGTGATTTTAAAAAAAATATGGATACATTATCATTGTGGTTATTCAATTGAGTTCTTCAGGGATAACTTCAATATAGGGTAATTTTTTTACAAGGGTGATCTCTAACTTAGCTAGAGCCATTACATAATAATTCCAAGAAGACTGTAATTTAAATATATTTTATAGCCCATGTATGTGTAATATGGTCAACTAATCACTTAATAGGAAGTCTCATTGTCTAATTATGGAGGTAGAACTTAGATAATTAGCCACATTATGGTTGAAATTCATAGAATAATGATATGTTTCTTACCTTTGATCAACAGCAACAGTGGTTACACATTTTTATAAGGTGATTGAGGATCAATAGGAAATCTCTGAATCTGGGATTTTAAATAAATAGATATCCTCATGATAGTCAACTGACAGGTTCTTTTAATATATGGACTATGTCATTTACGACTAGACTAAATATTGTATGCCATCATAGATACATGAGGGGTTGATAGAGTAATTTTTTACATCACACTTGGTGGTTTATCTAGATGGGAGAAGATGTAAAATGATTTCAAGCCTCATTTTTATTTTTAGGCATAATGAAATGAGTTAAAAATTTCTCATCATTATACCTATCATTTCAGTTGTTAAAGGTCACCAACAAAATTCCATAATGATTATGTAATCCTCTTGTGGATCCTAATTAGAAGTGAGGTGATATATCAGTCAATTTAATGACAAGTCATCCTTGTTTTATTAGGGGACATGATATTGTCTACATGATCATTAACAGACTGACCATGTAATCTCATATCCCTCCCACTAGTAAACATAGATCAATGTAGAGAATGAATCACCTATAAATAAAGACAATAATATAGTTTAATGGGTTTAACTTGGTCATTTTTTCAGATCACGATTCTTGATTCATGTATTTGTTATGGAGGAGTATTCACGAGGTATTTGGGGGCCAGTTGGGATTTTGTACTAAATTTCACCCGTAGAATAATGGTAATACTTACTGTGTAATTTAGGTATATGAGGATATGTTTTTTCATTTCATGGTATATATATATAAGTATTGGGATAATAATATATAATTAGAAGAGACTTAATAAATAAGTAAGGACCACCCAACTATTGGAATGACACCATTTGAGTCACCATATGGGGGACACTATAAGTCAACACATTTCTAAATAGAGATAGAATAGTCACCACTAAAAAGGTAAAACCTGGTTTTGTATATTAATGAAGGAGTATTAATTTTTCTAAGTACATTTTCAAATAAAAAATATCCTCTAAAATTCCAATGCTAATAGATTATGGATACACTTTGATTTTGTATAGGGAGACCACAGGTTCCAAAAATTATACCAAAAGCATGGTCTGAGAATGATTAATCAATTGATAATTATATTGATTAAATTTATTAGGAAATGTATGATCCTTAACATGGATTTTAAACAACCCTATCATTTTTTTCTACCCCAAATATTGACACTATGCAACCTAAATTTCCTATGATAGAGGGTTTAATCAAAGTATATTTTTTTCCTTTTAAATAACCCCGGACCACAATCTTGTTTTAATATTTTTAGGAGAAACTCTCTCTAAAGCAATATATTTGATGTGGTAATTCATGTAAAGAGGTAGAAAATATTATTTTACTTTTTCCACCCGGACTAGAAATGACTATTAAGAAAACAATGTTGATTTGTTTTTATAATATAATCAATAAGTACATGTATGTCTACAATGTCTAGAGTGGACTAATTAAATACCTTTCTTAACTACGTATTATATTTATTAAACTCATTTCCCTATAAATAAATATTTCAACCTATTTGATTTTTTATAACACAATTTTCATTCACCTAATGTGTAATCACAAATCATCAATTTTATTCTTTTTTAGGTGCTCTATAATCATTAGTTAAAAAAATACGTGTATCAGGACTATACATTTTCATACAATTGCTATTCTATATTTTTTCATAGAAGTTATTTGAAATTTAATAATGGAATCTGTTAAACCCTTATTATGAAATAATGTAATGTGGGTTTCTAAAATTAATTTTTACACTAGTTACATCACCTTATCTGTACAAGAATTTCATAACCATGTAAATGTTTATCAAATAAGAAACATTTAAAAAAAAAATCATACATGAAATCAGATCTCATTTATTTTTTAAATGTATTTATCAATAATTAATAATGGGATTAGTGCTCTATTCATTATGAGGACTAATAAATTATATAATAAGGGTTCTAATTTTCTCTCTTACAATTGGAAACCCTAATTCATGTCCTATTTATTCCACTCAACATTTGGGATTTTATGATTGTCTTGATTGATAACTTCCCATTCATTCAAAATGTTGTGAAATATTCATAAATTGAGTCCATACATTAATATTTTTCTTTCAGGAAATACCCATTAAATTATATACATTATCACTTTTTCAACACTATCTATCTGTAGAAACATCCTAATGACAGTGAAAAGTTACCCATTGGGATTTTCATAACCATCTATAAATTTTTAATTATTGAAAAAACATAAAATTCCAAAGCATTCTAGTGGAAAACTTATTCAATTAATTCATCAAAAACCATATACCCTCTAGACCATAAAATTATTATTAAATATCACTCAGGTAAATTGTTGTGTGAGAAATGAAGGAAACATTAAAATCACATAAATGAATCACTTTGATCAACTGTTAGGCTCCACTGTACCCAAATACTCTACTAATTTGAATCACACATTATTTTCAAAATATTCTGTCCATACAAGAATTGATTTACTATTACCATGTTATAATATTTTAATCCATTTGATGTTTTAAAACCATGATATCCATAACTTATCTACCCCCTATATTTTTCATCCCCCTCGACAAAATATAGAATATATATCCCCCTTTATCATCATTACTCAACTCCTCATTGTGACTGATTGATCTCTCCATGTTTCATAAAATCTATCTCCTTAAATTTCTCAAAAAACTCTAAGTCTCTATATTGTGGGTTATATCAAGTAAATAAAAATATTTAACACATGCTGAAATCCACATAATTCCAAAGGGAGTGAAGGATTCAAATCCACAATGTCTATGTGTATGGATCCTAGTGGACTCTTAGATCTATATAATGTCTATTTAATGATTCCCTGGGTAAGGAATTCTTCAAGATAAATATTACATGAAATTCAATAGCAACATACTCCAATTTTACGAATCCATTCTAAAAACTATATTTGTTGAAATGATAATTGATTCCAGTGTACATTATCATATTGTTTTGGATTGGATATTTTTATAGAAAGTTACTTTTCATACATGATTATAATAAAAAAGATAACTTCAACAACCACCTATCAAATATAATACATCATCCAAATCAATTTCATCGATACTTGAGTGGAAATAATATACTCTTATATTATAGAAATTAAGGAGATATAAGCATATTTGTTTCTCAACCTACCACATGTGATCCTATATAATAGAATTAACTTCAATAAAAACACTTTTTATTTTTTGTTAAAACATTCCAATCTATATAATTATATCCCAATAAATCATGTTCAGATATTGCATTGTAATAAAAATTGACATCCGTCAAGCATGTGATATTCTGTAGTATTATCATCAACAATAGTAGATGTCTTTCCATGGGATTACTTTTATATCTTGTAGTATTTCCAATTGAAAAAATTCCATGTCTAAAAATTATTAAATATAGGAGTATTTCAATGATCCTCTAGGAATCTACACTATTGTCCTCTTTCCCATTGTTATCCCGTAGTGATATCATCAATATATTAACTGTTGTTTCCATCACCTTAGAATCCTATATTCATAATATTTTAATTACATCCTTGGAATATCAATATTGAGTTATGAATGTGTAATGACTTCCATGTATCAGTTGTAGTCCATGAAATAATTCCACCCTCCAATAATAAATATATTAAACTCTCTCCTTCATAATTATGTTTGATAGTGACACCTAGAAAATTGTGCATTGAAAATTATTTATCTTGTTTTCAATTTCATGTTATTAATTATTTATTTATCCCATATAGTTCCCTATTATTCAAATGAATAAATTTTCATCCTAATTCAAATAAAAATCCGTATGTTACTCTATTCTCTCATCTTCATCAATTAACCCATTAAGGAATGTTGATAATAAACACTATATAGAATTCTTTGAATCACATCTATAACACTATGTCAATGAATAAGAATAGTGTTTTAAACCTAGACACAAGAGATAATGTATCATATACAAAGACAACATAAATATTGGATTATCCATTTTTCATATCCCATTCCTAGTTTTGAGTCACTATTCCATTTTCATTCATTTTTTTGAAACCCTATTTTCATTAGATAATGTTCTTATATATTAACATTAATGCAATCTAAAATGTATGATTCGTCTAATTTTTCTAAATAAAATAATTTAGAAACCAAATTAGTGAAATAATAAATCATTTCTCATGATTATTAATATGAAATGGATCATTTTATTAGTTATAAAACTATTATGTCATTTTAAAATAAATAACAAATAGTTTAATCTAAACTATTTTCATATAATGTTTTATTTAAAATTTTGATTTCTAATGATATTTAATATAATTTGATAATATGGAAAAAAAATTTGAAATAATAATATCGAATTTTACATACGGTAAAATATTGGTATTTTTAAAAATTATTGATTTTTCATAGAATAGTAAAAAATACCGATTTTGGTAGGAAATGCATTTTATTTTTATAAATTTAAATTTTTTAAAAGATAATTTTTTTACAATATTATTTAATATATAAATAATATTATTTTTATATAATTAATCGAATTAATTACTTTTTTAATCAAATTTATTTTGGTATTAAGTTTATGTTTGTTGATTGTTTTAAAAATGAATTTTTTAAAAACTATTTTAAAATATATAATATTTCTCCATTTTTATTAATTAAATTATTAACAAATGGGGAATTTTTTTGATGATATTTATATATTATATAAAATTATATTTTAAATTAGATTAATATAATGATTATCATTAGTCTTAGATTTATTGTAAAATAATCTTTTCCCAAATAATAATTTTCTTGAAAACACAATTTTTCATCGCATCTGCATATTTTATTTTAAATTACATATTTCTAATTAGGTGAATTAAATATCGGAAAATGTATTATATATTTGTAATATTAATTAAATATATTTTATAACAATCTTATATTTTTTTTCTGAAAATAATATTGAATATAGTAAATAATAATTACCAACTTTAAGGGAAAAATGTATCTTCAGATGGTTAAACATAAAAAATAGCAGTTAAAAGGACAAATAACATGTAGAAAATATATTTAATATACAAATATTAACCATTAAACATATAGGATAGAAAATGGTCCATTACTTTTTCCTTTTTAAATGATAAACAAAATTGTGGGAATTCATTCTTTTTAAAAATTTCAAATGTTCCCCTCACCTCACTTATAAATAGAAACCTAATCTACTCATCTTTTCAAACCATAAAAACCAATTTTTTATACAATAACATAACAAATAACATATATTACTCCCTCATCCAATCCTAGAACCATTATTTTGGTCAAAAATACGACCAGTGATAGGCTTTGGTTCGAACCAAAGAAGATACCCAAAGAGGAAAAAATGGTCTTCAACAAGTTTTTTTATTTTATATCACCCACCACCAAATTAAATTCTTATTAAACCATGATAATAATAAAAACATCTTCCATATAATGAGATGTTGTTATGTTAATTTAATAATGTAAATCCTTTTCCTATTTAATCAATCAGATTATAGAATCATTATTTGTTTGTATGATAGCTTATCACAACGTGAAACGATGTCATTAATTTTTCAATTACAACCTCTCAGTGTCGGTTATGATGATGGGTATAAAGTATATATTTTATATTTAGAAAATAATTTACCTATTTATACATTATATTTTATATAAAGGTTTTTCTTTTCATTCATTATGGAATATGATAATGTCGTATAATGTGATGTGATTAATTTTCACTAATGATTTAAATTGAAAGGTAATCCGGGAAAATAAAATGAATATATGTTGTATACAATAAATAATTGTAATAATCTTTAAATAATTATCATTTTCAAATATATATATATATATATTCATTATTACAATTTCACTCACTATGAAATCATAACGATATTTTTGACCATTTACACTACCGCCTTCACAAAGCGATGTGAGTCATTTTTCATCACCACACTACTTGGATATCATATATATATATAATTATATATGTTTATATTTAAAGAAATAATATTTTTTTATAAAATTATTATCATTTTATAAAGATAAAATATTATTTTTCTTGTTTCTATAATGATCATTGAAAAATGGAAATGTTAGTCATGTGTGTGTATGGCCTACCATCAACATGATTATAACATACTTATTTATCAACACTATTTTTCATGACTAGACATAAAAGTAAAATATATTTATAAATATGATAAAAAGTTTATTATTATTATTCTTTATGTGTTTAAATAATGTCCCCATTTATCCCAGTCAACCTACCAAAATCATTTTTGAAACATATTCCAAATATATTTAAAACCCGATGTAAATATAATTTTTAAGTAATTGATCATATAATATTAATTTGATATATAATATTGATCCTAAAATTTATAAATTTTATTAATATCGTATATATTTATTATTTTTTATTATTTTGGAATATAAAAAGAGAGGAGACTAGTCAGTATCAGGGTAATAGTCTTTGTCTCATTTTCTTTTCGATGATCCATATATTCTTGTTATGATCCTTTAATCTCTAATTTGGATTAGATATATCCCCACTGACATTTTATATCAATTATTTATCTATTATCATGGTATTTAACAAATTTTTTAATGTTATTACTTCATTGGATTTAGGCTTCAAATATTTACAAGGTGATAATGTACTTTTATTATAAAAAAATAAATTTTTAAAGTCACCCTTATACTCTTTCTCTTGAATTTCAATTATTTTAAAATGAATTTATGAAATTTTTAATGGGAAAATAAATTATTTATAAAGAACATATTTTTAAAAATTTCCATTATTTAATGGTTTTCAAAATTAAACTTTTTACATATTTTATATGGAATGTTTTGACAAAACGATAAAAAGAATGTTTATTTTTACCAAATACAATGACTATAGATTTTTTATTACAATGACAATTTTTTGATTTCTAGATTCTATTGGATGCTTTCGAATTTTTCGCAATTAAAAACACTTCTCCCTTTTTTTTGGGTATTTTTGTATTGGTACTATTTTTTCAAAAGGAAAGTGAATTTTTATGGGAAATTAAGGATTTTAATGTATCAAGACATCCAAATGTGATTTTAGTTTGATGGTAAAAGGTTTTTTCAAATGATTCATGAAAAAAATATATTTTTTTATTAATTATAATAAGGTACATTTACATTATTCCTCAAAAATAGGTTTTTAGAGATATCACCAGGTGGGCCCGTTTCAACTTATACGACGGGTATTCCCAGATAGCACCTCGTCAGCCCATTATAGCTTAAATACTGGGTACGCCTATATATTACTCAAATTCATTGTTTAATATTAATTTTATTTAATAGACAAAACTAGGGAGATACAAAACGGGTTTTTCAATGGAGTTAACTGGGTTTCAGGCACTTCTGACAGTTGACTAAAATGGGAAATGAATGTGATAGTCAAAGTTACTAAGAAGTGGTTTTAATTTTTTTATTGGATTGTAATGATTACATACAAAAAAAGTGTTTTTATGTCAAACGTATTTATTTCAAACACTCAATGATCTTTTATGTTATATGTAAACATTACATGATTTTTCATTTTATGACAACCTTAATGGTTATCATTATATTAATATCTCTTATAGAGTTATTTTTTTCCATCCCACATTATTAAAAAAAATTCACAACATATAATTATCGGTAATAGGAAAATGTGGTAATATTGTCATTCATGAATATATTTCATGAAATGAAATGATTTTTTATTATTTAAGTTTTATGTGGTGGAAAAAATCAATTCCAATTAGAAGTGACCACTTTGAATCAACTGGTTATGTTATGAATTATTTATGGACTGATTATCTAAAAATATAAACCTATGAAGATCATATCATATAATAGAACTAATTCATGTCTACCAACCCAAGATTATGTAATATTTAAGGGTGATTCCATATATTTGTTATCATAGGATGGTTTGTGTAACCGTAGATTTTATATTTATGTAAATAACATTCCCTTGAAGGATTTTACCTTATGTAAATATTTAAATGATATATAATTTTTATATTACCATGAATAATAATCTATAGTATTTATATTTTGAAAGTTTTTCAATGGATGAAATAGTGAAGCTATTGTGGGAATGTTATAATCAAAAAATATCCTTTCAAATCGTCATCATACGATGGTAAGATGTGGAACAGAATAGTTCATTTCAATGATTCCTTTGATGATGTAACATCCCTACCCGAATCGCCTCTAAGATGGTGGTCGAACTGGTGTGTCACAAGACATCAAGTGCATTTTACCGAATTCCATAGTCTTTTGATTAGAAGTGAGTGCCTAATTAACATGTCTGTGTGGGAGACTATTCCCTCATAAGTAATAGGTAATCCACATCGGAAGTAAATCAAAATTAATAATAAATAGAAGAATCATATAAATGAATAAACTATAGCATAAGAAATATGAATAATCAATCCGAATAAGAATCATGTGAAGAAGAAGATAAATAAAACCAAGTACAAAATTATGTGATTCTATGATGTCTATACGAAAGTAATGGTTTGAAAAATAGGAATACCAGCATGCTATCAACTGAAATGAAATGACAAGAATTGTGAAAACTACATCACAAGTATGGATCTGTCTTATTCCCCTAGTCTCCATCCTATGCATCAAGAACCATCAAGCATCGGAAGCAGCATGCTTCCTTTTGTCAATACCTGAAAACATATAACATGCTTGGGTATCAACAATTCTCGAGTAGGGTGTGAGATAAAATCCCTGTAGGCCGGCACCAACAGTATCTAAACCTTCTCATTCCAAGAAATGATAAAATTTTGTGTTCCATTATATAAAAATTTCATATAATTAATTAATTTCAAAGAAATATATATGTTTTCCTAGGTTCCAAACACCACCAGTGCCTAATCACATTCTTCAGCCTTAGCCGGATGTCTAAAATTAGTACCTACAATCAGAATACACATGCACTTATATATAAAACCTAGAAAAGAAAGGTAAAACAAGGAAGATGAATACCCCAATCTTGTGATTTAACATGGGGTCTATGTCATGTGTCAACCAGGTATGCTTCAACATTCCAGAAGAATATTTCAATTGTCAAGATACTAAAAACGACATTAATATAAACCTTTAGTCCATCAATATTAATGTTATAGCTGAGAGTGGGAGTCTGATCCCATCCTGAAGGTATCGCTATGGAACATCCTTCAATTATCTAATACCACAGAGCCTGCCCATGGAAATATTTCGAAATACCAACAATTGATTGAGGCATGGATTTTCCTTGAGTCTGTCCCAATCATTCAAATAGTGGTCGAAATCATCCAAGGCTAGAGTATCCACATTGAAAACATGTCCATATCAATGGTCCCTTTTGGAACTAGTGTCACTCATAAGTATTAGAAATTTGGGGAATTCTTAGCCCAACAAAGCCATTGACACTGTCCCTGGGCGTGTAGTGGTAACCGTCAAGAACAGAGGGTCTAAACGTGGTCCTTAATTTGGGACCCACCTTATTTCCCCACCATGAATTTATTTATTGTTTTTATAGTAGCAGATATGAAATCAACATATAAAATTTTAGCTTGAAAACTAAACAGATAACCCTGTGGATCAAAAGGTACAAATTAAATTTTCCAGCATGACATTATTAAAAAGGAAAGATATTGCATCAAATTTAGCAAATAAATGCATTTTTAAATAAATAAATAATTCAGCACAACCAACTACCAAGAATGCAACAATTCATGGATTATAATTAATCTAAATTATTTATTTATATTTAACCCAACAAATTAGATTGAGAAACACATGCAGTTAATTACATTAAATGCCTGGACATGAACATTTAAATAAATAAATATTTCAGCATAAAAAACTTCCAAAAATCCAAAAACTCGTGGTTCATAATTATTCTAGAATAATTTTTTAAATTAAACACATATAAAAATAGGTGGCACAACACATGAATTTAAATGTATTAAATATTCGAGAAAATATAATTGATACCGACCACGTTGGAACACATAATGGGGTGTCCATCCACAATGAAACAAATGAAAAAAACATTTCGTGATCAATAAGGCTACAAAATCTTGCCGAAACAAATTTATTAACAAATTTAGATGAATTTTCATAATGATGGCAGGCTCCAACAAACGGCACAAAAATGAATTTTTTAAATTGAAATGAAACAAAGGGAATGAGAGTAGACTCCCTACCTTATGGATGCATATTATCATATGATCCGCAGTAGGGATTTATTTGACCTAAAATCGATGAAAACATATGATTTTATAAAATACTAAAATATGGGAAAATCATTCTACGGCGAACTGCACAAAGGATAGAGGATGAGATTGCACGGTTTTTGGTACATGGGGTAAGCCTTACTAAGAGGATCACAATACACATAATGAAAAATAAAGGAGAAGATGAATAGAGACCCAATGATCTTCCAAAGCTAGAAGGATGTGGTGCACCACATAGGGAGAGGAGGCGCGACGTGAGAGGGAGGATAGGAAGAGAAGACAAAATACATAAAAATTGAAATGGAATGGGAATAAAGAAAAAGGAAAAATAAATAAAAAGGTGATAACTAAATAAAATAATAATAATAGAATGGTGTAATAAATGAAATAAATAATTAAAATGGGTTTACCCCATTTTTGTGATTTTTAATTTCAATCAACTGTATCTATTTTATTATTTATTTTTATCCTTCTTTAAATTCCTTAAATTTATTTTTATTCCCTTCCAATTATTTTAAATTTTATTTCAATATAACGCACAGCTAGGGAATGATGTAAAAAATTTACATAATGGTCGTGAAATTATTTGATTTCTTTAATAGTTTTATGGGACCCACAACAGGTTGCACAAATGCATGCCCTATGTCTTTTTAAGAATTTAGGTAACAAAGACATTAATGGTATGCACCTTGATTTATGTCTAGATGTTAAAATAATTAAAATTATTATTATTTAATATAACTCATTAATGAAACGAATAATAATTTATAAAAAACAACCTTTTAAAAACCAATTGAACATATTAAATTAATATTGATGGAATATTTCTATTTAATTAGAATAATTAATAATATCACATTCAATACATTTATTAGTTATTATTTTTACTCCATGTAATATTTTATAATTATGAAGTAATTTTTTTTTTATCATCATGGAAAATAAAAATATTAATAAAAAACTTATTACTATTATTTCTGAGTGTACAACCAAATATTTTTAACCCAACTAAATTATTTTCGGGTGTGATGTTACCAAATGTCTGATGCTCCCAAAGGTTATACAATTATTATTATAAACCCCATGACTTGAAACTAATAGTGGTCTTAGATTTATCATTCAAATCATCGTTTTTGAGAAAATAGTTATTTATTATAAAAAAATTGAATAATTAATTAATTCAAAAAACAATTAAGGAATTATCATGTGCGAGGGTTCCAAACACCCGATGTGAATCATGTGTTTACCCTACCAAGGTTAAAAACAGTGTTCCTGACCAAATGGTTGTCTGAAAGTTCTTGTACGATGCTCCGTTTGAGAGTTATTTAAATTTTTTGAATAGAAACAAACACGCATATGAAAAAAATAAATTTAATATTTTTCTTCTACCAACGCTGTCAGTCTACAGGTTTCGGAACCCCGTATTGACTCATTGTTTAACACATGAAATTTTATATAGAATATTCTAATGTTTTAATAATCCTTTTAATATCCATTTAATTTATTTCCATTAAAATATTTATTTTAATTAATTTAATAAAACTTATTTAAAAGACACATCACATTTTCTACCGTCAAAAAAATTACTGACACTCAATTTTAAAACTGACCAGCTCAGTTAACAGAAACATTTTTTCCAACACCTTTTCATCTGGTTCAAAAAAAAATTAGAACATTCCCACATTATAACTTCTCATCCTCGAGAAGCCTCCAGGAAGAACATATCTCTCACCTGATCTACATGGTCATGAAGTCTCACACAAAAAATGTGTTGTATCTCTAAACACCCAACACACATTAAAGCATTGGATAGGAAAATGGCACAAAATCCATTAAGATCTGACTCAATGCATATTTTCAAATAGAAACGTTGATATGGTATTTATCCAGGCCTTTTTTTCTATAGAATGACCATGTCTTCATCTCATTAAACATAATGTCAAACATACATTCCACCTTATGTTTTAAAGGTAGAAAGGGAAAATTTAGAGTCACAACATCTTCCAGAATCTGAATTTCCTACGAGAGAGGCCCATAGACGTTCTAGTTATGCCTCTTGTGTGATTTCCCAAACGGATAAAACTGTCAAATCCTAATCTCCCTTAAATCCCAAGTCGAGCCTGTTTTTTTATAAAAATCCATGGTTGACAAAAACTGCACTCGTCTCACCTTACTATGTGTCAAAAAAAGTTCTTCATTGACCACATCATTGATCAAGAGAGAGAACTAGTCAAGCCAATTCGGTCAACCATTTAAGAAGATGCTCGACTTAGATGGATGGTGTTTTATAGTCTGCACTGTGATGTATTCTTCAAATGTATCTCTAATTAACCACGAACACACCCATTGATGTTCATACCTGACCTCTGGTGACGTTTCTTGATTTAGACATCACCGAGCCTGACCACAAGTTTAGGTAAACTAGGATTGGCCTGATAGGAGTGAAGGAAACCAAAAAGAGGCGGTCCATACTCCATGATTATGAGTGAGACATTGGTATAAGGATTAGATGTCCAAAAAAGGACATCGACTGAACCCCGAGTGACATCCACCTAGTGTTCATGTCAGAAGAATAATTTTATATACACGAGTTCATCCATATAATTCTTACAAAAAAATATGAAGTTCACTCTAGGCTAACCAAAGATTCGATAATAAAGATGTGTCAGGATGATATATTGAGAAAACCACCATAAACACACCCAACAACATTTAATTCTTTAGTATGTTGTAAGACCGATGTTCTCTTCGTGCATCAAGGATGAAGGAAAGATAGGGGACATGCTCGTCACTTAAGGAATAGTAAACTAATATGATTTGGATATTAAAATATGGAAAACGTATAAACAAATTCATGAGAACTTAACCAAACTGACAGACTTGTCAACATTCATGAGTCACAAGAACTACTCCCGAGCATTGGGAAGAACATGATTCCTTTAACACAAAAGTCACTGAAATACGAAGATGACCCTAAACGTACTTAATAGCGCTGGACTTGATGATTAAACTGAAGTCAACCAGTTCGTCACAATGTTATGTACTTTACGGCACCACATACATGAGCGAATACTACAACAAGGTGATATAGAAACTATATGAATTTTAAAATGAAGGACGATGTAATGAATTATCCATCTCCATGGAGAAGAGTGGGTCGAACAACCTAAGAAGAAACTCACCATCCTTAATGCATGAGTAACCTGATAGAAAAGTTCATTACTCGATGTTCAAGCTAAAAACAAAAGTCAAGGAAAACATGACCACCCGTTTGAGCAAGGATTCCATTTCAAGCCAATGTGTCTGCTAGGGAATGTGGCATGTGAAAGTCTCTATTCCAAAGAATATCAAGGATAAATGAAAACTACCCTTATAGAAGGGTATTAAACATAGGAAATTTTTATAGGTTCCATATCCAAGCCCATTATATTTAATAACATTTAATCTTTAATCATCAAAATATTTAATCAAACATCATGTACCATTTAGAAAACACATAGTACATGATCATAACCAATTCCTCGAAGAAAAAACAAGCATGTTTTATAATACTCGATTTTAAAACATTTTACATTAATTAGCATCCCATCCTAAATTAGGAAATCTATCACATATAATTCATTTAAGAATATATGAAATCCCAAAAGGGTCCCACTATGCTGACCTAGGTTCATTAGAATGAATACCAAAAAAAGTTGTTCAATTATTAAGAGTCACGACACCCATACCGGGTTATCTCAAAAGGAACATGAATAAACTAGCCTACATGGTCCTAGTTGTGCCTTTATATAGATAACCAACTCATTTGAAATTATAACATGCTCAAACACATATCAGCCTAGATATATGGGTGACTATCAACCATATAAGAGACTATGCACTTTATTGTTTTTTTAATTTGGCTCCCATTCAATGGAAACCAATAAATGTTGGAAAAGTAACCAGTTATATAACAAATAAGCTAGCAGGTCACTACAAGAAGATAATAGAGAGAGACATGTTGTAATCACAGAAGCATAACAGTTTAATCATAGAGACATGATAATAGGAATAGAATAATGATACCTGGAAAACATGGTATTAAACAGGCATCATGACAAGAGGTTAGAATTTAACATATATCACCAAAACATGGTATCAAGAAACCTATGATAAATAATTACAAGACATGGAATACATTCAAGGAAAACAATTTGAATCAATAGATTGCCTAATATGTAACTACATGTCATGGAACTATTCATGGCATGTGAATTCCTATGTGCCTATTATGATGCATGCAATTCTTTACCCTTTCCTAAACAGTCCAAGGTTAAAATATAAATAAATTCCATAATTTCATAATCAGTAAAAATTACACCAAACACTCAAGGAGAAGTATTATCAATTGTAAATTGAAAATCATGAACAACAATCACATCCGTGTACACTTGGTCATTTCCCATACATGGGGTGATCAGTCATAGGCACAACTATTAACCAAGTGCTGATAAATTACTATTCTCCTGTCAACCAGCCCAAAACAGTAAGGCAACGGAAAAAAATACCACCTATGATACCACATTGTAATGTCCAAACTCGGATCACATATAAGAGGGTGGCCGAACCAGTGCGTCTTCTGACCTCAAGTGCATCTCCCTGAAAATATTTCGTAGAATGGTATTTTCAAAAAAAATGGTAAAATTTTCATTTTATCATTTTAAAGGGGAAGATGATCAATGTTTGTAATTGGTTGAGAATATCAGGGAGAATGATGATCATTATTCCATGGAATGGGAATCATTTACGGATGTATTCCTTCAAAAATATTTACCTAAGGTTTTTCAGATATGGATGAAAAAAATCCCAATAATTGAAGACTAAAGATGAATATTTTGCAGCATAATATGAATAAAAAACATAATAAAATTAATTAGGTATGTTAAGGATTTAATTATGGATACTAATTTTAAAATTAATAGAATTTAATTAGGACTAAAACCAAGCATACAAATATCATTGGCCACATGAGAATGATAAATTGTAAAGAATATCATTCGTTTTGGTGAGAATGTGGATATTGAATTTTCTAACATGTATGTTCCCTGAGAAGAAAACAATAACCAATTGTCAAGGTGTTAGTAAATAGAGAAGCAAACATCGAATATGTAGGGTGGTAAGAACCTAAAATGATAAAAGTGTGGAAATATACTTTTCATAGTATGTTTGATTGGAGCTGGGATGTGATTCTGATGTCATTAGTTTGTTCACAGAGCTCAATAATATAATGAAAAATGGTCGTAAAACCAAAAAATGGGGTTACTAATAGCTATATATTGGTGAGGTGTTTTAGTTACAATATGTTGTGTCTTTATGATAACATTTGTTTGAAGTGAGTTTTACTGATGTATTTCATGGTGATTGGAAGAATAATGGGTAGGAAAAGTATGTTTCTACTACTTTAGTTGATGTTGGGCCATAAAATGTAGTTGTAAAATTTCTGTTTCTAGACAATTCGAAATATATCAATTCCTTCTATTACAGTAGATCATTAAATTCTATCATGTCCACGTAATTTTCTATTAAAAAGAGAACATCACCACATGAAATGAAGATATAAATTTTATGGAAAACTGAAGGTGGAAATATTAAATTATCAATGATTTATAGGAATCATCCTATCATTATTAGTAGGATGGTTTATCCATAAAATAATATTGAACTATCCATATTACAGTTTAAAATAATTATTGGTATGGATTTGAATTTCATTTTATCATTCAAACATATATTGGAAATATAATAAACAAAATCAATGATTTCATGACTTTGATAACATACTATGATGTAGAGAAATTGATTAGAGGTGGTAGTGAATGTTTTATAGTTCAAATTATTGAAAATTAAGATGTTGTTTAAATTAGTGATGTGATACTAGTAAATGTGTACATTTATGTGTTTTAAAAATACTTTTCCTTATGTTATTCATGAATGTGAGGTTGCGTTTTCAATTTACATAGTACATGACGATAACGCTATTTCTTAACCCCCCCATATTGAATAAAACATCTGTTTATTTTAAACGAAAAATAAATAATAATGTTTTTAGATAAATATTCATCCAATCTAGATTTTCACCATTCTGTGATGAAGATATTTTCTATTTTAATGAAATATTGTTCAATATGTATTTTAATTAACAATAGATATTTTCACAACATAACAATTATGAACAAGTATCATTTTCCCCATATTGTTGATTTGATTGATTAGCTCCAAGGAGAAAAATATTAATCAATGGTTAATTTAAGTTCTGGGTACCATCAATTGAAGGTGATGGAGTCTGGAATTCCAAAAAGTTCATTTTGGACTATATATGGGCACTATCAGTTTTTCTATTCTTTTTGGGTTTTCTAACAAACCTTCTTTATTTATAGATATTATTAATGGAGTTATTCATGAGTTCATGGACATATTTGAGGTTATTTTTATGATAAATTTTTTTATATTCTAAAATTAATGAGGAAAATGAAAGGCACCTAAGGATTGTATTTCAAACCATCAATGAAAAGAACTATATGGGAATTTTATTAGGTGATAATTTTTTTTAAAAAATATTTCATGGATATATTAATTATATTGATTGGAAATCTTTTGACTCTATAGGAAAATATTGTTGAATAATATCCAAGACCCACAAATATAAGGGTGATTCATATTTTTCTCAGATTTATGGGTTACTACTTGTAGTTTTCTAAAAATATTTATTGATTTTCTAGCCCACTGACTATGTCAACTCAAAAAGAAAATAAATTCCTATGGGAAAAAAATTGAGATGAATGTTTTTAGGATTAAAAACAAGATTAGTGAATGATACTATTTTGTTACATCATTCCATAAATGATTAATTTTTCATCAATATTTATAATTCATTTGAAGGAATTTGTTCTTTCCTAATGTAGTGTGATTAGGTATTTACTTATTTTTCAAGTCATTTGAATCCTCATGGGATATGTTACCTTACACATGATCTATAATTTTATTTTTTGGGGTTTTCATTAAAAATATAGAGGCATCAATAATGTGGATTATAGGGTGAAATATAAACTGATTAGAAAATTATATAGTATGTATTCAATCATAAATAATTAATAATGAGATATATAATATGGTTAAAAAAAATCAATTATTATGATTTCATGATTCACTACGATCATAGAAGACAAAAAAGATGATTATACTTTTAGTAAAAATAAAATAATGAAACATTATCCATTTTACATTTGGAATGTGACACTATGATTAATGATTTTAGGAATTTTTTCCTAGAGGATGTGTATGCAGAGACATCTTTTGTTTTGTTTCAGTGCTTAGTATAGCTAAATTTTTTAGAATGTATTAATCAAGATTAGATGGAAGATAATTGTTTGCCGATAATGGTATAAATCATTTTGGATGGTTAAGTTACATGAATTTAATGTTGTTTAATAGTTTTTAATGATTTAAAATGTTTATATATACCTTTTGATTCCCAGTTCAGGAAAGAGATATTGAGTGAAGATCATAGTTTCCCATTTTCCATTCATCCTGGCGGCACTACTATGTATAGAGTATATCGGTTTTAATACAAATGGGTTGAAAAGAAAAGAGTAATTTACCACTATTACATGATGATCTTGAATTTTAAATAGGTTAATGTGAAATAATAATTACTAAATTTATTGATTTAACATTTTCTAGTTTCAAAATATAAATAGTAAAATATATATAGGATTTCATGGTGGGTTTTCCAAGGACATAAGAAAGAGATAAGGAAATTTGGGTTATTATTGATAGACAAACTAAATATTCAAATTTACTTCCCATTATAGATACTATGTATTTGCATAATATTTCATTAATATATAAATAGGATATACACAGGATACATGGTTTTCCTGTAGGACCCCGAGATACCCTACGAGGGGAGGGGTGAATCAGGGTGTCAACTTTTTCTATTAAAAACAAAGATCTTCTTCCCACGTTGGAAGGAACTAGTTAAACATGTATGATGGATATGATCAAAAATGAAACATTCACATGCAAAGAGATGACACAAAAAATTTTACTTGGTTCACCGCTAAGGGCTATGTCCAAGGAGCATACGCCGAAAAGTTTTCGGTCATACCAAATTCCAAAATTCTTCACTAGATATGGATAACAATGGTTTGGGCACAAACACTCTGTCCCAGGCTCACTGCCTTTACAAAGTTTCAGGGGTAGCTCACAATTTCCTTCGGGTCACTCCCGTTGACTCCCCCTAGCTCACTGCATTTGGTGAAGTCTTAGTCAGTTTATCGACGTGAAGGTCTCATCAATAGATTTTCATTGATGTCTTTGTCTCATGTTCATCATGAGACAATTCTTGCATCAATGTCTAGAGTTTGTGACCTTTTCTATTCAATCATCTACTATAGTGAAATAATTGAATGCACTAAATCTTCTTCTTCTCTTCCTTTAGTTCCCAATACCGACACCTGAGTGTATTGGTATATGTTCCTCTTTCAGTGCAGATCTGAGTTTAGTTGCCCGAATCATTCTTCTCCTCTTCACAAATCATAAAGAGGGTGTTAAAACAAGTCATGGGTGTTTGATACCACTTCTCTTCATAAAACCAAATTTTTCACTGTTCTTATGTCTTCACAATTGAGGGATATCCTCCGGCTTTCATGTAGCCCCAAAAAGATGGGCATGCTCCAAAAAATCCTGGAATGCTTCCCTAAGACTAGCGTGCAAGTTCCAATATGGCATGAAAGTTTATAGCGTGCACGTCCAAACTGGCACACAAGTTCACCTCAGCCACTTGCGCGATACTCACTTCTTCAACTACAAACCTGCGTGACACACTTCCTTTCTCTCCCAAACCTCCTTGGGCGCGCATCCAACAACCGGCGTGAAACTTCTACTTGCGTGACCACACACCACTTTCTCTACCACCACACCTGCGTGATGGGAGCTCTGATTTTCTCTAGGTTTTGAGCTCTTCATCGAATAATGAGAGGTAGACCTTTATTTATAGTAATTTGGACAACCTGCGTGATGGCACGCAAGTCTCCCCTTGGCGGGCAAGTTTCTGCGCGTAAGTATCTTCCCCTGCAAGTCACTTCCACGACCCACTTCCAAAAATGGGCTCCCTTATCCCTTTTCCATATTTTCATGTTCTGATCTTGAAAAACAACATGCGTGCATGTTCCCAAACCTCTAAGTAATCGGCGCGAAAGTCCTTTCATGGCGCTCATGTCACTTGCACCACCAAACCAATACTTGCACGCCCCTCTTTCATTTTCCATTTTTAAAGTTATATAGTGGAGAGGTTATCAATCTATACTTAAGCAATGTTTGATCAATCATTTACCTCTAAGTCTTTATATTCAATGTTCGGTGAAGAAAACAAGAGGATTTTATTTAGACAACAAGGTTGTCCATTATTCACTGGTCATGAAACCACATGAGATGAGAACACATGTACTTTTTCTTCAAGGGTTTTCCAAGTTCATTTCAGGTTAAATAAATCAAATGTGATAGGGAATTAATCAACCTGAAACTCTAGCACTCTCATCAGAAACAGATCAAAAAAATTCAAGTGTAATTGGCAAGATATGTGGCCTTGGGGAACATCTAATCATCTTATATCACTGATCAATTCAGTTACTCCCCCTTTGTAGAATGATATTTTTTCTGAGTAACCAAGGTTGAGATATTGAGAAATAACATACCATATCCAATGAAATGATCTTCAAGAAATTTACAAAGTAATTGCATTTGCTAACAGATGGACTTGATATTGAATGTAACAATGATTTTGGAAGATTCTTCATTTTTTTACCCCTTAGGGGAAACAATACCCACCATCTTCATCAAGAGTGATCCTTCATCATCTTAATCATTGAATATCAATTGAAGAATATTTCAAGGATGATATCATTTTTAGCTTAGCTTTCAAGAGTTGAAAGCATTCACTACTTCATAGGTTCTCCTCCTGAGATCATGCTTCACCTTCAATTCCCTACATTATTAGCACAAATAAAATACACAAATTATTAATGGAATAACGTGTTTCCTAGTTTCTGGAGACCCTAAGCTTGACATACATGGACAATACATAACTTTTTCATAATACATAATACATAACAAAAACAAACACTAAAGGACCGTAAATGTTTATAATCTTTGGACACTCAGAATATAATCTTATAATCTTGGTGAAAGACCTTAAACAACTCCCATAAAGATCTTCATTGTTTTTCATACCTATAACCTTTCTTGAAATCTTAGGGAAATGAAAAAATGTAAAGGGTGAGCTTAAATTCTCAGTAAGTGTAAGCATGGAGAAAATAAAACAACCCATATACCATTGAACTTGAAAACATGAACATAATGTTTAAACATCAAAATATTGAGCACGGACAAAAATCATGGAAGTACGTAAGGAATATCATAATGGAACATAAATCATGATAAAATATAATGGGAATAAAACATGTAATTGTGGAAACCATTCAGCACATGTTATTATTTCCATAGTAGCCAGGGCATTGCTGCCAAGACCATCTTAGTTGACAAAGTCCTTTTCTGAATCACGTTTACTCCTCATTTCAGTCCTGTAACACTGAACCAGATTAACTTACCATTCCAGCCATTTCTATATCATGAGATATAAATCTTTACCCAATGAATTGGAGGGAGATATAGGTCCCACCCATCTCATAATTAAATCATTCTTACTTGTTCCACAAGAAAAACATAAATCATTCATCATAACCCAATGAATAAAATGGGTTTCATAAACATCATTCCATCATCAAATAACCCATATAAAATAAATGGATATAATTTCATAATAAGAAAAGTGAAACCATGTAAATCATAGAGAAATTATACATGAAATATACACATATGAAACAATGTCATCTTAGATGGAAAAATGGTTTTGATAAAACACTTGAAATGAATTCTTGAGGAAAATATCCATTCTTCTTCGAAATCAATTTATTTTCACATAACATCATGCAATTTTAAAAGAAAATGATTTTGTTCAAAATAGTCATGAAATATTTTGGAGGAATCTTCATCAAAATATAGCTTTATAAAACCGTAAAAATCCATTCGTGTCGTATAAGTTAAAATAACATTCTAATCGTTCTTTTGTCGGAAAAGTTAAAAAGTACCTCATAACGTAAAAAAATTAAAGATTCAATACATACCATGTAGTAAAAGGAAAATTTGGTAAAAATTAAATTAAACATACATAAAAACACTTTTAGAAAACATGGTCTTGGATGATAACAATAACCCTAACAAATACTTACGAATAAACAATCTCGGATTAGAACGAGATTGTAAAGGTTATCCCTTACCGTAGGTCTGATATGCTTCGTATGGATCCGAACCTCCTGTATAATGATTTAAATAATGTCATTGAATTTTTAAATAATCATATTCATTGTTTTATGTTTCACTTATTACCTTATATTACCCATTCTTTTGTAAATTCCATGTAAAAGCAGTGTTTTGGGTAAAATCATTTCATTTATCGTATGTGTTTCGACTTGTCGTTCGTGATATTATTACTTATATCCTAATTTACGTAATTCCATAATTTAAAACATGATTTATATGTAATATATATTCATCATATACATATATATTATAGATCGATAAAACCAATGAAATACACCGTTCATGGAGACGGTAGGCCGTACGTACGCATGAACGCTGTTTTTGTTTCCTTATTGAATTGAATGAAATTAAATAGATGACATAAATATATATATTCACAAATACAGTAGCATTATTATGTCATATATTTCACTATTATTCATTTATATACTTTATATTCATTCTTGATTGGTTAATCATGGAAAATTAATCTCATAGCGTTCGTGGAGAGAGTAGTTCGTACGTACGCATGAGCGATGATATCATTCCCATGATCGTGTAATTGTATTGGATTGTATGTATACTATTTCAGAATCGATATCACTTTACAATAATCATATATAGTCATTATTTACACCATTATACCCATAAAAGTAAGGTGGTGGTGGAAAATAGATTACACCACGGCGTGGAGACGATATTCCGTACGTACGTACGCGCTGTGATTTCATTTTCCAGAGGATGGATACATGGTGAAATAGGGTTGTTTCATACATATAATAACATATCAGTATATGAGTGATACATATGTTATTAATTCACAATTAAACAACTAAATAAGAAGAAGTAGAAGAAGAAATAAAGTTGAATGACTCAGTAATGAACATTACCTCTTCTTTGAAGTGCCTCTTTGAGACCTCCTCTTAGGGCACTAAAATTTGTCTTTTAAGAAGACCAGGACCTCTATGATGTTTTTAGGGAAATGGGGAAGTGAAATGGGCAAAGGATGTCCGAGCTTCAAGGCTCAAAATGGTGTGAGGAAGAGAGTTAGGAGGTGCCCTTTTATAAGGGAGGAGAGGGGCACCTTTGGAATCCCCAAAAATATTAGTTTAATATAAATTCAAACCCCACATAAAAACAACCACAAATTACTCAATTCGAATATTAGATTAGATAGGGTTGTAATATCATCAACCAGTAAAATTTAGACATGTTTTGATCTTATTTTAATATTTATCATTTTGATTTATCCTTATTTAATCTATTTAAGTTTATTTGTGGTAATAATATTTTAAATTTTAAATGGTTAAAAATAATCATGTATGTGTTGTTAATTTTCCATAATTGGTTAATTTATGCCATTTTCTACTATATAAATTTTAATTTATAATTTTTTAATATTTTTGTGATTTTTAAACAAAGTAATAATATGTTATTTTTATAAAATAACAATAGTGTCAATTTTGACAATATTCATTTATTTGAATTTAAATAAAATCTACACAGAGGATATATTTGAACTAAAATATTTAATAAATTTTTAACATGTCAAATTTTGTCTTGAAAATTCTTGGATCACATTAAACAGTTCATATATTATTTATTTTAATATTTTTAAAACCATTTATTTGGTATATCTCTTAATAAAATAATTAGTACATCATTTTTGTATAATTATTTAATATACTTATTTTTTGCATAAAAATTAAAAATAAAATCCTTTGATGAAGATAAAAATCAAAGCTTTTATAATTATTATTTTACTCAAATTTATCATCTTAAAATAATAACATGTAAATTGTTATCTTTACTAAATTATGAATGTGACAACTTTGGAATCATTTAAAATAAAATATTATAAGTTTCATAATCGCCTTAATAAGGATCCAAATGGTCAAAAATTAGGCTATTGGATGATTAGGGTTTATATATACACTAATAATAAGTTTTTTGTAGATTTTTAGGTCTTTTTATACGTATTAGTTTTTCAATAAAAACTATATTATTTATTTTTCACTAAATAAATAATTTATGCATCATTAATGTATAAGATAATAAGGTAATTAAATAACTATTAAAATTCAAAAATAAATTACCATGATAAAGAAAAACATTTTATATTTAAAATGATAATTTATAACCGAATTTATATTATATATAAATTAATATTAAAAATATATTATTTATTTAGGTTGAGTGAGACACATTTCACTTTCTTTTAAATAAAATAATCTAAAGGTCTTAATCACCTCCAAGGGGGTTCTAATGGATTCCATTTCGACCCCAATATTCCTTAGGACAAAATATACGCATCCAATTATATTACGACAAGTGTTAGGGTAATTTTATAATATTATATTTACCCTTAATTACCCTATTTCCCTTTAACTATGGTAAATAAAATTTACCGTAGTTACTATTCATAATGCCCAAAAATAAAAAAGTATCTTATTAACACAATTTAGATCCATTGATTCCAAATATGGAATCTAGTTTTATAAATTCAATACAACAAAGTTGCAGAAATTAATTTAGAATTAATCTCGTTGTTAAGAAAACGTGTTTTAAAAGTTATAACATTGAAAAAGATTGAAATGTTTTTACCTATGAATTAAATGTAAAATTAATTTTAATTACATACATTAAATTAAATGGTAAAATATATTCTATTTATTCTTTAAAACCATTCAACAATATAATTTATCCATATAAATTATTGTGATGAAAAGAGTTGTTTTTAATTAAAATATAGCGTGTTTTTACAATTCATCAAAATATGAATGTTACCAGAATAATATGAAAATTTTATGCAAAGTAAATTTTTATTTCTTGATTCCAAAGAAGAATTTTATTTTGTTAAATTGAACATATAATTATGTCAAAAACGAGAATTAATGTGGGTGTTCCATCAAAAGGCGGCAAAACTGCATTTTTTGAAAAATACTTATTTTACCCGAAAAATTAATTTTAATCTTATACCATATTCTAGAAAATGTTTAAGATTAATAATAATGTTATAAAAGTCAAATTATAGTTAATACTATTTGTAATGGCTAGTTCATAATAATGTTATAATAAATATCGTTGTTTAGTAAATCTCGGTATTGCGTACAACGCAGGCTGTCGGAGAAGGTCGTGATTGCGTGTAATGCAAGCCAAGTAAGGGTTGTGTTTAGTGCACGAGTCCTTTGTTGTTGTGTATAAAAAAATAAAACTATATTTAATTGATACATTGAATATATATATATATATATATAATCAATGTTGCATAGAATAACTACTATCAAACAAACTTGAAATTGTGTGTAACACTATCCAATATTAGTGTTGCATATACTGCAAGCTAATACGGTGTCGCGTATAGCGCAAGATAATCTTGGTGTAGCATACAGTAGAAGATATGAAAGAGATTAAAAAGAATATGTCTTATAAAATCTCGGGTTGTTACATTCTACCCCCCTTAAAATAAATTTCGCCCCCAAAATTCATCGTGGTTATAAATCATTTACTATTCATAGAAACCCACATCGTAAAAAGGAATACTAAAACATAATATTAAAAAAATAAAGTATGAAATGTAATTATTACCCAAAGTAACTCATCATAGGGTTTTTATATAGGAGAACATAGTTTAAAATATGGATATGGTAGAAAAATCTAACCATCAAGTTTTGATGGTGAGTGGTAGAGAACATGGCTATGAAAAAGCCATCAATCACACAAGCCATAAATTTGTGATGATCTAAGGTACCATCTGATTCATCAGATATAAGAGCACTAGGACAACAGTTTTTTCAATATCATTTCCCTAAAGATGAAAAATTTTAATTAGAAGAAATAATTACTTGATTTTGGTACAATCTCATTGTTGTTCATGCTTTGAACAATTTCCACTTCATCTCTTAATGAAATGAAGTTGAATTTGTTATTCATGAAGTGTTAACAGATCATGTGATAGAATGATGGGTTATTCCATTTGTTTCAATCAAAATTTTACCAAATGTTATCAAATATACATAAGTCCATCTATGGTGAGGTTAATCATATACGATTCCAAAAATGAACTTATACTTCATATATCATGTCGCTTAATAAAATAAAACTAATTTCTACTAACCAGGGACTTCATGTAGGCCATTGGTATGCAATAAAGGCCAGTCGTACTTCAGTTGTGGGTTCGATTTCAATAGCCCTATCTGAGGCGATGGGCTGTCGACCGTCCTGAAGGTTGTCCATTTCTTAAAACTACATTACATTTATATCCCATCAATAATATCAAAAGAAGTTCTATCCTTAAACAATACTAACTTATGTCCAGCATAATCCATTAAAATATTTAGGCTAATCTAAAATACTTCAGTCCAAGCTCATAGTATAAGGAAAACAATTACTATAAATGTTATCTACCAAGTATGTGAATACAAGAATTTATCCCACATATATCATAAGATATTTCTTGTTGGTTGTATTCCAAACACATGAATTCCTTAGTCATACATTCTCTTGAAACATAAATTACCATATAACCTTTGTGAAAACCTGAATAATGTCAAAAGGTAACACTTTCCACATACCAAAATCCCAAAAAAAATCTATATAATCAAACCATAATATCACTTAGTCCTTATATCAGTCATGAGCTCATGAATACAATCAAACATGTCATTATCTTCTTATCCCTTCATTATGCGCATATCATCTATTTTCCAAAAATATCTGAAAACCTTCCATGGTTACCGGTACCATTCAACAAATACTTTCAAATACATTAGGGAAAAAAATAGTGTATCAATCCTTAGATGATTCTTTATTCCATAGTACCATACATTATTCTTTATAAACATACAATAGTTCCACTAATTTCTTAAACCATTGACTAAGCTTCATCTTTTCTTTCATCTCATATTTCATTTGTAGTCTCTTCATCATCATCCACTTAAAGACTACTCATATGACCATGATGATTCTCTTCATGAGATTTTCCCTTAGGGAATTAGTTTTCATAATGCCCATACCGTCCACATTTAAAACATTTAATCATTGTTGAGGTCGTAGAAATACCATTATCCATGTCCATGGTGTTAATTGAAACTTTTCCTTTGCACTTACTGGCTTGGTATCCTTCTTTTCCACACCCAAATCATCTTCCAGTTCCTTTGAAACAATCTCCCTGATGCCTCTTCCCACATTATTTACATGTGGGAAATTTAACTCTCTTTCCTATATGATCATCATGAAACTCCATCTTTCTCTTATTATCTTAGTCGGGAAACATACCAATGTTGAGATTATTGATCATATTCTGAGATTGCTGATTAGGCATAATAACGATGTTTGGACTTCCAAATCCCATTTCATTTGGTTTCTCATTTAGAATATCATTCCATTGTCCATCATATCCTCCATTACCATGAATCTTCCAGTTTCCAGCCATTTTCTAAAACCCAAAAAGAATAGTGTGAGAGGCAAAAATCATGCTAGTGAAAACAACATAGTAAAGGGGGAGTACCCTCAATATCTAACATCTTAGGTTAAATTCTATGATCGTTACCCTAGTTCTAGGAATATATCCTATACGTATACTTATCCTTAGGGACATCCCTTGACATACCTTAGAAATATCTCTAGGGATCTCACTAACGTTTTCACATCCTAGTTTTCAAAGGTTGACTAAACCTTTCCTCTGATACCAACTGTAGAGACCCGAATCTTGACGTACATGGACAATACATAACTTTTTCGGAATACTTAATACATAAGAAAAACAAAAACCAAAGGACCGTAAAAGTTTAGTGTCATTGGAAACTCGGAATATAATCTTCTAATCTTGGTGAAATATCTTTAACAACTCCCATAAAGATCTTCCTTTTTTTGTTTTCTTACCTAAAACCTTTCATGAAATCCTAGGGAAAAGAAAACATGTATTGGGTGACCACAAATGCTCAGTATGGGTAATCATGGTGAAAATAAAACAAACCATATACCATTGAACTTAAAAACATGAACATAATGTTTAAACATCAAAATCTTGAGCAAACACATAAATTGTGGAAGTACGTAAGGCATGTATCATAATGGAACATCAATCATGATAAAATATAATGGGAATAAAACATGTAATTTTGGAAACCATTCAACACATGTTATGATTTACATAGTATCCAAGGCATTGATTCCAAGACCATCTTAGTGGACAAAGTCCCTTTCTAAATCGAGTTCACTCCTCGTTTAAGTCCTGTGACACTAAACCAGATTAACATACCATTCTAGCCATGTCTATCTCATGAGATATAAATCTTTACCCAATGCATTGGAGTGAGATATAGGTCCCACCCATCTCATAATGAAATCATTCTTACTTGTGACACAACATAAATATAAATCATTTATCATAACCCAAAGAATAAAATGGGTTTCATAAACATCATTCCATCTTCACATAATCCATATAAAACAAATGGATATAATATCATAATAAGAAAATTTAATCCATTTATATCATAGAGACATTATACATGAAACATACACATATGAAATAATGTCATCGTAGATGGAAAAATGGTTTTGATAAAACACTTGAAATGAATAATTGAGGAAAATATCCTTTCTTCTTCAAAATCAATTTCTTTTCACAATACGCCATGAAATTTTACAAGAAAAGGATTTTGTTGAAAATAGTCACGAAATATTTTGGAGGAAGATTAATGTAAATAAGGCTTTATAAAACTGTAAAAATCCGTTCGTGCCGTATAAGTTAAAAAAACATTCTCCATGTACTTTTGTCAGAAAAGTCAAAAAGTACCTCGTAACGTAAAAAAAAGAAAGATTCCGTACATACCATGTATTAAAAAGAAAAATTGGTAAAAAGGAAATTAAAAATACATAAAAACACTTTAATAAAACATGGACTTAGATGATAATAATAACCCCAGCAAATACTTACAAATAAACAATCTCAGATAAGAACGAGATTGGAAAGGTTATCCCTTACCATATGTCTGATATGCTTCATATGGATCTGAACCTCCTGTATAATGATTTAAATAATGTCATTGACTTATTAAATAATCATATTCATTGTTATATGTTTCACTTATGACTTTATAGTACCCATTCTTTTGTAAATTTCATGTAAAAGCAGCGTTTTGGGAAAATTCATTTCATTTATCGTATGTGTTTCGACTTGTCGTTCATGATATTATTACTTATATCCTGATTTACATAATTCCAGAATGTAAAACATGATTTATTTATAATATATATTCATCATATACAAATATATTATAGATGGATTAATGGAATGAAATAAACCGTTCATGGAGACGGTAGGCCGTACGTACGTATGAACGCTGTTTTCGTTTCCTTATTGAATTGAATGAAATTAAATAGATGACATAGATATATATATACACAAATACAGTAGCATTATTATGTCATATATTTCATTATTATTCATTATATATACTTTATAATCATTTTTGAATTGTTAATCCTGGAAAATTAATCTCATCACGTTCGTGGAGATGGTAGTCTGTACGTCCGCACGAGCGATGATATCATTCCCAATGATCGTGTAATTTTATTGGATTGTATGTATACTATTTCAGAATAAATATCGCTTTACAATAATCATATATAGTCATTATTTACACTATTATACCAATCCAAGTAAGGTGGTGGTGGAAAATAGATTACACCACGGTGTGGAGACGGTATTCCGTACATACGCATGTGCTGTGATTTCATTTTCCATAGGATGGATAGATATTGAAATATGGTTCTATAATACATATAATAACATATAGTTATATTACTGACAATGATTTTATTACTTTATAATGAAACAACTAAATATGAAAAAGTAGAAGAAGAAATAAACTTGAAAGAATCTATAACGGGCATTACCTCTTCTTTGAAGCGCCTCTTTGAGACCTCCTCTTAGGGCACTAAAATTGGACTTTGAAGAAGACCAGGACCACTAGGATGTTTATAGGGAAGTGGGGATGTGAAATGTTCAGAGTTTGGCTGAGATTAAATGTTCAAAATGGTGTGAGGAAGAGAGCGAGGAGGTTCCCTTTTTATAAGGGAGGAGAGGGGCATCTATGGAATCCTAAAAAATATTAGTTTAATATAAATTCAAACCCCACATAAAACACCCAAAAATGACTGAATCAAAATATTAGATGAGATAGGGTTGTAATATAATCAACCAATCAAATTTAGACATTTTTTGATCTTATTTGAATCCTTATCATTTTGATTTACCCTTATTTAATCCATTTAAGTTTATTTGTGGTAATAAAATTCTAAATTTTAAATGGTTATAAATAATCACTTATGTGTTGTTAATATTCCATAATTGGATACTTTATTCCATTTTCGACTATATAAATTTCAATTTATAATTTTTAAATATTTTTGTGATTTTTAAACAATTCAATAATATGTTATTTTTTAAAAATAACAATATTGTCAATTTTGACACTATTCATTTATTTGAATTTAAATAAAATCTAAACAGAGGATGTATTCGAAATAAATTATTTAATAGATTCCTAACATGTCAAATTTGTCTAGAAAATTCATGGAGCACATTAAACAATTCATATAATATTTATTTTAATATTTTTAAAACCATTTATTTGGAATATCTCTTAAAAAATAATTAGTACATCATTTTTGAATAATTATTTAATATACTTATTTGTTGCATAAAAATTTAAAATAAAATCCTTTTATGAATATAAATATCATTGATTTTATAATAATAATTTTACTCGAATTTATTATCTTAAAATAACAACATCTAAATTTTTTTCTTTACTAAATTATGAAAGTGACAACTTTAGAATCATTTAAAATAAAATATTATAAGTGTTATAATCGCATTAATAAGGATCCAAATGGTCAAAATTTCGTCCAGTAGATGATTAGGGTTTATATATACACTAATAATAAGGTTTGTGCAGATTTTTGGGCCTTTTGATATGTATTAGGTTTAAAAAAAACTATATTATTGATTTCTCAATAAATAAATACTTTGTGCATCATTAATGTATAAGATAATAAGGTAATTAAATAACTCTTACAAATTAAAAAAAGTTACCATGATAAAGAAAAACAATTTATATTTAAAATGAGTATTTATAACCGAATTTATATTCTGTAGACATTTATTTTAAAAGTTGTTTAATTATTAAAGTTGAGTGAGACATATTTCACTTTCCTTTATATAAAATAATCTAAAGGTCTTAATCACCTCCATGTAGGTTCTAATAGATTCCATATCAACCCAAATATTCCTTAGGAAAAATTTAAGAATCCAATTATATTAAGACATGTGTTAGGGTAATTTTATAATATTATATTTATCCTCAATTACCCGATTTACCTTTTACTATGATAAATAAAATTTACCGTAGTTGCTCTTCATAATGCCCAAAAATTAAATTTATCTTATTAACACAATTTGGACACACATATTCCAAATATGGAATCCATTTTTCTAAACTAAATACACAAAAGTTTCAGAAATAATTTTAAAATTGATCCCATCGTTAAGAAAATGTGTTTTAAAAGTTATAACATTGCAAAAGATTGAAATGTTTTTACTAATGAATTCAATGTAAAATTAATGCTAATGACATAAATTATATTAAATGGTAAAAATATATTCTATTTATACTTTAAAACCATTAAATATTATAATTTAACAATATTAATTATTGTGATGAAAATAGTTTTTTTTAATTAAAATATAGCGTGTTTTTACTATTCATCAAAATATGAAAGTTACCAAAATAATATGAAAATTTTATCCAAAGTAAATTTTTATTTCATGATTCCAAATAATAATTTTATTTTTTCAAATTGAACTTATAAACATGTTAAAAACTAGATTTAATGTGGGTGCGCCATCAAAAGGCGGCAAAACTCCATTTTTTTAAAAATACATATTTTACCTGAAAAATTTATTTTGTTCTTATACCATGTTATAGAAAATGTGTAAGATGAATAATAGTGTTATAAAATTAAAAAGACAGTTAATACTATTTATAATGGCTAGTTCATAATAATATTATAAAAATATATCGTTGTTTAGTAAAACCCTGTATTGCGTACAACATACGCTATCGAGGAAGGTCGTGATTGTGTATAATATAAGCCAAGTCAGGGTTGCGTTTAGTGCACAACTCCTTTTTTGTTGTGTATAACAAAACAAACAGTATTTCATTAATACATTGAATATATAAATTTATAATCAATGTTGCATAAAATTACTACTATCAAACCAACTTGAAATTGTGTGTAACACGATCCAAGATTAGTGTTGCATATATTGCAAGCTAATACAGTGTCGCGTATCGCGCAATATAATCTTGGAGTAGCGTACATTATAAGATATGAATGAGATTAAAAAGAATATATCTTATAAAATCTCGGGCTGTGACATTCTACCCCCCCTTAAAATGAATTTCGCCACCAAAATTCATCGGGGTTATAAATCATTAACTATTCATAGAAACCCACATCGTAAAAAGGAATACTAAAACATAATTTTAAAAAATAAAGTATAAAATGTAATGATTACCCAAATTAACTCATCACTGGGTTTCTATATAGGAGAACATAGGTTAAAATATGGTTACGGAAGGAAAATCAAACCATCAAGTTCTGGTGGAGAGTGGTAGAGAACATGGATATGAAAAAGCAATCAATCACACAAGCCATAAATTTGTGATGATCTAACGTATGATCTGATTCATTAGATATAAGAGCACTAGGAAAACATTTTTGGTTTTCAATATCATTTCCGTAAAGTTGAAAATTTTTAATTAGAAGAAATACTTACATGATTTTTGTACAATCTCACTGTTGTTCGTGCATTGAACAATTGCCACTTCATCTCTTAAAGAAATGAAGATGAATTTTTTTATTTGTGAATTGTTAACAGATCATGTGATATAATGATGGGTCATTCCATTTGTTTCGAATAAACGGTTAGAAAAAGATATCAAATATACATAAGTCCATCTATGGTGAGGTTAATCGTATACGATTCCAAAAATGAACTTATACATCATCTATCATGATGCTTAATAAAATAAAACTAATTTCTACTAAACAGGGACTTCCTATAGGCCATTGGTATGCGATAAAGGCCAGTCGTACTTTAGTTGTGGGTTCAACTCCCACAGCCTTGTCCGACACGATGGGTTGTCGCCCGTCCTGCAGGTTGTCCTTTTTCTAAAACGACATTACTTTAACATCCCACAATAATATTGAAAAAATTTGTATCCTTAAATAATAATAACTTATGTCCAACATAATCCATTCAAATATTTAGTCTTGTCTAAAATAAATTAGTCCAAGATCATAGTATAAAGAAAACAACTTATTGAAAGGTTATCTACCAAGAATGTGAATACAAGCATTTATCCCACATATATCATAATATATATCTTGTTGGTTGTATTCCGAACACATGAATACCTTAGTCATATATTATCTTGAAACATAAATTACCAAAGAACCTTAGTGAAAACATTAATACTATCAAAAGGTAACTCTTTCCAGATACCAAAATCCCAAAAAATATATATAATCAAACCATAATATCACTTAGTCCTTATATCAGTCATGAGCTCATGAATACAATCAAGCATCTCATTATCATCTAATCACTTCATTATGTGCATATCACCTACTTTCCAAAAATATCTGAATAAGATTCCATGGTTACCGGTACCATTCAACATATACTTTCAAATACTTTAGGAAAAACAATAGTGTAAAAATCCTTAGATGATTCTTTATTCAATAGTACCATACATTATTCTTTATAAACATACAATAATTCCACTAACTACTTAAACCACTGACTGAGCTTCATCATTTCATTCATCTCATATTTCATTTTTAGTCTTTTCATCATCATCCATATAAATACTACTCATATGATCATGTTGTTTCTCTTCATAAGATTTTCCCTTAGGGCATTGGTTTGCATAATGCCCATACATTCCACTTTTAAAACATCTAATCATTATTGACGTTGTAGCAATACCATTATCCTTGACTGTGGTGTTAACTGAACCTTTTACTAGGCACTTACTGGCTTTGTCCTTCTTTTCCACACCAAAACATCTTCCAGTTCCATTGCAACAATATTTTCGATGCCTCTTCCCACATGATTTACATGAGGGAAATTTAACTTTCTTTCCTCTATGATCATCATGAAACTCTATCTTTCTCTTATTATCTATGTCGGTAAACATACCAAAGTTGAGATTATTGATCATATTATGAGATTTCTAATAAGGCATAATAACGATTTTTGGACTTCCAAATCTCATTTCATTTCATTGATCATGAATAATATCATTCCATTGTCCGTCATATCCTCTATTATCGTGAATCTTCTTATTTCCAGCCATTTTCTAAAACCCAAAAAAAATAGTGTGAGGGGAAAAAATCATGCTAGGGAAAACAACATATTAAAGGGGGAGTACCCTCAATATCTAACATCTTAGGTTAAATTCTATGATCGTTACCGTAGTTCTAGGACTATATCCTATAAGTATACTTATCCTTAGGGACATCCCTAGACATACCATAGAAATATCCCTAGGGATCTCACTAGCATTTTCGCATCCTAGTTTCCAAAGGTTGACTAAACCATTCTTTTGATACCAACTGTAGAGACCCGAAGATTGATGTACATGGACAATACCTAACTTTTGTGGAATACTTAATACATAACAAAAATAAACACTAATGGACCATAAAAGTTTAGTGTCTTTGGAAACTCCGAATATAATCATCTAATCTTGGTGAAATATCTTAAACAACTCCCATAAAGATCTTCCTTTTTTTTATCTTACCTAAAACGTTTCTTGAAATCCTGGGTAAAAGAAAACATGTAAAGGGTGAGCTCAAATGATCAGTAAGGGTAATCATGGAGAAAATAAAAAAAACCATATACCATTGAACTTAAAAACATGAAAATAATGTTTAATCATCAAAATCTTGAGCAAAGACATAAATCGTGGAAGTACGTAAGGCATGTATCATAATGGACCATAAATTATGATAAAATATAATGGGAATAAAATATGTAATTATGGCAACCATTCAGCAAAGGAATTGCTTCCAATACCATCTTAGGGGAAAAATTCCCTTTCTGAATCGAGTTCACTCCTCATTTCAGTCCTGTAACACTGAGCCAGATTAACTTACCGTTCAAGCCATGTCTATCTTGTGAGATATAAATCTTTACCCAATGTATTGGAGGGAGATATAGGTCCCACCCATCTCATAATTAAATCATTCTAACTTGTGCCACAACATAAACATAAATCATTCACCATAACCCAAAGAATAAAATGGGTTTCATAAACATCATTACATCATCACATAATCCATATAAAATAAATGGATATCATTTCACAATAAGAAAATTTAAACCATGTAAATCATAGATACATTATACTTGAAACATAAACATATGAAATAATGTCAACTTAGATGGAAAAATGGTTTTTATAAAACACTTGAAATGAATTCTTGAGGAAAATATCCTTTCTTCTTCAAAATCAATTTCTTTTCACAAAAAGCCGTGTAATTTTACAAGAAAATAATTTTGTTGAAAATATTCATTAAATATTTTGGAGGAAGATTCATAAAAATAAGGCTTTATAAAACCGTAAAAATCCATTCGTTCCGTATAAGTTAAAAAATTATTCTCCACGTACTTTTGTCAGAAAAGTCAAAAAGTACCTCGTAACGTAAAAAAAAGAAAGATTCCTTACCTACCATGTATTAAAAATTAAAAATGTGTAAAATGACGTTAAACATACATAAAAACACTTTTAGAAAACATGGACATGGATGATAAAAATAACCCCAGCAAATACTTACGAATAAACAATATCGGATAAGAACGAGATTGCAAAGGTTATCCCTTACCTTAGGTCTGATATGTTTCGTATGGATCTGAACCTCCTGTATAATGATTTAAATAATTTCATTGACTTATCACATAATCATATTCACTGTTATATGTTTCACTTGTGACTTTATATTACCCGTTCTTTTGTAAATTCAATGTAAAAGCAACGTTTTGGGAAAAATCATTTCATTTATCGTATGTGTTTCGACTTGTCGTTCTTGATATTATTACTTATATCCTGATTTACATAATTCCAGAATGTAAAACATGATTTATATATAATATATGTTCATCATATACATATATATTATAGATTGATAAAGGGAATGAAATACATCGTTCATAAAGACGGTAGGCCCTACGTACGCATGAACGCTGTTTTCATTTCCTTATTAAATTGAATGAAATTAAATAGATTACATACATATATATATTCAAAAATCCCGTAGAATTATTATGTCAGTTATTTCATTATTATTCATTATATATACTTTATAATTATTCTTGAATGGTTAATCATGGAAAATGATTCTCATCGCGTACGTGGAGACGGTAGTCTGTACGCACGCACGAGCGATGATATCATTCCCATGATCGTGGAATTGTATTGGATTGTATGTATACTATTTCAGAATAAATATCACTTTAAAATAATCATATATAGTCATTATTTACACCATTATACCGATCCAAGTATGGTGGTGGTGGAAAATAGATTACACCACGGAGAGGAGACGGTATTTTTAACGTACGCACTCGCGGTGATTTTGTTTTCTGTAGGATGTATAGATAGTGAAATAGGGTTGTTTAATACATATAATGACATATCAGTATATGAGTGATACTGATGTTATTACTTCATATTGAGACAACTAAAATAAAATAAGTAGAAGAAGAAATAAAGATGAAAGAATAAGTAACGGACAATACCTCTTCTTTGAAACATCTCTTGGATACCTCCTCTTAGGGCACTAAAATTGGTTTTTGAAGAATACCAGGACCTCTAGTATTTTTCTGTTGAAGTGGGGAAGTTAAATGGGAAGAGTTTGGCCGAGCATCAAGGCTCAAAATGGTGTGAGGAATAGAGGGAGGAGGTGCCCTTTTATAAGGGAGGAGAGGGGCACCTTTGGAATCTTAAAAAATATTAGTTTAATATAAATTCAAATCCCACATAAAAACATCCAAAAATGAATCAATTCTTCGATTAGATGAGATAGGGTTGTAATATCATCAAACAATCAAATTTAGACATGTTTTTTTCTTATTTTAATCCTTATCATTTTGATTTATCCTTATTTAATCTATTTATGTTTATTTGTGGTAATAAAATTATAAATTTTAAATGGTTATAAATAATCACTTATGTGTTTTTAATTTTCCAGAATTGGATACCTTATGCCATTATAGACTATATAAATTTCAATTTATAATTTTTAAATATTTTTGTGATTTTTAAACAATTTAATAATATGTTAATTTTATAAAATAACAATAGTGTCAATTTTGACACTAATAATTTATTTGAATTTAAAATAAATCTAAACAAAGGATATATTCGAATTAAAATATTTAATAGATTACAAACATGTCAAATGTGTCTATAAAATTCTTGGATCACATTAAACAATTCATAAAATATTTATTTTAATATTTTTAAAACCATTTATTTGGTATATCTCTTAATAAAATAATTAGTACATCATTTTTTTATAAATACTTAATATACTTATTTTTTGCATAAAAATAAAAAATAAAATACTTCGACGATGATAAATATAAATGATTTTATAATTATAATTTTACTTGAATTTTTCATCTTAAAATAACAACATGTAAATTGTTATCTTTACTAAATTATGAAAGTGACAACTTTGGAATCATTTAAAATAAAATATTATAAGTGTCATAATCACCTTAATAAGGATCCATATGGTCACAAATTCGGCCACTGGATTATTATGGTATATATATACACTATTAATAAGTTTTGTGCAGATTTTTGGGCCTTTTGAAACGTATTACTATTTCAATAAAAACTATATTATTTATTTTTCAATAAATAAATAATTTCTGCATCATTAATGTATTTGATAATAAGGTAATTAAATAACTCTTAAAAATTAAAAATAAATTACCAAGATAAAGGAAAAAATTTTATAATTCAAATGAGTATTTATAACCGAATTTATATTCTGTATAAAGTTATATTAAAAATACTTTAATTATTAATGTTGAGTGAGACATATTTCACTTTCCTTTAAATAAAATAAACTAAAGGTCTTAATCACCTCCAAGTGGGTTCTAATGGATTCCATTTCAACCCAAATATGCCTTAGGACAAAATATAAGCATCCAATTATATTAAGGCAAGTGTTAGGGAAATTTTATAATATTATATTTACCCTTAATAACCCGATTTTCCTTTTACTATGGTAAATAAAATTTACCACAGTTACTATTCATAATGGACAAATATAAAAGGTATCTTATAAACACAATTTGGACCCACTGATTCAAAATATAGAATCCATTTTTCTAAATTCAATATACAAAAGTTTCCGAAATTAATTTAAAATTAATCCCATTGTTAAGAAAACGTGTTTTAAAAGTTATAACATTCCAAAAGATTCAAATGTTTTTACCTATGAATTCAATGTCAAATTAATGTTAATGACATAAATTATATAAAATGGTAAAATTATATTCTATTTATAATTTTAAACCATTCAATACTATAATTTTACTATATAAATTATTGCGACGAAAAAAGTTGTTTTTAATTAAAATATAGTGTGTTATTACTATTCCTCAAAATATGAAAGTTAACAGAATAATATGAAAATTTTATCCAAAGTAAATTTTTATTTCTTGATTCCAAGGAAGAATATTAGTTTTTCAAATTGAACTTCTAAACATGTCAAAATCTAGATTAAAAGTGGGTGCGCCTTTAAAAGGCGGAAAACTGCATTTTTTGAATAATACTTATTTTACCCGAAAAATTTATTTTGTTCTTATACCATGATCTAGAAAATGTGTAAGATAAATAATAATGTTATAAAATTAAAAAGATAGTTATTACTATTAATAATGGCTAGTTCATAATAATATTATAAGAATATATCGCTGTTTAGTAAAACCTGGTATTGCGTACAACACACGCTATTGAGGAAGGTCGCGATTGCGTGTAACGCAAGCCATGTCAGGGTTGCGTTTAGTGCACGAATCCTTTGTTGTTGTCTATAACAAAATCAAACAATATTTCATTAATATATTGAATATATATATATACTCAATGTTGCGTAGAATAACTACTATCATACAAACTTGACATTGTGTGTAACACGATCCAAGATTAGTGTTGCATATATTGAAATCTAATACAATGTCACATATATTGCACGATAATCATGGTGTCGCATATAGTAGATGATATGAAAGTGATTAAAATGAATATATCTTATAAAGTCTCGGGTTGTTACATCGTTGATTCAACAACATGAGCTGCATGGTTGAGGTGCTTTTCTCAACCATGTTCCAATGTTCACTCAAGTCTTCAGGCATGTACATTTGAACATATGTTTAGATATGTGTTGATGTGGTATGGCTCTCTTCACATTAACTTCTTCTTTTTGTGGATAATTGTTCTGGTTTATAACCCTCTTGAATGATACATTATTACTCCTTTTGAGGACAGTGTATTTCTCTGGTAATAAGGTTAAACAGACTTTTTCAATGTGACCATATTCCGTGCATCTCTCAAACAGAAATTCTTTGACACATGTGTTTCTCTTGGTTTTCAATATCTCATGCACTCTGTCTTCATCACGTAAAATTTTTCCTTTTCCATTGTCACCATCCTTGGACTTTTCATCTTCAAGTTTCCTCATTCTTTTCAAATATTTTGTCTAGATGACCAACATGTAATTTGGAATTGTTGCAGCTATTTTGGATCTTCCACATGGGTTTATCTGAGCATCATCCCAATTAGTGTTTACTTTGGATGAATGAACCTTCAATTTGATGCATCTAAAATCCTGAGTCTTCTCATCTTCCCTACTTGATATCATCTTTAGTAAATGTGTGTTCACACCATTCTTCTGATTTCTTCCCAACGTACTTTCTGCATACATAGACGGCATCAGAGGTATTCTTTTATTATCAATAGTGAAAACATGTTGAGATAGACATTTTCCTACCATGTGACCATTACCATTTCATACATAAAAAGTGTTATCAAGCTTTCTAAATATGTTTGTTGTAAACAGATGCTTCTGGACCTGTAGATGTTTCTTCTTCTTCTCTGGATTTCTTCCCATTGATATAGGCTTTAGCTATGATTTTCCATGTAAGGTATTGTACCAAAAATCTAGTGCATAGTGCCTAAATCTGTTGCAGCACCAACATTGACCCACATATCATTTCTTCTTTGTATCTTCTGTATGAGGTTCTTGGGCCTTCTTCTCATTTTCTTTTACTCTATTTGTGGAACCAACTTCCTGCTTTTTCTTCCCATCCAACCTAGCCATAGTGGTAGGTTTCTTATCCCCCTCTTTCAACACCCATTCTTGTTTAGGTTTTATCTTCCAACATGTAATTTTTTAGGGAACATATTTAGAAACAATAGTACAGGTTTGTATGGATGGTAAATTCACATTCATAGATTCTTGTGATAGATCAATGAGTGATGTCATCATATTCTTATCACATGTTGGAGGCCTTTTGATAGTATAATCCTCTAGTTATCATTGAGTACTAGCAACAACTGATTCATGAGATGGATAATCAAGAGTGGTCATAATATTTTTGTCACAAGTTGGAGGAATTTTGGATTTAGTATCCTCCAATGAACATTGATTAATAGAATCTCCTATTTCATTCTTTTGTGATGTTTCAATATGTGTCTTCTCAATATTTTTCAACAAGGCTACCAATTTGTGACTTTCAATATTGAGGATGATATTCTGATCATCAATCAATATCATATTCTATTCACAAGTCTTCATCAGTATTTCGACCTTATCTTCATGTATCTTAAATTCAGTTTGTAACAAGGTGTCAATTTCACTGAATCTATAAAAATTTTCATCCAAAAAAAAATATTGACTTCAATGCTCTTTGTCAGCTCAGTCTCAAGTGCATGGATCTTTTCTTTTAGAGTCTTGTTGACTCCCTATTTTTCTTCCTAGGCTTTAATTAGTTTGGTGAGAATTAAGCATTCAAGAATTTTTTTTCTTCCAAGCTGTGAGAACCCAGATCATAATTTTTCAGGTATGCTTTCAGTTTTCTAGAGTTTTTGAGTGAAATGGAGTTTTGGGAAATTTTTTAAGTACAAGCTATATACTTTCTGAGTACATGTCCTGTACTCTTTTCCCGCTCGAAGCCGTGTGTTGGTCGTGTCTTGCCCACACACAGGGTGTGTATGGGTGACGGGGAGGCTGATTTTGGCGGATCACGGAAAGACCTAGTACACACCATGTACTCTAAAAGTACATGCAGTGTACTCTAAATGTACACACTGTGTAGTTGTTTTTTCATTAAATGGATTTGGGTCGTGCCTGATCACCATAAACGTCTTCTTCAAGGTCATGTTCGTCCGAGATCACCGGGAATCCGTGGATCTTTGACGATTGACCGTTCCTCCATACGTTCTCTAATTAGAGAACTGTTGATTGCATTGGAATTGCAGTGGGGAGTTCTTCCTTCTCCTTGTGCCTTGTTTTCCAATTCCTCCTCCTTCTCAAGTTATCATAGTTTGAACATTTTTGGTGTTTTGTCAGATCTACGATGTTATAAGGACAACCAATGGAATTGGTTCATTTATATCGATCTCATAGGACCGAGGTAGGTGGTTTGTGCCTTACCGTTCAAATTATTTGAGTTTTATGTGAAAATTCCAACAATACCCATGACCGGGGTATTGTGTGTTTACCTTTATTCCCTTGTTATTTTCCTTCCTTGCTTGTATGCTGGTGTAGAGGTAAATCAATCATGTTAGAGGATATTCTATTATGCTTGTATGTTTTTCCCATTTTTGTTCTGTTACAGACCCTTGTGTCTTTGTTGCCTTGGGTTATTACACCTATTTCCATGTCTTGTGTCTATAGGATGGAGTGTTTTTGCATAACAAGCTTGTTTCCTCATAGACTGTTATCCAAGTAGCTCTATAGGTGTACTTTTGCTATCAAAGTAGCTCTATAGTTGTACGTTGGACTTATTTCATTATCATGCACTGACTAGCATGGGGCTATGAGAACCTGGTGCTATAGATAAAAGGGATAGATCGAGTGAACTTCCCAGAGAGTTTTAGACATTATAGACTACATGAGGGTAGACCTAGTGAGCTTCCTCAGTGAGTCTTAGACATTATAGGCCATATGGGATAGAACAAGAAAGCATCCCAGGGTACCTTTAGATATTATAGACTACATGAGTGTAGACCAAGTGAGCTTCCTCAGAGAGTCTTACCTTGTTTGTTTTCTCTTTATGAACCTTCCTAGGCCAGAGGAGGAATTGACTGAGTGAGCTTCCTCATAGAATCTGTGGTATACCAGAGGCTATAGGATGAATTGACCAAGATAGCTTCCTCAGAGAGTCTCTAGACCTTGGGGCTGAGAGGGTTAAACCGTGTGATCTTCTACAGAGATTTCGTGACTACCCAAGACTATAAGGGGAATTGACCGAGTGTGCTTTCCCATAGAGTCTCATAATTTCGTATGACCAAACCAGAGGGGTTAGGATGAGTTCACTACCCAAAGGGTTGTGGTACTCCATGGAGAGGCCTAGTGGGGGTGGATTCATGTACTTCGCAGAGGTTTTCTTTCTTGTTATCCATTTTCTTCACTGATGTTGTTGGTTGTTCATTGATTACTGTTATGTATCATCCTGTATTACTGCATACTATTTACTACCTACTCCTTTTTTGTTGTTGTTTACTTATTATTGTACTTTTACATGCCATATACTCACTAACTGTTAGGCACAGCTCTTAGGATGAATGCCTAATGAGATTTAGTCTCACACCCTGTTTGGGTCATGGTTTGGGGCCCAAATAGACGATGTTGTTGCAGGTATAGACAACGGTAAACACCCTTCGTCTTCCAGTACTTGATTGCTTGGCACATGAGAGCATGGGACCAAGCTTTGGCCTGTGATGATGAGGGGAAATTTTATGTTTCTTTTGTTCTTGTTTTGGTATAGTGGTGTTTTCCAGCATTTTGACGTTTTTGGATGTTTTTCTAGATATGTATCATGCATCATTTCATTTATATACATATGTGCTCTAGTTATTTTCTGAATTAGTCTTCCGCTTTTTATTATTGATGGTTATTTACTGCTTCCTCTATTGCATGTTTATTACATCTTATGTGTACTCTTCCAATGAGGGCATAGTTTCCCCACTATCACACCCAAGTCCCTCGTTGTTAGTCGGTAGCCTCTAAAGATTGGGGAAATGTGCTTGAGGCCTTTTGGCGAATCGGCTCAGAGCCTGGTTAGTGGCATCCAGATCGGAAGGCTACAAAGTGGTATTAGAGGACGTCCTTTGCTCTTGATTTACTATTTGGAGACTTTTGCCAGTGATAGGATAGATTCAGTACTTGGTAATAAGTTGTGCCCGAGAGTAGCTAACCTCTGTCCAGGGAAAAGCCATACAGCCTTGTTTATTTCATTTTTCTGGTTTTGAGATTTTACGGTTAATTTGATTTCACCAAGAGTCATTCACATGATTTGTGCTGTTATTTTTTGATATTACAGTTCTATTTCTGTAGAGACCCGATGTGATGATGGTTTTCCATCTCATGCATCATATAGGCACTTGTTAGAAATCACATGCCATGAATTCATTCCATTCCATATAGGGTGCATTAGGGATTTCATGTTGTTGTGGTAGACTATGTGTAGATTATGTAAATTGTTGTGATATATGATTTATAGAATCCATGTTGTTGTGAAATAGAAATTTATTTATTTTTACATTGCTTAAATGAATTCTAAATTTTGATTATTGATGTGTAATGAGACCTCTTTAATAGTATGTGGGTGCATCTTGATCCTGTTTTTCCATATATATGACTGTATTGGATTCCAAGATTTGATTCATGGGGAGTATGGGACCTCACGAGTCAGAATTTGGCACCACCTTTCTTTTTTTTCTGTGTTTTCTAGGCTTCTGTGCAGTTTCTAAGCTACTACCCAAAAAAACCCAGAATACACAGCGTGTAATTTTGGGTACATGTCGTGTAGTTCTAGGCCGTGTCAATGACCGTGTGAGCAGAAACACGATGTCGTGAAAATAACATCAGGAACACGTCGTGTTGTTAAATAACATGTTGTGTATATTTGAGCTGTGTATCCATCCGTTTCACGAACAACATGGGCTGGGGAAGATGGAGTTGAACACACCATGTTGGTAAAGAACACAACCTGTTGGTAAAGAACATGCCATGTAGTTTTGTCCCAGGTAACCGACCATGTCACGAACAACACAGGTCGGTTTTATCTTCTCCTATACATGACATGTTTGTTTAGAACACGCCGTGTGAGGGCAGCCGTGTAGATGGCAGTGTAGCTAACAACACGGGCCGCCGAGACCTTGTCTAGTACATGACGTGTCCCTATGGAACACGTCGTGTAGTATGGGGTTGGTTGGACCGTGTGGGTTAGCCATGTAAGGAGACTCAGGCATGGGTTTAGAATTCAAGTACATGCCATGTGTGGGGACAAAAAGCCATGTAGTTTGGTGTTTTACACGACCTATCGGAATGGGTACACTCCCATGTTAATGGCTAAATAAGACACGTCTTGTAGTTTTGATACATGCAGTGTAGCTGTGTTTTGTAAAACATGATAGTTTCCCTTTCCCAATTCCAATTTAGTAATCTTGTGTCTTCATTCATTGTAAATCATGATCCAATGTGAGATTTTGATCTTTCAGAGCTATCCTTTTGATAAATCCTCCAGTCATACGTCAGCTGCCAGATGGTGACCAAACACCAGAAATGGTCGATCAGAGACCTCCTGTTGATCATCCTCCTGTGACAGCCTTGATACCAGTAGGTATACCCATTACAGGCACTGATACGTAATTCATGGCGAACTTCATGAGGATGTTGTAGAAATTTTAGCGAGCATCGCCTCCTGACCATCGATGGCTTAGTTGACGAGGGGTTTTCAGTAGTATCATATTCCTAAATTCTCAGGGGATGGAGGACCCTAGGCTGCAGATTCATGGTTTGAGGCCTCCCTAACTATCATTGTGCATCTATAGATACCCCTAGAGAAGAGGGTAAAACTTGCCACCTATATGCTCCGGGAAACCACCAAGATGTGGTGGGAGGTGATCTCACAGTTAGGACACCAGCATTGTATGTCATGGGATGAGTTTCGATGCAACTTCTATGACTACTTCTATCCAGAACCCTGAGGGCCGATCAAGCCTGATAGTTTATGAGTCTGCATGAGGGTACTCTTTCTGTTATGGAGTACTCGTCTCGCTTCACTGAGAAGCAGCGTTTCATTCCGATCCCTAAAGGTGATGAGTTGTTCCTTGATAGGAAATTTAAAGATGGTCGCGGGCAAGAGATCCGTTCCCAGGTGAATATCATCCAGCTGACTTCGATATTTTCTATCATCAACTAGGTGCTGATCACTAAGAAAAATATGAGGGATTATGGAGCAGTGAGCCAAGGCGGTTTGACATCCAGAGCTAATGTTCCTCCTATGGACAGTAGGAAGCATCGCCAAGATTATTCTCGAGGAGATCGGGGTTCGCAGGATGTGTCTTTTGGTAGCCAGGTTGTATGATACAAGTGCGGTATGAGTGGGAATACTAGGCCTCAGTTCCAGAGGGATCCGATCGAGTGACGATCTTGCAGAAAGATGGTCCATCTTCAGTGTTTTTGTCATATCTTCTCAACTTCAGCTGGTGGTATGGGTTCCTCTATGACCGCACGTTCTGGAGATGCTTCTCCAGTTTCCCACCAGTCTGGGAACTAGAGTTTTTCCGACAAATCAGGCTGAGGTGGAGGTCGTGACCGGGGTGGTCAGTCACTAGGTCATCAGTGACCATAGAGTAGATCAGCTCAGAGCAGTTATCCAGGGGCACAGGGCCGTGGTGCAGGCCAACATTTCACCGTGGAGAAGACCTATTAAGAGAAGGATCCTGAAACTTGTACAGTTCTAGGTATGATCTTAGTAGCCTCAGTTTTCTCATCAGTTCATTTTGATTCTGGTGCATCGCATATATTTATCTCTATCTCTGTTATGGAGATCCTTCGGCTCTGTATATTTTTGTCTGTCGACTTGTTGACTCTTGAAACGCCATTTGGAATAAGGAAATCTAGCGCACTTCAGTGCAGAGAGTGCCCTCTTGAGGTTGCAGGGTGTCATTTCATATGGTACCTCTATGTCCTAGAGATGACGGGCTATGAAGGGCTATGACGTCATACTCGCTATAGACAGTTTGGTTTCCTTCCATGCTGTCATCGATTGCTATCTTCGTAGGGTGAGATTCGTATCACCAGAAGGCGGATCGTTCCTCCATAGAGGCGAGTGGGATGTCCAGGCAGGTAGAGCTAGACCAGAGCATCATGGGCTAGGAGAAGATACAACCCAGATTTTCATTCTGTATCTGGATGACTAGAGGACTTCACAGTTATACTTTCCCCTAGTGGTGGATCGTTTTAGGGAAGTTTTTCCAGAGGACGTTTCAGGTTTTCCTCTCGAGCATGATGTAGAATTCTCCATTGACCTCTTTCCAGGAGCGTCACAAGTGTCCATTCCTCCTTATAAAATGGCTACACATGAAATGCAGGAGCTCAACAAGTAGTTGGAGGAGTTGTAGGGAAAGGGTTTCATCCGACCAAATACTTCTCATTGGGGTTTGCCTGTCTTGTTTGCGAAAAAGGAAGACGACACCCTTCGGCATTGCATGGATTATCGGAAGTTGAACCAGTTGATGGTCAAGAACCAATATCCCTTGCCAAGGATTGATGACCTCTTTGATCAGCTTCGAGAAGCTCGGGTGTTCTCAAATAGCGACTTGAGGTGTGTTTATCATCTGTTGCGCGTTAGACTATCAGATATACCTCTGACAGCCTTCAAGAGATGGTATGATCTATACGAGTATACACTTATGTCGTTGAGTCTCACGAACGCGCCATAAGATTTCATGGCTATGATGAACCGAGTTGTCCATCGTTATTTGGACTCCATCATTGTCTTTGTGGACGATATCTTAGTGTACTATCACACTGGACACGACCATGCAACCCATATTGAGATCATCTTGAGTACACTGAGAGAGCATCAACATTATGATGAACTCTCGATGTGCCAATTTTTGATGGATCAGATTCACTTCTTAGGTCATGTCATCTCGGAGACTAGAGTTTTAGTGGACCATGAAAAAATTAGAGTTGTAGTCTCCTAGGATAAGTCGAAGAACATCTTTAAGGTGAAGAGTTTTTTAGGGGTGGTTTGATACTACAGGTATTTCATACCTGATTATTCACGCCTAGAAACACCACTGACAGGGCTGCCCAAGAAGGCGGTAAAGTTCTTATGGTCATATTCTGGTGATTCAGCCTTTCAGGAGCTGAAGGGGAAGTTGATGTCAGCACCGATACAGGTCTTGTCAGTGCCAGGAAAGGGCTGTACTATTTACTATGATGCTTCAGGTATCAGGTTGGGAGCTGTGCTTATACAGGGAGATGGAGTCATTGCGTATGGGTCTCAGTAGTTGAGGTCACACGAGGGGAATTACCTGACGCATGATCTGGAGTTGGCAGCTATTCTTCATGCCTTATGATGTTGGAGAAACTACCTTCTAGTAGAGCACTTTGTGGTATTCACCAACCACAAGAGTCTCATGTATATCTTCACTCAGCATGATCTGAATCTGAGACAACATAGGTGGGTTGTGTATCTTCAGTCTTTTGACTTCGAGATCGCCTATAAGACGAGAAAGGGAAATCTAGTGGCAGACGCGTTGAGTAGGAGAATCCAGATTCAAGAAGTTCAGGAGGCTAATAGTGAGTGGAAGCTTATGGCTATGTTCTCTGAGATTCACTTGGAAGTACACAATTAGAAGGAACAGACTTTCCTCTCTTCTATAGCTTTTAACTCTACACATCTTGATCGTGTACGGATGAGGAAGCTATCAGATTCAGAGGCCTTAGTCTTGCGGGAGAGTGTGTCAAGAGGGGGCCCACTTCCTAGATAAATAGTGGGTGAGGATGAGATCCTATGTTTCTAGGGCCGCGTATGGGTGCAAGCAGACATCCATGAGTAGATGATGTCAGATTTTCATTCCTCATTTTTGGAAGTTCATCTTGGCATCAACAAGATGTATAGTGACCTACACCGCCAGTACAGGTGGCCAGGAATAAATATATATATTGCTAGTTTTGTCATGAGATGTTCTACTTGTCAGTGGGTGAAAGTAGAGCATCAACGACTAGCGCGGATTTTGCAGTAGTTACCCATTCCCATGTGGATGTGGAATGATTCCGCGATGGACTTCGTGACCGAGTTATGGAGGTCACCTCGGGGGAGTGATGCTGTTTGGGTTGTCGTCGATAGGCTTATAAAGGTTTCACACTTCTTGCCGATCAAGGAGACCTTCAGTGTTGATGTACTGGGACGACTGTACCTCTATGAGAATGTATGTATACATGGAGTTCCACACTCCATTGTTTCAGTCAATGATGTGCGCTTTACCTCTCGGTTCTTGTAGGGACTTCATAAGACTTTGGGTACACAGGTACTTTTGAGTACAACATACCATCCCCAGACTGATGGCTAGTCCGAGTGCATGATCGAGGTGCATGAGTATATGATCCGAGAAAACATTCTAGACTTCATCGGTTCTTGGGAGAAGCATATAACTCTCATGGATTTTTCCTATAAAACTATTTTCAGGTGACCATTCGGATGGCACCATACGAGGCTTTGTACGGTAGGCCATGTCGATCACCCTTATGATGGATGGAGGTAGGAGAGGCCACTTTGCTGGGACCTCGTCTTTTTCAAGAGACCTCAGAGAAGATAGTTCTTTTTCGGAAGATGATGGCTACAGAACAGTCTCAGAAGAAGTCTTATGCTGATCAGCAGAGATGACCCCTGGAGTTCGAGGTTGGAGATCATGTTTTCATGCGTGTTGCACCGAGGTTGGGGTATAAGAGGATTTAGAGACAGGGTAAACATTCGCCGTGGTACGTCAGGATGTTTAAGGTTTTGGAGAGAGTTGGACCAGTAGACTATCAGTTGAAGCTACCTCAGAGGTATCAGGATATGCACGATGTATTCCACTTCTCTCAGCTCTGACTTTACATTTCAGACCTGTCACATGTCCTTCAGCCCGAGGAGGTTGTGCTCGAAGAAGATGCATCATTTGAGGAGCATCCCATCTCGATTGTTGATCGTAGTACGAATTTTCTCTGTGGGCGGTCTGTTCCTTTAGTATGGGTTCTTTGGCAGCATGGGTGAGTACATGATGAGACCTGGGAGAGGGAGGCCGATGTACGATTGCAGTGGCTGGAGCTGTTTGGGGTTTCTTCTTCTACGCCTCGCTAGGGAAATTCGAAGACGAATTTCATTAAGGGGGAAGTTTGTAAGAAAACTGATCTTCAGTTTTCAATTATTCTTTCACATTTCTGGAGTTTTTGAGGAAAATGATATTTCTGGAAATTTTTGAAGGACACGCCGTGTACTCTTTTCTCGCTCGATGCCGTGTGTTGGCCATGTCCGGGCCACACACACGATGTGTAGGGGTGAGGAGGAGGATGATTTTGGTGGAGTATGGAAAGACCAAGTACATGCCATGTACTCTAAAATTACACATCGTGTACTTTTTTTTATTCAATAAATGGATCGGGGTTGCGCCTGATCACCATAAACATCTTCTTCTTGGTCATGTTCATCCGAGTGTGCCGGGAATACGCAGATCGTCGATGAGCCACCGTTCCTCCGTCTGTTCTCCGATTTGAGCACCGTCGATTTTGTTGGAATCACAGGGATCATTTCTTCCTTCTCCTTGAGAATTTTTTTTCAATTCCTCCTCCTTCTCATGTTATCGTGGTTTGAACGTTTCTTGAATTTTCACAAATCTTCAACGTTCTAAGGAGAATCAGTCATCTTGGTTCACATAAATCGATTTTTGAGGATCGAGGTAGGTGGTTTCTGCCTCACCATTCAAATTCATTGAGTTTTATGTGAAAATTCCACCAAAACCCATGAATTGGGTATTGCGTGTTTACCTTTTTTCCCTTGTTGTTTTCCTTCCTTGCATGTATGCTTGTGTAGAGGTCAATCAATCATGTTAGTGGATATTCTATTGTGAATGGATGTTTTTCCCATGATTGTTCTGTTACTGAACCTTGGGACTTCATTGCCTTTGGCAATTACCCCTGTTTCCATGTCTTGTGTCTATAGGATGGAGTGTTTTTGCATAAAATTCTTGTTGCCTTGTAGGATCTTATACATGTGCTCTATATCTGTAATTTAGTTAGCCATGTAGATCTATAGGTGTATATTAGCCTTATAGAATTATCATGCACAGACTAGCATAGGGTTGTGAGAACCTGGTGTTATAGACTATAAGGGATAGACTGAGTGAACTTCCAACAAAGTCTTTGACGTTATAGACTATAGGCGGGTAGACTGAGTGAGCTTCCTCAGTGAGTCTTAGACATTATAGGCCACATGGGATAGACTGAGAAATCTTCCCATAGTGCCTTCAGATATTACAGACTATATGAGTGTAGACCGAGTGAGCTTCCTCAGAAAGTCTTAGCTTGTTTTTTTTCTCTTTATGAACCTTCCCATGCTAGAGGAGGAATTGACCGAGTGAGTTTCCTCAGAGAGTCTGTGGTATACCTGAGGCTATAGAAGGAATTGACCGAGATATCTTCCTCATAGAGTCTCTAGACCTTGGGGATGAGAGGGTTAGAATGTGTGATCTTCCTCAGAGAGTCCCTGACTACCCAAGACTATTTGGGTAATTGAGCAAGTGTGCTTACCCAAAGAGTCTCATAATTTTTCACGACCAAACCATAGGTGTCAGATTGAGTGCACTGTCCAGAGGGTGGTGGTACTTCTTTGATAGGACCAGTGGGGGTGGATGTGAGTACTTCCCCGAGGGTTTCCTTCTTGTTAGATATTGGATTCATTTCTGTTGGTGGTTGTGGATTGATTACTGTTATGTATCATCGTGATTTATTGCTTACTGTTTAATGCCTACTGCTTTGCTGCTGCTGTTTACTACTTATTGTACTTTTTCCTGCCATATACTCACTGATTGTTAGGCACAGATATTCAGGTGAATGCCTACTGGTATTTTGTCTCACACCCTATTTGGGTCATGCTTTTGGTCCCAAAGAGACTATGTTGTTGCAGGTATAGACAAGGGAAAGCTCCCTTCATCTTTCGGTACATTATTGCTTGGAATAGGAGAGCATGGGACCAATCTTTGGCTTGTGATGCTAAGGAGGTGTTTTATTTTTCTTTTGTACTTATTTTGGTATTTTGGTGTTTTCCAACCCTGTGACTTGTTTTTTATTTTAATAGATATGTATCATGCATAATTTCATTTATATACATATGTTCTCTAGTTGTTTGCTAATTTAGTCTTCCGCTGTTTATTATTGATGGTTATTTACTGCTTCCACTATTGCATTTTATTACTTCCGCTATGTACTCTACCAATGAGGGTATAGTTTCCCAACTATCACACCCAAGGCCCTCGTTGTTAGTCGACAGCCTGTGGCATTTGGGGAAATGCACTTGAGGCCTTGTGGAGAACCATCTCGGAGCCTAGTTTGTGGCATCCGATTTGGGACCATACACAAGCCCTTTTCCAAATTATCGGCTTCTCTTCCCAATCGATTGATCTCAACCTGCATGCATTGAAATATTATAAGAAACATTTCAACTCGTTATTATGTAATATCATGAAGACAACTTATTAATTTCTGTAGATCACATGAGATAGAAGTGTCTTCCTTTCCTATGGTAGGAACCTGAGCCACCTTCTCGATACTTTCCAAGCCTGATATTTCATCATTATTGGATGGGCTTGGAGAACCAGACACGACCTCCTCTTTGGATATGAGGGACTTCTTCAACTACTTCTTCTCTTTATTTCTACAATTTTTCATGGTATTTCTAGATAAAGGCTTCATAGAAATGATTGAATCTTCATCAAGACTACACTTCATTGTTGGACTAAGGAAAGAAACGGAAATCCTATTCTGAATAAAATTATTGTAGCGTATCCAACATACTTGAACCACCCTCTGATACCACTTGTAGGACCATGAGACACCCTGAGAGGGGAGGGGTGAATTAGGGTGTCAAATTTTTCTTTTAAAAACTTGGATCATGTTCCCATGTTGGTAGGAACTAGTTAAACATGTATGATGTATATTATCAACAATGAAACATTCACATGCAAAGAGATGACACAAAAAATTTTATTTGGTTCTCCGCTAAGGGCTACGTCCAAGGAGCATACGCCATAAATTTTCGGTCATACCAAATTCCAATATTCTTCACTAGATGTTGATAAAAATGGTTCAGGCATACACACTCTGTCCTAGGCTCACTGCCTTTACAAATGTTCAGGGATAGCTCACCACTTCCCTCTGGTCACTCCCGTTGACTCTCTCGGCTCAATGCCATTGGTGAAGTCCCACTCAGTTTATAGACATGAAGGTATATTCAATAGATTTTCATTGAAGTCTTTGTCACCTGGTCATCATGAGACAATGCTTACATCAATGTCTTGAGTTGATGCCCTTTTTTATTAAATATTCTACATTAGTGAAACAACTGAATGCACTAAATCGTCTTCTTCTATTCCTTTAGTTCCCAATAGCGACACATGAGTGTATTGGTATATTTTCCTCATTCTGTGTAGATATGAGTTTAGTTTCATGAATCCTTCTTTTTCTCTTCGCAAAGCACAATGAGGGTGTTAATAACCAGTCATCTGTGTGCGATACCACCTCTCTTCGTAAAACCAAATTGTTCACTGTTCTTCCGTCTTCCCAATTGAGGGCTATCTTCCAGCTTTCGAGTAGCCCCAAAAAGATGGGCATGATCCAACAACTCCTGGTGCACTTCCCCAAGATGAGAACAGAAGTTCCAAGATGGCGTGAAAGTCTATGATGCGCATGTCCAAATCGGCACGCATGTTCACCTCAGCCACTTGTGCGACACTCACTTCTTCAACTTCAACCATGCGTGACTCACATCCTTTCTCTCCCAAACCTCCATGGGCGCGAAGCCAATAACCGGCGCGCAACATCTACTTGCGTGACCATACACCACTTTTGCGACCACCAAACATGTGCGATGGGAGATCAGATTTTCTCTATGTGTTGAGCTCTTCACCGAATGAGGACAGGTCGACATGTATTTATAGACATTTGGATAACATGTGCGATGGCGTGCAATTATCCCCTTGGCGCGCAGGTTTTAGTGCGCAAGTTTTTCCCCTGCAGGTCACTTGCATGACCCACTTCCAAACATGGGATCCTTTCTCTCTTTTCCATATTTTGATTTTCGGATCTTGAAAAACAACATGAGTGCATATTCCCAAGCCTCCATGTAATCGGCGTGCAAGTGATTTCATGGCGTGCAAGTCACTTGGGCCACCAAACCAATACTTGTGTGAGCCTCTTTCCTTGGCAATATTTTTTTGTTCTATTCTTGAAAAACATATGGGTCGCAAGTTTCCTCTCATTTATGTCAACGATGTGCAAGTCCTTTTTCCAAAAAAAACTACTTTTCTGCATTTGTCAATTTCCAGGCCCAAAAATTTGGCAAACAGTGGAAAACGGTGCCACCTTGTATTTTCTCTTTTGTACCACTTCCATATCATCCATTCCTTAGTCGACGTTCATGAATCAAACATGGATCGTTAACCACAACCCTCAAACATGAAATGCCACCATGAAATCCCTTTTTCAACAAAGTTGTTTGCATTTTCAACAAGATCAATAACCTCAAAAAAACTTCTTTTATGTGATTTTCATCATTCAACAACTCTTCTTATTTAAACACAAACTCCACTATCAAGATATATATACATTAATAGATCATGTTTTTCATCATCATATTTTGTGACAGTGTGAAGTGCATGGCCATCTAATAATTCCAATACCGTCCACACTGTCTTCTTCTTCGATCATCATTCTCTACTTCCTGTAAATCATATAATTTTTTTCTTCAAGAAGTATCTTTCATGGTTCTCATGCAATCAGGAAGAATTTCATGTCCATCTTCAAATCCCCGTTCTTCTTTAATTATTCTCTTCTTCATGCAAATGATACAATTCTATTCTTCAAGAAGTCTCTTGCATGGTTCTCATGCAATCATGGAGAATTTCACGATCTTCATCAAAACCCTATTATTCTTTAATTATCCTCAGATGGATTATACATAACCATTCTTCATTGTTGTAAACAATTTTTCACCATTGAAACATGTTCGTTGAACTTATGATCAGTATAAAATTCATCTTAATTTCCATTCCTAAATTTCATTGGAGTACTTCATGATCTCCTTCATTTTGATCTTCATTGAAAACTATTGACAACAAATACAACCTTATACACAAAGTGGTCCCAACAGTTCCTCTCTCTAACATATCGAACCATGATAACATGTTTGCATCTATTTTTAGGAAAGGACTTTAGGATTCATTGTGCAAGGATTTATATTTTTGTATAGCTTTTCAACCCCAATTCAATACACTATATGAGAATAATATTTTGATACTGGAAGATATACTTCATCCTTGTTCTATATATTAAAATTTGATTTGGGACTAACATTATTCATTGAATGATATTATTTATAAAAATTGATTTAATTCCACTATAAATAAGGAACCATTTGAGGAATTAATTTGAGAATGGTGTTAGACAACAAATTATTGTGAAGATTTAAGATAAAGTAGGATGAAGGGGTCATTGTTTGTAGAAAAATGGATGAGAATGGGTAGATGAATCATCAATATATGAGGATTGTTCTGAACACAAAAAAGTTATGTTGATAACAAGATGAAGGTTTTTTAATTCGAGGCATGTGATAATATAATTCTCTATGGTTATCCTTGGAAAATTATTATGAGTTCAGGTAAAAAGGGGAATCAAATTGCGTGGCCCATTAGACAATATGAAATATAAAATAATTTTGGATCATGTACATATTTTTTGGTATTACATTGGAATTTATCAATGATACATAATTTATATCATGATTCAATATAATGGAAAACTGTTTTATTTAGCACATGTTTTGATACTGGAAGTAGTTTTGTAGAAAGAGGATCATTTCTATAAGGAATGTCCATTTTAGATTCCTAACTAAAAAAATAATGTATTTTATAATAATATTATTCACATGTTTAATTTTTTATGGAATATCCAAATTATTAAATATGAAACATGGGAATATAAAAATTCATTGACGGTGAGGTCTCCTCACTTGTTTAGTATGTGAAAAAAATTTAGGATGCTATTTAAAAAAGATAAGAATGTTGTAAAAACCCATATAATGATATAATAAATCATTTTTTTAGACTAATAATATGTATTATATAGTTATTTTGTTTATAAAAATTTATATTTTTGGATATTTTGAGTCATATTAATTTTAAATTGAATATTGTAAAGTACCATTTTCTATAAAAAAAATCCATTTTATTTCATTAATTTAATTATTTTGAGAGTCCCAATATGTTTAAAATATTATTTAAATTAATGAAGTATTATTTATACATATTTCATTCACTTAATTACTTATCAATCCACATTACATTGGTTTTAACTATAACATTATTTTGGGTTTTAAAATGGGTTTTTGTAAAAACAGTTTTAAAATGGATAATGTTTCTAAATGTTAATTACTAAAAATAATACCTAATAGTGAATTTTTAAAATTTATTTTATAGTTTATATATAATTAAATAATAATTGTTTCCTATAATAATTATTATTAGTCATGGAGGTGTTATAAAATTATCTTTTTCTCAAATAATACTCTACATTAAAACCCTCTTTTTTCTCGTGTGTGGGTTTTGTTTTCCATTAACATTTTCCACTTCTATGATTTTATTTTTAAAAAATTGATTAAACATTTGGAATAAAATTATTTTATATTTTATAAAATGGATAACTATTTATTTTACTAAAATTAATATTGAGAATAGTAAATATTAATCACTATTGATAAAGTAAAATTGGATTTACCCGGGTTTAAACTAAAACTATAAGGATTTAAATTACGTAATAAATTGTATAATAAATATTTTATAGAAATATTTCAACCTTATAACTTCATGGATCTAAATATATTCTATTATTTTATCCTTTAATATGAATAAAATATATATGGAATTCATTCTTTTCCAAAATTACAAATATTCTACATGCCTCACTTAAAAAAGGACACAACATCCTCAACTTTCCAAACGATAAAAGACAATTTTTTCACCCAATAATTATCCAATTATATTATATAATTCCCAAATATTATTTAATAACCATATTATTTGATGAAATTCATCCAAGTAATTAATTTTCTAAAATCATAAAGAAGTTACCATAAGAAGAGTTGGCGATATTCAATGAAATTTGTTTTACTTATTTCACCGCCAATTCAGTCCTAGATAAAAATGAATATATAATATGATATTTATATATTAAATAATTATATTTTCTATTTTATTTTGATAACCTAAATAATTCCCATCATCTATCAAATGGGTTACAAAATCATCTGTACTGTACCGCATCACAAAATGATGGCAATCATTCTTCCCTTACCACAACTCAACAATGAGTATGATGATTTATATAAAGTATATATATGTTATTTATAATATAATTATACCTATGAATTAATTATATCATATATATATATATATATTACTTTCCATTCTATAGGAGATATTATAACATCGTTCGTGTGTATGACATAGTATCACCTCACGAAGCGATGTGATTTGTTTTCAGGAAACATTATATTGAAGGTAATAGGTGTAATAATAATTAATATATGTTATATATATGGAATAATAATTATATTAATTTCATATTTATCCTTTTTTAAAGAACAATAGTCATTTTCCTTCATACCTTTTCACTCCCTAAGAAATGATAAAGTCATTTGTGAACGTATCGACTATTACCTTCAAGAAGAGATGTGACTCCCCCTTTATCGACACACCACTTGGATGATATCTATAAGTATATTTAAATAATTAATATGGTATATATCATATTATTATCATTATATAATGAAACGTTATTACATACCTTCATTCCATAATTATCATTGAAAAATAGAGATATTACTAATGCATATATTTGGTCTACCTCCTCCAATCTGTATTTTTTATTTTCTAATGACACTTTTAAATGGGTAAGTGTGAACCAAATACAATGTCAACCAGTACAATCCATGAAAACCCAATTACCACCCACAACAAGAATTCCACCCAGAAAATCCAAAATTCAAAACACCGCAAAAGATTTTAGCATTCCAAAATTCAAAATTCAAAAGGTATTTTCGGACTACGAGCTAGCCTATAGACCTTCAAGAACCATCAGTCATGTCACTTTCGACTGTCATCATCATCAAAGCCCGAATCGAAATCATCCTTGCCGTAGCCGGAGAAATCACAACACACCGACCTCCATCTCCAGAAGAACATCAACCCCTCAATCGCCGGAGAAAAAACCTCATCTCTGACCGGGAGACCATGAACTAGGGAAGTGAAATCCAGAATAAAAACCTATTCAAACACAATCTTGTCGATGCTCACCATTTCCACTTCCATACTCATCACAACACAAGCTTCTCCCAAAATCGTCATAGCTTTACCATACAACATCATCTTTGAACCAGAAAAATAGATAAAAACTCTCAACCGATGACAACCCAAAATCACCAAGAACGATGACAAAGAAATTGTATTGGACCCATGAAGGAACCAGGGATGGACCATAAAAAAATGTAATGCGAGGGTATGAAACCCTAGAAAGAGACCGGGGGTTGAAACCCTAAATGAAGGAGAACCGAGACGCTGAGAGGACCCTCAAACGCCAGACCACAATCTCAAATCCTCGGTGTGCACACCAATACAGATCCGACCAATAGAGGAGCTATGGACCTCAAGTCCAGAGCACAGAAAGGCGCCCAAAGTCTTCATGAATCCGGGGTAGTTGAAATATGGACAGGAGATCAAAACCAGTGAGAGAGAAGGAAAAGAGGATCTGGAGAGACCGAAGTCTAGTGAGCTAAACAGAGATAATAGAGGACTAGGGTTAGAAGAGCAGAAGACCACGCCGCCAGGGAGAACCCTAGGAGGAGAAAAAAGTCATGCTGAGAGCCCGATAGTTCCCCGGAGAGTGAGGCGCCAACTATGTTTGGTCTACCATATCCATGATTTTGACATAATTAATTTATAATATAATTATTCCAAGATCGGTAATAAATAGATAAAAGCATTATAAATTTGTTAGATATTTCTTTATTTTTATTCTGGATATGTATAAATAATTTACTCTCTATCCATTGTCATCCTAGAAAATTCATTTTTGACACATAATTAGAATACATTCAAAACATCAAATGTAAAATTATTTGATCATGTAATTGAATATAACATGGAAATTTGTGAATTGTAAATATTTATAAACATGAAAAAATTTCTCAAGAAATTAAATATTTTACATTAGATTGTTTTTTAGAAAGGTAAAGGCACACATTGCAAGTCAGACTCGAGTTAAGAGTCTTTGTTTCAATTTCAATTCCTTGAGAAATATTTTCATTTTACACACCAATATTATTTTACTAGGTTTATATAAAACCAATTTAACATGTTATATAATTAATTTAAAAAAATTAATGATATTAAAAATTTGGTAATTATATTTCTTCATGGGTCTTATGATTGAAATATTTCCATGGTGATAATGTTGTTTTCATAAAAATAAAATTACACCTTTTATGTTTTCATCCCAACTATCTATCATAATTGTACATGTTTTCCAAAAGATTTTATTACTTTAGATATATGGCCATAAACTATTTTTAAATTTTCTTTTATTTCCCTTTTAATTAATTTCTCAGATTTCAAAAATAAATCATTTTATGTGTTTTATACGGAATAATCATGGCACATCCTAATGGGGCCATCATCACAAAACAACAAGACCACATCTAATTCAACAGGGGGTGGGGACTAACATCAAGTAGTCATATCCCTAACATGTGAAGCCATAGCCAATGTACCTTCACAAATACATACATCTACAAGACCATAAAATGGTAAAATGAAAAAAAGAATCAACAACCATGAATTTATATATCTAAATCCCACAATCAACGTAAGATAGGAATTAAGGGGAGGAAGATAGGGAGAAATAAAATACCATCACCATTATTTTAAAAACAAAACCAACCTAAAATGAATTTTTTGGACTACTGTTAAAAGATGTAGAAACAAACCATGGCCTTTCTAGTCTCACATAGAACATTCTAGTCATTGTATGTTAAGGAATTTTCCAAAAGAATGATCATATTCATAGGACATGATAGATGCATGAAAAGACCATGTAGATGTGAATATAAAATTACACAGTAGGACACCTAGAAACCACAATGAATACAAAAAATGGAACATAGTTTTATTTAAATAGATATATTTCTATAGTAAATATTATAATAATATATTGATATACATACCAAAGACACACTGTCTAAAGTCAATTCATTACCATAATATGTCAGCCTAGGATTTTAAACTGTAATGTTGCCCAAGGAACTCATCTGGGAGAACATAGTCTAGATTTTTAATTACTAATCATGTCAATAAAATAGGAAAAACTCTTCGGGTCTAACCATAGGAAGTACACATTGGAGGTATGAAGAGATAAAATACACAGATGGGGATCACACCGAAGTCCATGGGGGTTACCAACAACTCAATCATTTTTATCTACCTAAGTATATGATCATTTCTTGTGTAGTGTTCATCCTCATAACACCATGATGATAAAATAGTTCTCAAAGATGAATAAAGGATCTCACACTGGGCCTCAGGTGGGATTCCAAAAACCCTATCTATGAAGTCCTAATAAATGGATTATTTTCCTAGGTGTAGTAGTTGATTCCATAATAACCCTTAAAGAAAGGATATTTGGAACACACTATAATGAAAATATTTCAGGATTCATATGGAAAGGGTTCTATTGAATTTTTTAAGGAGTTCAGGACATATATAAAGGGTTAAACGCAGTGTCCCTTAACCATCAGTCTTGATCATATTACATGGTCTATCTCTTATGTTGTGTCAATATAGGGGAGTATCATGGCATGTTCCAACCCCTTGTACCCCATCAAGTGTATGTGTTCCCTCAAAGTTACACACAAAGTTTTGATGGAGAGATCAAATGTTGTGTTATACTTACCTATCTACCAAAAAAACTAGCCTCTCTTTGGAGGGAAACATAGACCATGAAATCATATATTACATGTCATATGGATTGGGATTTACTAGAATCCAAGATCTATTGAACTTATCATCTGTCGCTCCACCATTAATCGATCTAGAAACTAACTCACGAGATAATTGATGCACCGAGATCTGATGAGTCATTTCATATCCTATTAATAAATTCCAGTCCTTCATTTCAATCATAAAACACTTTCGAAGATCGTTCATTATTTCATAACAAAGTAAATGAAATCGTGTACTAAAAATTGCCTGATTTGTGAATACTCTAATAATTAGACCACTGTATTCTCATACTGATCTTGGATCTATAATATATAATCATTGTACCTGAAATCATGGGTAAAACAATTGATTCATTTAGGATATTTCTAACCATGAGATAAACAATTAACACCCACAATGAATAAATAATTGAGGGAGAAATGTAGAACCACAAACATGAGGAATAACCCTCATCCAATATTTTGGTTGGCCTTGATCCATCACTATTAAAACGATTACATTGAATCGAAATTCACAAAGAAATTATCCTATTAAAATATCTACAAATCTCAAACCGGATAATACGCAGGATCTATTATTCAATCCATTGATCGATTGATTCACATTCGATGTAGGAATGAATAACTAAAATATATAACAAAATGAAACATTATACTACAATGATTGGGATTTTCCATTAAGGAAAACATAAATCTATGTCATGATCGTGGGTAAGAACCTTTGATTTGATCTCATACATATCATTGATCTCTGATATGTCATTTAGCCTCCAACAGGACCTCTTTCCAAGATCATTGATGGATCTCTAATGATTTGAAGGCTTTTGTGGTTAACACAATTTTTTTCTAAAATCATGAATTTAATGACATAATAATGATCACAACATGTAATGCCCCACCCCCAGAGTATCCAGAGGAAGGATTCGTCCACCAATGCTAGGAGTCAGTGCATTAATAAACATGGTGTGAAACTTTTTTCTCTTTATTAACAGCAAAGATGAAAAATTACAAATAATGATCCTATAAAAAGTATATTTATGTTTTATGTTATTGAAAACCAGATAAAAATGATATTGTTGGTTGGAGTGGATGCTCAACTGGGGGGGTGAATTGAGTTCCAATTAATATTTCTATTAAAAACTTTTAGGATTAAAATCCCCCAATTTAAAACGGCACAGTCAATTAAGGTAGTAGATATATAATTGACATATTGTTCAACTAGTTTCTCAAAGGTTCATTACTCATCAGTTGAATTAGTATGAGAACTAAATCGACTTTTGAAACAATTTTACTAAACAAATCAGATATACACACTAACCAGAAATGTCTATCAGAGTGAATGTAAAAACAGATATCTTTCTTTGAAAATATAAGCACATCGGATAAATGTAAAACAATGTAATGGAAGGGTGAACACAAAAAGTTAAACAAGAGGATCATTCATAAGACAAGACCTAGTCCTCTCCACATGGTGATCACCTGCCACTATGTAATTTTATTAAAAAGTGATACGCATCCTGTATCGGGATTTACAACAATTTTCACAAACTTTCCTAGTTTTGCAAACCCTACCATAGTTCTACATGGGGAAATAAACTACCAAGACAAAAAAGTATTCTTCCATAGTTATACTTGGGAAAAAATGTAATGATAGTCTGGTATGGGGATTTTTAGTATCCTTCAGTTCAAGCACAAGAGTCAGTGTGCGTAACTACAACACACTGCTCACAAATGTAAAAATTTAAACACAACATAGCAAAAGATAGTATGATGAGTTTAGAATGCTCTATTTTGTTGGCAGATCAGCTCTGGACTAGTTGGAAAGAAGGAAATGAAGTTTTTCTCCTTCTCTGCAAGTTGAAATCAAAACAGATTGTAGCAACATCCAGGTTCTGACTTCCACATGTAGAGATGATCAGCTTCTTGGGTTTTAAGCTCTTTGCAGCACACCACGACAACTTGAAAGAAAGTCTTTAAATTGATCCTTTTGAAGCTATTTGTTCTTCTGAAGGAGTGCGTGAGGGTTCTTCTTGATATTTTGTATAATTCTCTCTTATGAGTGTTCTGTGTATATTAAAAAAATCCACAATACTTTTCTTGATCTTGCATGTATTGGTCGAGCCACTTTGAATGTCTCTCTCTTATATATATACTCTTTTCCAGTTTAGATTTTTCCTTTTGGTTCAGTAGGGGCTGACAGGAAAAATGTTTCAACCACATGTGGTCTTCCTTGTACATCGTACTATTTCCTGATATGCCTGAAATAGCATTAAATAATTCCAAGTGTATCAATTTTTTCAGACATGACCATTATAATAGTATTAATAAAATTGATAAAGAAGATAATAGAATATCATTAGACTGGTAGCTGATGCATGTCACATAGCAGACTTCAACTATGGCCTTTCCAACAGCTTCATCAGTAGTTTATTCCGCAGTAAGTTCCACAGTAGGCTATTTTTCTGTAGGATTGTAACGGTAGTTGTTACTCTATGTAACAGTAGATCCGCATCAGTGGACATTGAACTACAGTCAACTATCTCGACAATTGGAGTTGTCCAGCGGTAGCCTTATACTAAGGGTAGACATGTTCAACTGTAGGCTTGAATAGTGAGGATCTCAACAGAAGACTTGAGAAAGAGTCTGACAGTGAACTTCTAACAGAAGCATTGTCATAGTAGTGACCTTGTGACAGTAACTCATTGTATGTGAGCTTTAATAAACAGATCAACTGTAGACTTGTGATAGTAACCTTATACCGGTAGCTTCCAACAGTGACTGTAGATCTTCAATGGTGGCCTTCTAGGATCAGTGACTTCGTGTAATAGAGAGCTATGACGGTGACCTTGAATAGAAGGCTCTTACTAGTATCCTTTAACAGTGGACTTATATTTAGATAAATATAAACTATAAGCTGATGTAGCAAGGTCATGAGACTTAAAAGTATACATTGTTCAAAATAAAATGATTATAAATGTAGATTAAAAATATTAGTAAATTTTTTAATATATCAAGATCAATATTTAAACATGATTTGGGATTATCAAAAAAGGTTATTCCAACAATCTCCCCCTTTTTTATAATCACAAATTATGTTAGTGTGTATTAAAGATAGATGTCATATATAATACGGTTATTAATCTACGATCAAATATTCCTCAATTATCAATGATTAATAAGAGTGTACAACCATAAAATATTGGTACATGTAATCATAGACAAAGGAATATAGGATTCAACATAGAATTATAGTAGTATATTAGCACATTTCTCCCCAATCAGAGGATTAGTCTAGAATTTGCACGATATTTCTAAAATTATCATAGTGTTATTTCTCAAATTAGCATAGTATTATTTATCCAATTAGCACCATATTATTTATCCAAATAGAAAAGTATTATTTCTCCCCCTTTTTGATTAGCAAAAAGAAGTACAAATAGAGATAACATCGAATGCTTTTATTATTGAAATTGCATTACATGAACAAAAAAATAGTACATAGTCTCTATCAAAATAAGTAAACATACCCAATCCACATCATCCGTATGTAAGGGATCTTTTCCTTGGGAAGAAGAAGATGAAGGATGAGCTGGTGGATTAGCAGGTTTATGAATTGCTGTAGGAATGACTGGAGGGGCAGCAAAAGAAGCTCCTGTGGGTCTCTAATGTGTAGCTCATTGAGGTATCAGTTGAGTAAGGCTTCTGATAGCTTCGATAGGAGACATTGTTGAAGATGCACTAGGATGAGATGCAGGTATGGCAGGAGGGATAATGACAGGGGTGCAGTCCAGATGGAGAAAGGGTAGAATAAGGTTTTTGAAATCCATAATAATGTTTCCTCATATTTCTATAGCTGATAAAAAATCTTCTTTATTCTCCAGAAATTTATCCAAAGCTGGGGTCAATTCTCTCAGCTTGCTGACCTGCTACTTGAATGCCTGAGTCACGGGAGGCAGTTTCATATTTTCTCTCAACAGCTTGAAATGTTTGTTCATTTTATGCGTGGTATATACCTTCTCAATGTAAGAATCTACCTTATTCTTAATGGCCTATTGAGAAGCAGTTGCTGCCCGCAGGTGGTCATGAACAAAACTGTTGACATCCATAGTGGTAGCAAGTATCTTAGAATCAGAGGTGCCACTGGTACTGGCCTGAGCAAGATCATCTTGTATCACATTCCTGATCTGTTCAATGATCATGATGAGCTATATGAGGGAATGGGTTTGACCGAGAATGCCACTGTCTCTTTGAAAGACATAGTCAAGTTAGTAATCACTTTTTGAACAAGTGCATCCTGACTCTTCATATGTTCTTTTAATGATTTATTAAAAGATTCAAAAAATTCAACAAACTACTTGACTACTTCTTTGATATATATAATCTCAGCATTTACTTGGTTTTGAGAACTTATAATGGCAGTCAATGAAGCAATCGATTGTCTTAGAGAAACAACAACTCCTATCCAACTTTCAATAAGAGTATGGCACAATTTAACGTCATCCATCATTCCTTTTAATGTACTAGACACAACACATCCCAGAGACAGCTCTAGGGATTTCTCCACACTCCATAGTTCTTCAACAAGGCTATTATTCAATTCTATTACTGGTTGTCTCACTGCCTCTTTAATTTCAACTTTCAAAGACTCAAGGTCCCCCTTAGTTTCCAAATTGTTAGCAATAACTACTGGAACACTTTCAGGTATGATAACAGTATCCCTTTGGGACTGGACTTCCTCATCAGAATCTCTATAATTGATTCCAAGTACCATGTACCATGGATCTAATGACCAACCTTCGATGTCATACAGCACAAAAACTAAACCAAGATGCTCCCCTCACATAGAGCTCTCTCTTGAGGAAGCTACTCTATATGTTATGCTCTAGGTAACTCCACAACCTCCTCTGGAACTCCAGTAAATTCAACAACTATTTGCTATGTTAATTCAACGGTAGGGTGAGTCTTATCCTTCTCTGAGTCATCAATGACTTCCATAGCAATGGAAGTAGATGCCACTCTTACATCCTGGCCAGACATTATCTTGTCTGCACTATCTATCCGAGGGCTCAAACTGAGCTCTTCTTCTTCAGTGTTCTCATCATAAACATCAGCAATAACATCCTTACCTTCATCCTTATCACCAGCCTCCATTTCCTCATGAGCAAAATGATCTGACTCGGTATCCTCATCCTCTTCATAAGTATCCTTGAGAATATTCTGATATGATTCTTTTTCTTCTTCAGTGGTTTCAATATCACTGTCCTTTAGAATAATGTCTCTTCTTGTAAGTTCTTTTGGAGGGCTAGCTACTCTGAAAGCTACAGTCCATACAGTACTATGAGGAAAATTAAAATCACTCCCATCATCAATGGGGGTTTTCTCTCTTTGAGGGTCCACAGCTCCTTCCACCTCCCCCTCATCTGAATAAGCCAGTTCTGGCTCATCAAGCTTCAGGACTGGATCTCACTTGTCTTTTGGCCAAGTTGGGTGAGTAGTAGGGTCATTAGTTTTATACACCATTCCTTCATCATTCAACCATGTCCTCTTCCAGGGATTCCAGCTAATTTTCATGAATTTTCAAATCACCTTGGAGATACAGACACTGTTCTTGGCCACTATCATCTCTTTTTGATTTCCAGCCACACCCTTTACCTTTAGCATTACTGAAATAAGCATGGAATGAAATAAGGCCTTGGATTTTGAGCTTTCCTTAGTCATATCCCCCAATTGTGCCATCAGTAACCTATATAGGTTAATCTTCTTTCCATGATTCAGTAACTACATTAGAAATATTTCCTAGTACTTCAATACTGCAAAATCTCCTCTCCTGGGACTAAGTACATGCTGAATGAATTTGAATAAAAGCATGTCTTCTCCATTCATCTCAGCTGCAATGATCCTCCTTGATTTTCCATCTCCTTTCAGTTCTTCTAGAGCATTTTCATATTCAAAAACAGAACTATCTGGAGGATCCACTCTAGAGTAGTAATCATATATTCCTTCATGAGGAACTCTCAAACAGGCAGCCCACTCTGTAGACAAAACGCTGACTACATTGCCATTGACTCTGGATATTAGCTTATGCACATCATATTCCTCTTCTAACATCAGATATTCATAGAACTCTTTCACATGCTTTGGGTAGTATGGTACATTGTTGTGGGAAAAAAATTCGGTCCATCCTTGGGCATTTAGTACTTCCAGCACTAATGACTTGCTCGACATCAGCAATTCTTCACTTAACTCCTTCTCAGCAATGATTTGTCTCTTAGTCATATTCTGGTTGACAGGTCCCATTGTGGTATTACTGGTGCCACTAGATTCGGCTCGAGTCCTCTTTGGCCTTGGCGCATCCTGATAGACAGTTGGGGGTCGCTTTTTTCTGGTCATAGAGATTGAGAGAGGTTCAAGGGCACAGATGAAGGGTTAGGTTTTAGGAATTTTGAGAGCAATGTTCAACATTGAGAGAGGAAGGTGGATTGAGATATGTTTGTTGCCTTTGATTTTATAATTTAGGGATTAAAACAAAAGAAAATAAAAATAATAAACAGGAATAAGAATGGTTTGTATTCCCAGAAAAAAAAACAGTGATGTATCCAATAGTGAGATGTACCAGTGAGGTATAACAGTGAGGTCCAGCTGTGAGGTCCAACGGTGAGGTCCAACGGTGAGGCCAACTGTGAGATCCATTACTGAGGTATAACTGTGAGGTCTAGCTGTGAGGTCGAACGGTGAGTTCTAGCAGTGACGTCTAGCAATGAGGTCTATTAGTGAGGTCTAACTTTGAGGTCTAGCAGTCATGTTAAACTGTGCTAAAGTTAATCATACCTAACTCATGTTTGATGTAATTTAACCTATCATAATTTAAAGGGTTTTGGATATATCATCCAATTGATTTTTAGTGCCAATGAATTCAAGAGTGATATCACCCTTTTGAAAATGATCCCTCAAAATGTGATGTCTCACATCAATATGATTTTTACAAGAATGTGGTTATGGATTTTGGAAATGTCAATAGAACTTGTATTGTCACACATTATAGTGACATGTTAGAATTGATATCCATAGTCCAGTAAAGTGTGTTTCATCCACAGAATTTCATCACAACAACTACCCGCACCTATGTACTCAGCTTTAGAAGTAGATAATGCAACAAAGTTATGCTTCTTACTACACCAAGATACTAGTTACTGGTCAAAAATGTGACATGTTCTAGAGGTTCTTTTTCTATCTAACTTGCAGCCAGAAAATCAACATCAAAATAACTCAACAAATCAAATGATGGTCCTTTAGGATAGAATATTCCTAAGTTGGGTGTATGTTTGAGATATTTTAATTTTTTTACAGCAGTTAAATGAGATTCTGTTGGATTGGCTTGAAAGAGAGCACACATGTATTCACTAAACATGATGTCAGGTAAACTAGCTGTAAGATAGAGTAGACTTCCTATCATACCTCTGTAGTTGGTTTGATCCACTGGTTCTCCAGTTTCATCAGTATCACACTTACAAGTGGTACTCATAGGTGTGTCACTACCTTTACTACCATCCAAATAAAAATGGTTTAAAATGTCCTTAATATATTTACTTTGATTCAAAACAATTCCATTTTTATTTTGAATGATCTGAAATCCAAGGAAGAATTTGAGTTCTCCAACTATACTCATTTATATCTCATTTTGTATTATTTTTGAAAAATTTACACAAAATGAATTTTTAAAAGATCCATAAATAATATCATCCACATAAATTTGTACTATCAAAACATCTTTAGAAATACATTTAATGAAAAGAGTATGATCAGATATCACTTCTATAAAATCTTTTGAAATAAGAAAAGAACTGATCCTATCATACCATGCTCTTGGAGCTTGTTTTAGGCCATATAATGCTTTAGATAGTTTAATAACATAATTGGAAAAATGGGGATTTGTAAAACTAGGAGGTTGTTTAACAAATACAACCTCTACTATATACCCATTTAAAAAATATATTTTAACATCCATTTGATATAGTTTGAAATTCAAATGATATGAATATGCAAGTAGTATCCTAATAACTTCTAATCTAGCTACAGGTGCAAAGGTCTCCTCAAAGTCTATTCCTTTCTCTTAACTATATCCTTGTTCAACTAACCTGACTTTATTTCTAACTATATTCTGAGACTCATCAACTTTGTTCCTAAACACCCATTTAGTGTCTATGGTCATTGTGTCCTTAGGTCATTCCACTAATTCCCAAACTTTGTTTCTTTTAAACTGATTTAGTTCTTCTTGAATATCCATTACCCAAATTTCATCATTGATAGCATCATTAATATTTTTGGGTTCAAGATGTGAAAGAAAAGCGTGATGTTCATCCTGGTTTCTTAGAGAAGCTCTAGTTTGTGTTACTCTATTTAAATCGCCTACAACAGCATCTGATGGATGATTCTTAAGTTTCCTAATACCTCTAGGAAGGGGTGAACTAGATTCTTCACTTTTTTCTATTGGTTCAGAATCAACAGGTGCAGATTTGGGAAAATTTCTAGAACTGGATACTTTTACATGGGATTCTCTATCCTTATCATTAATGTTCAGATTTGTCACGTTTTCCTCATGATTTTCAAGAGAGGTTTTAGGCTCATGTGGATCAGTCTCATCGAATTTGATATGAACTGATTCTTCCACACATATGGTTTTCTTATTGAACAATCTATAGGCTTTATTTAAAATAAAATAACCCAAGAATATTCCATCATCACTTTTGGGTGAAAATTTGTCATGATTATCTTTAGAATTATGAATAAATACTTAGCAACCAAAAACTCTAAAGTAATTAACTATAGGTTTCCTATTATTCCAAACTTCATAAGGGGTTCTTTTTTAGATTAGGTCTAATTAAAACTCTTGATAACATAACATGTTGTATTTACAACTTCAGCACAAAAATAAATAGGTAAGTCATATTCATTAAGCATAGTCCTTGAAATTTCATGAAGGGTCATATTTCTCCTCTCTAGAACTCTATTTTGTTGATTTGTCCTAGGGGAAGAAAAGTTGTGAGTATAGACATTATGTGAGCAGTATGATTCAAACTCATGATTCTCAAACTCACGACCATGACCACTTCCCATTGTTTTAATCTTAAGTCCACTATGGTTTTCCACAAACATGGAATATTAGACATAGTAGGAACAAGATTCACTTTTGTGGGATAGAAAGCATACCAAAGTATACCTAGAAAATTCATATACAAGAACATAAACATAGTGCTTCCCATTTAGACATGAAACTCTTGATAGTCCAAACAAATCCATTTGAACCAACTCAAGTGGTTGAGAAGTTGTATCTTTTTTCTTTGGTTTGAAAGAAAATTTGTGTTTTTCCCTTTTGACAAGGATTACACACTTTATCAATTGGGAATTCTATTTTAGGTAAGTCTCTAACTAAAAATTTTGTAGAAAGATTCCTATGTGAGTGCACATTACATTGTCCAAATATTCTATTCCACAACCATGTATCTTTATGAAAAGCATTTAAGAAGGAAACATTTTGTTTAGCTATGGAGTTTAAATCAACAACATATACATTCTCTTTTCTACATGCGTTGAAAACCAAATCAATTTTTGAATTAAAAAAATTGCGTGAATCATTCTAAAATTTAACATTAAGGCTATTATCACATAACTGAGATATGAAAATTATATTTTACTTTAATCCATCATCAAAAAGTACTTTAGAAATTAATATTGTATTAGGGTTACCAATCTAGCCTAAGTCGATGATTTTTCCTTTTGTACTGTCACCAAAGGTGACACGCCAACCATCAACTTTAATTATACTCTTGAATAAAGAGTTGTCTCATGTCATATGTATTGAACATAAATTGTCCATGTAACATAGGGTCATATAGGAACTCTTTATGCAACTTCCATGCAAAATAGATTAGACATGGGATAATTTTGGTACCCAGATCTTCATGGGTCCAGAAAGGTTAGCCAATAAAATATTGAGAACCCATATTTCCTTTATTGGTTTTCTAAAATCAACAAACATATTTTGGGACATGAATACTTTGTTAGGTCATTTAGAAAATTGTTTCTCAAAATATAATCCAAAATTAGGAGTGAACTGTCATGATTTTGGAACAAATTTGTTTTTGCTAATTTGTCGCTGTCTAGACTGAAACCCTAGACATGTTTTATATTTTGGGGAAATATATCATCCAAGAAGCTGTTTCATGGTTTCTCTACCAGTAGTGAACTTCTCTATATCCTTTCATAATTTCTTATTATATAATTTGAGCTGAGTTTTCTCTTTCCATAGTTGAGAAATCTTTTCTTTTTCTACAATTATATCTGTTTTAATATTACTAGTTAAGGAATGTTTTTTATTTAAAGATTTATATTTATCTTTTAGTTTATTGTCGGTATCTTCCAGCATATTTCACTATTCCAAAATTTCATCCATAGACATATTTTCATCATTATCTGTATCACTATTATTTCCAAACTAATAATCTTTTAGAATGGGGGAAATTGGTACCTCAGATATGTTAGTCATGAAGCACATGGTGGTATGATTATATTCAGAATCAGTAGATTCTAATTTACTTGTGTTGTCTTCCAAAGCACAAAAGGTTACCTTCATGGACTTCTTGTACGTCTTGTACTAATAATAATATTTCTTTTTAAATTATAACTTTGGACAGTAACCCTTGATGTGTCCATTCCTCTTTCATTCATAGCAGACTATATTATCTTTCTTATCAGATTTATTCCAATCCTTTTTCCACATACCTTGATGATTATTATTACCCTTGTAGTTTGGTTTTTTGAAAAACATCTTCTTCTTATATAACTTCTTAAATCTTCTTTCTATTGTAGAAATTTCTTCATCACTTTCTGAATCTGAATCATCACAACATGAACTTTCAGTAGGTACATGTATTTTATCCTTGTCTTTTCTCTTTGAAGCAGTAGACTTGAATGCCACATATTTTCTTTTGGGTTCATCACCTTCTTCTTTGTTCAACATTAGTTCATCTTTATACATCATTAGTTTACCAATAAACTCCTTAATAGGTAGCGTTCTGATGTCACATGACTCTTGGATAGACACAGAAGTTCCTCTCCATCTGTCTGGCAGAAAACTCAATATTCTCATGATCTGTTCCTTTTCTGGAACAGCTTTTCCCAGTGAACTCATGGTTTTGAAAATCTAATTAAACCTAAGGTACATGTCCGAAATGGGTTCATCATGTCTCATATTAAAATTGTCATATTTAATAGTATAAGTATTTAATCTAATTTCCATAACATTGGTTGTTCCTTCATGAGAAATAGCCAAGGTATCCCAGATTTCATGAGCTGTTTTACATGCAGAAATTAGGTTAAATTCCTCATCTCCTAAAGAGAAGTAAAGAGAATTCATAGATTTACAGTTATTGTTATAGTCAGACTGTGTAGCATCATCCCGGGTAGATCTAGCAGTTTTGGGAATTTCATATTCTGATTCTATAGCAGACAAAATATCAAAACCCATACTTTACACATGAATTTTATTTTTAATTTTCAACTGAGAATAATTCACACCATTAAAGAAAGGTGACCTGTTAGTAGCAGCACCTTCTAGTCTATTGACCATAACTAGATTTTAGAGAATATTTTAACGAGATAAAATTTAGAACTAACAGAAATTTAAGTGCATTAAAATAAGCTAAAATCATAGAATGAAAAATAGAGGGGTTGAAAACGTTGGATATAAAGATAAATTCACTGATACCAAATGTTGGTCAGAGTGGATACTCAAGAGGGGGTGAATTGAGTTACAATTAAAATATCTATTAAAAACTTTTAGGATTAAAATCCCCCAATTTAAAACGTCCCAGTAAATTAAGGCAGTAGATATATAAGTGACTTATTGTTCAACCAGTTTCTTAAAGGTTTATTACTCCTCAGTTGAATCAGTATGAGAAATAACTTGACTTTTGAAACAAGTTTACTAAAAAAATCAGATATACACACTAACCAGAACTGACTATCAAAGTGAATGTAAAAATAGATTTCTATCTTTGAAAATATAAGAACAATGGATAAATGTAAAACAATGTAAAGGAAGGATGAAAACAACTATTTAAACAAGAGTTTCAATCTTAAGGCAAGACCTAGTCCACTCCAATTGGTGATCACCTACCACCATGCAATTAAATTAAAATGTGATACACAGCCTGTATCGGACATTACAACAGTTTTCACTATTTTCTAGGTTTTGAAACCACTACCACAGTTCTACATGGGAAAATAAAATACCAACCCACACAAGGCGTCTTCCACAGTTATACATGGGAAACAAATGTAAAGATAGTTTGGAATGGGTATTTTTAGTATCCCTCAGTTCAAGAACAAGAGTCAGTGTGCGTAACACATACACACTTCTCACAAATGTAAAATATTTAAACACAGTAGAGCTAAAGATAGTATGGATGAGTTTAAAATGTTTTTTTGTGTTGGAAGATCAGCTCTGGACTCGTTGTAATGAAGGAAATGAAGTTTTGGTCATTCTCTTCATGTTGACTCCAAAACAGAGTGTAGAAACATCCATGTTTTGACATCCACAGGTAGAGATGATAAGATTATTAGGTTTTATGCTCTTTTCAGAACACCACAGCATCTTAAATGAAATTCTTTCAATTGATCCTTTTGAAGCTATGCATTCTTCTGAATGATTGCTTGAGGGTTCTTCATAAGATTGTGTATGATTCTCTCTTATGAGTGTTCTGTGTATATTCAATATATCCACACCACTTTTATTTTTCTTTTTTGTATTCTCCGAGTAGCTCTGAATGTCTCTCTCTTGTATATATACTCTCTTCTAGTTCAACATTTTCCTTTTTGTTCGGCAGGGGCCGATAGGAAAAATGTTTCAACCACATGTGGTCTTCCTCGTACATCATACTGTTTCCTGATATGCCTACAAATAGAATTAAATAATTTCAGGTGTATTAATTTGTCCAAACATAACCATTATAATAGTATTAACAAAATTAATAAAGAAGATCATAGAATATCATTAGACTGGTAGTAGATTCATGTCACATGGTAGACTTCAACTGTGGTCTTTCCAACTGCTTCATCAGTAGGTTATTCGACAGTAAGCTTCATCGGTAGGCTCTTTTTCTTTAGTCTTGTAATGGTAGCTATTAGTCTATGTAACAGTTGCTCCTCATCAATGGACTTTGAACAATAGTCGACTATCTCGACAGTAGGAGTTGTCCAGCAGTAGCCTTCTACTAATGGTAGACTTGTTCAACTGTAGGATTGAACAGTGAGGTTATCTATAGAAGACTTGAGAAAGAGTCTGACAGTGAACTTCTAACAGAAGATTTGACAAAGTACTGACCTTGTGACAACAAATCTATATCTGTGAGATTTAATAAATAGATCAAATATATACTTGTGATAGTAACCTTGTACTAGTAGCTTCCAACAGTGATCTTCTAGGATTAGTGACTTGGTGTAACAGTGAGCTATGATGGTGAACATGAATAGAAGACACAGACTAGTAGCCTTTAACAGTGAACTTATATTTAGATAAATATATACTATAAGCTAATGCAGAAAGGTCATGAGACTTAAAATTATATATTGTTCCGTGTAAAATGAAGATAAATTTAGATTAAAAATATTGGTAACAGTCTTAATATATCAAGATCAATATTTATACATGATTTGGGATTATAAAAATAGGTGAGTCCAACAGATACATTTCATCAAAACTGAATGAGAAATACTCCACAAAGCATCCACTATTTAATGTAACTCAAATATTCTAAACCAATAAAAATAAATTGAAAACATAGTGTGAGAACAAGAATTCCCAGTATGGGGGTTTTAAAAATATTGTTTCATGTAAAATATTTTAAAAACTTCACTTTTAAAATAATTTTAAAACATGTTATTGAAATAAAACAGAAATAAATGAAGCACAATGTTAAAAATTATCCAAAATTACAAGTAAACAATATACGAAAAATTAAAATGGCTACAAATGAAACATTTTCTAATCATATGCATACTTATAAAAAATACATTGTGTGTAGCACAAATACCAAGAGTTTAAAAAATTAAACTCTGTGTAACATGCAACGGAGAAGGTAAAGAATTTACTCATGGAAATATTAAACGATTAGAGGTGCGCATAAACTTTGTCACAATTAATTTATCACATAAAATCAAAATAATAAAATTACTGGTAAACTATTATCATTTATATTAATTTTCAGAAGATGAGTAATGAATAAAGATCATGAAACGTGAATAAACTTCTTATGATACTCATATGTACATGAACATAACCATGTATACACTTCTAGTAAAATACAAAATAGGTGAATTAAATACTATAAACACAATGAGAGAATGTATAATGCCAGACTGTGTCAAGGCCTCATACGAGGACAATAATCTCTTTATCAAGGACTCATTCCAAGACCATTATTTTTCCATGTCCTCGTTTCATGATCTGATTTGACTCATGAGACCTACTGATGCATCTAGAGGCTAATGCGGGTCTCACCCATCACATAATAAGTCCAATACATTATTCATATTCCCATTTAAGGTCATATATTAAATGTTTCCCATACAACCTTGAATATTTAAATTCTTATTTCCAATATTAAAGGTGTCCCATACAATTTTTAATTTTTAATTTCACATTTCATATTTTTCAATTTCACCCAAACCACATTAAATAATTATGTTCTTATTCCAAAAAGGGTCATAAGAGTTAAATTCTATTATTTAACATTTTGATAAATATATTGAATCATAAATTAACTATCAACACTAAAATAACAACTATACGGTCTGTCAGTTATATTTTTTGGTTGTGGATAATTTTTTTTTCAATGACATTTTTGGATTGGAAAACACACTATACCACATGTGATTATAACAAATGCACATAAAATAAATGAATATTCAGGTTTTTTCACATAAAATGATAACCTTAAATTTTAAAATCATTATATCATGAAAATTAACAATTTATATCCTAAAACACATAATTTTTAATTTAAGACAGTTTTCATTTATATTCAAAACATACACTGATAAATGTCCATGAGAAACAAAATTAAACTATAAAAACTGAAATCATTCATAGATGAAGATTCATTTTGAATTGAAGTGAAATAGGATAGATGGAATAAAATTGTTCCGTGTGAATAATTATTTCATAAAAATATAATTAAAAATATTTCTCTACCTGATCTTGTACTTGTATTTGTATTTATGTGTATAGAAAAGACTATTACATTCTAAAAAAATTGGAATGCATGCATTAAATGTCAATTGTATTTACAAGTAGATGTATTCCTTCAGAATTTTTTGGCACATAATAACAAATCAAGGTTTAGTTATTGACTTCCAATATAAAATTGGACCATGTATATAAGATCATCATTAGGTTAATACAATTGAAACCTCTTAAGTTAATCAAGGCATTCATTTGAGTGATTTTGGACTTTAAACATATATACGTGGGTTTAAAAACTATCTGAAATCAAGTAAACACAATGTGTATACTTTTAATTTTCACAACCAAAATATGTTTTAATAAAACCTTATAAATATTTTTCACCTCAAAGCATAATTTAATCTCTAAAAATCATTTCATGTAAAATAATATCATATTTTGATTAAAACCCTTAAGTATATACATATAATCATATATATATATATATGCGTCAAAGGGTTCAATTAAACCAAAAAACTAGAAATCATTCATGATTTACATATATATATATATATATAAAAGATATATTTAACATTAGAAAATCACACAAATTGAATAGATTTGATTCATAAATGAACATATGTATATACCCATGACCATATGTATGGAATGTATATATATATATATAACCAAACTGAAGTAGTTATAACTCTTATAATTTCAATAATTTTTAAAATTTCATCATTTAAATTTTGGTAATCAATACATAGAAGACTTTAAACCGATTATAATGGGATATGATATAAAACTATATGAAGATTCACCTATATATATCCCTATATAAAATTTGTATATAAGGGTTTTCATAATGATGGAATGATTGAAAATCCCATTCATGATTTCAAAGAGGAGTTCAAATTTGTAAAAGAAAAATAGAGTTTGAGGAGGTGGAAAACACAGAGGTATTTGGGTGAAAAACATGTCTATATATTAACAATATTCATTTTTATAAAAACCATGGATGAAAACATAATGAAATACTATATGTGGAGATATATAAAGGTGTATACAACCACCATAATTAAAGAAAAACTAAGTGGGTTAGTTTCTTGATAACATATATAACTATATACATATAATATACGAAACTTATGTCGGATCCCTATGGTTTGAGTTTTAAAATAAAGCTGAGTGTTGGATATATGGAAAATGAGAATAGAGGATTCTATGGATGGAGACAAGTGGACTCACATACTAGGGAGGATTGTGGAGCTCAATATCGATGGGTGCAACACCATGTGAAACGAGTGAGAAGGCACAATGAAGAAGAAGTTGAATAAAAGTGGATAGTTGCGGTCATCTAGAGTTTTATCGGATGAATATGGATGTATATGCAGTTTTTAAAATAGATTAATGTTTGGGATTAGATGCATCCAGGATTGGATGGTTGTGAGCAACGTGTTGATCATTCGTTCGGCTTAACGGAGTGGACGACCGAGATTAGGCGAATAGAGGATCGAAAATCATGGATCACATCCCTTAAAAAATGTGTCCCACATCCAAAGCGAGTGGGTTTGCGAGCTCCATTAAATATCATGGAACATCATCCCTTGGGAATTTAATTATTATCCCCCTCCCCGATACTGCCTCATAATGGTTCTCTATGGGCATGCTTCTGCGCCCACCCCTTCCATCATCGCAACTCGTGCGGAGGAGCACTCACTTGTCCTCTTGATCCTTTGCTCGGGTCTCCAAAAAATCGGTGGGTGTGCATTGCTACGGCCTTGCAAGCTGCCCACCGGATGGTGGCAGGATCATTCTAGTTGTCTAGCTAGGGGCTTGGCTGCCCCAACTGAGGGCTAGGCATTGTGTAATGGCCTTACATGCTATCCTCGACCAGCATTCACTAAAATTTTATAAAAATTTTATTTAACATATTATAAACATAATGATGAAAAAATTATGTTTAAAAGATATATATATTATTTAAAATGAATATTAATTTATTTGACATTAAATACTAGAATAATTATTTCATATTTATATATGTACATTGAGTTTCAATGCATTAGGATCCAATATTCAAAGTCATTATATATGTACTTACATTTATCAAATTATATATTATCAAAATCATGTAACAATTTAACTATGGATAAATAAATTAAAAAATACATTATAAAATTAAAAATGCTTTATAGAAAAAAAAAATTATTACCTGTTTCAACATCCATAATAATATTTAAAATTAAATAAAAAAATTCATTTATGTTATTAAGTGAAGACATTGTTTTATTTAATAGAAAGTATTACATAAAAATATTTACACAGACCAACTGTCCATTTAAAAAAAACAATCGTCTTAAGGATTCAAAAAATATAAAAGAAAATAATGGTCATAACTTGTTACAATGGTCATGAAGACACTTATAAAGACATGTTTAGGGTATTTTATACCATTAAATCGGTTTAACTTATGAAGATGGTTCTGTAAAATCATTTGATGCATTGTACTTGTTCCATTCTCCTAAAAATTGGATTCTTCATTTTGGTGGTTCCAATGGATGAGCGCTACTTGGTTTATCTCATCATGGTGTTATGAGGTCTCCCAATGATGCTCCTTGGATTTTCCATTAGTTTTTAAGGACGGCTATGGTCTTCTAGACTTATTGAAATGTAATCATTTCAGTGTTTTATTAAATATTATAATTCAGGTTTTTAGTTCGAAATAATTTTGTGAATGAAAAAATTATAAAATATAATTATTTTGTATGAAATTGGTTTGTCGAGTAATATTTTTCACCCTTAAAATAATTTTTCCCTCCGAATTATATTACATTCACACACATTCTCTAGAAAACCCAAGTCAGAAATCACTCTCATTGTCGGTTCACTAGGTTTTCCACTGTTGATAAACCGCTGACATCCTCATGTTGGTTCAAAAATTAGTTTTTATTTCCTTGACCTATTTGGGCCATATACACTCCTAATAGACAGGGTAAAACCTATGGATAAGTCATTCGTGTTTCCAGAGGGAGGCTAGACAGGTGTGGAGATCAATGATTTCCGAATGGACTCACTCCTTACAAATCCATCAGAACAGATCAAGACTAAGTGTTTTGTTGTCATAGAGCCTCCCATACATAATAAATCTTATTTCATGGAACATATTGGACTCCCAAAGGACAACCTCTAATGTATATTCATGAAACATTCCCAAGGAATGGTAGTTCTCGAACATAGTAAAACATAGGAAGAGACCTTCGTGGTACTTCCCGCTCTTCTTATACTCTAAAAATTTTGCATTTCAGATACGGTAATAGATATAACTATTTCCTCTGTCAGAACAGAGGATATTTGGGTTGTTCGACAATCATTATAGTCATTTTCAAGATAGGAATTGGTTCACAAAATGATATTAGGCTTCTAAACATGATTTAATAATTATAAACTATATTAATTTGGTAGGATGTGATAATAGGTTTGATAGAGAACCCACATCTTCCATTTTAAAAATTTAAGGAATATTTTATACATATTGAGGAAAAATCATATTATAACAAAGATTTTATTTTAAAATTCCATATTAAAGTAGAAAATGATAAAATATAACATTATTCATTAAAGACAATGTTTATGATACTCGGGTTGCTAAATATTTATTCCTTTCCTCACACAATCTAACCGACACATAATTCCTGACATCCACCCTGATGTCCCTCCACAGATCCCACTAGTGTTGACGATTTACCCCGTTCTCGGTTAAATATATCCCAAAAAGGTTCAAAACTCCCTGATCTCCTTCATCCAGATGCAGCACGAGAAACATGGATCAATCGTATGAGGACATATAATTTTCCAAGGGAGAAATACATGAGGAGTATAAAGCTGGGAAACATCAGTATGAAGTTTATGTCTATAAAATAAATGCGAAGAATCACCCTCAATAATTTTGATGTCCATAACCTGGCCAAAATGATTGTACGCCAATATTTGACAAAGGTACACTACTCGGAGGTCACCATACTGTGCGGCCTCTTGAAAGTCTTATAGTGGTTAAAAATTATCATCTTGAGTGAAGAATTTAAATAGGCCATCAAAATACATTCCCATACGTGCATATAATGGATGTTGTGCATGCATCATAAGGAAGTATTCAACGACTGATCCTCGATGGAGTAGAAGAACAAGAAGAGAGTAAGACTAAATGTAAATAATTTTACATGATATGAGAATGTTTTATAAAGTCTAATAGACTTATAAACATGACGTGGAAAATATATTCTCTAGTATTTGGGAGGGAGGGGATAAAACACATGATTCGTTTTCCATCTAAATTTTTTTAGAAATAATAATACATAGTAGGAACTAATTAAATTTTTAGTTTATTCAAATTTCCCAGAGTTATTTAACCGAACCTCTTACACAAAATGAGATGCCCTACCCCTTGACTGTTCAGAGGGATGATTCTTCCCTTGATTCATAGAGTTAGTTCATTAATAATCATGATGTGTAATTTTTTTTCTTTATAAAAATGAAAGCTGATAAATTGTAGATTATTTTCCAATACAGAATATCTTTATGGATTATATTCTGGAAAACCCTATAGAAATGATGCATTTCTTCAACACTGAACCTGAAATACTACACAAATCAGCCACCATTTATGGTAACTCTAATCCACTAAACATTTAAAAATAAATTGAATATTTAGGGTGAGAACACGAATCCCCTGTAATGGGGTTTTAAAAATAATGTTTCAAATAATACCTTTTAAAAACATGACATTTAAAATAATCTTAAAACATTTTCTCGAATGAAAACTACAAATCATTAATGAAAATGTTAACAACATTCCAAAATTACCAGTAAAAAATTCATGGAATGATAAAATAGTTACGAAAGAAACACTATCCAATCATATGCATTCTTATAAAAAATTCATGGTGTTAAGCTCAAAAATCAAGAGTTAACCAAATTACACTAAATGTAACATTCAAGGGAGGAGGTAGAAAATTTACTCATGGAAATAGTACATGATCAGAGTTGTTCAAAAACAATGTCATAATTTATTTATCACCTAAAATACGCCTCATAAAACAATAGGTAAACTAATATCATTTGTATTAAATTTCAGAAGATGAGTGTTGAATAAACAACTTTCCATGTAAATTTACTTCTTCTGATACACATAAGTACATGCTCTTAACCATGTATATTCTACTAATAAAATACATACATGGTTAATTAAATACTATAAACATAATTAAGGAATGTATAATGTCATACTGTGTCATGGCCTCTAGCCATGAACACAAACTCTCGGTCAAGACCTCGTGCCAAGACCATTATTTTTCCAAGGCATCGTACCATGTCATGATTTGTCTCATGAGACCTATTGATGTATTTACATGCTATATCAGGCCTCAACTATCTCATAATAAGTCCAATGCAATCATCATATTCCCATGTAAGGCCATATATTCAATCTGTCCCATACCACATTAAATATTTAAATTCTTATTTCATATATTCAAGGTATCCCATACATCATTGAATATTTAATTTATCATTTCAAATTATTCACGGTGTCCCATAACACAATGAATAATAATTTTCATTATCCATAAAAGGTCATAAGCATTAAATATTATTTTTTTCATTTACATAAATATAGAGAATCACGAATTAACAGTCAAAACTAAACTAACAAATATATGGCAGGTCAGTTATATTTTAAGGTTATGGATATAAAAAATTTATCAATCACATGTATGGATTTTTATACACACTATATCACATGTGATGATAACTAATGAACATAAAATAAATGATTATTCTAATTTTCTCACAGAAAATGAGAATCCTTATATTCTAAAAAACTTATCTCATGAAAATAAACATTTTATATTCAAAAATGCAAAATTTTTTTATTTAAGACAGTAGTCATTTATATTCAAAATATAAAGATGATTAATGGACATGATAAGAAACTAATAAAAAATAACTGATATCATTCATAGTGAAATATTCTTTTTCAATTGAAGTGAAATAGGTTAGATAGAAAAAAATTATTCCATGTGAAGTATTCATGCATAAGAATACAATTAAAAAAATATCACTACATGTGCTTGTGAATATAAAGGTATTTATTTATATTATAATGTATATTCCAACTGCATGAAAAAATAAATGCATATATGTAATGTTAATTATATTAACCAAGTGATGTCCTCCATCAAAATTTTTTGGAACACAATAACAAAACAAGGTATGATTATAGTTTACCAATATAAAAATGCACCAGGCATACAATATCATCATTAGGTTTATATGATCAAATCCAATTTATTAAATCAAGAAATTCATTATTATGATTTTGGATTTCATACATATATACATGGGTTTAAAAAATATATGAAACCATGAAAAACTATTGTGTATACATAGTTTTTTCATAAAAAACAATGTTCAATAAAATGAAATAAATATTGAACAGCTCAAAACAAAATTTTTTCTTAGAAGACTAATTTTATGAAGACATAAATAATATTTTTATTACAACCCATATATATATTAATATAAAAATATGTATATTTTTATATTGTTCAATTTTACCAAACTACTAATCCCCATAAATGATTTACATGTATATTAAAAATATATATACTTAGCATTCGAAAAACATACAAATAGAACTTTTTTATTTCATAAATAATTGTATATATATACCTATAACCATATATAAAATATATATATATATATATATATATTACACAACTAAAACAATTATAACCATTATAATTTCCAAACATTTTTAAAAATTATCATTTAAACATTGATAGTCAATTCCTAGATGACAGAAAACCGATTAGAATGGGATATTATATAAAACAGTATGAATATACACATATATAAAAAGTGCATATAAATATGTAGACAAGGAAGGAAAGGCAAAAAAATACCATACATGATTTCAACGATGAGTTTGAATCCGTAAGAGCTTGCTGGAGTTTGAGGAAGAGGAAAACCCATAGTGTTTTTGGAAAAAATGAGTTTATATATAAACTATATACATATATTGTATTAATTTTTATAAAACCAATAGATGAAAACATAAACAAATACTTTGAGAGGAGACTTAAATAAGAGAAGACAACCACAATAATTAAAGAAAAGTTATGTGGGTCAGTTAATTTATAAACTATATAACTATATACATATAATATATTAAAATAATATCAGATCCATAGGGATTGGGTTTTAAAATAAATGTGAGTGTAAAATATATGGTAAATGATAAGGGAAGATGCCACAGATGGATAAAAGAAGAGTCACAGACTAAGGAAGACAGTCCAACTTGATGTCGACTAGTCCAGTGCCATGCGACAAGAGGAAGAAGGCCGAAAGAAGAAGATGAATTGGACAAAAAGTGGACGGTTATGATCATCCTGAGTTTTATCTGATGGAAATAGATGTTTGTGATGTTTTAAAAACATATGAAGTAATGGGATTAGATGTGGCATTGATCGGACCATTGTGAGAAACGCAATATTCATTTGTTCATCATAACAGAGTGAATGATAGATGTTAGATGAATAGAGAAATAGACGACTTGGATCACATCCCTTAAGAAAAATCACATACCACACCAAAACTGAGTGGGTTCGTGGCCTATCCTAAATATCTCGGTTCCATAACACTTGGGAAATTAGGTCTCTTCACCCTCCCTGGTACCACCTCGTACCTGTTCTCTGTGGGAATGGTTCTACACCCACCCTGGTTACTGTGCCGCCCCACGTGGAAGAACCCTCACTAGTCCTCTCGATCTTGTGCTCGGGTCTCTCAAGAACCTATGGGTGTGCACGACTATGAACATGTGAGCTACACACTAGCTACTGGCTGGCTCATGCTGGCCAGATTCTGATGGGATTGGCCACCCACATTGAGGGCAATGTCTTGGGGACTGTACTTAAAGTCTATCCTCAGCCTACCATCAATAAAATTTTATAAAAAATTTATTTATATTTTTTTAAAACACAATTAATAATATTTCATTGTTTAAAAAAATATATATTTATTAAACAGAATATTAATTTATTTCGCATGAAAACCAAGATTAATTATTTCTTTTGTATTTTATGTGTTTTGAGTGTCAAAGCATTAGTTTCCAAAATACGAACTCATTAAATATTTCCTAAATTTTATCGAATTACACATTGTCATAATCATTTTACAATTTAATTAGTGTTAATGAATTTTCAAAATTCTTTATATATTTACAAATTATATGTAAACAAAATGCCAATTGGAACTTGTTTCAACTTCCATAATAATAATTCGCAATAAAACAAGAATGTCATTAATTTTATTAACTGATGAGATGGTATTATTTAACCAAAAGTATTACATCAAAGTATTTACACATTTCCAATGGTCAATCTTAATAGAAACTATCATTTTAAGGCTCCAATGGCTATATGACAAAATAATGGCCATAATTATTTCCAACAGTCATAATTATTTCCAACGGACAATAAGACCCTTATAAATAAATGTATTGGGTATTTAATTCTGTTTAATCATTTTGGATTAAAAATATGGTTCTCTACAATCCTCGTATGCCTAGTACATATTGCATTCTACTGTAAATTTCATTCTACATTACAGTATTTCATATGGATGAGGAATGCCTACAAGGTCTCATCATGGTTTCAAGAGGCTTCCTAGTGGTGCACCTCATATTTTCCATTAGTTTCCTAGCCTACCTACGGTCATTTAGACTTATCGAAATGTAATCATTTTGGTGGTTTATTAAATAATATAAGTCTTGTTCTGATTTTGAAATCATTGATTGAAAGAAAAAATAATAATATAATTTTATTACACAAGAAATATGATTGGGATTTCAAATCACCCCCCCCCCCCCTCAATGAATTGTCCCATCATAGTTCTATTTAATTTACACACTTCCACTAGAAAAACTCAGTCAGACATCTGTCCTAATGTCCCTTCACCATGTCTGCCACTATGGATTAACTTGAGACGTCCTCAGGTGGATTACATTTTTTTAGTTCATAGACCTCTTTGATACTTATACATCATGAACAGTTATGGTATAACCTATGAATAATTCATTTTGGTTCATAGAGGGGGATTTGAGAGGTGTGGTGATTAGCGATTAATTAATGCACTTAGTCCATATAGATCTGTTTGTCCACATCATGCCTGAGATTTTTGATTTCATAGAGACTCTCATACATACTAAAACATAGTACTTGTAATTGATAGGCCGCTTGAAGGTCACCCTCTTATGTAGCTTCTCGAATCCTTCCCAAGGCTGGTTTGTTCTCGGACAAAGTGAAACATTTTAGGAGACAATAGTGGTACATCCCTCTATTCATATACTCTGAAAATTGTGTTTTTGCAACGTGGTAATGTATGTAACATTCTCCCTGGGTTGAACATAGGATATTTGGGCTAAACGACACTCGGTAGAGTTGTTTTCAATATAGATGTATGATTGCAATAGGATAGTAGGATTCAGAACATGACATTATAATTATAAACCCTATTAATTTGGTTGGAGGTTATATGAGGTTTGTTGGTGAAATTTCATCATCCATCGTAAAATTTGAAGTAATAAGTTTTACCTAGTAAGGAATAACTATATAATACAGAGATTTTCTTTGGAAAATGAATATTAATGTACCAAATCATAAAATATAAAAATATGCATTGAAGAAAAAATTCACAAAACTGAGGATGCTAAATATTTTTTCATTCCCTCACACAATCGCACTGGCATAGACTTCCTGAAAATCACATTGATGTCCCTTCAAAGGTCTCACTAGTGTTGTTGATTTCACTAGTTCCCAATTAAATGGATCCCTAAAATGTTTCCAAACTCCATGATCTCTTTGGTTCAGATGCCGCATGAGAAACTTGGATTAATATTATATATAAATTTAATGTTCTAAGGGAGAAATGGAAGAAACTTATCAATCATGGTGAAATCATTATGAACTCGATATCTATAAATTAAATGGAAATACTCATCCTCAAGAATTTTTAAGTCCATAACATGAACAGAAAGTCTGTAGGTCATGTTTTGACAATGATAAGCTTCTTGGAGGTCTCCCTCTTGTGTATCATCCTATAAGTCCTCTAGGTATATAAAATTATTTTCTAGGGTGAAGCATTAAACATACCCTCAAAATACATTCTCGCACATGCATAGAATGGAATTTGAGAATGCATCATATGGAAGTTGTCGAAGCCTGGTCATCGTTGGAGTTGAAGTACACAAGTAGAGTTAGATACATAGTAAAAAAGTTTACATGATAGGAGAAGGTTTCCAAAAGCCTAATAGCCTTCTAAACATGACATGGAAGCTACAATCTCTAAAATTTTGGTGGTATGTTACAAAAGACATGTTTCATCTATTGTATTAAAATTTTACTAAAGAATTATACTTAGTGAGATATAATTAACTTTTTTTTGTTCTAATTTTTAAGAGTTCACTAAACCAACCCTCTGATACGAACTGTGACGCCCAACCCCAGACTATCCAGAGGGTTGTTTTGTCCACTGATGTCCAAAGGTGGTTTGTTAAGAAACATGGTATGTAAATATTCTTCACTTTATAAATATAAAAATTGATAAATTACATATCATGTTCCCATATAGAGGATATATACAGTTTAGTTTCTGGAAAACCAGATAAAAATGTTACATTTCTAAAAAGATGAATGAGAATGAGTCCACCAAGCATCCACCGTTTAAAGTACCTCAAATCTACTTAACATTTAATAATTAATTGAAAAAAGAGGGCGAGAACACAAATTCCCTAAAAGGGGATTTTCTAAATAACATTTTAATTAAAACCATTTAAAAAAGAACTTTTAAAATTACCTGAATACATTTTCTTGAAACAAAAATAAAATACATGAATCACAAAATTAACAATTTTTCAAAATTACTAGTAATTAATTAATGGAAAGTTAATATCTCTATGAATGAAACACTTTCCAATAATATGAATACGTATACAAAATGATTTGTGTACAACACAAAAATTTAGTGTCATCCAAATTATACTAACTAATACATGCATGGGTGCAGGTATAAAATTTAATCATGGAAATAGTATATGATCAGAGTTGCACATAACTAATGTCACAATTAATTTATCACATAAAATGAACATCATAAAATAACCGGTAAACTACAATCATTTATTTTAAAGTTAAGAAGAGGAGTATTTAATAAACATCATGTCATGGACACTTACATAATTTGATACTCATAAGTACAAACTCTTAAACAATTATATTATAATATTTGAATACACACTTGGTTAATTAAACACTATAAACCTAATGAGGGAATGTATAATTCCAGACTGTGTCAAGGCCTCGTGCCAATACCATAAACACTCTATCAAGGCCTCGTTTGAAGACATTTATTTTTCAAAGGCCCCGTTCCATGAACATATTTGTCTAATGAGACCTACTAATGCATTGAGAGGCTATATCAGGCCTCACCCATCACATAATAAATCCAATAAATTCCACATATGGCCCTGTAATGTTATATATTCAATGAGTCACATACCACTATGAATATTTAAATTATTATATGATATATTCAAGGTTTCCCATACCAACAAGAATATTTAATTTATCATTTCAAATTATTTAAGGTGTTCCATACCACTTTCAATAATTATGTTCATAATCAACAAAGGGTCATATGAGTTAAATATCATTATTTAGCATTTATATAAATATAGTTAAACAAGTATTTATGGTCAAAACTAAAATAACAACTGTATGGATTGTCAGTTATATTTTAGGATATGGTTATAAATAATTTATCAATGACATGTATGGATAGGAAAACACACTTTAGCACTTGTGATGATAAATAATTCACATAAAATTAATGATTATTCTTGTATTGTCACATAAAATTATAATCCTTAAATTCTAAAATCATTATCTCATGAAAATAAACATTTTGTATTCTAAAATGTAAAATTTGGAATTTAAGACATTTCTCATTTATATTCAAAATATATGCTGATAAATTTCCATGTTAAACAAAAGTAAACTACAATAACTGAAATCAATCATAGTGGAAGATTCTTTTTGAATTGATGTGCTATAGGTTTGATGGAAAACTATTGTTCCTTGTAATTTATTTATTCATTTTTATATAATTAATCATATTTCTCTACAGGTTCATGTCATTGTATATGTATTTATGTATATTCAAAAGAGTATTTCAACCTCAAAAAAATGAATGAATCCATGTAATGTAAATTTTATTACTAAGGTCATGTATTATTTCAGAATTTTTAGGCACACAATTACAATACGATGTTTTTAATTGTCTTCCAATATAAAATTTCACCATGTATATAAGACCATCATTAGGTTAATACCATAAAACCTCTAAAGTAAATCTAGAAATACATTTGTGTGATTTTGGAATTTAGACATATTTATGTGGGGTTAAAAATTTTATGAAACCATGTAAATATGAAGTGTATACATGGGATTTTTCCAACCAAAAAAATGTTTAGTAAAACGTTATAAGTATTGTACACCAGAAAACATAATTTATTATCCAAAAATTGGTTTTATGAAAACATATTTCATATTTTTATTAAAACCCTTACGTATATACATATAACTGTATATATATATATATATGTTTATATGGATCAATTAAACCAAACTACTAAAACCCTTACATTATTTACATGTATATATATAAAAATATTCACCATTCAAAAGACACAAAAATATAATTGTTTTGTTTCATAAATGAAAATATTTATTTACTTATAAACATATATAAATAATGTATATATATATATATAACAAAACCAAAACTTCTATAACCCCTATAATTTCTAATCATTTTATAAAATCATCTTATAAACATTGATAATAAATTCCGAGAAGAAAAAAACTGGTAAAAATGTGATATTATAGAAAACTATACGAATATACATATATATATATATTTATATACAAATTTTATATACGGATTTACACTGGGAAGGAATGGAAAAAAATCCCTTAATGGATTTCAATGAGTATTTCGAATCTGCATGGGATTGCTTGAGTTTGAGGAGGAAAACATACAGTGTGTTGGGTGGAAAATGTGTTTATATATAAACTGTATATATATAAATTGTTTTGATTTCTAATAAACTAATAGATGAAAAAATAAACAAAGACTCTGACAGGAGACTTAGACATGAGAGGACAACAACCCCAATCAAGGAAAACTACATAGGACGTTCTCTTGATATTTTATATAAATATATACATATAATATATGAAACTTAAAAAGTATCCACAGGGTTTGGGTTTTAAAATAAAAATGTATGTCAGATCTATGGAAAATTAGATGGTAAGATTCCCCAAATTGAGAAAAGTGGATTCGTGGATTGAGGAGGGCAGTAGAGCTCGATGTCGACTGGTACAGTGCTATGTGACGTGAGGAACAATGCGTGAAGAGGATTAAGAAGATAAAGAAATTGGATGGTCGTGATCATCCAGAGTTTGATCGGAAAACTATAGATGTTTAGATGGTTTTAAAAATATATGAAAGGTTGGGATTAGATGTTTCCTTTATTGGACTGTCACGATTGACACATTGATCATTTGTTCAGATTAATGGAGTGGATGACCAAGATTAGATGCGGAGAGGAACAGATGGCCTGGATCACATCCCATAATAGAAATTCACATCCCATACTGAAAGTGAGTGGGCTAGTCACCTCCTTGAGATATCTAGGTGCCTTAGAACTTCGGAAATTTAATCTCTTCCCCCTGACAAGTACCTCCCTATACAGGTTCTTTGTGGGGACCCTTCGACACCAAGCTCTGCCGTAGTGCCACTCTGTATGGAGGTGCGCTCACTGGTCCTCTCGACCCAGTGCCCGGGTCTCTCATGAACCTGTGGTTGTGCACGTCTACGGTGGTTCAAGCTACCCACTGGCTATTGGCTAGCTCATGCTAGCTGGTTGGGTGGTGGTTTGGCTGCCCATAGTGTGGGATAGACCTTGTTGACCAGCCATTCAGGTTTTCCTCAGCCATCTTTCACTAAAATTTTATGATATTTTTTTTTCTTATTTTAAAACATAATTAATAAAAAGTGCTACGTTTATATGATATATATATATATTAATTAAATAGAATATAAATTTATTTAATAGTAAAAACAAGATTAAATATTTCTAATGTATTTTATGTTCTTTGAGTTTCAAAGAATTAGGTTACAAAATAAAAACAAAATAAATATGTCCTTATTTTTATCCAATTATAAATTATTAAAATCATCATACAAATTAATTAGGGTTATAAAAATTTCAAAATAATTTATAAAATAAAAAAGGATTTAAATAAAAATATTAACATTGGTTACTTGTTTTATCATTGATAATAAAATCACATTAAAACAAAAATGTCATTTATTTTATTAACTGAAGATATGGTTTTATTTAATCAAAATTATTACATCAAAATATTTACATAAGTCCAGTAGTCAATTTTAAAAGAAACAGTCACCATAAGGCTCCAATTTCTAGAAATTAAAATAAAATTCAAAATTATTTCCAATGTTCAAGAATAAACATATAAATACATGTTTATGGTATTTCATACCTTTAAATCGGTTAGGATTAGAAAATATTTTCTCTAAAATCATCTGATGCTCAGATCTTGTGTCATTCTCCTAGCAATTTAATTCATCATTAATGTTTTTCCATGGTATGAATGATAACTTCATGGTGTAATCATTTTTTTAGACGGTCACCCAGTGGTGTTTCTCAGATTTGACATTAGTTTCCTAGGCTAGCTATGGAATTCTAGCCTTATTGAAATGTAATAATCTCAGTGTATTATTAAATAAAATACGGTTTTCTTCTTTTGGTGTCATTATTTGAATTCCAAAATATTAAAATATTGTAATTACACATGAAATAGGTTTGGTGTGTTACACTACATTATAAAAATTAATATATTTTTATTAATAATTATTTTTATTTTACATCTACAATGACTTCTCCACAAATTCCACATGTTAATCGATCTTTTGTTGTGTATAGGGTAAAACCCACATTATAAACTCAATGGTGTCCTCAATTTTTTGATCCAGGAACCTATTTAGATGCTATCGATAATTTTCCTGAAAACTGTTTCGCATTCTATTTTATATATTTTATATATTTTATACTTTTATTCTAAGCACCATTGGCCTCAGAATCACATGTCCTCTTAGCACAATGTCTCGAAATTAGTCTACACAATATCTATAAATAATTAATGGAAAATTTGAGAAATTATATTTATCCCACATAGGAAATTTATTTTTCTGAAAATCTAAAACAAGGAATACATAATGTTATGTGCGTACTAATCATGTATCTAAGCCTATCTTTAACATGTTCTCTCTTGGAGATTCTCAGGCTACCAGCAGACACACACTAAAAAATAAATCTCTAAAATAGGATCCTCTCCTACTAATAATAAATCTCTAGCGAGTGCTCAATAATTGTATCTCTATACTTAATGTCCAGATCACCCCATTTAATAACAAGTGATGGGTAATGAAGGTACCTCCATAGTTGAGACACATGTGTGACGTTGTGTACCCAATATAACTGTAGAGGTTGAGCTATGTGGTATGCCACCTAACTATCTCTACGCTCTATCTAGAATATACTAATGAACCTCAGATATATATTTCCAATCCCTCTAAACCTCTGTAATCCACATAAATGAGAAACCTATAGGAACACATGGTATCCTTCCTCAAACTCCAAAGGCCTTTATTGTCTATCCGCATAGGGATTCTGATGGATGTGTGGAGACCACATCCACTTCTATATTTTAACCTTCTTGATAGTTTTTACACCATCTATGGGACCACGAGTTCTAACTCTCCTAGGTAAAATGAGAAAAGTGTTTACCTGTAGGGTATCCCAATCAATGCCTCAAATGGTTTCATACTGTTGGTTGATTGGTAGCTATTTTTTTGTAAACAAACTCCACTAGTGTTAAGTGATCCTCCTAACAACAGACATAATCCATCATGTAATCACGTAATTTGTCCTTTACAACTAGGATGGTCTTCTCTGTCCGGCCATTATTTTGGGGGTGAAATGTTTTACTCAACCATAATTATGTACCATACACCTCCTTCAGTCTCTAGTCACCCAAATGGCATTGTGTCAGCTTGATGTACATCGTAATTCTATAACAATGTCCTTGGATATTACCTAACACTTCCATTCTAGGATATCAATATGTTGAGATGATCTCTATGAAAAATGGTACTCAATCTTCACTTGTTGACTAATAAAATATCTCGTGAACAATTCTTCAAATCCTTTCATCAGACATGGGCTCGAAAACTAACATCATAGGTTCTGGTTCTTCTTTTTCACATCTGGAATATACATTAAAGGATTTGTACTAAAATAACATTTATCCTTATAACACAGCATCCCTCGTACCATTGTGCATCCTTGAAAACGAATGGAAAGCTTCCCACCTTTAGAAATTTTATAATGATCATGTCTAAGTTATATTTGAGTACATAGGGTCTCATAGTTGACCACCGAATTTTTTCCACTTAGTCATGATGCAAAAGAAGATGTTCCATAATCATCAACTGGAGGTATGCTTCTCCATCTCCATTCTAATAGGATAACTACAATGAGGCCAACTGATCTGACACATCGTCCCAAAATTTTAAACAATATTTCTTATAGAGATAATCGTTAACCACGTTCCCCTTCCAGAGAGTATAGAAAATCATGATGTCGTAATCCTTTAGGTACTCTAGCCATCACTAATGTCTCAAGATATGATCTTTCAGAGAGATGATATATTTGAGACTCTTGTGATCATAATAGATGATAATGAACTCTCACCTAAGGTAGTGCCACAAAATAATTAGTGTTAAGACTACCACTGATAACTCATGATCATTATTAACATAGTTATTATCATGTGGTATTACCTCTTGTAAAACAGAAGAAATCACCACCTACTACTACATCAGAACACAACCAAGATCATTTCTTGATGCATCATAGAACACTACGCACTCGATTGCCTCAATTGTAAATTTCATGGTGGGAACTCTCATCAATTTCATTATCAACCATTGAAAATATTACTAAAACTCTCTATCTATATTTATGGATATCCCTTCATAGTCAAATATAACATTGGAATTTATACCCAATAGAAAGAAAATATGAATATCTGAAAATATACATCCATCCCATTGAAGCTCTGTACCTCCCTCACATTTTTGTTTAGTTCATAATAAAACACTAATGTTATCTTGGAGAGGTCCACTTACACTCCATCCTCTTAGATAACAGGTCTCAAAATGTTGACCTCCAATATTTGGAACTGATACTTTGAGGGAATTCTGTAATGTTTCTTACCTCGAAGTACATCTAGAACCATACTCCATTGATTTTTTTGCTCCTCCATAGATGTTGAGTACACAAGGATATCATCAATGAAGATGACCCTAATCTATCTAATAACGGTAAAAATATTCATTTCATGAGTCCTATAAACACTAATTAGAGATCCTCACACAAATAGGTTTCATAAAGTTCTCATACTAGCTGTAGTGGTATCTAAATTCCATCTTGAGTGTATCCACATCATATACTCAAAACTAGATATATCTTGACCAATGATTAACCATTAAGAATTGTTGATCCCTTATCAACTGAGAAAGGATGTCATTAATACAAGGTAGTGGATTCTTGTTCATCATGGTCTCTTGGTTCATGAATGAGTATTCTACACATAACCTCACACTCTCATCTACTTTCATTCCAAATAAAACCGGGGCTGCCTAGGTTGGAATGTTGGGTCATACAAATTCCTTCATCTACATATCCTCCAACTACACCCACAAATAGTAAAGCTCTTCGAGAGCTATCTGGTATGTAAGTGTAGATATCATTTCCATTCTGGGGAGTATATCAATACATATGTGTGTGTGTCTCAATGAGGAGGTAAACGTGGAACATTATCAGGGAATATTTCCTTATACTCTCCCACCACTACAGGAAGATGGATACTTATAAAACCAACTACACCAAGGATTCAGTTATACAACTGATGATTAATTGGTTTCACCCCCATATAAATGATTCTATCCAACATTGGCTGGTTTTCTGAATTACACAAAAAGGAAGACCTCATTCAGTCACTGCATACACACATCATCCTCCATCTAAAATATTAAATCATGGAATGATATGTGGAAGAAAAATCCATAACAAAGATGCATTCATAAATCCTCGTTTATACTATAATTATTCCCCAATAGAAATTGTCATCACAATGATTCAAGTCACATAATTAGAAAAAATGTGTGATCTCTTAGTCTTATCTAGTAAGAGTCTATAAGTGTAAGGGTCAATATAGGACATACTTTGAATCTCTAAGTCATATACATGATATGTGGATGGAAAATAATTAATATCACTTGTGTATATCAGATAGATCGCTAAGGTAGAGAAGGCATAAATTGTACATCAAATAATTCCAAGAGCCCTCAGATCATAAACTCTGCTTACCTAGAAATTTCCTTTCCCTTATCCTCCATCTCTCTAAGCCTTTCATGAACCACCTAGGGGTGGTGGTAACAAGAAAAATTTTCTACCACCTCCTTATTCCATATTAAATCCTCTTCCACATTAGATTCCCTAATGTCCTATCTTCTCCTACCATTTTTTCTATCTATAAAACCATAAAGATCTCTATGTTAGAAGTAAATAGGGTCATGAAATTTCATGAAAGGTGTCCCATTCTATAACATTAGTAGGAAAACCTAACTATGGGATGAATTTTCCCTCCTAGTGAGACTTAAACCATAAAAAATATATCTTGAGAACCCTTACTGATCCATCTAGCATGTCTAGGTCTCTATGATAATTATTGGCTCCCTCCTACTGAGGTCTATACTCTGGCTAGCCTTATAGAATTAATGATTTTTTTAAAAACTTTTCTTTAAAAATGGATCGAAAATTGAACAAGAATGCATGAAAAATATTAAAATACCGTTTTAATATGAACATATATTTTGAAAACCATTTTTCAAATACCATTGAAATCTTTTCAATGATGTATTGATAATCATAAATAATTTTAAAAACAATTTTCACTAAAAATAACATAATTAAATTGAATTTATAGAATATTTAAAAAAAATTTAAATTTAATAATAATAACTTTTTAATCCTTTCAATGATGTTTCAAGGGTATTTTAGTCATGATGGATGGTAAATCTGTATATGTGGAACACTCCCTTTTTATTGTAAAAGGTTATAAAAGTGTCTCTATAGGAAACTGACATGAAGATTAATTTTTTAAAACACTTATTTTTTTAAAAGTAAAAACATGTGAAAAAATTATTTTAGATATCAGAGGAAAAAAATATATTATTTTTGGAATCCTTTTAGAAAACATGTTTTGATAGAACACATATTTCATACCATATAGAGAGGTAATTTCAGACTTTTAAAAAACACTTTATTGAAATAAAGAGATTAGGAATTGTAAAATTACACTGATATAACATTAAAACTAGAGTTTATGAAATATATTGACATTTATCATGAGTTGGATCATAATATTTCATCATTTGGATCATAATCATAAACAATCTTGATAAATGATGTGATTGTAGCTAAAACCTGTGGACATCTTTGTTAACATTGAATCATAATACATGGAATGAATAAAATAAATTGAATCATATCATATTATGAAAATAATTATATTCATAATATAACATGTCAAATTCATTATATACACCTCATGGGAAACTATTGTTGCATACCATAGAATGTAAAATTGAGACAAAATTGCTTTACTGATTTGGTAACATTAACAAAATTTACCCCATTAAAGGAAGATCATAAAATGGATATGTAAATACCTATATATTTAATTATTATTATAACAAAATATATCCAATGTAAGTATAACCAACAAAAAAATAAATTATTGGTGAATATAGCATGAATCTCATGATAATAAAGAGTGAGATGAAATTTCCTTACCATGTGTCTTGAATATCATCATACACATTCAAGCCTATTAAATAATAAGAAATTTATTATATTAAATTTAAAACATAACAAAACTAACCATTCTACTACCATATATGATTTTATTATGACTTTATATTACCCATTTATTACCAATTTATTATTTCAATTATGCTTCTGTTAACATTCACTTTGTTTTTAACATGCGACTAAATTTTTAATATCTTTTGTAATTGAACAAATATAATGATTTATTGAATGAAAATGTGATTAAAGTATCATTTAAAATCATTATATTTTAATTAAAATAATATATATAATATAGAATCATGAAATGGAATAAAACAATAATTGAGACGAGTGGTCATATGTATGCATAAATGTTGTTTCTATTTAATTTTCATATTAAAAGAATGAATGAAAATGTCATATATGTATATATGTATATAATATCATTATGGTATCATTATTATGAGTTATAAATAATATAATTTCAATAAAAACATCCTTAATACATTCCATTTAGTATATTGTAACGTCTCTATTCCGGAAGCCACCTAGAGGCACCTCGTACCCGGTTAGTCACATGGCATCAAATGCATTTCCCCAAATGTTGGAGGCTGCTGAATAACAGTGGGCATGTTTGTGATAGTGGGGAAACTATTGACTCATTGGAAGAGTAACACATCAGAAGTAAAATAGATATACAATAATGGAAGTAGTATACATACCATAAAACAATAAACAACAGATGATTGAACGAATAAATTGTTGCACATATATAAAATGATGATTCCTGATACAAACGTCTAGGAAAGTATCCAAACATATCACAATGCTGAAATATAGTACTAAAACATGTACAATTGAAATTAGATAAACACCAGGAGCATCGCATGCTTCAGCTTGGTCCCATGCTCTCCTACTCCTCAGCAATCTTGTACCTGATGTTGAAGGGTGTTTGCCCTTACCTACACCTACAACAATATAATCTATTTGTCCCCAAATTCATTACCCAAAAATGATGTGAGATAAATTAATGTAGGAAACCACCCAAAGATATGTGCCTAAGAGTTTTTAATTATATATGGAATGTAACATGAAAAAGGAAGCAGTAAACAAGTATGTAATCAAAAGTAATAGTCATACAGTTTCTATTACAATCATTTACATTTAAGTATTTAATCAACTAAAGAAAAATTCCAGAAAACCTTTAGGTAGTTCTCATGGCCAAACCCCACTAGTTCACAATACAAGGAATGATATTACATAGAATCTATGAGGAGGAACTCATGGTCAATTCCTCATATATTCATGAGTGATTAAAGAATCTTTGAGGAAAAAATCATCACCAATTCCACATATAGTCTTTTAACTATAACCTATAGGTTATCTAAGGAATCACTCAACATAAATTGCTCATGTGGACTCGTAAAATACTATAGACACTATGATGTAGAAATTAACATCAATCCCCCATATGGTCTCACAATGTGATAATAATAACAGACACTCTTGGAATGCCCTCAATGTCAATGTCCCCTATAATCTCACTACACAAGGTTCCCGCAGCCCCATGTAAGTAATCGTGCAGAAAAGATAATCAGTAGCGAATGTAAACCTCTAAAACTACTTGTCTAGAGAATCTAAAATATATCATATCATGTTATATCATAATCACTTTATCCTACAAAAACCATGCATGGAAAGGAAACTTCCTAACCGGAAAACTACACCAATCTATCAAAACAAGAAAACATGGGAAATACATCCATATCATAACAAATAAAACACTATTCTAAACAATAAACCTCTATCCAATCTATCTAGGCATAACATGAAATAGTAGGTCTAATCACCATAAACATAGAATAACCCATTTTAGGGTATTGGGAACTTATGCATGTATAACTGAAAGAGTGGCTACGAAACACCACAAACCACCTACTTTGGTGTTGTAGGATCATTGTACATGATCCTTGAGCCTTGAATTACCCAAGAACACAGTGGATCTTGAAAAATTCTAAAAATGCTCAACCAAGGATAAATATTTAAAGAGGTGAAAATGGGACACGAGGCTCTAGAAGATGGAATAACTTATCTTGGCGATCCCAACACAATCGACGAAGGTCGATTCAGAGAAGATATGCTCGATCGGGGTCTTGGGGAAGAATCAGCGCCACAAGGATGCTCTTGGTGGAAGAAGGAGAAGATGAAGGTGCTTCTTCCAATGAGATGTGACCCCAGTCCATTTAATGAAAAAAATAATAAAAAAGAAAGTACACGACATGTACTTTTGATATACACGACCGGTACTTACAGTTACCGAGCCCTACATTCAGTTTCCTCAAACTCCCCACAATCGACCCTGTGCTCGGCCGTTACACGGCCGTCCACAGGGCCCATACATGGCTACCAGTGGTAACTGAGTACATGTCGTGTTCTTATGAAATTTCTAGAAAATTTCCTTTTTCATCAAAAATCAATAAAATGGAAAAATACCTGAAAAAATATATGGGTTCTTAGAAACTTCCCCATTAAAGAAATTCATCCCCAAATTTACCTAACAAGGCGGTATAGAAGAATAACCCTAAAACAACTCCGGCCACTGTGATCGTACATCAACCTCCCTCCCCCAGGTCTCGTCATGCACTCACCCATGTTGCCATATCACTATTACCAGAGGAATAAACTGGACGCTGAGAACCTTTGTAAATTCATCAACAATATTGAAAGGATGCTCCACTAATGAGGCGTCCACCACTTACTAAACCACATCGAGTTGGAAAATATGACATAGGTATGATATTTAATGTATAATTTGATAAACATAATCGACATCATGCATAGACCGGTACCTCTGAGGTAACAACAACCAATAGGCAACATGCCCAATTCACTCCCAAACCTTAAATGTGCCGACTTACCTCAACGAATGATTACCATATCTCTTTATCCTCTCATGTCCGAACATTGGTGTGACATGCATGAAAACATGATCACCAACCTCGAACTCTATAGGTCATCTCTGTCGATCAACATAATACTTCTGTTATGACTGTGCAGTAGCCATACTCTTCTGAATCAACTCTATCTTCTCGGTGGTCTCCTATAAAAGGTGTGGTCCTAGCATAGCTAAATCTCCTACCCCCATCCTATATAAGGGTGATTGGAAATGCCTACCGTACAAAACCTCGTAAGGTTCCATCTGATTAGTTGCATGAAAAGTATTATTGTAGAAAACCTCCACAAAAGTATGTGATTTTTCCATAACCCTCATAATCCAAAATCCATGCATGAAAAATATTCACAAGCACCAGAATCATATGCTTGGACTGGCCATCGGTTTGCGGTTGGTAAGTTGCACTCAAAAGAAAATGGGTACCCAAAGCTTTCTGAAGCCCCTGCCAGACCTATGAAGTAAAACACACATCCATGTCTAAAACAATGGAGTGTGGAACTCCTTGTAAATGTACAATCTCTAAGATTTACAACCTTCCAATCTCATCAAAACTGACGGTCTCCTTGATCAAAGAGGAGTGATATACCTTCGTGATTCAGTCAATGAATACACAAACCTCATCATACCCTAGAGGAGATCATGGAAACCCTATCCAGAAACTAATCGCGACATCATTCCACTTCCACTCGGGAATCGGTAACTACTGAAAAAGCCACACTGGTTGTTGATGCCCTTCAAGCACCTGTAGATAGGTTGAACACCTAGTGATGAAACCAAAAACATATCTCCTCATACCTGGCCACAAATACTAACAGTGTAAATCAAGATACATTTTCGTGACACCACGATGAACTACCCCAACTGAGGAATGAAAGTACCACATAATCTCCTTGTGTATGTCTGCTGGTAGCCACACACATCCCTGGAGAAGCAAGATCTCATCCTCCCCTATGGTCCATCCAAGAATAGGGTCTTCTCCCGACAAGATTTAACATTGTACAAGGCCTTCGGAATAAGATAGCTACCACAATAGTACTCTATCAAGAAGTGTAGAGTTAATAGTTATAAAAAATTTAATTTCTACCCCTTTCTGTCGTGAACCTCCAAATTCTTCTCAGAGAATAGAGCCATAATCATCCACTCATTGTGGCCTCCTGCACAGCCTGTATCTAAGTCCTCATGCTTAATGCATCCACAAATGAATTTTCATTTCTAGGCATATAGCCATGTTCAATGTCAATGGACCAAAGATACTCTACCCACATTTGCAATCTCAAATTTATGACACACTGAGTGAAGAGGTACTTGAGTCTTTTTTGGTCAGTGAAAACCACCAATTGTTATCCCAGAGGATAATGTCTCTGAAAGCATAAAGCATGAACATCTATAGCTAACTCGAGATCATGCGTTGTGTAACTCCACTCATGTGGCCTAAACTATCGACACCCAAATGCAATGAATCCTTCCATTTTTCATAATAATAACACCAATCCCGATAGTTGAAGCTTCATAGTAAAATGTATAGATCTTTCCCGTCTCTCTAAATACTAGTATTAGTGCTTATGTCAACCTCCCTTTCATCTCCTAAAAGGCTTACTCACATGATTATTACCAAATGTACATTGTACCCTTCTTAGTCAGGCCCATCAACAGTGAGACTAAACATGAAAAGTCTTGTATGAAACATCTGTAGTATCCAAGAACCCCTAGAAAACTCCCGCGTCAAAGACATTCTTCTACTGCACCCAGGAAACTACTGGTATCACATTCTCAGGGTCTATTGATACACCAATTTGTGAGAAAAAATAATCCCAGATGTGAAACTGATTTATCCAAAAAGTGGAATTTCATTATCATAGTATATAACTGATGCTCTCTCAATGTACTAAAAACGATCTCAAGATGTGTAGCATGGTCGTGTATAGTATGTGAGTACACCATTATATCATCCATGAATACTACCATGAAAGAATCCATGTATGGATGGAATAATAGGTTCATCATTTCAATGAAGACTGTAGGATTGTTCACGAGACTGAATGGCATAACCACATACTTTTATAGACAATACCCACTTCATAATGCAATAAGTGGTACATTTAATGGTCAAATTCACAACTAATGTTAACCGGATCTCAATTAAATCTTCTAAAACACCCGGGATCCTAGAATCTAATAAAAGAGATCGTCAATTGATGGAAAGGGGTAATATTTTTTGACCGTCAAGTAGTTCAACATCCAATAATCCACAAAAAGAATGAGGGTAATGGTCTGCCTTCATTGAAAATAGGATAGGAGAACTCTAAGGTAATGTACTGGGTCAATTAAAACCCTTTTTCTGCATCTCCTCAAACTACTTTTTGAGCTCCTTCAACTCTGGTGTATCTTACCTTTAAGGAGGAAGGTACAATGGTGTCTCACCTAAAAAATGCTCAATAGAATAGTCTAGTTCATGCTCAAAAGGAAAAACTAGAATGTCCTCTGGAAAGACATCCCCGAAATGATTCACCACTAGAGGAAAGTCCATCTGGGATGTCCCATGGTCATCCAGATATAGACTACCAATCTGGGTTGTAACTCCTCTAGACCCATGAAGCATGGGTCCTACTTTGCTCATCTGGACATCCCATTTTCCCTTATGAAGAAACGATCCACCCTCTAGTGACTTGAAACTCACCCTACTGCGATAGCAATTGCCAGCAGCCTGGAAGAAACTGACCAGTCCATTCTAAGAATGAAATCATAGAATTTCATCTCTAAGACATAGAGGTCCCACAAGAAGTGACACCCACCAACCTCTGTAGGGAACTCATAGAACTAAAATACACTTACCCTTATCATCCCCAATAGAGTTCCTAAAAACTAGATATCAAAAGAAGAAGATATATAGAGACCAAGGATCTCCACAATAGAAACTAATATAAAGGTATGAGAATCCACTATATGTAACATCCCAAGTAAGTAATGAATAATAGATATTTTTATCTATTTCTATTAATGATTAATATAGTGTTTTATAGGCTTAAAATGAAAATAAATACAATCTTATGCATGGAATACACTAATATTCTTAAAAGAATGTTTTAGTGCCTTTTGATGGAAAACAATTTTTAAATCTATCTTTTGATAATTTTATAAGCTATGTTTTTCAAAATAAACTTATTCTTTATGATTGGGACATCAAAATTTACTTTGTGTAAATTTTTTGGTATTTTTCAGACAATGTTCATTTTTTAATGAATAGTGAAAATTACTGCATTTTACATCAAAACTGATTTTTAATCTAATTTATTTATACTATTAGATTATATTTTGAATAGGTTTTGAAGTTAAATTAGAATATATTTTTACCATTTAATCCAATGGTGGTTATTGGAATCAATTTCACTTTGAAATTGGACTTAAACTGGTGTCAATCTTTTGATACTTATTATTTCATAAAAACACGCTATTTGTCATGACAGCAGAAATTAATTATTAAATTAATTAATGTGACTTATATGTTTTGAATTTTTTAAAATAGACTTCATTTTTGATTTCGGAATATCAAATATAGCTTAGGGTGAATTTTTGGTATTTTTTCTGAAAAACTTCAATTTTTGATGAATAGTGAAACCACTAAGTGGTACTTATAAAAACTGATTTTTCGTTTAAATGAAATTTTACCACTTCTGTGTTTTGAATTTCAAAAATATGACATAAATGGTTGTCATTAAGAAGTAATATATGTTTCAATGAGATTAAAATAATTTTTTGGTGAATAGTAACTTTTATGTTCTTAATCGCGATTAGTGGTAATTAGTGTAGTTTAAGGTAAAAATAATGTTTTAATAAAATGAGATGAGCTTGACACATGTCCTACCCTCATTAGATGTGTCATGGCCGACCAAAAAAATCCATGGGTCAACTTGGGGACCCTATGGAGCCACATTGGTTGGGAAATGACTTAAATAACTTTTTATTTAATGTAAAAGTAAAAATGACACAAAGATGAGTTGTTTTACTAAACAAAAATTTACATGGGGTTATAAAGATAAGATATTTGATTATAAAAATTCATTAGAAATCTAAACAAATTTAATACATCATTGTAATTTTTTTAAATTTTTAGACTTTAAATAAATTAAATTATTTATGACATCATGATGATGCAGCGATGACCTCATTATTTAACGATTTAAGTAAAAGGGAATGATAATATAAAATCTAAGAACTACACATGGAAAAAACCTATTGGATGGGTGGATTTCGAACCCATATCACCATATCCTAGAAACACATCAATGTGGGACCTCTTAAATCCGAATACCATTTTAAAATAAAGTGACTTTTCTTTACCATCCAAGAGTGCCCCTCCTCTCCTCTTATAAAAGGCCCCCACCTCTACCTCCATACCCACACTCCCAAAGCCTTTGGCTCAGCCAACCCCTGCCCATTTTTTTTCTCTCCACATCCCTCTCTTACTCCTTGAAGCCTCACTTTGGGCAGAAGTCTTCCCATGGAATCCTTTGAGCTCAAATCTAAGAGAGGTACCCGATTTAAAGTTAATGTCTTCTTTTGAGTCCATTTGTTTGATTTTTATTCTCCAACCCCCTAAACTATTTTTATTCATTTCTTTTGTAACAACTGCAGTGTCCTCAATATACTAGTATGTTTTTATAAGAAGGATTCGAGCTACACTTACACACACCTACATCTAATGGTTAAAGGACATACTGTTTCCGTGGATGGTGAATTTATGCCTCCCGAAACGATGATTGTTCAACATTATTTTAACACCTTCAAAGGTGGCCATTAAGATGACACTATATTTATATATGATATATAATATGATTATGTTTTCCTTAAGCTTCTGTATTTTTCATTTTGGAGATACCTTTATGGTTTCCATTATGGGTAAACGCGATATCTTCATTTAAGGAAGTGCAGACTACCGCCCCCACAAAGTGATTTGATTCGTTAAATACCATATGTGGGACGTATAAAGGATGGAACTATGATATTATATATGATATAATACTGGAATTATAATATACCTTTATATAATTATGATTCCATTCTATAAAATACGAAATATAAATGAAAGTAGCGTTCATGTGTACGTACGGCTTACCGTCTCCATGAACGGTGCATTTCATTTCTTACCTTAAATGAATAGGTAATATTATAAATGCATTCATGTACTGGATATATATGACATATATGATATATAAATCATGAATACCATTCTGGATATAATGGATACATGAACAACTTGTAATTATAAAGGGATTATTTTTTGACTCAAGTACCAATGAACGTTAAAACGACCGTTATTAACTTAAATAATTACATAGTGTTAATGACATGGAAATAAGTGATATAAAAGGAATAATGAACTTGAAAAAGGTTCATGAATAATTATAAATTAACAAAAGTTTATTATTTAGGAGATTAAAGAACGACCGTGTCAAGTCGGACCCGAGGTATGGGACATCGTCTCAATCTTCTTTCATTGAGGCATATTTTGTTTTATACACAACCTTCTTTTATATGGTGTATAAACCCCTATGACTTTTATGTTTATCCAAAAGTAATCTTATTTATATGAAGCGTTTTACTAAATGACAAAAGGGAATTTTTTTGTCGTACGTATGCGGCGACAACGACTTCTCCGCCGCCGTGACCGTTATTTGAGTTTCGGCTTCCTCTACAAGCCATACCTTCTTTTTAAACGAAAATTACATACCATTTTTTAATTTTCGTTTATTTTGGTATTGAAAATGGGTTTCATAATGTTTTTATATCAATGTGTTGTATTGATATCTTGTGATTGAAAGGTGGAAATGTAATGTTTCCTTTATGCATGTTTTATGTGATATGATTATGTTGAGGTTCTTGGGCATTATTATGAACATGGGTGGTTCTGTGATAAACTAAGGGCGGGTGAGCCCGATATAGCTCTCCAATGCATTGGGTAACGTGAAGGAGTGTAACATTAAGGTTTATCTGAAGAGATTTATGGAATATACTGTGATGGGTATTCCAAACGTAAGCAAGAGGGTTACTCCCTACGTAAGAATGTTATGAATGCCTCAAGTTACCTTTATGTCTTATGATTTCTATGATTTATTCATGATTTGATGAGGTATGTTAATGTTCTTATGTTTTATGGGTAAATTATGATTTCATTCTTATGTATATATGTACCCATGTTTCCTTTCCTTATATTTTTATATCCCTTACTAATCTTTTTATGCTCATCCCAAGTTTTTTTGAAATTTTTTTCATAGGTCAGGGGAAAGGTACATGATATGATGATAGTGTCAAGGAAGTGTCAAGAAAGAATCCATGTTTTATTTTAAATATGTTTCCATTGATGGGAAAGAAGAATACTATCTTTAGGTAACCACTTTGTTTATATGTGGAATGTAATGCAAGTTTTATGATCTAATTCTCTAAAACTCTAAACCCGAAAAAATCCTCAATGTGTAATCTTTTAATAACTCAAGATTAAGTAAGTTTTAATGCTGGGGCCTTATAGTTGGTATCATAGGTCGGTTGAGATAACATTAGGAGTTAGAATTATATCAAATAATTATCCAAAAATATTTTTTTTATGGTCAATTTGAAGTGATATAGTATTTGAAGATTACCATGTTGCTTCATCTAAGACGTGTTTGTTCATAATGGTTTTCCGCAGAGGAAACAGGGAAGTAGTGCCAAGAAGGCTTACAGAAAGAAATAACTTTCCGAATCATCATACTGATATGGTCGGAATTGGAACTGAACAGTTTGTTGCAGTAATGGCGCAATTTACTCAAGCGATAAATGGCGGTGGTATCCATGCACGAGACTAGCCAGATCAACCGCAGAGGAACATGTTAGTGGTTGAACATTTCATGAGGCAACATCCCCCATCATTCAGAGGATCATCTGACGATGTGTTAGGTGAATGGTGGATTAAAGCACTGGAGAAGATTTTTGATGGCCTGGGGTGTTCAGACAATCAAAAGGTTAGTCTTGCTATTTACCGTTTGGAGGGTGAAGCAGATGAGTGGTGGTCGATGGATAAAAATATCAGGGACGCTGATGAGATTGATGCACTTGACTGGGATGAATTCAAAGGTATGTTTCTTGAGAAGTATTTTCCTAAGGCTGTTTGACTTAGGATGGAAAAGCAATTCTTTGAATTGAGGAAAGAGGAAGACTTGTGGCTGCCTATGAAAAAAGGTTCACTCGATTGGAAAGGTATGCTCCAAATTTTATCTGAGACATTGATAGTAAAATCAATCATTTTTACTCAGGATTAATGCCAAAATATCGAAGGGTGTTAGATTCTCGTGAGTTTAAAAGTTATGAAAAGATTGTTCGATGTGCTGAGAAGGTGGAAATGGAGTTTGTCGATGATCAAGTGTCTATAAAAACCAACATAAGATGAGACCGAGGTGGTAGGAGAAAGGTAAGAATTCTTCAAAAAAGTCTGACGGTAAGAAAACTAAGTTTCCAGTTTGTGATAAATGTCGCAAAAGGCATGCTGGGGAATGTCTTCTAAATTATGGAAAGTACTACTGATGTGGTAAGATCGGACATAAGGCTCGTGATTGCACGGGAAAAGATCATGGTGATGGTAAGACCAAATTTTATTTACAGTTAGTGAAATGTTATAAGTTCAATGAGATGGGTCACTTTGCAAACGAGTGTCCGACAAAGATCTTGAGTAATGGGAAGCAGTTAGACTACAAGAAGAAATGGGTGGTAAAATCCATTGCAACTACTTCAGCAGATATTGGTCCATCAAATGAAGTTGTATCAAGTACTTTGTTTGTTTTTTAAGATTATGCATGTGTGTTGTTTGATTCGGGGTCTACACATTCTTTCATCTATGAAACCTTTTCTAGTAAAATGGGAATACCATCTCAATAAATGACTCCTGAAATTTTGTTAAAAACACCTGGGGGAAATGTTGAGGCAAAAAAAATTTATAAGAATCTTCCTATCCTTATCTGTGGAAAGAACCAACTTGCAAACCTTATTGTTCTACCTCTAGTAGAGTTTGATGTTATCCTGGGTATGGATTGGCTCTCTATTTACCATGCTATGATTGACTGTAGAGCTGAAGAAGTTTCTTTTCAGAATGACTTTCAGTTTGATTACAAGAATGAACCCTTACTATTGATAACTTATCAAGAGGAGAAGAAACATGAAAAAGATGATAATGAATGCTACCTTGCACACATCATTGAAAATATAGGAACTGTTCAGATTAATGATGTGCCAGTGGTAAATGAGTATCCTGATGTCTTTCCTGATGAGTTTCCTGGAATAATACCAGATCAAGAAGTTGAGTTTACTGTTGACTTAGTTCATGATGCTAAGCCAATATTAAAACCCCCTTATCGAATGGCTCAAATTGATCTTTTAGAGTTGAAGGAGAAATTGCAAGATTTATTAGAGAAAGGTTTCATTCGACCTAGAACGTCACCATGGGTTGCTCCTGTTTTATTTTTTAAAAAGAAAGATTTCTCAATGAGACTTTACATTGATTATACAGCCTTGAATAACATCACTGTTAAGAACAAATATCCTTTGCCTCATATCGATGATTTGTTTTATCAGCTCCAGGGAGCTCAGTTTATTTCAAAGATTGACCTGAGATCGGGGTACCATCAGCTGAAGGTAAAGGAAGTAGATATTCCGAAGACCTCGTTCTGTACAGATATGGCCATTATGAATTTTTATTAATGCCTTTTGGGCTAACCAATGAACCTGCTGTATTCATGGACTTAATGAATAGAATTTCCATGAGTTCTTGGATAAGTTTGTGGTGGTATTCATTGATGATATTTTGATGTTTTCTAAAAGTAAATAGGAGCATGATAGACATTTAAGGGTTATCTTGCAAACCTTAAAAGAAAAGAAACTGTATGGAAAATTCAGCAAGTGTGAGTTTTGGTTGCAACAAATTTCTTTCCTTGGTCATATTGTTTCTAAAGATGGGATAACTGTTGATCCTGCAAAAACAAAGGTTGGTAAAGAATGGCCAAGACCCACAAATGCAATAGAGATTTGTAGTTTCCTTGGTTTGGTAGGCTATTACCGAAGGTTTAGTAGAAATTTTTCACGGTTATCTATTCCAATGACTAAGCTAACTCGGAAGGGTGTTATGTTTTTCTGGAAAAAAGAATGTGATGATTGTTTTCAAGAATTGAAAAGAATATTGGTGAATGCTCCAGTTTTGGCACTACCTTCCAGGAATGGTGAGTTTGTTATATACAGTGATGCTTCATTGAAAGGACTTGGTTGCGTCCTAATGCATAATGATCAGGTAATTGCTTATGCTTCACGACAGTTGAAAACTCATGATGTAAAATACCCTACACATGATTTGAAATTAGCTGCTGTTGATTTCGCTTTAAAAATTTGGAGGCATCATTTGTATGGAGTAAAGTGTGAAATATATACTGATCACAAAAGTTTAAAATATATATTCACTCAGAAAGAGTTAAACATGAGACAGAGGAGATGGCTGGAATTAATCAAGGATTATGATTGTACAATTCATTACCATACAGGAAATGAAAATAAAGTGGCTGATGCTTTGAGTCAAAAAAGTAATGCTTCATTAGCAATGTTGCATTTGGAACGTGATCCTTTGGTTAAGGATTTGATGAACACTGGCATATAAGTTGTTGGTGCAGGAAGTTCTTCTGTTTTGTTTCAAGTATCAGTGAGATCATCTCTATCAGATAGAATCAAGAAAGCACAGAAGCAAGACAGTGAGTTGCAGAAAAAGGAAGAGCTAGTTCAGAAATGTAAGTTCCCTGAATTCAACGTTGACAATGTTTGCGTTTTGAGATATGGGAAGAGATTGTGTGTGCCTTGTGATTCACAATTGAAGAGAGAGTTGTTATGAGAAGCTCATAGTTCTCCGTTTTCAGTTCATCCTGGCAGTACTAAGATGTACATAGATCTGCAGGAGTATTACTGGTGGGATGGAATGAAAACAGATATTGCTGATTTTACTGTGAAGTGTCTGACATGTCAATAGGTTAAATTAGAGTGGAAGTTACCGAATGGGATGCTTCAGCCTTTACCAGTGCCAGAGTGGAAATGGGAGAATATATCCATGGACTTTGTTGTGGGATTACTGAAGAAATATCGAGGTAATAATGCAATCTGGGTTATTGTTTATCGCTTGACTAAATCTGCTCATTTCCTTGCTATACGAGATACTTTTTCCCTAGATCAACTTTCCCGTTTGTGTCTGAAAAATATAGTCAGGTTACATGGAGTTTCCCTCTCCATTGTATCTGATCGTGATCCCAGGTTCACTTCAAATTTTTGGAAAGGCCTTCAGAAGTCGATGGATACTGAATTAAATTTTAGTACAGCTTTTCATCCTCAATCAGATGGGTAGTCAGAACGAACAATTCCGACATTTGAGGATATGCTACGTTCTTTCCCTATGGATTATCAGGGAAGTTGGGACCAACATCTTTCTTTGGTTGAATTTTCATATAATAACGGTTTTCATTCCAGAATACAGATGGCACCATTTCAGGCATTATATGGGAAGCGGTGTCGAACTCCAGCTTTCTGGGATGAAGTGGGTGAAAGGAAGTTGATGGGACCAGAATTGGTAGAAGAGATGACAGAAAAAGTTCAGCGGATTCAGAAGCACATGAGAACAGCTCAGAGCAGGCAGAAGAGTTATGCAGATAACAGGAGGAAGGATCAATCATTCGAGGTAGGTGATCATGTTTTTCTCAAGGTTTCTCCTTGGAAAAGTGTGATGAGATTTGGTAAGAATGGAAAGCTGAGTCCAAGGTTTATTGGACCTTATTAAATTCTGGAGAGAGTTGGATTAGTTGCATACTGGGTGGCGTTACCTCCGATTTTATCTCAGGTACACAATGTTTTTCACGTTTCGATGTTGAGAAAGTATATGCCAGATCCATCTCATGTTTTGAGTCCAGAGGTAGTTCAACTGGAAGAGAACCTATCTTATGAGGAACAACCAGTCCAGATTCTTGACCACAGGGAGAAAGTGTTATGGAATAAGATGATTCATCAGGTAAAGGTTTTTTGGAAAAACCACATGATTGAAGAGGCAACATGGGAATCTGAAAATGCAATGAGGGATAAATACCCACATTTATTCGATAAGTAAATAAATTACGGGGACACAATTTTCAAAAGGGGGGAAGGATGTAACATCCCAAGTATGTAATGAATAATTGATATTTTTATCTAGTTCTATTAATGATTAAGATAGTGTTTTAGAGGCTTAAAATGAAAATAAATACAATCTTATGCATGGAATACACTAATATTCATAAAAGATTGTTTTACTGGCTTTTGATGGCGAACCATTTTTAAATCTATCTATTGACAATTTTATAAGCTATGTTTTTAAAAATAAACTTATTCTTTATGATTGGGACATCAAAATTTACTTTGTGTGAATTTTTGGTATTTTTCAGACAATGTTCATTTTTTAATGAATAGTGAAAAATACTGCATTTTACATCAATACTGCTTTTTAATCTAATTTATTTATATGAATAGATTATATATTGAATTTGTTTTGAAGTGAAGTTAGAATATATTTCTACCATTTAATCCAATGGTGGTCATTGGAATCAATTTCACTATAAAATTGGACTTAAACTGGTGTCAATCTTTTGATAATTATTGTTTCATAAAAACACGCTATTTGTCATGACAACGGGAATTAATTATTAAATTAATTAATGTGACGTATATGTTTTGAATTTTGTAAAATAGACTTCATTTTTTAATTCGGAATATCAAATATACCTTAGAGTGAATTTTTGATATTTTTCTGAAAAACTTTAATTTTTGATGAATAGTGAAACCACTAAGTGTTACTTAAAAAAAACTGATTTTTCGTTTAAATGAAAATTTACCACTTCTGTGTTTTGAATTTCAAAAATCCGACATACATGGTTGTCATTAAGAAGTAAAATGTGGTTCAATGAGATTAAAATAATTTTTTGGGTGAATAGTAACTTTTAAGTTCTTACTCGCCATTAGAGGTAATTAGTGTAGTTTAAGGTTAAAATAATGCATTAAAAAATAATATGAGCTTGACAGATGTCCTAACCTCATTGGATGTGTCATGGACGACCAAGAAAATCCATGTGTCAACTTGGGGACCCCATGGAGCCACTTTGGTTGGGAAATGACATAAATAACTTTTTATTTAATGTAAAAGTAAAAATGACACCAACATGAGATGTTTTACTAAAACAATTTTTTCATGGGGTTATAAAGATACTATTTTTGATTATAAATAGTCATTGGAAAGATAAAAAGATTTCCTACATCATAGTATTTTTTTTAATTTTTAGACTTTAAATAAGTTAAATTATATATGACATCATGATGATGGAGCGATGACCTCATTATTTAACGATTTAAATAAAAGGGAATGATAATATAAAATATAATAACTACACATGGCAAAAACCTATTTGATGGGTGGATTTAGAACCATTATCACCTTATCCTCGGAACAAATCAATGTGGGACATCTTAAATCCGAATACCATTTTGAAATAAAGTGACTTTTCTTTACCTTCCAAGAGTGCCCCTCCTCTCCTCTTATAAAAGGCCCCCACCTCTACCTCTTTACCCACACTTCCAAAGCCTTTATCTCGGCCAACCCCTGCCCATTTTGGCTCTCCACAACCCTATCTTACTCCTTGAATCCTCACTTTGGGCAGAAGTCTCCCCAAGGAAGCCTTTGAGCTCAAATCTAAGAGAGTTACCCGATTTTAAGGTAATGTCTTCATTTGATCCCTTTTGTTTGATTTTGCTTCTCCAACCCTCTAAAATATTTTTATTCATTTATTTTGTAACAACTCTAGTATCCCAAATATACTATGATGTTTTTATAATAAGGATTCTAGCTAAACTTACACACTCCTACATCTAATGGTTAAAGGACATAATGTTTCCGTGGATGGTGAATTTATGCCTCCGGAAACGATGATTGTTCAACATTCTATTAACACCTTCAAAGGTGGCCATTAAGATGTCACTATATTTATATATGATATATAATATGTTTATGTTTTCCTTAAGCATCTTTATTTTTCATTTTTGGCATACCTTTATGGTTTCCATTATGGGTAACGCGATATCTTCATTTAAGGAAGTGCAGACAACCACCCCCTCAAAGTTATTTGATTCGTTAAATACCAATTGTGGGACGTATAAATAATGGAACTATGATATTATATATGATATTATACTGGAATTATAATATAACTTTATATCATTATGATTCCATTATATAAAATACGAAATAGAAGTGAAAGTGGCGTTCTTGCGTACGTACGGCTTACCGTCTCCATGAACGGTGCATTTCATTTCTTACATCTAAATGATTATGTAATATTATAAATGCATGCATGTACTGGATATATATGACATATATGATATCTACATCATGAATACCATTCTGGATATAATGGATACGTGAACAACTTGTAATTATAAAGGGCTTATTTTTTGACTCAAGTACCAATGATCGTTAAAACGACCGTTATTAACTTAAATAGTTACATAGTGTTCATGAAATGGAAATAAGTGATATAAAATGAATAATGAACTTGAAAAAGGTTCTTGAATAAGTATAAATTAACTCGAGTTTATTATTCAGGAGATTAAAGAACGACTGAGTCAAGTCGGACCCAAGGTATAGGACTTCGTCTCAATCTCCTTTCCCTGAGGAATATTTTTTTTTATACACAACCTTCTTTTATATGGTGTATACACCCATTTGACTTTTACGTTTCTCCAAAAGGAATCTTTTTTATATGAAGTGTTTTACTAAAATAAAAAAGGGAATGATTTTGTTGTACGTATGCAGCGACAATGACTTCTCTGCCGCCATGACCGTTATTTGAGTTTAGTCTTCCTCTACAAGCAATACCATCTTTTTAAAAGAAAAATAAATACCATGTTTTAATTTTCTTTTATTTTGGTATTGAAAATGGTTTTCATAATGTTTTTATATAAATGTGTTGTATTTATATCTTGTGATTGAAAGGTAGAAATGTTATGTTTCCTTTATGCATGTTTTATGTGATATGATTATGTTTAGGTTCTTGGGAATTATTATGAAGACGAGTGGTTTCGTGATAAATTAAGGGTGGGTGATCCCGATATAGCTCTCCAATGCATTGGGTACCGCGAAGGAGTGTAACGTTAAGGTTTCTTCGAAGAGATTTAGGGAATATACTGTGATGGGTATTCCAAACGTAACCAAGAGGGTTACTCCCTACGTAAGAATGTTATGAATGCCTCAAGTTACCTTTATGTCTTATGATTTCTATGATTTAATCTTGATTTTATGGGGTATGTTAAAGTGCTTATGTTTTATGGGTAAATTATGATTTCATTCGTATGTATATATGTACCCATGTTTCCTTTCCATATATTTTTATATCCCTTACTGTGCTTTTTATGCTCATACCATGTTTTTTTGAAATGTTTTTCACAGGTCAAGGGAAAGGTACATGATATAATGATAGTGTCAAGGAAGTGTCAAGAAAGAATCCATGTTTTGTTTTAAATATGTTTCCATTTATGGGAAAGAAGAATACTATCTTTATGTAACCACTTTGTTTATATGTGGAATGTAATGAAAGTTTTATGATCTAATTCTCTAAAACTCTAAACCCGAAAAGATCCTCAATGTGTAATCTTCTAATAACTCAAGATTAAGTAAGGTTTAAGGCTGGGACCTTATACTATATCAAAAAGAGCATAAGATAAAACTAAGTCAACTGGAATGGTACATTAAACTGTAGAGGGTTCAGGATCATTCTCCTATTGGTTCTGCTCCACTACAAAAGTTTGGCCTACACCACGACCCAATGACCCTACCTTCCCACTCTGAGTTGATCATCCTAGTTGTCGTTGAAAGCATAGAGACCGACTAAAATTCCCATGACCACCATGTCGGCTCGAACGATCGGAAGAACATCTATTCCCCGGTTGTTGAGAAACTAGTGTTGCTGCTGATGGATGAGGAGTCATATAAGAACCCCTATCACTAGCTATAGTTGAGAAGATCTAATAGAAGCGTTGAAGATGGCCCATCTTGCCGCATGATCTACACTCCACTGGGTCTCTAGGGAAATTTGGCCTCATATTATAAAACTTTCCACACTTGTAGCAAACCATATGGCTACCTTATGGTGCATCCCGCCTACTCGGATCTCCATGTGTAGTCTCCCTACATCACATCCTGCTATCGGTAGGAGAGTCACTAACACTGGATTCTTAACCTCTATGACCCACAGCTCTAGAATTCCTCTTATTATGCTCCATAATCAGTGCCCAGTTGTCTATAGATGTGATGGAAGTCATCCTAAAGATTTTCACTATAGATCATATATCCTTCCTGATACCATCCTAAAACATCCATGCAAGGAACAATCCGTCTCCACCTAGAAAAGTTTTAATGATTTACATCTCTATGAAGCAAAGAGAATACTCCATGACTAAAAGAGTACCCTGATATAGACTCATGAACTCTTGGGGTTGATCGGCCCTCATGGTCTCTATGTTGAAGTAGTCATTTAAGGCATGCTAGAACTCATCCCATGCCATGACCTGCTGGCATCCCGCCTGGTAGATCACATCCCACCATCTCTTGGTGGAATCCCAAAGCATATTAGTAGCGATATTGAACCTCCTCTATGGAGGAATCTCTCAAATCTCGAAGATTGTCAGCATGGATTCTTACCCTGACTCAGTAGCAATGGGTCAACCATCCAATGATAAGGTGGGAGGATGCTCCTGTTGAATGACCCGCATCAATTCCATCATCGACAGGGTAGGATGAAGTGCTTCCTAAAAGGTTTGGATCATCCTCATAAAGCTCTCTATGAACTGTAAATTTGTACCTGTGTCTGAAATTACGACTGGTACCAAGACTGCAACAATTGGAGGATCTACTGGTAGTCCCTAATCAACCAAATCCATTGTCTGATGTCTGCCCTGTAAGTGGCGGGCAACCGAACGACTTCTCGGGGGCATGACTCTGCAAGATCAAGCTCACACCATAAATCATGATTAACAGGGATTGAAAACTATAAGGGAAATAAGGTAATAAGATAAATAAATCATTCATGTTTTCCAAAGCATGGATACATGGCGTTTAAAATGGCTATATGGCATGTTCCATTAATAATTTACATGTGCATAAAAATCTACGATAAAAGGTCATGCAACACCCCATACACATGACATTATGTCCTAACACATGACATGAAATTGAATACCCTTCCCTTGCATGAGTTATCATACACAGATAAGCCACATGGTTCTCTTAGATAAAGAATACACATCGTGTTAGTGCTAGAAATGACATGTACTATATGACCCGTGTTTTTAGTCACACGGCCTGTAACACGGCTCACTCTACACTGCGTGTTCTAGATGGACATGGTGTGTACTACGTAGGTTTCAACTCCCCGTGTGTCAGTCACATTGGTGATCACACGATTAACAACACCTGACGCGTTTATGCCAGACACAACATGTACAAGAAGGATTTCAACGAACAGTGTTGTTCTCCACACAGCCGAATACACGTGTTACACTACAAGGATTCTTCAAGCTTGAAACGACATGTATAACTTATGTTTTATCCATTCGTTCCATCTGTCACACGGGTAGACCCCAGGTCTTCAAAAAACGTCATGTACATTCAGTACACAGCGTGTAAGCCCAATGATTTCCCAACCCCATGTCTCTGTACACACAGTCAGTGACATAGTTAGTGATTACACGACGTGTACAAACAACACACGGCATGTGCTTAATAGAAACAGTATCTTCCATAAAACAAGGACACATGGCGTGTATTCGTCATTACACGCCATGTATTCTATGTTTTTCTGGATAGTAAGCCTAAAAAACTACTATGAAACCCAGAAAACACTTAGACGATCATTAAGGTGCCAAATTACAATCTGTGAGGGCCCATACTCCCCTATAATCAAAGCATGGCATCTTACACATGTCATATATAATGGGAAATCAAGGCAATGATCCAAGAAATTCCAATCCATGAGTTCCCATAACACCTCAAGAACTATCGTTTGGAGTTCATTCAAAATTAAACTTACGCAACATGATACCATATCCAACAAAAAGTATTTTATGAAGGAATATATGAAAAAACCATGCATATATTGCACAAAATATATCACAACAACATACAATTTCTAATTCACCATAAATGGCATGGCAAGATTGCATTACATGTGATTTTTAGCAGGTGCCTATATAATTATTAGATGGAATACCATCATCTCATCGGGTTGGAATAGAAATAGATCCTCAATAATATCATCAATAACATCAAAAATAACAGAACCAAACATGTGAATCACCCAATGGTGAAATCAAATCAACTGAAAAATTAAAAAACTGGAATAATTCCAATATATGAGGTAGATTGGCTTTTCCCTATACATGAGTTAGCTACACCCGGACACAACTCATTAACAAGTACCTATTCCTTCATATCCCTAGATATAGACTCCAAAATGTAATTCAAGAAGAAAAGAATTTCTATACTACCACTTTGTAACGTCTAGAGTTTTTTATGGAACATGAGTTGTCTCGGGAGTTCAGATGAGTTTTAGGAGTGTTAGGATACATGAAATATATTTTACGAAGAAATATCTCGGGGTACATAGTTGGTGCATGTTTAGGTTTAACAGTGGGGCTAAGCCATGTTTCCTAATTTTTTATAATAAAACGAGTTTTTTCCCTATTGAAGGTCCTAGTATACAATGAGTCATTGTTTAGAGTCACATATAGGGTCATTTAGTTGGCACATGGATTATTTAACTGTGTGGTTCAACCTTGTGAAGGTTTATCACTTTGGAAAATGGAATCATATATTTTGCATACTACTAGGAACACCACATGTTCAAACCATTAGGATAATTAATGGGGATGAAAATGAACATTCCCCTACCTAATTTATCATTCCTTATCCCCTCTTTCCCTCATTTCTCCCACACCACACGACTACTCGAGATCTTCATTTTTCCTCTTACATGGATTTGATAGATCTCCTTCGTTCAATCATAGAATCAAATTACATTAGTAGAATTTGATCACTTTTGGTTAGTTTATAATTAATATTCATTCTTTTTGTAATTTATATTTCTTATTTGATTGTATATCCATGCCAGCTTATATGACCAGCATTTAGAAAATTTTACTAACATTAATATTTTTATCATAATTGTTCGATGAAAATCCTAATAATAGATGAGTTAATAGGCCTAAAAAATGGTATTTGGTATAAATGATTTTTTCATAATGTATTTGCATTTAACAAATGTTTTATTGTGATTCACTTCATAACTTTCATTTGAAGCACCCACATTGAGAAATACCAGAATTTAATTGGTTATACCGTGTCATTATATACTTATTCATAACATTGTTTTTTATGGTCTTATACCTCGAGTAGAACCTCCCCTAAGGACATGTTTAAAAGATTTCCATAACATCTTATAGGTGAAAATTTGACCTAGTTTACTTCTAAAATAATTTTACATTTATCCTATATGAAATGGGTTATAACAATGAATGTGAAGTGTTTAGCTATTGAATACCATTACATGGAATTTTTTATCATGAAAAATGTGATTGAATAATGAAAATAATTATCATGAACTACAATGTAATGTATAATGACATAGCCTTTTGACACATGTATGTGATTTGATTAATGAAATTGATTTGTAAATAATGAAATGATTTGAAACATTATTTTTCTAAATTGGAATGGATGTTCCAATGACCCATTTTTAAATATGAATTGAACTGATCATATTTATGAAATTATTCCTCGAGTGATTCATTGATTCCCAATAAAAACTACCCAATTAGTATCATTGGTTAAATGAAAATATATTCAAAAATGAGTGTAAAATAGATTCTTGATATGTAATTCCCTTGACTGGCTCAAAGGTCACATGAATGATGATTCACCTTGAGATATAATTTGGTTCATTATACGAGAAGCCTTGGATTGGATCATTTTTTAAATGAGATTATATTAAACATTGATTTATTCTCACGTTCCGTACATGGAATTCCATGGAAATTAACATTCATTAATTACGAATATAGTATTCCATGAGATATAACTAAATTCCTATATAAAATTCCCTCGACGGTCTCATTGGATGAATGATGTTAATTTAGGCATGGTTTATTTCAAAATTACCATCGATTGTTAAATGATTAATGTTTTTAATCAGGTATAAACTTATATGATCATAATTTTATATAGGTTGTTATTTTCTCCTTAGGTATAACATGGTTTATGTTACACATGGAAACCTGGTCTAATAGATATGGATCCTATTTTTTCACTTTTATGCTTATCAGAGAAATCCTAGCATAGGTTGATGTAGGTATGGTCAGTCAATGATCCCATGAAATAAATGTTCTTGATAAGGTAATTCATACATCATTTTTTACAGCCTTTATTTTTTATACTTTCAGACTATTTAATTTTATATTCAATGAATAGATTCTCATTAGAAACTATTGGTGGTGTCCAAAACCGTTTTAGTCCCACCCTATTTGGGATGTCTATTGGTACTCTAATAGACATCCTGATTACATATTAGGAGTTATATTGTGTTTTTTTCTATTGTACCCTCTAGGATATGACTAAGAATGGTTTTAAGGACTGTGTATGTACACTGGATTGAGTCCGGAGTTTGGTATATTATTTATTTAATTATCACTATTAGAATATCCTTATTCTATGTATTACCTATTATACATTAATTGATTGTTATATAGATATACTATGTTCATTTATGTATATTTATTTAGAATTCATATAGTTATCTATTAATAATATTTTTCATATATTTAGTTATATTAAACTAAATACATTATATTATTATTTTCATACACTATTCATTATAGATCTAGATGGTATAGTCCCCCCAATATACCACATTTTGAACATCACTGCAAGTCAAAAGTTATTAGAATGTTGGCGGGGGGGGGGGGCATGAGGCTATGTGGAACTTAGCATCAGTTACTTTTTATTAAATATGTTGTTCACATTAAAAAGTGTTCTAAATGTGTTATATTACTTTATCTTTATTTTTAGTTATGGTAGTTTGGATATCATGTTTCTATAGATTAAACTATTATTCATGATTCCATTATTATAGTTTACTATTATTTCACAAAAAAATTATTGATGTACTTCAACTGGTTATTCATTTATGGATTATGGGGTATACTACATGACTATAATTGGAATGATAAAGAGTGTGGTCATGCATCATTTCAAGAAGATGTAATTCCAACATAATTTGTAAATTTAACTTTATAACATGTTAGTGTGATTATTAGGTATTCTAATTGACGTTCATTGTTTGTATTTTATGCCCTGCATAACAGTGTTCCCAGTTTATGTTGTAGCATCCCAAGATTATTGTATTAATTTATCTACGATATAATACCTTTTCATAATCATGATATATGAATGGTAATTAATGATTCTACATTAACCAAAATTGTATTTAACTATGTGATAGAACCATGTGGGTGGGGGGGTATCCCTTTGGAAAATGGAATCATACATTTTTCATACTACTAGGAAAACCACAAGTTCAAAATATTTTGATAATTAAGGGGGATGAAAATGAACATTCCCCCTACCTAATTTATCAATCCTGACTCCCCCTTTCCCTCATTTAGCCCACACCACATGGACACTCGATATCCTACTTTATAATCCTCCAATGATTTGATAGATCTCCTTCATTCAATTATAGAATCAAATTCCAATAGTAGAATTTGATCACTTTTGGTTATTTTATAATTAATAATCATTCTTTTTGAAATTTATATTTCATATTGGATTATATTTTCAAGCCATGTTATCTGCCCTACATTTAGAAAAATTTCCTAACTTTCATATTTCTATTATAATGGTTTGAAGAGAATACGAATAATAGATTATTTAATATGCATAAACAAATAATAGTTGGGATACATGTTTTTTTCGTAATGTATTTACAATTAATAATTGTGTTGTTGTGATGAACTTCATAATTTTCATGTGCTACTCCCTCAATGAACAAAATCCATAATTTATTTGTTTATACCTTGTAATTATATACTCCCTTATAACATTATTTTTCTAATTTTAATTAACCTCGAGTAGTACCACCCCTAAGGACATGTTTAATAGAATCCCATAACATCTTATTGTTGAAAAGTTGACCTAGTTGCCTTCAAAAATGTTTTGACTTTTATCTTCTATGAAATTGCTTATAATAATGTATGTGAAGTGTTTAACAATTGAATATTCTTACATGGACTTTGTTAACTCAGAAATGAGATTGAATATTGAAAATAATTATCCTGAACTATAAGGGGTTAGATACATGGTTCGATAAACTATGTGCGAAATGTACAATAAATACCCTGATAAGACACCCCATGCATGGGTTAGCTACATGGTTTTTATATCTATGTATGTCCCATGAAAATCACCTGTATCAGAAGTCTTATAGCACTCACATGGCCATGATACCTGGGATGTGTGGTTAGAAAAAACTAGGTTACTCCCTGTAATGCATTGGAGCACCCATCATGACTGAGTCCCAAGGATTTCACTAACTTTGTTGCTCATTATATATCTCCAAATAATAGCGCTATGGGCTCTGATCAAGTCTCATACAATCCCAAATCACTCTATAGCCTCTTAATCACATTATTACCATAAAAAGAGAGGTTTTGAATAGTTTTTAATTTATCTAAACCTATTAGAAATTCCAGATCTCTGCAACCTCTCCAACATAAAAAAAATCATCCCTGAGTTACCCTTCCGAGGGTGGGAAATCATCATATGAGAAAAGCTCCATCCACTGAGAATTTATGTGAGACTCTGACTCCAATGTCTCCTCCCATATATATTATGTATTCTATATGACCGAATACAAAGGAATTACCCTTCATTTGAGTTCAATCATGCTCCAATCAACAATACTTATTGTATCCCACTCAAAGAATGAATATTCCTCTAGATTAATATCCTCATGACCAAATGAATGAGATGGGTCCAATTGTGAATGATGATGTTTTGATACATGGATGATGGCATGAATTTCATGGTATATCTGATGTAAATTAATTTTATAGGATATCATTCTGAATTCTCCAATATCTGAAATGGCCTAATGTAGAAAGGAAATAACATTCCATTTTTATTAATTTTTCTATGGAAAAATCTAGGAAAAACTCATAGAAACACACGATGTCCCCATACAAACTCCTTGGTAAGCTGAAACAATTGATATAAAAAATCATCCATGATTGGGTTGTTTCTATGTGATTTTGAATCATGTGTACCGGGTATGAAATCTCCTTTATTAGATGTGGTTCCAATAGTATTACCACTCCTTCCTATAACCATCATATGGGTGAACGAGGTACCATTTGTATTGGGCCTCATATAGATCCATCTAAACAATTTCAATGAAATTTTTATTAGAGATAAAATCTATTAGAGGTATATTTCTTCTCAAATGAACCTCCAATATCAAGGAAACATTCCTGGATATTGTCCTCCTAAAATATTATCATACACATGGACTTACTTTTAGTTTGGGGGTGATATGTTTTACTCTGAATTTCCTATGGAAACAATTACTTGTACAAACCATTTTAGAGATGTTATTTAATCCATGTATCTTGATATGATATGATATAATGGGGGACACCATGGATGTTTACAGTATTACCATCGTAAATACTTCCATGTTCTTCAACTACAAAGGTATCATGGAATGATAATAAGTGTTTGACCATAGTTTTCTTGTATAAAACCACCCAAAATGTACCACAACCATGAGGGGATCTCATAATGATTATCAAAAAAATCATTTTTTAAATCCTCATGGTTCGACTCAATAATGGATAGAGGATGTAAAAGTCTAGTTATATGATGGTGTTGCAGCTTTACCTTCTTGAATTTGGACACCATTTGATGAATGCAGGAATCCACCAGATCATACCATTCCATCAATACTAATTATGTATGTCACATTACATCTTGGTAATACAAAGGTAAACTAACAAAATAGAGGTAGGATATTTCCACATTAACCCATACCAAATAAATGAGGGACCTAGAAACAACCTTAAAATTTAATAATCTTATCCACATTGATTACCTAGCAAGGTGATGGGTCCCTAATTGAAAAAGTATACCTTATAACTAACACATAAGAATCATAAATTTGTCTCATACAGACCTGTTCATGAAGGATGATTTAATTTTGACGGATGGTAAAATAGGTTTTCTATGACATTCATGAACATCCAGTTTTTTCTCAAAAAATAGATCCATCAACTACCACTCAATACTTTCCTCGTTGAATACCTATGTCTGTGTATTCCATCACAAGGAATTCTCTACTGAATTTCCCTTCACGAGTGTATAAGTGTGCTATAAATAAAATTAATTCAACTATTTGACCCACCTATGCAACTTGAGATTCATTTTGGACTATTTGAAATGTACCACATGATTTCATGATCCATGTAAATGATGAACTGGTCTCCATATATGTAATGCCTCAAATAGAAAAATTCATGGACAATATCATCCATCTTGAGATCATGCAGAGGGTAATTCTGCTCATGAGGTCTCATTTGGTAGGACCCATACCATACAACTCAATCTCTCTCCATCAAGAATCCTCTAAGCCTTATTCCAAAAATATCATAATAAACTATATATCCTCTTCGAAAAAATGGAATAATTTATACCAAAACCGAATTCATTATCTATATCAATTAATTAATGAAAGTTTCACATGCTTCAGTCCATAAAAACATTATCACGCCTTCTAGTAAAGTATGATGATTTGTGTATCATGGAGTGTGATTTCTTGAATGAAATTCCTGCAGCTACTATTATTTCTTAATATCCTTTATATATATAATATTTTCATGGGATTATCCTAATATACTATGGAACTCTTTTTATCCTACTTATTAGATACTCCTACCCCTTAAATTATATGATCCAGGAAGTGAAATTTACCCATCCTAAAGTGGGATTGTGTGCTCTTATTATACAATTGATGCTCACATTCTAAAAATTTTATGATCTCAATATGATTGGAAATTAAATTTTGGGTAAAAGAATACATGAAGATATATTCCAAGAATACTACCATGAATGAATCCAAATATGGGTGGAAAACAAACTCGTAATGGATTTGAAATGTACAGGTTAATTCTTAAAGAAAAAATAAATAATGTGTTACTCATACAATCTATATCTTCTCCAAAATTTCAAATATGCTACGTCTAATAGTCTATCAATAACCAGATGGAAGGTTGACATCATGTTAAATGCAGAGAAAATTTTTATTCCTCATATATGGTGGAAGATGACATCTATAATAAATAGTTGTTAAAATTTATTTATTATTATATGTTTCAATGGGAGATAATCCACATAAATCTGAGGGTACCACTTTCCTATTGGTGAAAAGAATAGGTGAATACCTTAGAGATTCACTATATCATGTAAAACCTTTTTATTCTATGTCTTTCAACTAATTCATCCATTTATGTATCTCTATAGGTACCATAATGTATGGATTAATGTACAGTGGTTCCACCAGTGGTAATATATCAATGATTTACTCTACCAATCTCATAGGAGGTAACCTATAAAACTAATCTGGGAAAACATCCCCCAAATGATCCACCAGATGAGGTAATTCTATACACTCCATTCACTGATGACTGATAAGGTTACAATCCATATGGGTTGTCACTCCAAACATTCCACAATTTTCGTGTCAATCATGACTTTCCAAGGCATCACATTCACCCATATTAATATATGTACCTATATAGGATAAAGTAAAAGAAATCATCTAGGGATAGAAATAAACATGGGCATGAAATGGAAAAACAATCCATCTGTAGAATAAAATTAATTTATGTAATCTTAAGGAAGAAAATAATCCAAAGAAATATATATCCACCTACCTCATGAGGGATATTTTTTCACAAGATTATACTCTATGATCATGGTCCCAGAATAGTTTCTATGGTCCTAACACCATATAAAGTCTTAAATTACCATCCCAAGGAACTCAAAAAATTACACTAATGAAAACAAGTGTGATGTTCCAGTATCAAATAACAAATAAATTATAGCTGATGATACTATTATTGTACCAAATTCTCTTGAAGGCCCTAAACGTTTCTCCTCAGGAGTAGGCATCACTCAATAGATGTTTCCTGATCCATACACCAAAGTTTCTTCTTGAACACTATGCTATACCTCTGAGATCTATATGCCATGTCCATGACCACCTCCATAGAATGATTGAACATTAGTACTCCAACTCCCTACCCGGTGTAGAGATACTGATCATAATCCGGAATGATGTCTCAATATAGATCCCTTATCACTAGTTATTATAGGTATGATTTGATAGAAACACTGAACGTGAACCATCTATGAAAAACGTTGGCACTTTATTGTATTTTTTCATACACTGAAGCTTCTTAATGGAATTTCTAACACACTGGTGTCACCCCACATAACTTTGGGTGCATGTTATTTGTCTCATGTTTCCTCTACAATCATCCTTGAAATGATGAATCCTATCGTTAGAAAAACCATCTCTCATCCTCAATGATACACAAATGTGGATCACATTTCCATATTCCCAAAATGTTTTCTATGTGATAAGAGCTTGATTAAATATAAATAAAATACTGGTCAATATAATGACATTCACCTACGATATGATGGAGTTCACGAGACAATACATAAACTATCTTGTAGTAATTAACTCATCACCTATCAGTGTCATCATAACACATCAAATCATGGAGAAACAAGATGAGTACTCCATCATGGAAATAAAACCCAATTGTATGATTATGAAATACATAGTGGGGTCTACACTCAGAGTATGTGGAAAAAAGTAGTCATACAAGGATATCTATAAGACAGTCTATACCATGCCTATATGATGTTTTTCCAGAGAGATAAAATACCACCAATAATAGTTGGATTCAAAAATCATATAGGTGTAAATATTGAACAACCAATTTGGAGGTGGTTCCAAATTCTCAAAGATAGATACCATGTCCTCTAACCATTAATAACTTTCATGAGGACCGCCAACCCCCAATATGGTGGGAGGATGTTGCTATTGGAATTCTCACATAAAATATTTCTTGGCATGGTATGTTCTGAAGCACCCTATATAAACATCAGGAAGTGAAATAAAATTTCATAAAACTAAGAATCAATTCTCAGTGAATAAATATCAAGAGGCACCTCTAGTGGAACTACAAAAGGTAATAGTCATGTCGTAGTTCCCACTACCTCTTGAGCATAGTCATTACCACCATCCTGTATCATGAATCATGGATATCATGGTGGATTAAATCTAAAATTTAAAAACCCACACATAATATAATTGGGTAATGGTCATTGAATCATATAACACCACATGGGTTCCAATATATGAATTTTCAGTTGCATGGTATAGTGGAAAACACCCATAACTTTTCAATAGAAATTTTCATTTAGCTATATATATTTGTTTTAAACGTTTAGATTCATTTAAGTTTATACACATTTATATAGATACAATTATTAAAATTTAGTTAGATATGTCACAATTCCAAATTTATGACGGCCCAAACCCAGCCAAGGAAAAAAGAAGTCCATTATAATAACAACGATAATAATAATGTCCCAAAAAATGTATGTCACCCTATGGTGAAATAGATTGAACGGTAATAAGAACAATCCAATAACATAATAAACATAACCCCGGTAAATTATCTATCTCCTATTAGTATTTTAGCTACTCCCCAAAACATGATCATTAACAACTTCCATTACACTCCAAGTCTCTTGTCTAATAAAAGTACCATATAAAAATATGAAAAATGTTTTTTTTGCCACATTGTGGTGTCCAAAGTCCATAGACACTAGGTATTTCCAATGCATCAAGATCTCAATCATGACTAATCATGCTCTTAGTGTTTCTGAATAGCGTTGAGGGCTTAGGGTGTGTCCTTTGTTGGCATATGAAACCATCTATTGGGGATTAAATTTTCTAAAAAAGAAATTTCCTTTCAAATAGTGAAAATTAGATTAGAATAATTTAACACAAAATATATATAGAAAAATTTCATAATGAAGAAATATGAGTGGAGATGTCCCTGCATTCTATATAAGGCAACTGATTGAAAAGTGGTTGGGGTTTTGAAAACAAAGTCGCCTAAAATCATATGGAATTTCGTAGAGGGGGATCATCATATGGGAGGGCCTATTGTACATGATAAATGGATGGAATAAAGAGGTTGAGTTAGAATAGAATAAGGGGAAAATTGTATCTTGCCAAAAATTTTATGGTTTCATTCTTTTTCCACATGGTTGGAAACCTGTGCACCAACTGTGTCCCAGACACTCCCCCAAGATACCCATCACTTGGGCTTTGTGAATTATTTTTCTAAATGTGAAAAGCTCCTGAAAATAAAATATATCACAAGGCCTAAAATAATCAAATGGTCTTTCAGACTATCATACATATTCTAGAAAAACCATGAAGCCCCTATAGTGTAGTAGAGAAAAATGAATAGTGGAGTCACATGATCAGCACTAATAGTTCTATAACTATGAGGCCAAATCTATATTTCCTATTATTGGAGCTTAGGGCTCTAAATGATCACCAAAAGTATCTCAAACCACTACTTAGGCTTTTGACCACATAATTTCCTTAAAACAAGAGGATTTTAATAGTAATTAATGTATCTTCATCTTTTTTAAAATATAGTTTGATATGGATAAATGAAAATAATGCCTAATTGATATCAGAATTGATCAATAGAGTGATACATGATAACAATGGATCCTTGATGTACTCTTAATTTATAGATTATTGTGGCAAATATTTTCCCACCTTCCTGAGTATGTTGAGAGAGCATAAAATAAACACTGAGCTACCTAAAAATTCTATTTTTTTATGATGGTACATTTTTAGATTTTTTCTTGATTAATGGTTTTAGGTATGCCAAATGTTACATTGTACAACATTGTTCATTTAAGGGCTTTGTCCCTCACTACAACATGAAATTTTAGTGAAATTCCTATAAACCATTCATCAAAAGAATGATAGAGTGATTGGTGATGTTATATTGTATAGTAAGGGATTAGAGGGTTGTTATCCATTCTATTATTTATTTATGTGGATGGACATTTCATCGGTTGTGGTAATTATTGAAATCATTTCACTGGTGTGATGAAAAGGATACTAAAATGATGGGATTGTGACGTTGGTCCCTGATGTGTGACCCACATGTGAGAAGGGTCATTGATCTTTGAGATCAATTGTGTGATGGTCATTTTGGAACATGTAATCTATTAAATGAATATAACAATGTTGTACTAGGATTCATTGTAAATTATAGGTACATGTTTGGATGTAGACTAGGGTTGAGTCCAAATGCAAGCATTATTCCATGGGTATCTTGTCATATTTCATGGATTCTGGATCACGAATGTGTCAATGACATTTTATAGCATGTCAGTATTTTTAAAATTGGCTGGATAGGCAATGAGACATCATTTAAATTAGGTACATGCTTTGATGAGAATCCATGGAATTCTCACAATGAACCTTCTGTTAAAAGTCCATTGTAATTTGGTTTGATGATGTGCCATCTATTGAAGCTAAGTGTTTTAAAAAGTAGTCGACCCAACGTGATAATCATTTTTCTTATTTTATTGGATGTGATTTGTATTGAATCAAATTTATATAAATATTGGGTTATGAATATGAACATTAATAATCTTTCAGGAATATTCATTTAAAAAATTTTACGACCATTTTTATCTCGGTCGATGGGAGTTTAACTAATTTGATTGAATCACGGACCGAGGTTAGTGACCTCTTGTGTAAGTAGTTAAATATTTCAAGGGTATCATTTGGGTGTTGTGGTCTTTATTCACAAGAATTTTCTAATGGTGGGAGCACCAAGGTTTAGAATTGGCTGTTTAAGACGAGAACCTATGGTGGGGATCACCATAGGATGGTAGATGAAAAGAGATGATTACATGATCATGTCATGGGATTGACAGGATCACGTAATAATCATCTTATTGTTTCAATATTGGTTTAGAGGATTATTTAATATTTTGGTTGTTTAGGAAACATATGTTTAAAATGAATCACGGAGGTGTGTGGGGAGTGTTGAAAAGTGTCATTGATATTGAAAAGAAATTCCCATTCTATGAAGTTTGGGTGATTATTTCTCTCTTCTATCATAATTATCGGGGTTGAGATGCTATATATTAGAGAGGATAAAATGTCTCATGTTTTTCACATGTCTATAAATTTAAAATGAGGTATAATTTTCTATTTTATAGTCCATTGAAATTATAAACCATGATTGAGTTTGTAATTTTGAGCGTTGGAAAACATAAAAGTTTTTTCGTTAGATGGGGATTAAGTATATGAGTGTATCGAGAGTTTGTATGAGTTTCCGGAGAGTCACTCTTTGAGAAGATAGTTTTAGTAGGATCATATTAGGGCAAAAATTTAGTGTACAATTAATGAGGGACCTAGTAAACCGTGTTACATGGTTTAGTGGCACAAAGCGAGTCAGATGATTGATACATGTTTTTTCTAATCAAGTGACATAATTGTGCATGGGGGGGTCCATTTGGATAGTGGAACAACATGGTTGGTGCATGGTAATCCAAAACATTTTTCCAACCAAGTGTCTCATCAAGGGGATGGAAATTATAATTTTACCCAACAATTATTATATTTTCCACATCCCATATTTCCATCATTTCTCCCAGTCCATGCATCTACTCATGGTATTCCTTTGGCCTCATCCAAGGCTTCAATGGATCTCTTTTCTATGGACATGTAATTTTACATCGTCAGTCACATTAAATAACCCTTAGTTAGTCTATGATTCATCTTCATTATTTTCTTAATTTATATTTATTTAATAGATGATGTTTACATGAACGATTATATTCCCTATCTATAGTGAATTTGTCTATTCTTCTGATAATGGATTAGTGAAGCTTTGTAAACATGAGTAATATGATCTACATTTTTTTCCTATAAATTTGTGTCATTAATAAAATGTGTCATTTTGCCGCACGCTGGACCTTCCACACATGGTTCCTAATATGATTAATACCTTGATTTAATTAGTTAGACCATATTATATATACTTATCATTACCATTGATGTTATAAGAGGTTATCTACCTCAACTAGTATCCCCTTATTGGTATGTTCAATAGAATTAATTCACACATTATGGACGTAAATGTGACCCAACCTCGTTCTATGTGTATTTACATTGTCTCCAAGATTAAATTAACTAAAATGAAATAAATGAAGAGTTTAATGGCATAATACCATTACATGGACACTATTACCTCTTGAAAGGGTATTTAATAATGAAATTAATCATGATGAAAAATAATAAAATTTATAAATAAAAATAATTTTATCACTTATAATTTATTAGATTAATAAAATGAAATTTTAATTGATGAAGTGAATTGAAAAAATAATAATATCAAATTAGAATGTATATTACCATGTCTAATGTTTAATTTTGAAATGTAATGATATTAGTTATGATATTATTCCTTGAAGGATATATGGATTGTTGATATGAACTTCATAAAATGGGCTCAGGTGTTAAGTGAAACTATATTAAGCCTTGAGTGAAATTTGGATTCTGGATATAGAATGCATTGGATGGGATCACAGGTCAAATGAATGATGATACTCTTTTTGGAGGCACTTGGTTTCCTTGTATGTAATTAATTTGATGGGATAATTAGTTAAATAATATTATTATTACACCTTGTGAGATAATTGGGGTTTCTTATATGTGTTTCAATTGATGGGATCATGGGTTCAATGAGAAAACAATATGTCATGAGTGATTCCTGGATTTTGATATGGAATTTATTTCACAGGCTCAGAGGTCGAATGATATTTTATTATGCTTGATTTCATTTTCGGTTACCAAATTTTATTAAATGATTAATGTTATTAATAAAATATAACCTCATATGATCATCATTTTATAAAAATTCCTTGTTTTATCCTTGGGTCCCACTGAACTAGTTTTACACTTGAACACATGGGGTTATATATAGTAATAATGTATATAATATAATATTATTATGATCAGAGACATCCAAAATTAGTTACAATCATTTATGTGTGATCCATGGTCCCATTTGGAACCTGGGATCGACATAGTTATCAATAGACCATTATCTTAGAACCATTACTTACAATACATTCACACTATTATATTTTATATTCACAAACTAGTTTTTCATTAAACATTGTTGGTGGTGGTGTCCATTGTTTTACTCACACCCTGTTTGGTCTACCGATTAGTACACAAAATGAACTCATTATTATAGAATTTGGCATGAATTTTCCATCTTTTCCATCTTATTCTCTAGTCTAGTACGTGAGATGGAGCTAGGAGAAGACCATATAATTGGGTTGTTCTCATGAGTTGGATCTATTGTTTATTTAACTATTATTATCAGTATATCGAAGTTTTATGCGTTACCAATTCTAATTTGAGTACATTTTTTTATATATATCATGTTCATACAAGGTTCTTTATTTGGAATTCAAATGATTATATGCAATTTATATTTATAATATATTTAATTACCTTCATGAATTTACATGATATTGTTATTTTTCTCCATAGTTTAGTACTGATTTAGTGGGTGCTGTCTCACCATTTACATTCCTTCAAACCCTCACTACTAGTTTTTAGCCTTAGGATTACGTGGAAGTGCACTTGAGGACATGTGGAACTTATGTTCGGTTACATTTGAGTGAACGAGACCAAGTATGTGAAAAAATATTTCATGCATGTGGGAATTGACTACATATAAATTTGATATGTAGTTTTACCGATATGATATAATGTTTATTTTAGTTTAAAAGTGATATTTTAGTAAAAACCACATTTCATATAGATAAAACTATGAAAAATTTCACATATTGTCAGTATAATTTTTGGAAAAAAGAAATTCATTATTTTTTATGTATATAAATTTATATCACATAAATAGGATGCACAATGAGACTATTATGTTTGGAAATTTTTTGTTTCAATTTTAATGTGAAATTTAAGTACAAAAAACACATCACAAACTCAAAGAAGAGAAATCACAATTGGATTTTCATAATGATTTAGGAAAACAATTCATGAATCATTTTTGATATATATGAATTAACCTCACATCAATCTAACACAATGTCTTGTTAGTATGATGGAAGGTTTTTTTATTTCATTTAAATTTTTAATTTCAATGAAATAATTCATTTTTATTGACATTTAATGATTAATGATGTTTCAATTTTATATGTGGTGTGTCTAGTATGACTAAAAGCGTGTACCTTCTTTTCAAAAGTGATGTGTGAGTTCAAATTTTTTTCACAATATCAAAACTGAGAAAAAAAATCAGATAATGTGATACATTAATTTATTGATCCATATTTCATTTTTGGTATAAATTATTACCCTCCCATTAATCCAATCGATGGTGTTGATGGTGTGACCAAATGTGAATGTTTTTTAATTTAGAAGTTAAATATTTTAGTTGAAAATGACTCTTACACACTCTAAAAAATGAACAAAATCATGGATTGTTGTGATATTATAGGAAAATTGTAGATCATTCATTTGTGATGTGTTTGAATTAGTCACACTTCAATACGAAACATTGAGTAACTGTTATACTGAAATGTGTGTTTATAGGCTAAAAGTGAAATTTTAGCCCAACACATGTGTCACGAACTTAAAGAAGAGTGACCAATGAAATATTTTAATCCTAAATTTTGAAAAAAAAAACCTATAATTCATTTTTTATATATAGGGATAAATCTCCCCTCAATTTCATGTATAATGTTGTCAATATGATTAATAATGTATCTTTTCAAATCAAAAGTGACATATATTTTAGTTCAAGATGTGCATCAGACAGTAAAAATAAAAACATTCTTTTTTCCTTTTCCATTATAATATAAATCAATGGTTGATAATTCATTTTTTCACATGTAGTAATTGGCCACATATCATTCATACACGCATTGTGACCAATATGACTAAAAATATGTTTTCACCACATGAGATTTGACTTATACTAACAGACCTCTTGCAATTTTTTTTGGAAAACAATTCATAAGGGTGACAACAATACTAATGTATTTGGAGCATTGTTGTTATAGTTAATAAATTGTTACCCTTTATCAACAGTTCTCTAGAACAATTTGTATAGCTCTTAAACAATTAGGTTACATCGACCTATTATTACAAAAAATAATTCGATTGACTTATACAAATGATTTTAGAGAACAATTGTTATAGGTACAATAATTTATTATGAATTAATTTTTAAAATAACATTAAATATATTAAAACTTAATTTATTTTTAAATAATAATAATATATATATAACAAATTTCATTCATAAAAGTGACTATATCATAATTGTAATGTTTTCTAATAATAAATAAATGTTTTTGGTAACATTACTCATGGTTTTTTAAATTAACAATACCAATGGTGTTTTGAAACCATTACTATAGATATTTCAAATTATCTATATGTATTGTTTTGTAACCACTAGTATAAACCACAAATACTTATGGTTTTCTAAAAAATCATTTTTTTGGTTTATCAAAATTCCCAAATAGCCAATGATCCTTCGAACTATTGGTATAGTACATATCAATGGTTTGATGACCTATTAATATGGTTAGGAAAAAAATAGAATAACTATTTTCAATAGTGGTTTCAATTTAATTTTGATATTTCTGTTCAAAACAGATGTCAAAAACTCAAAATACAACAAGTTACAACTCATGTAAGGCTGCCACATAATATTGCACCTGACCCGACCCACCATTGGCCAGAAGTGTGTTCTCGATCCCCATAGGATAGGAAATATTTATTGGGTATCAATAATTATCTTTGGTAATTGTTTCACCCCAAATAATAATATAAAATAAAAAATTAGTTGAAATTTGAATAGTTCAACCAAACAAATGGAATAACCAACAAACATCCATACCAGAATATATATCCAAATTAAATATATGGAATAAGTAATACAATAAACATTCCCAGATGAATGGATGATGCATACACCAAATATAAAAAAATAGAAGGTGTATCCCAGACAACTTTTTCACCACCACTAGTGATCACCGATCATTCACCACACCCACACATCTATCCCATGACCGATAAACTATTGATGAACTAAAAAAATAACAAGGAACCATAAAAAAAACAGTGTTGAATATGAACTAGTATATCAATTAATACTATAACTATGTTCCAAATATTCCCCATAGGATTTCACCAAGTTCAATGAAAATATCATTCATGATACTGTTATTAAATATCTAGCCTATATATGAATATAATTTTTTTTCAAGTGCATAATAAATGAATGTCCAATCACAATCCGCATTCATGTTTACCAAATAAAACACCCTTTATAAAAAAATATCACAATTATTGATAACATTTTCATTAATCATTTTAAAATAATTTTAATATGATATATATATATTCATTAGAACAAAAAATTATAGAATTCTAAAATAAAATTTTGACAATATTGTTTGAATTGTTCCTTTTTTTCGTAAAAACACTCATTGAAAACCTTTCTCATAAACATTGTTTAAGAATATTCGAAATAATTCCTGTTCAACTACTCATTCAATTTTATTTTAAAAACAATATGAATTTAATAAAAAAACAATCATAGTGAAATAAATTTAAAAATAGTCACCAATGTATTAATAATGGAAAAAAGTGAACTGGACCAAGATGTTGTGCCATGTGTTGAAAAAAATCAAGGGGAATATAAACAAGCTATGGGATGGAATCACCTAAAACATCTAGATAATGAAATAAGAATGTTTGGGAGAATTCTACGACTCATGGGGAAACCCGGTAATACGTACTAAACACGCTATCGAGGAAGGTCGTGATTACATATAATGCAAGCCAAGCCAGGGATGCGGGTAGTGCTTGCTCCCTTTGGTGTTTCGTACAACACAAGACATCAATGAAATAAATAATAATAATTCTCATAAAATCTCGGGTTGTTATAGAGATCCCCTATGTCGATAAAAAGTCTGATTTTCATATTCTTCTTCTTTATAGGAATGATTTTGGCCACCACTTGGGGTACTAATCTTCGTTGATGATGTTGGATTTAAGGATATTGTAAACTATTTCCTCAAATAGGTAAACATGAGATTGGCTAGTCTTCATTTTAGGTTACATTATCCCATTATGTCTGATAGGGATAACATTTTGGTGGACACCGACCTGAGTGTCCATTCCATCCATCTAGTCAAAAATCTTGGTGAATACAATATGATTTGGCTTCAAATTTTCCATATACTATTTATGTTCGTTTGTATGCATGGATGCATTGATCATCATTGGCCTATGATCTATCTCATTTCTATAATTCACCTATAAAAACACATCAATGTTGTTAGAGACACCCTCTTCAAATTCTTTAGGTTCATCTTCCAATTCTTCTTCCTCAAATAAAGAAGGAGGGTCATTGTTAGAAGGAAATTATTCTGAGTAAACTAACCCAAGAGGAATGTTAGTTCCATCTTTTTTATTCATGGAATATCTATCAATAGACTCATGTAGTATTTAAACTATGGAAATAAATGTAGTTGAACTAATTACATCATCCATTCGATAAATTGGTCCAGTCTTGACCATTTCAAAGCTGTTGTTGTTGGTAGGTATGTGTCAACATAACCCATCATGGCAGAATAGGTAGGTATGGAATTCTTTTATTGACATGGGGTGAACATCCTTAAAACTTATTAGGGTGAGAGGCTCTAGGATCACTCAATACTATCCCATGTTAGAGTAATAGGTCATCTTCATACATTCATTCTATCTGGGAATGCATCCACCCCTTATCACAGAAATGAAGAAACAATGTCCCATGTATAACATTTTAGACTCCAACCGATGAATGGGGCAAAGGAATGTATTTCCCTGGTCCACGAATGGGTCGACCAATGTTATAGTGTGACCAACCTCATTGGCCTGGACCAACCTCTCCATTCCCTAATAATAGTTGGTATCCAAGTACTGAGCTTCCCAATATGAGAAAGGATATTTTTCACCTTGGAGAACACCCACTTGTCTATTGTGGGATTATTTGAGGCATTGGTGATATAAATAAGGAACAATGTCAAGTATATGGAGCCAGGGTCTACCCATATATGCATTGTAGGTGGAATCCTATAAGAAAACAATAAAATTTGTTCTTGCAATTAGACCAATAAACTGTGTCTATATGATGATATTTCCACATGTACTCGTATTTTTCATTTCAAAACCGTGAATTTTTAGTTTTGAGAAACTCAGATATCCTCTAGTAAATAAAAAAATACATAACATCCGTTTAGGGATAAGGATGATCCTAGTTAATGTGTCAAAGATACAATAGGGGACTTCCAACCCATTAAATTATCCAGTGATGTATAATGGGTGAATATTCTAATATATGCGAGAACTTTCTTCCTATCCTAAGAAACAGATGACATATTGACACTATGCTAGCTCTAATATCTAGACATAGAAGGTCTTTGTAGCTGACACATCTATCTTGAACTAGATAGGTCCCTTCAAGGCCTCGGTGATGGATTCTCACAACTATTTTCACTAGAGGATAGACTCATGAATTTATATCTTTTCAAGAATCTTTTCAATGTGTTTGAGGACATCATACTTCCTTTATAGGTGAATGGTTTTCCTTAGAGGTTGTTGATATTTGGACAGAGGAATGATTGGTGTTACTAGAAGAACAAGGGGATTCTTTCTAGTACTAGGTATATCCCACTACTCTCTAACTATACCATGCGAAAACACTTCTCTCATGCTAGAATATTGTTGACTTCTGGTCACAGTTGGATACAAATGGTCTCTATGTTATCATAGTGATCCATCCTAGTTGAGCATCTTGTATAGAAACGGGTGTGAATTTTACAAGATGGGAGGAGAGGTCTATCCTTAATTGGATCTACGATGATTCTTATTTTGGGTCATAGTATCATGAACAACAAGTATTGAATAACTATATTTGGATTCCACAGATTCAAATTGACATGGCCTTGTTGATCATTATGTCAATATGTAACATTTGGGGGAATTATCAGACGCTCTTATCCATTGTGAATCAAGTAAGGATACACCGAAACAATAGTATTCAAGGAGGCATACTCCTTATCATTTGTTGAGGAATATTCAAATAGTAGTCGGATTTTGTGGATGATCCTCATCTCTAGGGGAATGAAGACGTTGAGAGTTTGCAAAAGATTGAACACGGACGAGGGACAATGCATTAAATTTCACCATAAAAATATTATTGACTACATTGTACAAGGATGATATGTGGATGTGGATGTGAAATCTGGAGTATGTGTAGAAGTGTAATGAGGCTCAATGGGATTCAAACGAGAAAAAATGATACCATGGGTGCAAGAAACATCAATGAAATCCAATAAATCATCATAATTCTATGACCCAAGGTTAGAGACATACAACCACTTACCTTCACAATCTCTTTTAGGATTAGCATAAATACATGCTACCTATGCTGGGATAGAGACAACCTTAATATGATGTTATCAAACTAGTTTTAGAGCCAGTCCTTGAGTATATATAATTTCTTGATGGCATGTCCATAGAACATGTGATAAGGGTAGCAGTTGGAGTGATCAGATAGATCAACCTCTCGGGCTCTCCTTTATTTTAGAAACTTCATAATCCTCTAATTAAGGTCAGTACAAAATTAATTGGGGACATGATCCTCATTAAATGATTTGGTCTAGTTTCTAATATTTGGGATGGGAACTCTACGGGCCTTGACCAATTGGGGTGCTATTTCTAGATGTTGGGATAGAATATGATTGTTTGAGAAAGGTTTCTTTGAAAATCAATTGGTGGTTCCTATCGATTCTGTGCCAGGCGATGCTGAGCCTGATCTTTACGTTGAGGTTTTTCAACTTAGTGAGGTTATGGGTGAACATCAACCTCTAATAACTATAGTAGTCAAGGGGCCTTCATATGCACGACGACAGAAGCTTCTACATTTGCAGTTCTTCTTGTATAATATAGGGGAGGATATGGACTTCCATGATTATCCTACTGCAATTCTTCTTTGTGTAACTGATATATATTTGAGAAATCTCAAAATCCATCAAGGAAGTTATAAGTGACGAGAGAGGGAACCTCTTCTGTCAGGATATTCCCAATACACATAATCATTTGTATATCCTTGGTCAGTGGAATGTCAACTGAATATGTGTTGAATTTTTACCTTGAGAATTATTATTACACACACACATCTTGGCTTTGATTTCACTTGATTGAGTCATTAATACTTGTCTCACACATGGTGGAGCTAAACTGATAAAGAAACATCCTGTTAAGAGCTTACCAAATAGTGATTGATATTATTGGTAGCCGACTCTACTAGATTAATGTAGTACCTTCCCATTTCTTCTCAAAACAAAGGATATTGGTGGTCGCTTTCATCTCAAAATTTATGAACAAGGTCCCACAATGTGATATGAAGTGGGCCAGATGCTGCAGTTGATCACCAATCCCATTTATGGGAGAGAAGGTCGGGTTTCTGAAATCTGGGAGTAGTCTAATTATATGATCCTAGTGTAGATATATCATTACATCATTTGGGATTCCCGCATGTCATGTTTCGAAGGCCTCCGTGTGTACAGTGATAGCGGCTACCAGATCTTCTTGATGAGTGTTCATCTCTGGCAGATGATTCCGGACCACCTTTGCACTGGCTGGATCAACAACACGGTAAGTAGGTTCAGTGTCTCAAGGAATGAATAGTAGGATGGTGTATGGAGAATCCTAATCCAGATCATTTGGAGCGTTATCACGATGCACATGAGGATTTGGTGATAAATACCAGGGCCAATTACCATAGACTCTGGCATCGACCCTATCCGAATACATGAGATTATTCGGATCGATCAGGGGAACAAGACAAAGATGGACCTGTAGCGGAGCCTACTACCCTAGAAGAGTGTCTAGATTTTCCAAGTATCATCATAATCAATATTCTATTATAGAAGAAACTCAGTAAGGAGTTATTAAATGAAACTCCTTTGTTCTACTAAATTCTAAAGCATGGTGGCTATAACAGGGTCAAAATATGTATTTTGTACCACATTTCTCTTATTAGATGGTATAGAATTCTCGATGGGATCCTTTACTTAGTTGTTGGATTCACATACTGGAAATAATGTTAAAGGCTCTTTGAGGATACATTCGATTATCTAATGGCGAGTCGTAACACCTGTACAAGTGTCTACCCATTGTTGTATTGCGCTGAGGGGCGTGTTATCATCATCAGAGTGATCATTAGCCCCCTTCTCCTTGAGTGTTATGAGATCACACATATTCATGATAAATAAAATCAAATGAATATCCATGATGTTAGAAAAATAACATGTTTGTCACAATATTGGAATAATGTTAAGAGCTACACAGTGTCTCTATTGTCGAGTCATCACATGCGGGGATGCTTCCTCAATTATTATGTGGAGCACATTAATTCTCTAGATGCATCATTATTGATGGGTCCAGAGAATGCCTGTTGTTGAAAGGTGCTTCTCCAATGTTAGTGCTTGAAAATCATCAATGTTGTACTGCGATCCAATCTCATTGAAATGTTCTTGGATATTCAAATAAACTAGGTTTCGTTTTTGATGATAGAAATGTATCTCCCTATAGTTTTTCGGTAGAAAAAAACATACTATTCAATGGGGAACTCCATGGTATAAAAATCAAGAGTTTATATTATCCTGAATATTTCTAGAAACTAATCATATTATAGAATTTCTCACAAACTCCATCATTCAATAGTATAGTTGCACCCCTCATTTTCATAATCATCGACCGGGGAAATCTGTAGTAATTGCAATGACATCGTTGTGTGTCATTGTGGTGGTGAACTAGTTATTAGAGGAAATAATACGGGATCTGATTTGATTCTTCTCCCTTGGTCATCTTTCATAAGTGATACCAATAACTTTATCGTGTCCTAGTAGGATGGGGTACTGACCACCACTTTGTGTGTGAGGGAGGTAGCTGTTAGTGATTGAACTGCTGGGTTCTATTCATATGTCATTCCCTAGAATAACTCGTTGTGATCTCATGTAGACGTAGATAATGGAAATGGTGAAGATAGGGAGGAATGCATGAAAATACCCTAGAAGGGGGCTAGATTATCATCCATCTTCATATACCTACAAAGGAATTCAGAGATCTTTTTCATCACTACATGAAACATTATGATAGTATGGAAGATCATCATTTTGTTGGGCTAGATAATGAAGAGTACCTAAGAATATGTTGAATGGATAACATGGATGGCCTCCATATCGGTTGTTGATAGAGAGGGTATTACCACACCATTTATTGAGGGATGCATATGGAAGAACATCACCTGGATGGTTTCTGATGTAGTAGTGGGGACCCCGAATGAAATAATTTAATACATTGGTAGGGCCTCCATGTTTTATACATGACGAATATGTCCGACCTCTATCTTGGATGGAACATATCAGATGATGAGGACCTTCATACGGATCATAGAAGAGTGGGAGGGACTCTTCCTTGATTATTGCAGAATTGGGGAGGACCTCCACTCTAGATGGATATGGAATGGGGAGAAACTCTATGACGGCTAGTGATGAAGTGAGGAGGGACTCGACATTGGTCAATACTTCTATAGGGAGGAACTATTCTAGAGCCAAATGTTACACAAGAAGGAACTTTTTGTTCATTCTTCATAACATGGGGATCCACATATCAAGGACTATAAGCACATGGATGACCTCCGATTCAGATATTAACAATCCGGGGATGTCCTCATCTTGGTTAGACACTGGGAACTTGGATTGGATCTCCATGTTGAGTGCATGGGTGACCAATACCTTCACTATGACTGTAGAACACACATGGATGACATCTGTACTGGATATTATCATCACAGGTTGACCCACAGATGCACCAAAGATGTGGTTGACCGAAAGAGTAAGACTATCCATCCCATGGGATGGCTGAGGCCTCAATCTAGATCAAGAAATAATTCATCCCTACTCTAAAATTATTTGGACATATTGGAATAAAATGTCGGTGGAATGGGAAACTGATTTTATTGAAGATGATTCCCCCTGACGGACATCTTCATAATCATGGGCCCATCGCTAGTCTGCTTATCTTGATCAGCAATGGTGGTGTAAGAACAAAAATAAAAACTATTCTTCAGCCCTATTGATCTTTTGGGTACATTATGTTGATGTCCTCATTGGGGCCCTCCTTGATATCTCCTGGGAAGTCATCGTGGCTTGGATGATGCAGATGTCCCTTACCACATAAGAATAGTGGAATGAGTCATAATATTGATCCGAGGAAAGGCTACTAAAGGTGTTGGAATTTGGAGGGGGGAGTAGGGGCTCCCTTGAATCCCTTAGGGTTTTATTGACGATGAGCTGTGGAAGTCTCTAGGTTTGGGTGGGCTTAGCTGCTAGTTAGAATGACCCCCTTCAACTCTTATCTATATACGAGGGTGTCGATGAATCTTATGTAGATAATTTTAAAAGAGATATGAGGCATCGAAAAATTGTATCCATGGTTAGGGATGAAGTCACCCCCATAGAAGACTAATACAGTATAGCCTCATTTACATTAATTCTCCCCCTATGTGGGTAGGTGGGGGTGATTGGTTTCATATAGCTAGGTTCCTATGATTTAAGGATAATTAGGCGGCACTATATGGGCATGAAAAGAAATTAACAGTGCCCCAATGTCATCTAATAATCCATGACAGGAGAAAGAGATCCATGCCGATGATGCCACAGAACGAAATTCCCAACGATCAACTGCACCATATTATGGTGATATTCATGCCAGGTCCTCTATTTTTATTGTAGGACATATGACATGATATTTGGATATTGTGACATGTTTTTATGCTAATTTAACAAATTTTACTAATCCCATTTAGTGGAGAATATTCACATTAGTTTCATTGTTTCTGTTGGGGGCCTGACGCTAGTAGTACTAGAGTATAGTCCTTGATCAGATGAACTACATGAATAAACCCAATGGGTGAATCAGTTAAATTCATGTCAGGTCCACCATATTGGTTTCACATTATTTCACTATGTAGGAGGTCCACTTAATCATGAATTCATTATGTTTTCATGACTGACTACATTGTACCCTGCATTCATTCATTCTAAAGGTGGGAGGCATTCATCACTTCTTCAGTGATGTTTTTTACTTTATCAGAACATGATGTTGGGATGTTATATCCTCCTTCCATGGATTACTCCATTTAATTCATCTTTTAATCCATTTATATATCATCGATTTATGTTTTTATAATGAAACCCATTCTTGGTTCCATTGCCTTGAGGATTTTGGTTAATTTCAGTGCTTATGTTTGGATATTTCAAAGGGTCAAGCCAGGGTAGCATCCTTCGGTAAGGACTGTAGTCACAGTTTGAATTTGTGTCATGTTTGGACACTAAAATATTTGATAAACTGTATTATTCTTCATAAAAGGGCTTCTAAATTTCATGGAACCAGAATCATATTGTGGTGATCACAAGGAATCTTATGCCTGAGGCATGTATTAAGATGTTTTCCTCTAAATCCCATGTTTAAACCAAGGTATCCTTCACGATTAGTGTCTTACAGAGAGAGAATAGTCAAATCTAAATATCCCATAGGGACAAGTTATAGAGTTGATTCTCGTGGAGGGATCACCCGAATGGTTTACCATATAGTTGGATCAAAACATCATATAATAGAGGACCTGATGGAGTGTGTCAAAAAAATAGAGGGTTTCACTCCATGAAGGCTGATTTAGAAACCAATAAGGGGGGATCAGGAATGTTCTCCCTAATGTTGGGAAAACAGCAATGTTTACCATTTCCTGTGATTGAGCATTAGGAAAGCTTCCTATATATCATTTTTAGAATATAGGGATCAATAAAACCATAGTTCGAAGGGGTGATTTGGGGATTACCCTAGGAAATATTCCAATCTCAAGATGATCATTCATGGTTGTATTTTGTTGGGATTAAACATGGTTAGTTTCTCAGGTGCTACAAGGACCAGAAATGAAGTGGACGGAATGAACTCTCCAAGATGTGGTACACTAGGTAATAATTGGGATGGAAAAGGAGGAAGTGTTGATGGAATGGATGGAGTGTGGAGAGTGATTAGATTCAACATCAAAAAGGCTTCCTCTGTATCCCAGTGATTGGAAATTGAAGTCCACTTAGTTTGAAGGGGTTATGTAACACCTATGTATGAGACCAGTGATAATTGAATAAATATATATAGACCCAATGGATGTCTAGAAATTGGTTGGGGAATGATCCACCCAAGACATGATGATCCAAGTTATGTTCTATAATAGAACATTAATGATGGTCTTGAACCTTAGGGAGGCTTCCTATATACCATGTTTAGAAGAAAGAGATCAATTTCCATGTTGTTGATATTAAACCAAGGAATCCACATGGCTATCGTCACTTTGATATGATGTGGATTATACATTGTTAGATACCTATAAAGGATACATCCCTATAAGGGAGCACTAGAGTTTACCATTGGTCGTGTGTGAACCATGAAGTTACTTCCTACATACCCGGTGTAGAACACATGGATAAAATCACACATTGTTCAGATGGGGTGTGTTTTTTAAAATCATGTGGAATGATTCAATTTACAATAAAAACAATAAATAGATGAATTTTTAGTATTGATCTTTAGAGTGACTTCCAACAAACATAGTATAGAATAAAATGATCAAATTCCATATACATTAGTAATGAGGGGCATGCAGATTACACATGGAAAACAACCTAAATGAATGGATTAGAACTCCTTAGGGAGGTGGATCTGTGGGATTTTTTCCAAAAGGGAATATGTCACATAATGAGGTAAAATACCTATGATGAAGCCACAATTATTACCATTGGTTGAGATTGACCCACTGAGAGGATTCCAACACACCTTGTGTGGAAGATAGGGATCATGACCCACATTTTTTGAAGGGGTGGATTTGGTTTTATTCACGATAAGTCGCCAAGTATGGATGTTTTCAGGGACATTGTTAAATTATAATACCATGTGTGTCATGGTTGGTTTGATGAAAAAAAATTAACAGTAGACCTATTGATCATGTCCTGAGAGGTGCACTAATGAGAGATTATGTGGGGCTTAGACATGGTTAGTTGACCATGGAGATAGATATTGGGTCTTAGTATAAGAGAAATTCCAAAGGATGATCTTGTTCCATGAGAGATAGATATCATTACCTTCTAGTAGTTTGAGAAATATCTCACTCCTATGGAGACATGTGGTCATGGAGAATTCTTGATTCAAATAACCCCATGTTCCTTCCATGGGGTGAGTCTATAATTTAATGTCATCTGATGACGATGGTGGTGGTTAGGATTTTAATTACCTATTTCTCAGATGCGGAAGATTCACTTCTCACCCAATAGGACTTACATCGTTTTACCTCATGCACCTCTATGTGGTACACATGCCAATCAATTCTGTAAGGGGGTGGTAGAGGAATGGTCATTAATGCGGTCAACGTTAGCTTGTCTATGAAAAACATTATATATATTAGAATACATATGCCAAAAATAATTTTTTATTACACTAGAATAAGGTACTATAGATGACGAACTAGGAAATCACTTTGCATAATCATGGAGGGCCGCGCAAGATTGGGGCTCATGATGCTAGGTTCCTTGCTAATAAAGTCTCCATAAAGTGTAGGATATTTGCGAACGATAGAGGGATTATTGAAAATGAGAGGTGATTAACAAATAAAATTGGTTTCTTTGTGAAGGAAATTTATTCATAGTTCTTAGGTCCCTTTCCATAGAAATGTTCCTTGATTTTGAAGACTTCTCTGTGATGGCCTAATGCTTTGCAGAGCATTAACCATGACAAATGTTCTCCCATGTTATAAAGGGGTAGATTACATCAAAAAAAATGAAACCCTAACCTAGGTAGGGACTATGAATAACAATATGACTCATGGATTTCGATTATCATGTTCCTGGGGAAATCCAATTTTTAGGTCAGGTTTGTGGTGCTCAAGAGCTTCATGAAATGGAAAACTGGAAGGCAAAAGCTAATCGTAAGGATAAATTTGAAGTGGGGTAGATGTGTTTTTATAGGAAACATGTATCCTAAAGTTGGTAATCACACTGGTATTAAAAAGGGTGTTGTAAAGGGTTGTGTTCAATCAAAATCACAAATATATATTTCCAATATGTTCAAGTGGTAGTAGAGGGAGATCAGTGAACCACGACGCTTTGAAGGATGATGTGATGTAAAAAGGGAACCATTATGGAATGTGGCTCCATTATACTCATGGAGCTATCCATAATATATGTTATTGTGATCTTGGTGAACTTGAAACTTGAAAAATTACCATCAACTACATTTTTGTGTGCAATGGTGAGGGTTCTCTATGATGGGTCTTTATGTGGTGGAATATTTTGATCAATTTTTAGGCCCCTCAAGTCTGAATTTACCAAGACATGACTTTTACCATGCATTTAGTAGGATGGATTTTGGCACCAACTACTAATAATCATCTAAGGTAAATGTTTATCAATGTTGGAGATAAACTCATCCATCAATTTTCATTATGGAAGAGAGTCATGCAATTTTGAATGAATGGGAAGTTATGCCAAAGGTACACTGGCCCCTTTGCGATCCTTGATCGCATAAGATAATTGGAAAATCACATTTCACATCAATAAAATGTGGTTTTATTTCATGATTTGTTCTGCATATCACTCCAATGGATGTACATACTCGGTCCCTCACATGTACTAAATTCAGAGGTTGTATAGATGGAAGATGATAAATCTTTTGGGGAGTATCCTGTAAAGATTATTGAACGAAGAATTATGGTTCTACAAAAAAAGACAAACCAAATTGTCAAACTATTGTGGTCGATCCATAATTGTTAATAAGATACTTGGGACTATAATAGTAGACGTAGAAGAAGTAACCTCACCTGTTTATGTAAAACAGATTTTCAAGGGTGAAATTTCAAGAGAGGAAGAATGTAACAACCCAAACATTTATTAATTGAAAAAAAATTTATAATTATTTAATATAGTATTAATCACCTAACATCACATATATAGAACATTACAAACATTATAAACAAATAATGAATTATATAAGATGTATTTCATGACGTTAAGGAACCTATAAAGATGAAATAGTAACCTGAGCATTGAATATTAATGTGACCCTTATCAATAGAAAATCAACCAACACAATAGTAAGATCACACATGAAAGTATAAATAAAATCATGACACCTTATAACTGAAAATATGATATATTTATATCATAGTATAAGTATATAAATATTTTAAATGTTATGAATTAAATGTTGGTATTTTTATAAGTCATAAATATTTAATTACAATTTATGGATTAATATAATAATTCAAATAAAAAATTATTTTCATAAAATATATTCATAATGATATTTTTTATCTCTCATTATTATAATATAATTTTATGAGACCATAATTAATATTCAAAATATTCTAATGTAGTTATAATTTCAATATCTATATTTTTTATGTAAATAATGATTTTAATTAAAAAATTATCATATTTAGAAAATTAATTTACTAAATTTGTTTTCATTTTTCTTAATATACATCAGAAAAATAGTGATGATTAATATTTTGTATTTTTATGAAATACATGAATATTTGGTGAATTGTAAAATATGATAATTTACCTCATATATACATTATAAATTTAAAGAACTATTCCTTAGGTCATGAAAAATGTATGCACCATTGGTATGAACTCAAAAGTTATAATTTTTCTATTTAGTAATGGAATAATTGCTATTTTTTATTTAGTAAAGAAAATAAAATAATGAATAATACAATGATAAAACACCCCCTCCTACAATACAAATAACCCTCCTCGCCACCTTTTCTCCTTACATCTCTCAAGCCTTGTCAATTGTACAAATTTGAATCAAATATATTCTCAATCCCCATCCCCACATCCAATTGGATCTGGTCTCAACAAATGATGAAAAATAGGTTACTTAACAATTGTATAAAAGAGGACAATTCAAGAGGTAAAACTCACTTTCCCTTTCTTTTAATTTCTTTTGTTATTATTTTATTTTCATATTATATCATCACAAAAACTAATTCAATTGGAATGATAACTATAGTACCTTAAATATTATAAAATTATAACATTTTAATGTAATATCAATCATTTATCTCCTCACCCTCTCTCGTTAATTCTAAAAATGAATTCATCGCATGTGATGTGTCAATTTACCAACATCAGTGATGTTCTGTATTCGCATTCTATAAACGCATTCATGGTTATTAATAAAAAAAATTATAATGGTTGAAAAATATTTTATAAATTTATGATAGGACGTTTTTTATGTTCTGAAACTGACATATATATATATAATACTAAGGGAAAATACAAAATTATTTCATTGTGATTGAAAAATCGACAAAATTCAACTAATACGATCATAATGAGCTTTTATCTAATAATTCATCCTTGTAGAATATTACCAAATACTTTATAATATCATTTAAGGTTATATAATATAATTAATACCAAATAATAACTATTTTAGTTATTTATCCTCATTTTACACCAACTACTATTCATGTATACATGTGAACTAATCAAGAAACTGAGAAACGTACACCCATGAATGATGAAAAAAAATCCATAACTCATAAAAATATTCATAAATGATCCTAATAAAACTATAATTAAAAAAACTAAATTTTAAATGGTTCTTTATTTTTAATTAATTTATCTAATGTTATTATATACATATTAAAGTGAAGAATATTTCAGACATAAGTTAAGGGGAAATGTAGAACATTAATCCATTTCCTTGGGGTTCTTCTATTTCACATAGAACGTATTATGGATAAACCATTAATATTACATAAATATCATTTCTTCATAAATGTATTTTCATTACTGGGATATAAAAATTTTATACATGTGTTTATGAAAAACAAAATGTTTCCAAAATAACTCTTCTAAAAAACAAACGTTTACATAACTTGAAATTGTTTCTTATTCACTAATGGTTTTTGATTCATATACTAATAATTATATCATTCCAAAATTCCATTCATGAAATAATTCATTACAAAACTAAATACATTTATTTCCATGGGTTATTTTCTGTTCAAGAATGATATATGTTCTCTGATTAATGCATGAAATTATAATTTTTTTGAATTAATAGGTGCATCTTGAATTAAATAGGTCATAGTAAATGTTATGATGTGAAGGGTGCACATGGAAAAATATAGAATTCATAATGAATTATGTAACATGATAAATCTCATGATTAAAAGTGGAATATGAGTGAACATGATGCTATCTTTGTTCATAATATATGTGGTGTTGAACAATGAGGCATTGTGTTTAATTTTTATGTATTTCCACATTCCATTCCAATATTTATTCCTTCATATCATGGTTATAATGAAGGTGTTATGATGATGATGTTATGATGATTGTAATTATCACCCCATGATATGTTCATTCAGGATCTTATCTATCTTCATTAAATGATTTTATATCACCCCATTCTTGATTTATACCCTCATGTGATTACTTGTTCCAAGGAGAACACAAGGGCCACAACGAAGGGAGACTGGATGAATGGTATATCTATCATTATAAAAAGTAAGGGGTATTTTAGTCAAGGTAGAATAAAATTATTAAGGAATATGAAATCACCCCAAAACCTAATGATACAATCCTTTGGAAATGAGACTATAAAAAATATATAATCTTCAAGTATCATCGAGAACATTTTGGTGGCAAGGTCACGACCCACCTTCACCAAAAAGAGGGAAGGGTCAGCAGATTGCCAGGGCCTTCCCTCTTTATGTTTAAGGAGAGATAATGACCCCCAAAACCCACCTTCAATAGGTCCCAAAGTGGAAGCCAGCACCTAGGTCATGAAATCACACACTAAATGGAAGGAATTACCCTTTTTCTTTTAATTGGATTGGGAGATAAGAAAGTGATTCCCAAAACACAAAATTTGAAAGTAAAAGTAAATCCAAGAACCATTCCCAATGCATGTTACAAGATTAAAATCCATAATTTATAAGGATACTTCAAAGAAAAACACCAAAAGCAAGAACAACAGTAATTGCAATGATCTATCATAAGGTCTGAGCTAGTATGGTCCAGCGTGATCCCTGGAGTCCTCCTGGAAACCTGAAAGCAGTTTTATATATGTAGTGTGAGCATACAAGTATATTCAGTAGGGAAAAACCAATGACATTTGTGCACAAGTGGGGAAACATACTAATGCCCTGTGAGAAAAGTGATAACCAAGCACCTGGCAGGGAAACTAACCACCCAAACCTCACCAAGGCACACTCCCCAAATAATGCAAGTCAAGTAATATATAGTAATAGCACATCGATGTTTGGGTACCCCGCGCCACTTTCCCACTGGTTATTGAAGAAACCCTACAAATCAGACCAATCCCGCCATTCTCATCGCAGTCCCACTGCCATACCCTGCCCGCACACACCTAAGCTACATCCACATATCATGCCCGCAAACACTCTGGTCAAAACCACTAACCCTCATGAAGACAACTGGGCCATAACTATCACACGTAACCACGCCTGGAAACACCTAGGCCAAAACCACCACTGCCACGCCCGAAGACACCTAGTCTAGAAGAACTACCGCCACACCCGAAGACACCTCGGCCTCATCCCAAATATACATGTGAAACCGCCTACCTGCACACACCTGGGCCAACCACCACAGTACCCTACCCCGATGATTCTTGGGCTAATAATGGACTTCAGGCCATCATAGCCTGCCCGAAGATACTTCGGTTCTCTGGGAAAGGGAGTAGAAAGGATCTAATGACCAGCCACTAATAAAAGTGTTGGAAAAAACACCCTCCCCCATGATATTGGGTTGTTTGGAACTATGTTCTCAACGTGGGTGGGGAACGAATAAGAAACACAAAAACTACATGTATATGTATAGGTAACAAGCACTCACCCAATAAAGGTTTTTCATCAGCCAGCCTAAAGAACAATATCCTCACTATTAATTCATAAGAGAAGAGATCCACACCCATGCCTAAGTCACAACTCACACCAAAACAAATCCCCATGTCCCATCCTTGCTTTCATGTTCAGTAATTATATTTAAATAAGTGCCTATAATACTGGGAAACTAACAGCATAAGCACAAGACAAGGGAAAATGATACAACCAACAAAAATTTAATCATTCACACCCTGTTCTATTACAATGTCACAACAACAAAGGGATAATGGATATCCCTCGAAGTACTGGAACCCAAGAAAACCCCTACATACAGCCCCATGTCCCCAAAATCCAGGAGCCAATGATTTCTCAACAACAGAGGATTCCACACCAATTCGTGATATAAGCAGAGTAATCACATAGCCTCATGTATAACAATACGGGATACCATCCCCACCCGCATCGCCCCATCAATCTAAGCCCCCATCAAAGAAAACCATAAGGTCACCCTCAAATGGGCTATGAAGGAAAAAAACAACCAAACCATTATCACCAACACAAGGTAGACCCTTTTAGGTATTTTCAGATTTAAAAGATTAAACACACTCCATGGTTTCAATTCCACTGTGTCTAAACCGAGGTTATCATAGAAATGTATTTGGTCCTGGTGCTTATAATTTTTTTAGCCAGATATACGTAATTAATCAATTTACTTTACAGAGCAAAAGGTTCAAAACCAAAATACAAGCCATATAGACCTCACAAGGGTCAAGGGTTTATTAATCCACATTGAAACACCACCAATGGCCATGATTTCCAGTAGGCATAAGCCCGAAAAATTAAAAAATCATTAATCATGATAGAGGAGAAAAACAGAGTAGCATCATCGATCACACCCCTACCCTTCATTCTTTCGAATACGTTTATTATATTAATTTATGTTTGGTTCATCCAATTATATAGAAGCAGTAGCGTACCCACCCTATAAGATACACAGAAAGGATAGTAGAAGATTAAAACCCTACCTGACTGATCAAGGATTGACGTTAAGTCCTCAGGCGAGTAGTAGGAGCTCCACGGAACACGATCAAGGAAAACTTCACAGGGTTACAACTCGTCGGGAGGAAGGGTACTCCAGGTGCAGGTGATCGAGAAAAAGAAACGTAGAGAGAAGAATCTAGGTTATAAAGGCTGATAAGGGGTGAGATACAGCACGCCCAGGATGGTTATGATATGGAGATAAAAACAAGAAATCGTGTAAGGAGCGGGATCGTGGGTTGACCACTCGGCTGGGACACCCCACAAGTCATTAAAGGGTCCCCACATTCGGAGTGGTTTAAAACAGACTCACACCTCACTAAAAGTTAACTAAAACCCATTAATGTCTTTAAAGGGGGTCGAAACATGGCTTAAAAGCCAATTTTTGCAATAAGAGGCGCCATTGGGAAAACTCATGGTCACCGGTAGGCTAGGGATACTAGTAGGCCGAGCCACCGGTACGCCGCGACTATCTGTAGGCCGAGATACGGGTAGGTCTGCTAGCGGTAGACCGAGCTACCAGTAGACAGAGCTACATGTAGGCCCGCTACCTGTAGACCGAGCTACTGGTAGACCGAGCTACCAGTAGGCAATCCAACTGGTAGGCCGAGCATCATGTAGGCCTGCTACCGGTAGACCGAGCTACCGGTAGACCGAGCTACCAGTATGCCGAACTACCAGTAGGCCTACTACCCGTAGACCGAGCTACATCTAGACCGAGCTACTGGTAGGCCTTCTACCAGTAGACCCAGCTACCGTTAGACAGATCTACCAGTAGGCTGAGCTACCGGTAGGCCTGCTACCAGTAGATCGAGCTACCGGTAGGCCAAGGCTACCTTTAGGAGCCTTCTGAGAAGCTGTGATAGCTTCCCAGACTACCCCGAACACCTCATCATCAGATTTTTATTAATTCATGGACCCCAATAACCCAAGCCATTACATCAGATCCTTCTTAAACTATTCTCGTCCCCGAGATTATGAGAACATCCCAGAAAGGACAACATTGGGGTCCAAACAACCACCTCTAAAGATATATCTCAGGGGAAAACCCATGAGTTATTCCAAATCTAGAACAGAACCCTCCCCCTAATTCCAGGAATACTCCCCAGATCCACAAACATTCAAAACAAGAACAAGTATCACACAGTCCAACACATGAATTAGGGAGTCCCCTCAAACATGTCAGGATATTATCCGCTTTGGGCGGTACTAACTCACCCACAGAAGTGTAATCGCATCAACATTAATGCATCCTGATTAGCAGTCAGGTTTTCCCATCATCACACATTCGTATACACACATAGAGAACAAGAAAATAGATCTTATAATAGCTAAGAAAAACAAGCATTTCATATATTAAAGCGCAAGGTACAATATCTCAAGAATCAGTACAAAAACAACACGTCAAAACAGCTCTGTGTACCTAACGCGTAACTAGTCCTCCCACACCCATGTGCTCTCTTCCATGCCACCATGCCTCCACAACACACAAACCAAGGGGATGGTTCGTCCACAAACCACATTCTCCTTATGATCCTCGATCATGATTGGTCGTTCTATGAAGGTCGCATCGTCTTGTACATCTAACTCTCCCCAATCGATGACGTGGGAGTTGTCATGTAGATATAGATGATGCTAGGACACATTGAATACATCGTGTATCCTCAGTATCTGCGGTGGTAGCACTAGCTGATAAGCCACCTCACCGACCCGCCACAACACTTCAAAGGGTCTGATAAACCTGGGAGAAATCTTACTTCCACTACCGAACCTCCATTATCCACGTCGAGGGGAGACCTTCAAGAACATGTGGTCCCCGACCATGAACTCCAAGGGTCTTCTCCTATCATCGGCATATGACTTTTTCCAGCCCTTAGCAACCTTCACCCTTTCTCATATAAGATGAACCTTCTCTATCGTGCTCCGCACCACCTCTGGGCCATGAACACATGCTTCTCCAACCATAGTCCATCACACGAGTGAGAGACACATCCTTCCATATAGGGCTTCTAATGGAGACATTCCAATGGTAGGGTGATGGATATTATTTTTGGATAACACTACCAGAGGCATGTGTCACACCCATGATCCCCCAATGTCTAGAATACATGCCCGCAACATATCCTCCAATGTCTGGATGATTCTCTCTGTCTGCCCATCTGTCTGGCGGTGGAAAGCAGTACTAAGTTGTAGTTGGGTGCCAAAAGCATGCTGTAGTCCCCTCTAGACTTGTGAGGTAAAACATGCATCCCTATCTAAGATGATGGAACTTAGAACTCCATGCCCTCACACTACCTCATCCATAGACTTCTGTGCTATTGCGTCCGCTGCACTCGACTCCTTAATCACCAGAAAGTGAGATGACTTTGTCAAGCGGTCCACCACTACCCAGATGGCATCGCAGCCCCCATGCACCTTGGGTAGTCCCGTGATGAAATCCATCGAGATGTCATCCCACTTCCACTCGGGGACATCTAAAGGTTGCAACAACATTCCAGGAACACGGTGTTCAGCCTTTACCTGCTGACACACTAGGCATTTGGCCAAAAACACTACCACTACTCGCATTACTCTAGGCCACCAGAGCTGTCTCCTCAAACCCTGGTACATCTTGTAATCTCCTGGGTGTACCGAGAGGGGTGTGTTGTGGAACTCAGTAAGAACCTTTCCACACATCACCTCTAGAAAAAACATCTTCCCCTGGAAGAGCACCCGATTTTGACCATCTTCCATCCACCCTTTCGGAGCATCGCCATGGACAACTCGGTCATGCATCACTTCGCACTCTAGGTCTCCCCACTGAGACTCCTCCACATGCCGTAATAGATAGGACTGCACTGTCTTCTGATACAGGAAACCTCTACCACTATCCATCCTCACATCCATGTGCAAGGCAGCCAACTCCTCCATAACCTTCCAATCATCTGCCGACACTCTGACCACATCCTTCTGTGACCTCCTTCTCAAAGCATCGTCCACTACATTCTCTTTTCATGAAGTGTAGGACATCTCGAAGTCGTAATCTTGTAGGAATTCTATCCACCTTTGATGTCGTATGTTTAGGTCCCACATGGAGATGATATACCTCAATATTTTTTGATCCGTGAAGACTACAGAGCATTCTCTGATGAGGTAGTGCCGCCAAAACTATAGTGCCAAAAGGACCGCTGCACGCTCCAGATCATGGGTGAAATAATTACGCTCATGAGGGCGTAGCTCCCTAGACCCATAAGAGATCACCCCTTTTCGCTGCATCAACAAACATCCAAGGCCTTTCCCTGAAGCATCACAAAACACATCATACGCTACCCCTTCTTATGGCAGTCTCAGCACTGGGGAACTAACCAACTTCTCCTTCATATAGCTAAAGTTTGCCTCACATTGCTCAGTCCACACGAAAACCTGGTCCTTTTTAGTCAAAGCCGTCAAAGTGGCAGCAACGACGGAGAAGTTGGGTACGAACCACTGATAGTAACCTGCCAGCCTAAGGAAACTGCGAACCTCTGCCACATTCATGGGTGATGCCCAAGAAAAAACCACCTCAACCATTGATTGTTCCACCGCAACCCCTTTATCTTACACTACGTGCCCAAGGAAGTGCATCTCTCGCGTCCAGAACTTTTATTTCAACAACTTCCCATAGAGATGGTGTTGTCAGAGGACCTCTAAAATTGTACTTAGATGCTCCGCGTGGTCCTCCTCTAATCATGAATAGACCATGACGAGGTCGATGAACACAACTATGAACCGATCCAAGTACTCTCGGAAGACAGAGTTCATAAGCCCCATGAACATAGCTGGGGTGTTCGTAACAACGAAATGAATGACTACAAACTCGAAGATCCCATATCTATATCTGAAGGCCATATTCGATATGTCTCCCTACTTTACCCACAACTAGTGATACCCTGACCGTAGGTCGATCTTCAAGAACCATCCTGCACCACTTAGCTAGTCAATGAAATCATATATCCTCAGAAGAGGGTAGTGATTCTTGATCATTACCTGAGTCATCCTCCTGTAGTCTATGCACAACCTGAGACCACCATCTGCCTTCATTGCGAACAAGACTGGAGAACCCCATTGTGACGCACACAGTCAAACAAAACCCTTCTTCATCAGATCATCGATCTGAATTCGCAAATCCTGTAGCTCTGAAGGCGCCATCCAGTAAGACGCCATCAAAATCGGACGAGCACCAGGATGCAAGTCTATCCGAAACTCGATATCACGCCGATGGGGTAGAGTCTTTACCTCCTCAGGGAAGACATCCATAAACTCATCGATGATCTCTGGTACTTCCAATATCTCAGCATCCACTGACTCTACTGACACCTCGACTAACTAGTAGAGGATGGGTTCCTCTCGCCAGCTTCCCTTCTGGCCACTCCACTCACTGGTGAAAGTAACATGTCCGCCACCCAAGTCTGAGAACACAACCCTTCCTTAGAAGCAGTATATGATGGAACACATAGAGAATAGCAATTCGATGCCAATGATGACATCGTATGGTTGTATCTGTAGTAGTAGTAGAACCTTGACAGACTGATGTGGCCCAATCATCAGTCTACATCCACTAAAAACATATAACAAGTTGGTCTGACCTCCGACTGGTGTGCTCAACACCAAGGGAACTGGAAGTCTCTCAGCATCTAGACCAGAGTATGGGCCTGACCGGGTGCAACAAAGGACTGAGAAGCTCCGGTATCGAACATGGCGTAAGAAAGGGTTCTGAACAAACTGATCATACCTCGAACAACCTCCGAACCCATTGGAACTACTGCCTCCGCGGCGTGCACCTGTCCACGCCTAGCTCCACTGCACCTCGACTGTCAGCCGCCTCCCTGACCATGCCCTGGTCGAGGTCCCTTAGGATCGCCCTGAGGTCACCCTCCCCTTGAAATGTCTTCCCTCGAAGAAGCGGGAGCTCGCTGCCCCTACTACTGCTGCTGCTGGAAAGGCCTTGCTAGAAGCTGTTTCTGAGGCGGGTGCTGGGCCTGTCTACCATTGCCGTACTGTACTCAGTCCGGGCACTGATTTTGGAGATTTCCATGGCTCCCACAGACGAAGAACCTCTGTCCTGGGCCAAAAGTGTAAGGGCAAGGACTAGGGGACCAGAACTGGATGTGTTGCGGCCTGCTCACTGCTGGTCGGAATGTAGAGGGTCCTGATGCTAGAGGTATGGTGCTTAAAACCTTTACCTTAGAAGGCCCGAGCTGAATCCCCACATTTGACACACCGCCTAGCATGTGCATCCTCTCCACCACCTCTATCTTCTTCTGGACCTCCAAGTATGTTGGCAAGGTGAATTGGGTAACATCGTACTGGAGGAAGGGTCAGAGCACCTCCTCTAAACGTCTCGCCCGAGACTCCTGATCCGGAAAGAGGTCTGAAGAAAAGCGGAGGAGATCCTTGAACTTGAACCCCAGCTCCCTTACTGACATACTCCCCTAATGGAGGGAGAGTATCTCTTACCTCTTCTCTGCCTTCATCAAAGAAGAGACGAATTCCACCAGGAACTCCTTCTCGAAATCAGCCCATTCCACCATAGCCTCTCTCCTCTCCCCCAGGTAGAGTGTCCACCACTGACATGCTTCTCCCCGCATCTGGTTGACGGCCAGAGGAACCTAGTACTTGGTCGGAGCCCGGATCAAGCCGAAGTCTATCACCTTCTCCTCTAGCCAGCCCTCTATATTCATGTCAGAGGTGCTTCCCTCATACTTCTCGAGGGTCGATCTCTAGATGGCTCGAAGCGTCTTCTTCCACTGGTCATCCCCTTCCTCATGATCACCCCTCTACTGATCATCCAAGTCAACCTCATGAGCCTCGATCGCCTGTACAACTCATGGTCGTCTCCCGGGTTCCATAGCTGCAAGGTAAACAAGGAATGCCAATGCCCAAGTTTGCAGAATATTGTTCTTAAAACTTCTTAAATTCTTATTTATTTCAAATTCCCAAAAAACCCCGAAAACACGAGAACACAAGTCATTATGATGCATGTACCTTTCCAAGGGTCCTTACCCTGCAATCCGCATGGCCTCACATGTTCGTTCGATAGGTCCAGTGTCCTTGCATCAGATCATGGGGGGCCCTAAAATCCCGTGTCCTAGCCGGTATTCCCTGGCCTAATTCATGCACCAAGATCACCCAACATAGTTTCCCTACCATCCCATGAAATCCAAAATATGTCTAACTCCAGACTCCATCCTATCTGTCAACCTCTCCTCTGATACCATTCTGTCACGACCTGCCTTCACCAAGAGGAGGGAAGGGTCAGCAGATTGCAATGCGCTTCCTTATTTAAGTTGAAAGTGATATAATGACCCCTGAAACCTGCCTTCAATAGGTCCCGGAGTGTCTACATTCACCAAGAGCATGAAATCACAAACTAAATGGAAGGCATTACCCTTTTTATTTTAATAGTATCGGGAGATAAGATAGTGAATCCCAAAACACCAAAGATGAAAGTAAACGTAAAGCCAATAACCATTCACAATCCATGTTAAAAGAGTAAAATAAACAATGTATAAGGAGACTACAAAGCAAAATATCAAAAGAAAGAACAAAAAGAACTGTAATGATCTGTTACAAGGTCTGAGCTAGTATGGCCCAACATGATCTTCGATGTCCACCTAGAAACCTGAAAGCAGTTTTATATACGTAGGGTGAGCATACAAGTATACTCAGTAGGGTAAAACCAAAGACTCTCATTCACAAGTGGGGAGGCATAGTAATTCCCTATGAGAAAAGAGATAACCAAGCACCGAGAGAGGAAACTAACCACCCAAGCCTCACCAAGTCACACTCCCCAAAAAACGCAAGTCATGTAATATATAGTAATAGCACATCGATGTTAGGGTACCTCGCGCCACATTCCCACTGGTTATTGAAGACATCCTATGCATCGGACCAATCCCTCCATTCTCATCGCAGTCCCACTACCATACCCCACCCGCACACACCTAGGAAAAAACCACATATCCCTCCGGCAAACACCTTGGCCACAACCACTAACCCTCCCATAGACACCTGGGCCATAAATATCACACATAACCACTCCTGCAAACACCTAGGCCAGAACCACCCCTGCCACACCCGAAGACACCTGGTCTCGAAGAACTACTGTCATGCCCGAAGACACATGTGACTCATCCTGAAGAATCATGGGAAACCACCTTCACGCACACACCTGGGCCAACCACCACACTACATTGCACGAATATTCTTGGGCTAATAATGGACTTTATGCCATCACAGCCTGCCCGAAGATACTTGGGCTATCCAAGAAAGGGAGCAGAAAGGAGCTAATAACCAGCCACTAATAGAAGTGTTGGAAAAAACACCCTACCCCATGAAATATGGGTGTTCAGAACTGAGTTCTCAACGAGGGTGGGGCGTGAATAAGAAACACAAAAACTACAAGTATATGTATAGGTAACAAGCACTCAACCAATCTAGGTTTTTCTTAAGCCAACCTAATGAACACTATCTTCACTATTTATTCATAAGTGAAGGGAACAACACCAATTCCCTAGTCACAACTCACACCAAACAAAATCCCCATGTCCCATCCTGGCTTTCATGTTTAGTAATAATGTTTAAAAAAGTGTTTGCACTACTGGGCATCTTACAGAATAAGTACAAACCAAGGGAAAAAGTTACATCCAACAGAAATTTAAGTATTCAGCCCCGGTTCTATTGTAATGTCACAACAACAAAGTGACAAGGTATATCCCTCGAAGTACTGGAACCAAAGAAAACCCCATCATACAGCCCCATGTCCCCAAAATCTGGGATCCAACGATTTGTCAACAACAGAGGATCCCACCCCAATTCGTAATAAAAGCAGAGTAATCATACAACCTCATGTATAAAAATAGGGGATCCCATCCCCACCTGCATCGCCCCATCAATCTAATCCCACATCCCAGAAAAACATAAGGACACCCGCAAACGGCCCGTGAAGGAAAAAAATAACCAAACCACTATTACCAACACAAAGCAGACCCATGCATGTATTTTAACATTTAAAAGATTTAACACACTCCATGGTTTAAATTACACTTGGATTAAACCGGGGTTATCATAGAAAAGGAGATGGTCCTAGTGCTTCCAATATATTCAGCCTAATATATGTAATTAACCAATTTTATTTAAACAAAAAAGGTTCAAAACAAAAATACAGGACATTTAAACATCACAAGGGGTAAGGTTTTATTAATGCACAGAGAAAGACCACCGACGACCCTTATTTTTAGTAGGCATATGCCCGCACAATTCAGAAATCATTAATCATGAATGATGAGAAAAACATAACAGCATCATCGATCACACCACTCCCCTCCATTCTTTATAATTCGTTTATTTGCTTCATTTAAGTTTGGTTCATCCAATTCTATAGAAGCAGTAGCGTACCAACACCATAAGATACACAGAACGGAGAGACGAAGGTAAACCCCAACTTGACTAATCAAGGATCGAAATTATGTCCCAAGGTGAGTAGTAGGAGCTCCACGAAACACGATCAAGGAAAACTTTGCGGGGTTACAACTCATCAGGCGGAAGGGTACTCTGAGCACAGGAGATGGAGAAAAAGAAACATAGAGAGAGGAATATAGGTTATAAAGTCTGATAAGGGGAGATATACATAACGCCCAGGATGGTTAAGATACACAAATAATAACTCGAAACCGTGTAAGGAGCAGGATTGGGGGTTGACCACACAGCTGGGACACCCCACACATCATGAAAGGGTTCCCTCCATTCGGGGCAATTTAAAACAGACTCAAACCTCACCAACATTTAATTAAAACCCAATAATGGCTTTAAATGGGGTCAAAACGCGGCTTAAAAGACAATTTGTGCAAAAAGAGGTGCCACTGGAAAAACTTGTGGTCACAGATAGGCTAGGTCTACCGGTTGGCCGAGCCACCGGTATGCTGCGGCTACCAGTAAGCCAAGCTACCGGTAGGCCTGCTACCGGTAGAATGAGCTACCGATAGGCCGAGCTATCGGTAGGCCGATATACCGGTTGGCCAAGCTACCTGTAGGCCTGCTACCGGTATACCGATCTACCAGTAGTCCGGGTTACCGGTAGGCCGAACTACCAGTAGGCCTGCTACCAGTAGACCAGCTACAGGTAGAACGAGCTAATGATAGGACTGCTACCAGTAGACCGAGATACATGTAGGCCAAGCTACCGGTATCCCGAGCTACCAGTAGGCCTGATACCGGTAGATTGAGGTACCGGTAGTCGAAGGCTACCATTAAGCACCTTCCGAGAAGCTATGATAGCTTTTCGGACTACCCCGAACACCTCAACATCAGATTTTTACTATGTAATGGACCCCCAAGACATGGGAAATTACAGGATAAATCTTCCATCGCAAAGATTCATTCTCTACATGTCTTCCGAAACCATATTCCATGATCCAAAACCACCTAGCATTCATAATAAGATAATCAAACACAATAGGACTTCTTGTTTCCATGTATCAGTCCAACTACAACATTGGAGTTTGTTTCCACTTCCTTATGTCCTATGTTTTATAATTAACACAACTAGAGACCATTTAGAATCACCCTAAGCTTGCCTCAATGAGAATTAAATTGACCATATAATGCATTGAAATCCAAAATAAGTGAAAATATATATTCTCTGACCAACCCCCCCTCCTCTCATTTATTCATGTATCTAGTGCCGATAAAAAATAAATTTCAACCTAATTTCATGTGAGTTCCAAAAAATCTAGGACCCTACTATTTCATATGATGGATTTTAAAAAATAAACCATTCTTGGAATAATCATACCAAGTGAAGGTGAAGAATAACCATGAGATTGGAGAACCCCTAGCTCATCCACCAGTGATCATACCCACACCTGAAAAATGGAACATGAATATGCATTACCTTCCCTTGATTTATTTTGAGCCTCTAAAATGACCCAACATACTGCAGAAAAAAACACACTTCAGGCATTTAACTCCTTGCCACATGTTTCCATTAACTGGAACTAGATGGATAGGAAATCCTCAATTTATATCCGACCTCCAAAAAATACTATATAGTTTTCCGTGGTGGTCTATATACTGATAACTCTTTTACTCATAAATAGGAGCTCCCAACATGATTCCTGTCTTGGCATGGTACAACACTGGCACTGAGATGCCAACCCAATCCCCTTATTCTGAATTGTCACTTCCATCAGTAGTTATTTATACCACAAAAATGTATAATAAAATTTAACATCACATGAATCCATCTGAACTAGATTGTTATAGCCCATAAAACAATTCCTGATAACATTGTTAAATTTGATCCAATATTTGATAAATGAATAGTTCTTGGTTAGTATTTTAATTCTATTGCATATCTTGTTTTTAATAAAACGTTATGTATTGTTGAAGAACAAAAACATTTGAAATTTGATCTATGTGATCATTTTGATAAAAAATATTGAATCATGCTTGTGAAATAACTGATTATTTTGAAAACAAGAGATCTATCGAATAAATTATCTCTAGAAGAGCGATGATTATGAACATTATTTTGAAATAAATGAATCCTAAAAGGATAGAACACAGTGGACCTAGAAGTGTTCTTATTAGATAACCTAAAACATTAAAATATTCCCCCTTAAAGTCATTAATAGGAGGCTTAGATGAAGGATTAATAAGTAGAATAAGTGTAGGAAATCTTTTTGACTTCTATGAACTCCCATCTTAACATTAACCAAATAATATTTATGAATAATTTTAATATGAATGTTCTATATTTATCTTGAAAATAATATTTACAACAATTTAAATGGAATAATGTTTTGGAATTAGATAACAGAACCTATGATTACCTTTTTATATGAACTATGTTTTTATTTAGAAATAAATATGGTTAGTATGACATGATCATTAGAAATAAGGAGATAATTTTTTTAAAAGGATTCAATCAAAATGAAAAAATTGATTATGATGAAACAATTTACCTAGTGGCATCATTAGATTCTATTAAGATTATATTAGTCAATTAATCTCATAGGACTTTTAATTTTTTCCATGGATGTAAAATTATAAATATAAATGGGTATTGTGTAGTAATTTTATGTTGAACAACTCACTAGTTCTAAAAATCCTCCTTTTCAAAATTCACTTTTTAAAATTACAAATGCCCTTTATAGTCTGAAATTGGTACCATGATATTTGTATGTATGTTTAGGTTCATTTATTTTTTAAAATTGATTTTATATGGGTTTGGAAAATCCTACTATTTTTATAAATGCTTCATTATTGGATATTTTACTTGTTTAAATGTTTTATGATTTTGTTATTATTTCTACAATGAATTGAATAAATCTACTACTATTTTTTAAAACACATGAAAAAGTGTCTTAAATGAGCATAATGGTTGAGATATCAATCTATAATGGACATCGTATTTATAAAAAGGACTTTGGGAATTCCTTAAATGAAACATATATTAATAATTTTTCTACTTTAGTGATATGTAATAAAAGGTTGTAAGGTAAAAAAATATGATAAGTTCCAGTATTAGTATTCCCTTTCATGATATTGGGAAATAAAAAGACAACAAGTTATATGGAGAAATAATTGGATTCTAGATATAATTGAAAATTTATATACTTTGAATTATGTTTTTAAAATTCCTATGTGTAATACATTATGAAATTTCAAAATAATCTAAATTTAATGTCTCAAAAATAATTTTTTGGTATTTGAATTACTAAATATAAAAATATAGATTTTTTTCCAAAACCTTGGTTTTAATTTAATCTCATATTAAAAGTATGATTTTGTTGATTATAGGTTAGAAAGAAAAGAACATAAAAAACATTTCAGTTTTATAGAATATAATTGATTTTTTTGTTCTAGAAAAAACAACAATTAGTTAGATTATATACTGTAGAATATGAAGACATAGGTACTAGTAATTTTTTTTATAAGTGATGTCGATGAAACACAATTTTGTGGATATTATATCTAATTTTAATCATGTACTACATAAATATGATAACACAAGTTCAATAAAATTATATAATAATTTAAAAAAACACTGAAGAAATATGAATATTGATTTTAGGAATCATTTATTTAGAGGTCATAATAAAAATGTTATATTTCCATTGAATATATTTTAATTGAAAATAAATTAATGGTTATATTTCATTAATAATCTATCATATAATAGATATAATCTCCTTAAAATGGAAATAAATTTGCCTAAATTTAAATGAAATATTTTATTTCTATATTATATTCTCATAGAAATATATTTATGTTTCAGATTTGGTTACAATGTATTTTTGTATATATTTATCATATTTAGTATTAAATTGTTATACTTAACAATAATTAATATATTATAATTTTAATATCACGAATGTTTTTATAGAATTTTAATATTTAAGGCCTTTTACTGCCTTTTATTTTATTTTAGGATCCATGGATAAAAAATCTAAAAACCCTTACACAGCTATACTGAAACACAACTTATTTTTCACACTCAAATTCTCTTACATGAATACTCTCTGGACCCAATCTCAACATTAATTCACTTGTTCATTCCAAACCCTATTTCTCATTACCCTATACCTGAGTATGAAGATGTATAAAAGGATAGTGTTAGGTTCCTAGAGACACATAAAAAAAATCCAATGCTTATAACTCTCAATGTTTTGCTTTTCCTACTATAGAAATAATTCATTTAGGGTTACATATTATAAATATGCTTTTGAATAATGTGATATGATTTTGAGGTTGGGAGTTTCATTTTGATACAAACTATTTTTTTTGGATAAATTAGTATGCCAGTTTATGAAAATTATGGTTTTAATGTGTTTAAATTTGAGATATGACTTCCTAAAATGTTAATGGAATGAGTTATCTCTATCTAGAAATGATGTTATATATATTCTCTAATTCTCTCATGAATAAATAAAACATTTTATCAAAACCATGATTGTTACTAATGATATTGGAGCCATTGAGAATATCACATCCACGATTGGTACTACATTGGTTGAAAAGAAATCAGTTAAGGAACAAGAAGATGAATGTAAAGTCTTGTGTATGTTCATTCAAATGAGTATTGCTCAAAGGGATGGAGAGTTTGAGAATAAACTCTTCCATGATATGTTCTTACATTAATGTTTTATGAATGAGAATTATTTATAATGGAATGACACATAATATGCATCAAGCATCAACGCAGTCATGTAAATGGTAAGTAGAGTTACTATCATATTTGTAGGATTTTCATTAAATTGCATAAAAATATATAAGTGCAGATTTACTAAGGAAGAGATATTATATTTATCAAAAATTAATAAAATAACAACAAATATTACTGTAACTGTTAGATATTCATGGAACTCATCCTTTAATAATATTGGAGTAGTATAAATTGAATGGAAATATCGTCTAATTTCAACAATTCCTATACCAGTTGAGTTGGGGCATTCTAGAACTGATTTTACATGGAATTTAGAACCCACTGAGGGTAGTATTATAAGGAATATTTTATTATTAATTCTATTTAAATATATTAGTAACTTGTTATAGGTTCTGAAGCTAGAGTTGAAGAGAAACAGTATTATATTACATCTAAATTTTCAAAACCATTAATGATAAATATCAAAAGAGAATATGAGACCACAAATACTGATTTCCATGAGATACCTATGAGGACGATATCCCAGTAAATATAAAAATTGATTAAACTATTCGATCCCCTAATTCCTAGGAAATTATTAATAGTTTTTCCTATTTCGACAAAGAACATTCCATCTTGAAAAATTTGGATGATTCAATGGTTAGAGTCTCTCATTTTATTATCACTTCATAGAAATTTTATGCTGAGTAGATAGAAAATTTCAATATTTTGATAAAACCAATCCCATGAACATATTATGTTAAAAAATATCTAAGGATATAAGACAATTATTTTCCTATACAAGGAGGATATCATCAATAGAATTGACTTGTGTATATTTTCTATTTTATATTGTAGTGATAGAATATCAATTATTCCCACTATACCAAATCACCACTTCAGTTCTTAATAAAAGATGGAAAATATTTTTGATCCAACTATCTTGTATTAGAATGTGTATCTGATTCCCGATGTGAATTTTGTTCCAAATATTTATTATACTCTATTTTCAAATGATTTTTCTCACATTTATTTAACATATAAGAAATGTATTATTTTAGTGTCGCTACCAAGATCAATGAGAAAATCTTAGTTTCACTTTTGAGGATCCCTAGGGATGTTCTAATTGGCATTGGATGGGAGAGTTCTTCTGAATATAATGTGTTCCATGAAATATTTCCACTTCCCAACAAACATGCTTCTACCTCATCTGGTTATCATTCATTCAATAAACCTCCACCTCATCCCATTGTTTATTTTGATCCTAATTTATATTATTGAGTTCAGTGGGTTCCTATTTATATATATTAAATGAATATTGATATATGATGAAATTATTGTTGTTTATATAATATTCTTTATATCTATGTCACTCACTAATTCATATTTAGCTTCCATATCATGTTCTTAGAGTTTTGTAAAAGTTTAGTTCCAAATTGATTTGTGTTGTATCCATTATCTTATCATGATTATTTATATGACAACAGGGAGAGTATATATGAAAAAGAAAACAAGTTTTGGAATCCTTAAGTCTTTAAAATTATAATGGATTATTTATTTCAAACCCATTAGAATAATTATTCTTTGATTTATTTTATTATGATCATCAAAATGGGGGATATTGTTGAAATATTAATTTTTATACAAAATATATCATATTCCATGTTATTATGCTCACAAGAACGAATTTTTATGTTTTTAATAAATCTATTTTTATTTGTGTTAAATGGTTTTTATTATAATTTTATTTTTTGAAGTTATATCCACTATAATATATATTTTTTCTCAATTATGGAATAATTTATTTACCTGGAAATTTTCTTATTAGGTGAAAATAGATTACATAAGATCCTATAGAATTGGATTCATCTACATTTCAAAAAATACCAATGTGAAATCATATATCCAGTAAAATTAGAAATACAAAATTCACTAGGCTGATACACATATCCTATGTAGATTTCACATTCATTAAAGGTTTGTTTACGTATAACCATCTACTAGGTCAAATTTCCTAAAGAGAATCAACTACCTGAAGAATGTAGTTATGCTGAACTTGAATATAAAAATTTCTTCTATCTTATATCATTAGATATACTCAATCAACTAAGTGATTCTTTCAGTAAATTCGAAAACAAATACTTGTTGTTTTTTGGATACATGCATCATTTGTCTATGCGAGAATAGCTACATTGATTATTTCGATACATGGGGATATTTTATTAAGAAAATATATTATGTGAAAATATTAAATATAAAGTACATGGACCCATGATCATATTATGTACAAAAAGTTACGTGTGTAGATTTCAACATGGTAGATTATATGTTTTGTATACATGATACAATAACAAGTGGTATTTATTAACATTGATGTATTTTAATGTATCATAAAGGTTAATGATAAATATTTTGGTTATGATCTATTTAAATGAGATTTCGAGGAATACTATAAAAAATCGATATGTTACAGTAACAGAACAATAACCATCTCATTTATTCTTCCATGTTTTAATCAAGAGAAGTGAGGAAATATCATTCTAAAATGATTTTTTATCAACAATGGTTAAAATAATAACTCATATATGATGAATTTTAAATGAGGACATATAAGGTAATGAAAAATCAATGAGATATAGAGGGATAAAAGCATACATGGATGTTTTTATATCAAGAAAATATAACCCATCTTATACATTATGATATACCAAACTATATTCTATAAAAAATAATCTCTCTATAATTTTATATACATTAATCATAAATGAAAAATTCTATTCATTCATATTTTATTCTATAAGATACTCTAGTGAATCTATTAATATAATTGGAAGGATTCTTGTCAATCAGCTGCTTATTACAATCATTTGTATAATCTAAATATTATTTTCTATAATTATTATCTCTTCTTTAATAAATAACATATTGTACTTTGTGTGGATATAATATGTTTCTAGGTCATGCAATAGGTTCCCAAATAATTCTATAACTTATTTTTTTTATTAACTGATTTCTTATTGTACTAATGCAAGTAATCTATTAAAATATAAAAATTTTAGTAAAATTATCAATCTCATAGAGAGACTATTACTGTATTAGAATTGTGGATAATTTTTCAATGAACCACTATAAAATAACACATGTTCCAATATTTTTTTAATTCTATTCCAATTTTTAAATGTTCTTAATACTTTAATGGGAGTTCTCAAAAATGGGGTGTAAAATTTTATAACTCAATTAACCCCTCTCAAGCCATTATTCAAGTTAATCAAGGAAAATATTCCTTGGGTTTATGATGTGATAAGTGAATTATAGAACCATTATAAAAGTAGTACATTATCTAATTCATGTTATTTGATTTTCATCTCCTAGTTTAGGAATTTTATCCAGGATAATTTTGGTTGTTATTTTCATCCTTACAATTAGTGCATCATGAAGGTATCAATGCCCCCACTATCTTAGTGATTCGGCCTTCATAGGGAACAAACATAGGAACTATTCTAGATCTCAAAAAATTATTCATATTCAATTATATCCTCTACCATTTATCTTCATACATAGGTCTACATTGATGCCACCAAAAATTTATCTCCAAATTGTATGAGATCAGAAATATATATTATAAAACATTTATAAATTAATTGTTTTACATTACACCTTCTAATTGTTTTATAATTAATTATCCTCATATGTTCATGAATCATTGTCTATCCTGGGTTCTTAAACATATCATTGGCCATCATCCATATTAAAATCATGGAGTCTGTCAGCTTCTCCAAATCCTCTTCAAAAGTGCCTTGAGGACTACATTGAGGAAATATTATAGCACCTCTTATCCTTGCGGAATGAAATCAATAATAACGGAACATCTTATTTTATAATTCTGATTTGTTATAGAGTATCATAGTTAGTTTTAGAGGATAATACATGAGGTATTAAATGGATTTTGGTAAATTGAGGCTTATGGTTGGTGGAATCCCAATGTCCGCTGAATATAGTGAGGGATTGAGGTAGTTCATGTTATTTAGCACCACTGAGTTTAGGTAATTTACTACTTTTTATGTATATTTTTCCTAAAAAATATATCAGTTATGTTTTTAGGTGTCTATGGAGGATTAGACATGTTTTATAGGTATATATTAAGGTGAAAGGTTAGTGCTTGGTTAATAGAAACCATGATCCTCCTCATAGAGATAGTGAAACATGTTTTGGGAGTCAGAGGGTAGGTCATGCATTTGCGTATTATTTGGAATGTTCATGAAGGTCCCCATGGGTATCCGTAAAATGAGATCCAAAGGGGAAAACATGGTTGGATGATAATTTTTATAACAATGAAATCTTCTATGTGGGGGTGTCCTTTTGATAGTAGTAGCTCATGGTATGTGCAAGTTGGAAAAAATCATATGGCCTAAACCAGGTGACTACTTCTATTTTCTAGATTCACTTGCATGATTTAAACCCGATTTGAAAAACTATGTTTCCTATCTATGTGAAGTATAGTTGTAACTCAGAATTGCCTATAATAATTTAAATTTATTTACTAAAATCCTCATTAGTATAATAAACACATAGGATATCCAGTTCCTCTCCCTCCCTGGGATTTAAGGAGAACTCCCTTTAATATATGAGTGAAATTTAGGAGAATCAATGTCCGTTGGATATCCTTAATCATTAACACATCTATTTCAACTATATTCCTTCACTATTAATTCTATATCCATTATTCTACTCTTCCAAGATATAATGATCTAGACTGTTAGGGGTAGATTTATGTACTATGATGTGAATCATGAAGAGATATTGTTTGATCATGTTAAGGGAAGGTGTGTGGAGACCATATCTTGAATATATAATTATAATTATTCTCTTTAACCATCCTTATAGAAGTAGGTGGATATGATAACATCACCACCAATCATGAAAATTATGTTTTAGTTTGTTGAAATGAATTTCATGAAATTATTGAGAAAAACTTTTGCGAACATTGAAGGAGAAACATTTTTTTGTAAATGAAACTGGAATTGGGGGAAAATTGATGGTTTTTTAAATTCCCATTTTTATATTATTTTAAAATTATTTAATTAAAATTATGTTATTTATTCATTGTGTTCTTCTGGTTTGATGAAGTTATTTAAAGAAATAACTTCAATCATTGCAATTTTTCTACATTGAATTTAGAATACATGGTTGGCTTGATCGTAATTAAAGAACTGACTCTATGGAAGGGGTGTGTGCCATTGGAGCCCCAGGATATTAGGCACGTAGTGATGACATGGTTTATTAATGATAATCCACTCAAGAATATAAAATTTTCACATCACATGAATGGGTGTGTTTGAGTGCATGTGTGATGAAACATGAGAATGTGTATGCCAAGAAACAGGATATTATTTTATATATTTGTTTAATGCCTTCCATGGATATTATTTATTGTTTTGATATAAAATATTGTTTCCTATTCTAAAAGATTTTTCACCAAATGTGATATATATTTATTATCTGAGTGGAATGTGTTAGGAATAATTTTGTGAAATACATCTTATATTGTACCCACTGACATATTGGATTATTTTATGTGTTGATATATGTCATTTATTGAGACTTAGAAAAGGGAAAGGTGACATATTTTTCTAGAGATGCATCTTGATTCCATAGTCATTGCAGTTGGAGTAATATCTTGGACACTATATTACTGAGTTGGGTATAGTTCCTTTTAATGTATTTACTATTTTTACTATTTTTTTTGTTAGTAGTTTGTCTGATTTCTATTTCAACTCTAATATTTTTGTCTGATTTTGGTTTTACCCTTATTTTTTTACATCTACTCAGTCATCGTATTAAATGATTACATTTTTATTGTTGAATATCGAGATGTATTTTTACCTTTAGTGGTTAATCATCCCCAATGTTCTTCTAATTCATTGGGATTAATTAATAGCCTTTATTAACATGGGGATATCACCAAAGGCATGTAAAACCAATATCAATTCTCAATATTATGTTGAGGGGATCGATATTACAAGAAGTATCAATTTTTATTAGTCTTTGAGTTGGAAATAGTGTTAGTTTTTTTTTCAATCCATATATTTTACATTGGTGGTATCAAGGAGATAGGTTCCTTGAAACATGAAATGTATATCATAAAAATATGTAGCTAAAATTTTTATTTCTAACATAAATATAACATTTTACCTAGGGTACACAAGTGTTTTAATAAAAATATTAGTTTCTTATCACTCATAGAGATTTTTTTAGATGATAAGTATCTCATATCACCCATTAGAATCATGTAAAGAAACTAGAATTTAGTTATTCATTTGATATTTTAGGATTCAAACAATTTGTATGCATTGTAATAATGGATTTATTTTGAAACAGCAAATTTGTAATTCATGTTTCTTATTGAGATTTGAAATCTTATAAGCATTCAATTGTTGGTGAATGTAAACTATGTGATGTTATTTCCAAGTTATTAAATTATACCTCGTAGAGGTAATAAGAATTAACCTATAGTTGTAGTTGAAAATGTCGTTTGACCTAAGACATCTGTAAACTAATAGTTGTTCCAAAGCATCATTCTATATTTTCAATTTGTGGATATAAAAATAATAATGAAGATCCGTGATAGGTGGAACACATGATCTAGTATCAAAAGTAGAATCCACTATTCATTAGGTGGTTCAGAACCTAATAAAACATAGTTATATATGAATATGATGAATTGAATATTTGATTTCCCTGGAAAACGAGAGGATCCGAAATTTAAGTTTGAAATGTACATGCTCAGGGATCTGAAATGCCAATGGTTGGTTTTATTAGTACGAGATAATTCTAACCAATTCATCATATAAGAAGAATTTGATGATTTTTCAATATATATTTTTATCCATATACATTTCATATATCCCGATCAATGAATTTATGCAACATAAAATCAGAGAATCTATTAGTGGTAGATTATTTGTCCATGTTAATAATCTTATTTCTGTTTTTATCAGGAATATATACATGTGATTCCTTGAAGGAACCCATTTTTGAGTTTGGGATATTACAGAAAACAAAATTGAATATTTTTTTAATTTTTTATGAATTTTATGGTGATGTTAAATCAATAAATAATTGTATGAATTTTTATTTTGGGGATTCAAGTTGGAAGAAGTTTCTTTATCACCTTGAGAATAGGTGGGAACTCTAATAAAGGGATTAAGAAAAATAGGGACACCAAATGCCATTGTGGTGGATATTATAAGAATCAGACGATCGAATAAGTTATTTTACAACCATGATAGTAGAGTATGTGTAGAGACCCGAAGCTTGACGTACATTGACCTTACATTACATTTGCGGAATACTTAGTACATAACAAAAACACACACACAAGGATCGTAATAGTTTACTGTCTTTGGAAACTCGGAATAAAATATTCTAATCGTGGTGAAAGATCTTCAACATCTCCCATAATGATCTTCCTTTTTTTTACCTAAAAACTTTCTTTATATCCTGGGGAAAAAAAACATAAAAGGGTGAGCTCAAATGCTCAGTAAGGGTAAAAAAAAGAAATATCAATCACATCGTATTCATAAGAACATAACATTTTGGAAATCATAACCTGCAAAAGAGAGCATAATTTCATAACATGGGATAAATCATGGTAGTGAAATGTAATCACAATAATCATAACCTAAAACATGAAACTTTGTGGCATTCACACATAATCATAGAGAATCATTTCTTGTTAGTCAAGACTCATTGCCAAGACTATCTTAGTGGACAAAGTCCCTTTCTGAATCGAGTAACCCTCGTTTCAGTCCTGTTTCACTGAATCGGTATAACCTACCGTTCCAGCCCTGTCTATCTCATGAGATATAAAATCTTTACCCAATGCATTAGAGGGAGATATAGGTCCCACCCATCTTATAATGAATCCTTTCTTATGTGTGCCACATAATCATAAAACATACATCATCGCATAACACATGTTACAAAAATGGGATTCTTGAAACATCACGACATCATAAATCAATTCATATAAGATAAGGGAATTCATAAAAATAATTCCATCACAACATGATCAAATCAACGTAATAATAGGGATAAAAACAGAACCCTTTATTTTCTTAGATGGAAAATAATTTTGATAAAACACTTGAACTCCATTCTTGAGGAAAATATCCTTTCTTCTTCAAAAACACTTTTCTTTTCTTAATATGTCATACAATTATAAACTAAAAGAAGTTGATTAAATATAAACTTGAAAACTTGTAAAGGAAGATTCTTGGAAATATTGTTTTAAAAATCCATTCATGCCGTATAAGTTAAAAAAACATTCTTCGTACTTTTGTTGGAAAAGTTAAAAAGTACCTCGTACGGAAAAACGACAAAAGATTCTTTTCATATTCTTTACTAAAAACTCACCGAAGGGTAAAATTGGATTTAAACCATTGTAAGTGGATGGAAAAAATATTACATATTGAGGGAACATGGATGTGGATGATAAAATACACCCCAGTAAATACTTACGAATAAACAATCTCGGATAAAAATGAGATTGTGATATTTCCCTTACCTTAGGTCTGATTTGCTTTGTACGTGTCCGAAGCTCCTGTATAATGGTTTAAATAATGTTATTGACTTATTCCAGAATCATACATATTGATATGATATCATATATGGTCATATTCTTAGCTTCTTGTTAGTAATATTTCTTTGTTACTTGTTACTCAGGTCTTTATTGCCTTTTGTTCTTATGCGTGTTTTGCCAAATAAATTCTTATTCTTCTTTTAAGGTTATAGATAACTTATATCCATAATGGTATTAGTGTAACATATATCATATTTATTCATTCAATTCATTTATATAATTACTATGTAATGGTGATCATGTAGAACGAGTCGCATCACATCGTGGAGACGGTATTCCGTACGTACGCACGAGTGATGATATCGTTCCTATGATCGTGGAATTGTATTGGAGTATATATTATTTCAGTATCAATATTACTTTATAATAATCATAAATAGTTACTCATTACACCATTATACCCATCCTTGTAAGGTGGTGGTGGAAAATAGATTACACCATGGCGTGGAGACGGTATTCCGTACGTACGCACGCGCGGTGATTTCATTTTTCCGTAGGATGGATAGAAGGTGAATTAGGGTTGTTTCATATTTATAATAACATATCAGTATGTAATTAATACTGATGTTATTACTTTATCATGAAACAACTAAAGAAGAAGAAGTTGAGGAAGAAAGAAATTGAAAAGATCGGTAATGGATATTACCTCTTCTTTGGAACGCCTCTTTAAATCCTCCACTTAGGGAACTAAGATTGGTCTTTGAAGAAGACCAGGACCTCTAGGATTATTCTAGGGAAGTGGGGAGGAGAAAATGGCAGGGGTTGGCCGAGCTTGAGTGCTCAATTTGGTGTGAGGAGGAGGGGGAGGAGGTGCCCTTTTATAAGGGAGGAGAGGGGCACCTTAGGAATATCTCAAAATATTATTTTATATTAAAGTCAAAATCGGTTTATAATGGTTCCAAAGGGTCTTATTTCGAAGATAAGGTGGGGATGGGTCGAAAGCCTATCAACCAATAGGATTTAGACAAGTTTAGGGAATTATTTTAACCTTATCAATTAGATTTAACTCTAAGTTAAATAAGTTAACTTTTACCATGTCTTTTTGTTTTCTTTCACTATATGGTTAATAAACTTACTATAACATGACAAACGAACCCCAAATTGTTTATTATTAATATATATATCCTTATCTATGCCATTTGGCCGAACCTTAGATTTTTAGGAATAAAATAACAATTAATAATATAATATTTGATTTAAAAACTATTTTGTGTCAATTTTGACACTATTTGATATATGATTTTTTGAAAGTCATAACAGAATTATATGTTAGAACCAAATTGATTAAATCAACACTAATATATAATAGTAACCTAGAAAATTAGTGGAATTCATAAAAAGTCTAAAATTACATTTATTTTGGTGTTTATAACATCAATTATGTCAATATTTCATTAATAAGATAATTACTGCATCATCATTGTGTCATAAATAAATTAAATTATTTAATGTCTAAAAATTACAAATAAAATACCATTATGTAGGAAATCTTTTTAGCTTTCTAATTAATATTTATAATCGAATTTATCTTATGTATAACCCCATATTAAAAATGATTTACTTATTAAACTTTGATTTTAACTATTTTAACCCTTCTTTAAATAAATTAATAATAAATGTCCTAATCTAACCCAAGTGGGCCTAAATGGTCATATTTTATTCCTAAGTTTGTTTTTGGTCGAATTACACTTGTCCAATAGAATTAGGACATGTGTTAGGGTAATATTAATATCATATTTACCCTTAGTTACCCTATTTACTATTAACCGCGGTAAAAATAGTAAAAAGTTACTATTCACCAAAAAATTATTTTTATCTCATTGAACCACATTTAGCTTACTGATATCAACCGTGTCTGTCGGATTTTTGAAATTCCATTCACAGAAGCGGTAAAATTATGTTTTATGCAAAATTCAGTTTTTAACCTACCACTTAGTGGTATCACTATTCATCAAAAATTGAAAGTTTTCAGAAAAATATCAAAATTTCACCCTAGGCTAATTTCGATATTCTGAGTCCAAAAATGAAGTCCATTTTGAAAAATAAAATTTATAAAATTTCAAAAAGTGGTTATTACTATTCATAACGGCTAGTTTTAATAGCATATTGTTGTTTAGTGAAACTTGGTATTGCGTACGACGCAAGCTATCGAGGAAGGTTGCGATTGCGTGTAATGCAAGGCAAGTCAAGGATACGTGTTGTGCAAGATCCTTTTGGTGAAGCGTACAACACAAGACATTAGTGAAATTAAAAAAAAATATTTTTCATAAAATCTTGGGGTGTTACATTCTACCCCCCTTAAAATTAATTTCGCCCTCGAAATTCGTCACTTTGTAACAAACAGATGAGGATACTTCTCCCTCATCATATCCTCAAGCTCCCATGTAGCTTATTCAAGTTGGTGGTTCCTCCATAAAACTTTCACCAATTGAGTGGTCTTGTTTCGTAGGACTTTTTCGCTACGATCCAGAATCTCTATCGGCTGTTCTTCATAAGAAAGATCTTGCTCCAGCGGTACAACTTCTGAGCTGAGTACATGTGAAGGATCTGGTATGTACTTTCTCAGGAGAGATACATGGAACACATCGTGTACTTGAGAGAGATTCGGTGGAACCACCAATCGGTAAGCTACCTTCTCAACACGATCCAGTATTTCGAAAGGACCGATATATCTAGGTCTCAACACCCCCTTCTTTCCAATTCTCATAACCCTCTTCCAGGGAGATATTCGTAAGAACACTTTATCACCCACTTCAAACTCAAGGTCTTTTCTTCGGTTGTCGGCATAACTTTTCTGTCGACTCTGAGCTGCTCTTATGTGTTGTTGAATAGATCTAACCTTTTCTTCCATTTCATCAACGAGATCTGGTCCTAATAGCTTTCTTTCCCCAACGTCATCCTAGCAAGTTGGAGTCCTGTATTTCTTTCTGTAGAGAGTTTCATAAGGAAACATCTGAATACTGGAGTGAAAACTATTATTATAAGAAAATTCCACCAAAGGTAGGTGTTGATCCCAACCTCCTTTGAAATCCATAGAGCAAGCTCTCAACATATCTTCTAGGGTTTGAATTGTTCTCTCAGACTGACCGTCTGTCTGGGGATGATAAGCAGTGCTGAAACTCAACTCTGTATCCAGAGTATGCTGAAGACTTCACCAGAACGTCTAGGTAAATCTCGGATCCCGATCAGATATAATAGAAAGTGGTACTCCATGCAATCTTACCACTTCCTTTACATATATCCTGGCAAGCTGATCTAGAGAGAAATCCTCTCTAATTGCAATGAAGTGTGCAGACTTTGTAAGACGATCAACTATGACCCAGATAGCATTATTGCCTTTGGATGTTTTAGGAAGTCCTGTGACAAAGTCCATAGTGATGTTTTCCCATTCCCATTCGGGTATGGGTAATGGTTGTAACATCCCCTTAGACTTCTGTCTCTCAGCTTTAACTTGTTGACAAACCAAGCATCGAGAGACATATTCAGCAACATCACTTTTCATGCCATCCCACCAGAAGTACTCTTTCAGGTCCCTATACATCTTCGTGCTTCCAGGATGAATAGAGAATGAAGAACTATGAGCCTCATCCAGCAGCTCCTTCTTTAATTCGGGGATGGGAGGAACACAAACCCGATTCCTGAACTTTATTATCCCATCACAATCAAGGTTGAATTCAAGAACATTTCTCACCTTCTTTTGTAACTCGACATCTTCTTTCTGTGCCTCCTTAATCTTCGCATGTATAGATGGTTGAACATTCATTTGAGAAAGATAAGATTTTTCCCCTTCCATTATAATTCCAAGATCCATCCTTTGTAAATCCATAAATATTGGATCTTTTTTGATCCTCATCATGGATAAACTAGAATGGTCTTGTCGACTTAATGCATCTGCCACCTTGTTTGCTTTCCATGGGTGGTAATGGATTGAGCAGTCATAATCCTTAATCAGCTCCAACCATCTTCTTTGACGTATATTCAACTCCTTTGTGTGAAAATATACTTTAAACTTTTATGATCAGTATAAATATCACACCTTTCACCATAAAGGTAATGCCTCCAAATCTTTAAGGCAAAGATTACCGCAGCAAAATCCAAATCATGTGTTGGGTAATTTTGCTCATGGATTTTCAACTGTCGTGAGGCATAAGCTATCACCATATCATTTTGAATAAGAACACACCCCAATCCATTGTTGGATGCATCACTGTAGATCACAAACCTTTCTCCACTACAAGGCAGTGTGAGCACAGGTGCACTGGATAACCTTCTTTTCAACTCCTTGAAATTCTCTTCACATTCCTCTGTCCAGACAAACTTAACTCCTTTCCGAGTCAACTTAGTGAGTGTATTAGATAATCGTGAAAAATCTTTTACAAAACGTCGATAATATCCAGCCAAACCAAGAAAACTTCGGATCTCAGTTACTGTTGTTGGTCTCGACCATCTTTCGATAACCTCTGTTTTTGCTGGATCCACAGATATCCCCTCTTTTGAGATTATGTGACCCAAAAATGAAACTTTTTGAAGCCAAAATTCACACTTGGTAAATTTGGAATAAAGCTTCTCCTTTCTCAGGGTCTTCAATATAATTCTCAAGTGATCTTCATGCTCTTCCTTGCTCTTTGAATAGACAAGAATATCGTCTATGAAGACTACCACAAATTGATCAAGATAGTCTCTAAAGACTCTATTCATTAGATCCATGAAGATAGCAGGGGCATTAGTAAGACCAAATGGCATCACTATAAATTCATAGTGTCCATACCTTGTACGGAAATCCGTCTTTGGTATATCCTCCCTTTTGACCCTTAATTGATGATACCCTGAACGAAGATCAATCTTGGAAAAGTATTGAGCTCCGCGTAGTTGTTCAAATAAGTCATCAATGCGTGTGAGAGGATATTTTTTCTTGATAGTGATTTTGTTAAGTTCTCGATAATCAATGCAGAGTCTCATTGATCCATCTTTCTTCTTAACAAATAGAACAGGTGCTCCCCAAGGTGACGCACTAGGGCGTATGAATCCCTTATCAAGATTCTCTTGGAGTTGCTTCTTCAATTCCTGCAACTCAATTGGGGCCATTCTATAAGGTGTCCTTGAAATAGGCAAAGCACCCGGTACGAGTTCTATTGAAAACTCAACTTCACGATTTGGTGGAAGACCCGGTAATTCCTCCGGAAAGACATCATCAAACTCCCGTACAATGGGCATATTCTTAATCGTGAGTTTCTCACCAACCATTTGAGATAAATAACCTTCATTTAGTGCAATCAAGACCCATAAGATGGAAGAAATTTCCACTGGAAGGTTATGTTCATCCTTGCATTGGTATACGATCGTGGATTGATCTGGAATATGAAATGTGACTTCCCTTCTTTGGCAATTGATATGAGCTCCATGTAGAGAAAGCCAATCCATGCCAAGAATCACATCAAATTCCACTAAAGGAAGTATCACAAGATTTGCAGGAAGCACTTTCCCACAAACTTCGATCGAAGAAGAATTATAAACTTTTGATGCGACTGTTGTGCCATTAGGTGTTTTCACAGCTAACTCAACATCTAATTGTTGAGGTAATACGGTGATACCCTTAGAAAATTCTTTAGAAAAAAAAGAGTGGGTGGATCCAGAATCAAATAAAACATTTGCTACTTTAGAGTGGACGATAAGTGTACCTTTCACCACTTCATTATCGTACTCCACATCGCTGATAGAAATTGCATGTGACTTTCCTTTGTCTTTAGCCTTAAGATTTTGTTGACGTCGACCATCATCATCAACCCTTGGATTTGGGCATTGATTGGCATAATGCCCCATCTCCTTGCACTTGAAACATTGAAGTGTAGTAGGTTCATTCTGTGTATCCCTTCGTTTGTTTGCATCATTAGACATCTTCTTCCCATTATCACGACATTCAAATGCCCGATGACCTTCCTTTCCACATTTAAAACATTTATTTTTCCCTTTAAGACAACTCCCTCCATGTTTCTTTCCACACTTTGAGCATAAGGGAAAGTTCATCTTCTTTTCAGTGTGCTCTTTATATTTTCCTTTGAATTCCATCTTCCTCTTCTTATCAAACCCATGTGACTGATAGGTTACTCCAATCTCCATCTCGACTTTGAGAGCACATCGAACGATTTCCTCGTAGCTATTGAAGTCCCTTATGGCTAACGCCCTTCGAAGACTTGGTTTTAAGCCACTAAAGAATCGATCGATCTTACTCTCAGGTTGGATAATAATACCAGAAGCGTACCTTGCAAGTCTTGTAAAATTTGCTTCAAAGGTACCAACAGATTCATCATCCCTTTGCTTCAGTTCAAGAAACTCTTTCTCCATCTTTGTTCGGAGAATACGAGGGAAGTACTTATTGAAAAATAAGTTCTTGAACTCGTCCCATTCCATAGACTCAATTTCATCCCTTTTCCTCGTATTCATAATAAGATTCCACCATTGATCAGCATCTCCTTCCAAACGATACACTGCTAGGATGACTTTATCATGCTCAGAACATTGAAGAACTGAAACTATCTTTTCAATAGTACTAATCCATTGTTCAGCAACTAATGGATCAGTAGACCCGCTGAAAGAAGGTGGACGCTGCCTCATGAAGGATTCAACAGAATGTTGCTCCTTCCTTTGCTCGTTTGGAAGTCCTGCATGATTCATATCTTGAGAATGTTGTGTGAGCATGGCTACAAGATTTTGCATTCCAGCTCCCATATCGTTTGATTGCTCAGGGGGACAATCATTACATTGCCCTTCGCATTCCGCATTAACACGGTTCCTTCGGGTTCCAGCCATTGACTAAAACCAAGAAGAATAGTGTGAGAAACACTAATTATAATAGGAAAACCACATAATCAAGGATAAAATTTCACACTTAAGGTTTTATCCTAGGGTATTCATGGCCATTTCTAAAACACTAAGATTGTGTTCTATGCTTAGACTTATCCATAGGGTTCTTACTAAGGCTTTCACATCCTAGTTTCCAAAGGTTGACTATACCTTTCCTCTGATACCAACTGTAGAGACCTGAAGCTTGACGTACATTGACCATACATTACATTTTCGGAATACTTAGTACATAACAAAAACACACACACAAGGATCGTAATAGTTTAGTGTCTTTGGAAACTCGGAATAAAATCTTCTAATCGTGGTGAAAGATCTTCAACATCTCCCATAAAGATCTTCCTTTTTTTACCTAAAACATTTCTTTATATCCTGGGGAAAAGAAAACATAAAAGGGTGAGCTCAAATGCTCAGTAAGGGTAAAAAAAAGAAATATCAATCACATCGTATTCATAAGAACATAACATTTTGGAAATCATAACCTGAAAAAGAGAGCATAATTTCATAACATGGGATAAATCATGGTAGTGAAATGTAATCACAGTAATCATAACCTAAAACATGAATATTTGTGGCATTCACACATAATCCTAGAGACTCATTTCTTGTTAGTCAAGACTCATTGCCAATACTATCTTAGTGGACAAAGTCCCTTTCTGAATCGAGTAACCCTCGTTTCAGTCCTGTTTCACTGAACCGGTATAACCTACCGTTCCAGCCCTATCTATCTCATGAGATATAAAATCTTTACCCAATGCATTGGAGGGAGATATAGGTCCCACCCATCTTATAATGAATCCTTTCTTATGTGTGCCACATAATCATAAAACATACATCATCGCATAACACATGTAACAAAAATGGGATTCTTGAAACATCACGACATCATAAATCAATTCATATTAGATAAGGGAATTCATAAAAATAATTCCATCACAACATGATCAAATCAATGTAATAATAGGGATAAAAACATAACCCTTTATTTTCTTAGATGGAAAATAATTTTGATAAAACACTTGAACTCCATTCTTGAGGAAAATATCCTTTCTTCTTCAAAAACACTTTTCTTTTCTTAATATGTCATACAATTATAAACTAAAAGAAGTTGATTAAAAATAAACATGAAAACTTGTAAAGGAAGCTTCTTGGAAATATTGTTTTAAAAATCCATTCATGCCGTATAAGTTAAAAAAAACATTCGTCATACTTTTGTCGGAAAAGATAAAAAGTACCTCGTACGGAAAAACGACAAAAGATTCCTTTCATATTCTTTACTAAAAACTCACTGAAGGGTAAAATTGGATTTAAACCATTGTAAGTGGATGGAAACAATATTACATATTGAGGGAACATGGATGTGGATGATAAAATACACCCCAGTAAATACTTACGAATAAACAATCTCGGATAAAAATGAGATTGTGATATTTCCCTTACCTTAGGTCCGATTTGCTTTGTACGTGTCCGAAGCTCCTGTATAATGGTTTAAATAATGTTATTGACTTATTCCATAATCATACATATTGATATGATATCATATATGGTCATATTCTTAGCTTCTTGTTAGTAATATTTCATTGTTACTTGTTACTCGGGTCTTTATTGACTTTTGTTCTTATGCGTGTTTTGCCAAATAAATTATTCTTCTTCTTTTACGTTTATAGATAACTTATATCCAGAATGGTATTAGTGTAACATATATCATATTTATTCATTCAATTCATTTATATAATTACTATGTAATGGTGATCATGTAGAACGAGTCGCATCCCATCGTGGAGACGATATTCCGTACGTACGCACGAGTGATGATATCGTTCCGATGATCGTGGAATTGTATTGGAGTATATATTATTTCAGTATCAATATTACTTTATAATAATCATAAATAGTTACTCATTACACCATTATACCCATCCTTGTAAGGTGGTGGTGGAAAATAGATTACACCACGGCGTGGAGACAGTATTCCGTACGTACGCACGCGCGGTGATTTCATTTTTCATTAGGATGGATAGAAGGTGAATTAGGGTTGTTTCATATTTATAATAACATATCAGTATGTATGTAATACTGATGTTATTACTTTATCATGAAACAACTAAAGAAGAAGAAGTTGAAGAAGAAATAAATTGAAAAGATCGGTAATGGATATTACCTCTTCTTTGGAACGCCTCTTTAAATCCTCCACTTAGGGAACTATGATTGGGCTTTGAAGAAGTCCAGGACCTCTAGGATAATTCTAGGGAAGTGGGGAGGAGAAAATGGCAGGGGTTGGAAGAGCTTGAGTGCTCAATTTGGTGTGAGGAGGAGGGGGAGGAGGTGCCCTTTTATAAGGGAGGAGAGGGGCACCTTAGGAATATCTCAAAATATTATTTTATATTAAAGTCAAAATCGGTTTATAATGGTTCCAAAGGGTCTTATTTCGAAGAAAAGGTGGGGATGGGTCGAAATCCTATCAACCAATAGGATTTAGACAAGTTTAGGGAATTATTTTAACCTTATTAATTAGATTTAATTCTAAGTTAAATAAGTTAACTTTTACCGTGTCTTTTTGTTTTCTTTCACTATATGGTTAATACACTTACTATAACATGACAAACGAACCCCAAATTGTTTATTATTAATATATATATCCTTATCTAAGTCATTTGGCCGAACCTTAGATTTTTAGGAATAAAATAACAATTAATAATATAATATTTGATTTAAAAACTATTTTGTGTCAATTTTGACACTATTTGATATATGATTTTTGTGAAAGTCATAACAGAATTATATGTTCGAACCAAATTGATTAAATCAACAATAATATATCATAGTAACCTATAAAATTAGTGTAATTCATAAAAAGTCTCAAATTACATTTATTTTGGTGTTTATAACATCAATTATGTCAATATTTCATTAATAAGATAATTACTGAATCATAATTGTGTCATAAATAAATTAAATTATTTAATGTCTAAAAATTACAAATAAAATACCATTATGTAGGAAATCTTTTTAGATTTCTAATGAATATTTATAATCGAATTTATCTTATGTATAACCCCATATTAAAAATGATTTACTTATTAAACTTTGATTTTAACTATTTTAACCCTTCTTTAAATAAATTCATAATAAATGTCCTAATCTAACCCAAGTGGGCCTAAATGGTCATATTTTATTCCTAAGTTTGTTTTTGGTCGAATTACACTTGTACAATAGAATTAGGACATGTGTTAGGGTAATATTAATATCATATTTACCCTTAGTTACCCTATTTACTATTAACCGTGGTAAAAATAGTAAAAAGTTACTATTCACCAAAAAATTATTTTAATCTCATTGAACCACATTTAGCTTACTAATATCAACCGTGTCTGTCGGATTTTTGAAATTCCATTCACAGAAGCGGTAAAATTAAGTTTTATGCAAAATTCAGTTTTTAACCTACCACTTAGTGGTTTCACTATTCATCAAAAATTGAAAGTTTTCAGAAAAATATCAAAATTTCACCCTAGGCTAATTTCGATATTCGGAGTCCAAAAATGAAGTCCATTTTGAAAAATAAAATTTATAAAATTTCAAAAAGTGGTTATTACTATTCATAACGGCTAGTTTTAATAGCATATTGTTGTTTACTGAAACTCGGTATTGCGTACGACGCAAGCTATCGAGGAAGGTTGTGATTGCGTATAATGCAAGGCAAGTCAAGGATGCGTGTTGTGCAAGCTCCTTTTGGTGAAGCGTACAACACAAGACATTAGTGAAATTAAAAAAAATATTTTTCATAAAATCTTGGGCTGTTACAGTATGATGGGGTGTTTTTAGTGTGGTTCACATGATCCATTCAAGGAGATTATAAAACACCACTCAGATCATGCCACAATTGTAACTATATGGGACATCTATTGTATTATATTAATTGAACCCCATGATCTAGTGATGGAAATGCATCACATGTATCTCATAAATTATATGATTCAATGGGGTGTTCTTTTTTAGAATAACCCTCATCTCTTAAACCAATCATGTTATGGTTATTATGGGAACACCATGACTCCTTAACAAAGGCAATATGAAGTGGGTACTAATTTCCAAGGGACTATGAGTAAACCATTTTATGTTGTTGAGTAAGTCATAACGGATGATAAACTAGGTCCATCAATAAAATAAGTTAATACTATTTAGAATTTTACAATTATGAAGGCTTTTCTTAATATAAGTGTACCCCACTCCCAAATTTTCTGTTATGATATTAATATTACAGGTTTTTATGGAGATGTTGCCATCGATTTTATATTGAAAACCCCCCCTAAAAATGAGTTTCCATAATTTATGTCGCATCATATATGAGGACTATCGATAAATGGGAATTGATATGGGAATTATCTCTCATTCATATGGGCATATACGACATGATTTTGGGAATTCATTTCATGATGAAAAAAATACCATGTAGACTGTTATGTTTGAATAGTGAGTTTCAAATCATCATATGGAGTTAAAAATAAAATTAAAATAGAATTTTTTTGTATAAAAAATAAAGGAAAGAACCTAGAATTTTTTTGAGAACAATCAATTATCAGTTAGTGTCGTTAAATTTTGAGATAATGGATGGGATTTGTAATAGATATTTTCAAACCATAGATGAATAATTTCATAATGTTTTTCATGAAAATTTCTTTTAGCTTCCACCCAAAATAGAATTGGAGTTTATGATTAATCTCCTACAAAAGACTGATCCATGTATTATTATATATTATAGGATAGAAATGATAGAATTATGGGAATTAGTTTTGTATCTTAATTTATTGGAAATCAAAGGGTTAATTTATCCAACAATTTTCCCAAGGGTTGCACTAGTTCCTTTTGTTATGAAATAGGATGAAACCCTTAGTATTTTTTAGGAATATTATAATCATAAAAATGTTAAGATAAATAATTGATATCTTCTTCCATTTACTGGGGATCTGTTTGATCAATTGGTGGGGATCCCAGTGGATCTATAATTATGAATTAATTTAGGGTAAAAATGATATCCATTTTATAAGGAAGATTTCGCAATGGAATCCTTTTGAAAAAGATATGGAAACTATGGGTATGTGATTGTTCCATTTGTATTTAGGAATGATCCCACTATTTTTATATAATTAATGATTCAAATCATTTAGATGCTTTTTTATTCCATTGTAGTGGAGCTTTATTATGACATTTTTCTAAATTTTTCTACTAATGTTTATCTTGAAGAACACTTGAAAATAGTTTTGATTACCTTGTATGAGTATCACCATTAAGAAAATATTTCAATGTGAATATTTTCATATATTATGTTTTTTCCCGGTTTATCCCTCTCTATAAAAGTAATTAAAATATATCATGAAAATATCGAAGCTATTTTCTATTATAAAAAACTTATTAATGACATTGAAATATTTAAGTTCTTGGGGTATGTGGGATACATCAAAAACATTGTTTGAGATTATTTACATATTGAATCATTTATGATATCCATGAAAAGGAATGAGATTATTTTTTAATAGATTGATGAATTCCATAAATCCTTATACAAGATTACAGTTTTCATTATATTGACAACAATCCATAATTTATATAAATTAGAATAGTATAATGTTATCTATTATGACATATTAGGATAGAGGTTAGGGAATATTCTAATTATGGAAATCAATTTGTCATGTATAGGTCATATTAGTTATGTGTGAATGAGAAAATATACCCAACACATGATTTGGAATTACTCCAAGTAGTACTTGCATTGAAGACATGGCTTCATTATTTTCTTTAGAATTTATATTATCTACATATCATAAGAGTCAGAAAAAAAATTATCAAACAGGGATATCAATATTAGATAATAATGATAGATAGAGTATCGTAAATTGTTTTACTTCAAGTTGATTTATACATCATGTAATGCGAACCCTATGGATGATGCATTATGTATAAAGTCATATAATCAACTGGATAAATAATTATTGGATATTTTAATGGTAATTTTCTTTTTAGAAATTATAAATAAAAAATGTACTCATAAAGGTGACATTTTAAATTTATTTCAGTTTCATTTTCTCCTGATTTAGTGGAGTATGCAATAGATGCTCAAATATATGATACCAAAATTATTACCATAGGTTCAAAACTCAATTTTGCGCAGTGAATTGAGGGATGTAGCATAGATGTCAAATATATTATCTATTTTAGTGATCAGATAGTGGTTCCTATAACATATCATAAACAAATTCTTCAATTATATACCCATTAGATATGGGGTTTGCATCACGGAATGCATAAGATGTACAAATCATTAAGTGAACAATTTTTCTGTGCTGACTTGAAGTGAAATATTTGACTGATTTTTTGAGATACCCTACCCATCAATAGGTTACATAAGAGTACCCTCAACCAGCAAACATTTTTCAATCAAAACCCATACGCCTATTGAAATTGTAACAAATAAATATGTATTTTGTGGTAGGGCCACTAATAATTGATCAAAACATGATTCCATATGGGTGAATTTGGATTCTATTATAAATTATTCTAAATTTAAACCTATTATTAAAACCAACAACGTGGAATATTTTTACGAATGTATACCTTTGGGAAAATTTAATGATCCATGAATGTGTAGTTTCAATAGTCTTTAATTTTGACATGAGGTTCACATCTTGGTTTTGAAAGTCGTTTAAGAAATCCCTTGGAACCCAATAAACATTGATCACACCATAAAATCTTCCTATAGATGGAAAATTTGATAGGAATATCCAAACACATAGAGGACATGATTATGGATTGTGTGATGGATTTTAGAGGTTACTTGGAAGAGAAGATACCATTATTGGAGTTCTAGTACAATAAAAATTAACCTACATTGATACATATTGAACCATTTTAATTATTGTATGACCTTTATTGTCATTCCTACATTTTAATGGTTTTAAATATGTGAGAATTCACACATCATACATAGCCTTGTGTATGAAACATCGATGAATATTTATTAATTTAGAATGAGAAAGGGAATGGGACTGAGTCTTTATAAATTATATGAGGATCTTCATTAGAATATGTTATCAGTATAGAGAGATTATAATGTTTTCATGAAAGTCACTAAATGGACATGGAATCATTGTTTTGGTTAGTTGAGAATATTGTATCCTCAGTACATGGATCCTTTGTATATACTTGAATTGGTTGTTGTTGTAGCTTATTGAATCTATCTGCCTCTATGATTCAGTTCGATTCCTAATATAATTTATGTATTTCAATTGAAAAATGTTCCAAATATATACTAACCATATGATCCAATGAATAAATGTTGCTAATGAACCAGAAGATATGTTAGTTCATGTGCATTTAATGATTTTGGATAATTTTCAGAATATATCACATGGTAAAACCATAATTTTATTATCTGTTTTATGTCAGTATGGTCAGATTCAGGAATAGACATAAGAGCCTGAGAACAAGATGTTAGAGAAGTGTCATGAACATTTCTTTGGACAAATCCCGTTTTTTTCATTCCAATGATGTAAACCTAAATGTTGTAGATAATTTAGTTATCATGTTTTCAATTTCATTTCAACCTATTTATTTGAATCTTACATATTATTTTTATAAATTTTTAGTGGTTTGGGGGGATTTTGAAATGGTATAGATTTTTTTTCCTAAAGGTTTATAGTTAGTTCATACTATGTAAAATCATATAAACACATCCATGAAATAGAGAAACATGTTTTTGGAGGTACTAGTTAGGAACACAGCTCCTCCAAGCTTTGTGACATCCCCGGGGAAACTGTGTAATGTGATATAGAGGTAAAATCATGGTTGCTGCATAGTTTTTCTAACTTTGATACCAAACCATGTTTTCCAACATTATGAGGAGTGTCCTTAATATATCACAATTTCTTGGACAGTTCAATATTTTTAAACCCATGAAGGCCAAACTATGAAACTACTTGGCTGTACTAGTACGACTTGCATGAAATGAAAAATTGTGTCACCTAATTGTGCAACATATAGTTCACAACCTGGAATTTATGGAATTAATATTAATTAACTCATAAAAGTACCATTATTCACCCAATCATAGAAGATCTAAAACATTACATCCTTACTACATTACAGATACAATTCCATTCATTCCAGAAGAAACTTTAGGATAATCCACATGTGTTGGGGATCCAAAATCATCACTAACTAATTTCAATCTCTTCCATCATTTTTCATACTCAATGTAGTCTTAATCTATTATGAAGATCCATAGATCTATTCTTTTATGGATAGATCTATTTTTTAAGTCAATATTGATGCGATCATCTTTGATTATGTGAAGGGAAGGTATATGTAGACCTGATCTGGTATAACTATGTTTCTTTCCTTTTTTTCCAATCTATTTAGATGTAGTAATATTCTCTCTCATCCAAACCATTCTAAAAATAGAAGACTTATTTTTAAATATATTTTTTTTAACATTATTTTTCTAAAAATGGCTAATTTATGAAGGAAACAAATTTTTTTTATGGAATTTGAATTATGGGAAAATGGATTGTTTTTGACATGCAAGGTTGGATTATAATTTCAAAATGATAATATTAATATGATGATTTTTTATGAAGAACATAAGTTGTTTAATGGAATGTTTTTAAGAAGTTGTGGTTATCATTAAAATAGATTTTCATGTAATTTGGAATATTTGGTTGGTGTGAGTTCATTTTTTGTTGTGACTCTATGGAAGGGGACTATGTCATTATGGATCAAAGATATTAGCCACCTTGAAATGAATTGTATGATCGATGAGAGACCAAAAATGAGTAAGGGACTATCAGTTGGCATTATTGTGTGTATGTGTGTAGAAACATAGAAATGAGTATGAAAAATAATGATAAATGATTAAAATGTTTTATTTATTAATTTATATGGAAATTTTTTTATCTTTTTGATATAAACTATTTTGGATTTTTAAAGACTAATTTATTAAAAAAATTTCTAACCAGTAGTTTTCTTAGTTGTGTGAGTTATGTAATTTTTTATGAAATGATACAGATTATATTCTCACCCCTTATTGGAATCTTTGGTGCATTTGTTTGTTTCATTCGATAGGAATCGATAATGTAAAAGGTATCATATTTCTCCAGTTATGAATATTGACACATTTGGCATTAAAGTAGGAGTTAGATTTTGGATCTAGTCAGATGGATTCTGGGATGGTGTTTGTGATGGATCTGGTCTTGTTATTCAAGGTTTTCATAGTAGTTTTACGGATTTCCATTATCACTATGATATAATTGTCTACATTGACTTGTAACTTGGTTTTCATTACTACAACTACTATATCATATTGTAGGAATGGATGTTTATTTTTTAATATTTAAAGTATTATTCATCATTAAGGGTAAAATCATCCCCCAACATCTTACTAATCAATTAACATATATTTCAAGCCATTTGTGGAATGCCCCGACCCCAGTTACCCAGAGTCGGTGCATTAATTACATAACATTGGCATGATCACAAGAAAGATCAAGTCTCGAAAGACCGATTGGTTTAGTAGCCTTGGAATAACTAGATACATCCATAAATTTTTACATTACATCATAAAAAAAACATCTTGTCTTCATATCCCCTTATACTATCCCTGCAGGTCATTCATAAATTACTTCTTCATAATCCTGGGAAAAATAAAAAATTGAAAGGGGTGAGCTCGGATGCTCAGTAAGTATAACATTATAGCAGATGCTTTCATAAATAAGCATAAACACTTAAGTCAATCTATAACTAAAACAAAAGCCTTTTAAATTTGAACATCAGCATAAAATGGCAATGGTAGAATGAAATAAGGCCATTTACTTACTCACATGGATATTCTACTAGTCGAATGATCACATGCAATATCAATAACCACTTTCATAATGATGGAATGCATAATGCCCGACTATCATAACCACATAGCCAAGGCCTCGTTCTAAGACTACAAATAAGATTTTGCCAAGGCCTTGTGCCAAGACACTAGTTTGTCTCATGAGACCTACCGATGCATCGAGGAGCTATAGTGGGATCCACCCGTCACTTATTAAGTCCAATTCATTCCTCATATGAATAGGTTTAAACATAAAATAAACATTCGTATTAAAACTAGCATACGAAATGTCAATACTTTAACCACAAACCATGAATGGTATAAAAATAGAACATCCACAGTCAAACATAACTCATTTGATACAATATGGAAGATTGTATTGTATCACATTAACCTCAATCATGAATAATGAAGTATGTTGACATAGATGAAAATAATCATCAAAACTATTTGTGGGAAATATCCCCCTTTTCTTGAAATCATTTAAAAGTCACACTATTTGTCAAGAAGCCATTTAAAAATAGATTTTTTTGAATCAAAGTGTCTCATACCACTTTGAAACTTTTAAAAGGAGTTTTAATTTTAAAACTTTAATGTCCATATAAATAAATCCTTAAAACCATTTTTAAAACATGGACATTAATGAGCAAGATATAGAAGAATAAGTCTTTAAAACATTTTAAAATGGTATTTTGGTTACAGATTCTAACCAAAAGAGAGACACTTGAATACAAATATTTGAGGTAATCAAAAATTTTTAATATGATGAGAATAAAGGGATTCATGATATACTATGTCAAAGTACATTATATACACCACATAAAAGTGATTTGGTGTATATCAACAAAGAAGTCTCAGTTGAATGTAAATTGAGATGAAATCTCTCATAAAGGATGTATCCTTAGGTTAAGGATAAATCAAATACATAATTATGTGTGAAAAAAATATAAATACACTAAATATGATTGAATATTCAGTGTAAAACAATCAAAGGATATTCACACATATTCTTGTAGAAACAACACCAACGAATTGGATGTTTAACTCAACAAATGGTGAAAGAGTTAAAATTACTCTTATCAAATTCATATTAATGACTTGAGAATTATCAATGGAGTGATTATGTGTATCAAAAGTATATCCACAGGAAGGGGAGTGGAAATTATGACATAATCAAATGAATAGTGATTCCACACATAATCTTGGAGTAACATAATCAATTAAATATGCGTAAAGCCGAATGAGTGGAAATTGAAATCTCAAATTCCCTTATCGATTTGGTAACTTATGAAACAAACAACCATGAAATAAGGATCATACCATGACTATGTAAATACCCATAAATTAAAGTATATTACACAATGAACACAATCATGGGCAGTACACATACACCACATGTAATAATTAAGTGGTGAACAATGGAATTCTCACGAAATTAAGAGCGAGATAAGAAACTCCTTACCACGTTAATCAACTGAGTCGTATGGCCAAAAGTTAATAACCACCAAATGATTTACAGAATAACATGAATATAAAGATAATCATGATAATATATATCAAATGGCAGTACACAATACACAACTTTCAATAATTTAGTGGCGAACAATGGAAATCTCATGGAATTGAAAGTGAGATAAGAAAATCCCTTACTTTGTACTTTTTCCTTGGTCGATGGTAGGTTTACCTCCTGTATAATGGTGAAATAATTGTTATTGAATAATACAAGAATAATTTACTTTAATATGATATCATATATGATCTTTTAACATTGATTTGTTAATAATATCTTAGAATTATCGTCATTTCGGGTGTTAACGGGTTCATTTTACTTTATATTCTTTGTTATGTGAGCCATATTCGTTATTAAAGGGATGTATATTATTCATATCCAGAATGATATCAAGTCCTTAGATACTATTTTTAAATCATCAAATTATAATTATACTTGAATGGATATGATGGACAATGAATCTCATCGCGTTCGTGGAGACGGTAGTCCGTACGTACGCACGAACGCTACTTCCATTTAATTTTTCATTTTAAAAGTATTGAATCCAAATGATACATAGGTATATTATTATTCCATTATAATATAATATTTTATATATGTTACTTAAGTTCATTAACACCATCCTTTATACGTTCCATGTGTGGTATGAACGAGTCATATCATTTTAAGGGGGCGGTAGTCCGCACTTCCTCAAATGAAATTATCGTATGTATATACAACATGAAACGAATAATGATATGAAATAAAATGGAATTACAGAAGCTTATATATAAAATATATATCATTAATATCATATTTAATTATAGTTCCATCATAATGGCCACCATGAGAGGCGGTAAGATGTATTTGAACAATCATCGTTTCGTGAGGCGTTAGTTTTCCATCCACAGAAACATTATGTTCATCATCCATTAGATGGAGTTGTGTGTATGTGTAGTTTGAATCCTTCTTATAACAACATCCTAGTATATTGTGGATACTGGTTTTTTTAGAAAAGAAAGGAAATAAAAAGAGTTTGGGGGTTGGAGAAGCAAAATAAATGAAAATAATTTAAGAGAAATCGTTACCTTTAATTTAGGTAATTCACTTTGGTTGGAACCAAAGGACTTCTTGAAATGCTTTCTGCCTAAGGGGAAGCTTCAAGGAGGAGGAGAGGGATGTGGGGAGCTTATTTGGTCAGGGTTTGGACGATCCAAGTGGCTTGAGAGGTGTGAGGAATGAGTAGAGGTGGTCTCCTTTTATAAGGGAGAGGAGGGGCTCTTTAGGAAAGAGTGAAAGTATTACTTTATAATATAATTATATTCGGTTTATAATGGTCCAAAAATCATTGAGGAAGAAGATACGATGACTCATATTCTAAATAACATCAACCAACAAGAATTGGACAGGTTTTAGAAAATATTTTAATCATTATAATCTTATTTATTTAAATGATTTATTAATGAGGTAAACATTGCATCATTATTGTGTCATTAATAATTTAAATTATATGATGTCTACAAATTATAAATAAAATATCATTGTGTAGGAAATGTTTTTAGCTTTCTAATGAATATTTATAATCGAAAATCCAACATGTATAACCCTATGTAAAAATTGTTCTTCTAAAAGATATATGCTTGTGTCATTTTTGTATTCATTTTAACTTAATTAAAATAAAGTGTCATTATCACTTACAAGTGGATCCACGGGGTCCCAAAATCGACCCAAAGATGCCCATGGTCGACCATGTATCAACCCATAGGGTTATGACACGTTTTAGGGTAATTTAGTATTATTATAATATTATTTTTTAACCCTTATTTACCGGATTTACCCTTAACCATGGTAAATAAAATATTTACCGCAGTAATTATTCAAAATGTCAAAAAATAAAAGTTACCTATTTACACAATTTGAAAATCCTGATTCCAAATATGGAATCCATTTTCCAAAATTCAAAACACAGAAGTGGCAGAAATTAATTTAAAATTAATTCCCTCTGTTAAAATAAAAAGCGTGTTTTTAAGAGATAATAACTATCAAAAGATTGACACTTGTTTATGTCTGGTTTAATTGTGAAATTATGTCCAATGACAAACATTAAATTAAATGGTAAAAATATATTCTAAATATACTTTAAAACCACTCAAATTCATAATTTATCAATATTAATAATTTTGATTAAAAAAGTTGTTTTTAATTAAAATTTAGTAATTTTCACTATTCATCAAAATATAAAAGTTATCCGAAAAGTACCAAAATTTCACCCTAGGCTAATTTCGATATTCCGAATCCAAAAATGAAGTCCATTTTGAAATATAAGATATATATGATTTCAAAAAGTAGGTATTACTATTCACAACGACTAGTTTAATTAGTTGTGGTGTGTGTTAGAACTTGAGGTTGCGTACAACACAGGCTATCGCATTATTCGAAGGGAAACGTACCGTGGAAGCTTGGGGTGTTACAATTTGTGTCATGGGGATGTCACATACGGCCAATAAAATCACCATCACATCCCATGATAATTATGAGGGGATTTCTAAATTTGATTTAGTGGAATGTGTTTGATTTGGATGGGATATGAAGGATTTTGGAATCTGTGATTCATCTTGGGATTTCTTATTTATGCACAAGGGTTCAAGAATTAAATTTTCTGACATTGGAAAAATATTTAGGGATGTTTGAGTGTTGATTGATGAAATACATGACTGTGATATGATGTTCTCAGGTGGGTGATGAGAGCGACATGTGTAGTCTTGAATTTATTTTCCTTAAATCATTTGAATAAAAATGTGAAACATTTTTAACCATTAGAATTAAACATAAATATATATTTAAAATTATCATAAAAACAAACCATATGCCTAAATATGAAATGAATAGGTAGATTTAATTAAATAAAGGGGATAATGTTATTTATCCTTACCTTAAACTTTTTAAAAAGAAACACTATATCACACACCATTATTTTCAATATTTAATTGATGCATAACAATATCACCAAATTAATTCAAAATAAGTTCAATTCCAACCCAATATTCTTTTGAAACCTGTATATTTTCATATTAAATAAATCCATTAGCACAGATCAAAATTCCCCATAAACATATACTCCACATAAATCCCAAAGCATTGAGAACATCTAATAATTTTTCCTATTTGTCAGTTTAATAAAACAATGAAATTGTTCAACCATAATCAAGAATGTTTTTTAATATTTATATGTGTATAAACATTTAGTCATAGATTTAAAAGGGTATTTATAATTTTTGATAAAAAATCCATAAACACTCAAGTATGTATAGGGAGAACCACAATCCATCATATAATAGTAAAAATATATCTAATAAAAATAGTTTTCAAGAATCAAATTTAGATAAAATAATTTTTTTTTGAAAAATTAAATAAACTAATATGAAAATCCATACTCATAGTAAATTTTCACTACTAAGAAAATGTTGGAATAAATTTTTGGTTACTTATATTGAAAATTTCATCATGATTGAAAATTTTATTTAATTTCAATGAAATGAGATTATTCTATCCATATAAAATACAATATTCATTATCTATTCCCAATCATTTCATCTAATTCCTAGAATGAATTTCATTTTATCTCTTCAAACAACGAATGACTTTAATTTAAATGACTATGGACCCACCCTCAATTCCATTTATAATTGGCATCCCAATCACCCTTCGATTCATTTATTTATCAGGCAATGTGTCTCAAAAATGAATATAATGAATAAATCATCCTTGATTATTCTTTTGTTTTTATGGTCATTATTGTAATTTATCTAAGAGAACGATAATTTAATTGAGTAAAATTAACTATTATATGACTCCCTTTCAGGATTAGGATCATAATTAAAAAAAATATTGTGTAATCAATGTAATTTGGTTTTTGATGTATTATATAACTTTTTAATATAATTTGGTGAATAAAAAGGAAATTAAATATATATAATTTTCTCAATCCCATTTTTATCATTAAAATTACCATTAATAAGGAATAAAACCTATCAAATATCTCCTAAAATGAAATGATTCTTAAAAAAATACATAAAATCCCCTTTCCCTGACACTTATATTGGAATTAATCATGAAATTGTATTTTAGAGTGATGGTAGGTATGGGATAATTATGATTGTAAGTTTGATTAAACATATACATTCATTAATGAATATCTAGCGGCTTAACATGGGTCAATGATATGGGTATGTCTTTAGAAAATATGAGGGGATTACATACTAAGTTCCACAGCCATGTTATGTTTATCTCAATAATTGTAAAAATTAAATTGAGAATAATTAGACCATTTATTTCATAAAAATGACATATTTTCTCTCAAGAAGAGAGGGTATCATAAAGATAATTCAGAAAATGCTTTAGGAACCATGTTGGATATGAATTTAAATATATGTTTCTGAGTAGTGGATTTAGACATCATTATTTTTAAAATAAAACACATGATTGAAAATTAAATTCTATGAAATTATAATAATTATAATATATCTTTTAATATTTTAGGATAAAATAATTTTATCATGTTACTAAAAATTTTCATGGAGGGAAAAAGTTATTTGAGTTTTCAATTCATCTCAATGGAAGATTAAAAAACAAACGAAAACAATAAAAAACTACAATGTATAGTTTTCTAAAAAGGATTTTTTATATTTTATATAAATGAATCAACATTAATATAAATAATGAATTAATCAATATAAAATAATATACATCAGTTACTAATTCCCTTAAACATGGTTCTCAGGATACCCCTAGTTTGAGGTATATCTCTATTTTATGTTATTGATTTTTTAATTTCCTGATTACGGGGTTGGATTATTGGCTATGATTGGAGTATGGAGGATAGATGAATAAAAAATTTGTCTACAAGAGTTTATTCATGATTGTAATGGTTATTAATATTGTTTATAAAATCAAGGAAGTTTCTATACATTGTCCCCAATGAATAAATTGGTTTTTGATAATTTATGTGAGGTGGTGAGAATTTTAGAATATGGTGATTACACTAATATTAACTAGGTAGACCCCAATATCATGCCATAGACATTTCTACAACTACACAATTTTAATTTTTTTAGTGTTTTTCATTCTCTATTTTTGCCCTTATCTCTTCCTTGATATCCAAGATAATAGTGGGTCCTTTTGGAAGTCTATTCAACCTGAATTCTAATTTCATTGGATATTGGTGAATAAAACATAGGAATTGAGGGTAAGTCTCTCATATGTTTTCTCATTATCATTTTTTTCTATTTGAGGTAACCCAATATTAGGATTTTAAAACCTAGATCTATGATTGATGGATTATACTAATAGAGATTTTTGGAATTAATTAATGGATATGAAGTAGGAACCCAATTCTACCATGTTAACTGTAATATTCTTTTCGAACGTGGATTATTTTGAGGTAGGTTACTTATCCCTATTAAAATTTAATATAATATACAGTGAAGCCATATTTTATAAATTAATTCCTTATTATTTGAAATTAAAAACTCCAATTTAATCCCTATTTAAAATTATTCTTACTAGATGGTATTGAAATGTTGGTTTGTGGGTGATGCCCAAATTTTATATCATCAAATGATTTTTTTTTTATAAAAGAAAAATTTATTATTTTAGTGAAATTTTTTAGTACTCCAGGATATGACTTGTGTTTATTTTTTCAATGAATGTGGTATTATTGGTTTGGACATCGAGCTCAGTGAGAGAATGGGAGTATGGTCTGGAATATCCATAAGTGATGGACTATCGAAGGACGAGTCACCACAAATGAGTATAGGGACTATCGGTTGGCATGCAAGGGTTTTTGTGTGTGTGAGAACAAGAAAAATGGACTAAATGTGGTTTTAAAAGATTCATGGTAATTTTTTTTAAAAACTGTATTTTGGTAAACTACTTTAACATCCTTCATTCTCTTTCATAAAAATGTGAGAGTATCAGATTCATGTTTTAGAGGAATATGTGTGAAGTCTTGAACTTTTCATACATGGTATAATTACTCAGCCACTGAATGGAAACCATGGTGTTTATATAGATTATATTTTCCTATGACATAAAATTGGGATGATTTCACATTTATCTATTAGAGATTCTTGATGTTGTGTTCATAGTTTTCTAGAGTTGGAGCTTTAGAGTTAGACATGTCTTGGATTTTGGAGCAATTCATACATGATTCATGGATCATCCTTTATTTTAGATTCTTATTTGTTATAAATTTTTTATAGTTATTCTGATGATTTATTTTATTATACCTTGCATTTTTACTAGATTCATTCATCGATTATATAGTTGACTTGGGTTTTTTGGATGTATGAGCATGTTTTGTTTGTGTAAAAAGGATAAAACATTTCTGATTTTTATTGTTGAACCCTTGAAATATATTAACAATTTTTGAATCAATGTAATTTATTTACATTTATTTAAACCTCAAAATTTTTAGTCCAATTTTTATTTTAAGGTAGTAAAAATGATATCTTTTTTTTCTATCAGATATAATGGTATAAATTAGATAATATGTGGTCGGACATGCAATATATAGAATAAAATGTTGTATCTTACCCTTTTATACAAATCCTCGAGTTAATTTAGTGTTATGTGTACAAAAATGGTTCTAGAACACTCTTAGGTTTGACTTCATCACAACTTCGTGGGATTAGCTAAGGAGAATTTAGTATCTGGCTTTTGTAAAGAAGTATCCCAGTAGAAGAAAATTGTTACATGATTATATAATTTTTTGTATTACGGTAATATGAATTTGATAGTTTTATATTACCCATAACAATAATGAAATAAAATAATAAAATTGAATTTTTTATATGGTTATAGAATCAAAATTCCACTAGTCCTAAGAATGAGAATCCAATAAAAGGGTGAATTAGAAATTATGGTTCCACCAAAACAAAAGGTGAAACGATAACTTTTCTGGTTTATTGTGCAATCATTTCATGTTGTAGAGGAGGAAAATAATACTAGCAACCATATCATGTGAATCACTCTTTGTAATATTAGATGAAAAATCCATCAACAATTCTGGGTGATTCTGGACCTTAGTAGGAATATGCATGGATAGGTCAGATGAAAAAAACACTAACTTCTATGAGAATACAATTGAGAATAAATTAAATATAATGTTGTACCTGATATTGATGGGATGGTATTATTTTATAAAGTCTGGGGGAATGTATTAATTGGGATGGGATTTAGGAGATGTTCAGTAATTTTTTTATTTACAAACCTTCTTTATAGAAAAGATGATAAAAATTTTCGATCTAAATAATTGAAGTATTATAGTGAATGAATACACTTGTAAATTCATTCACCCAGTTAAATTATCACTCTTGGTATCTACAAAAAAATACTAAAATCAATCATCTTCAATGTTGTCCAATGTCCTAATATTCACTCTACGTTAGTCTGGACGAATATTTTATACTATATAGAAATGGTAATGAAGGTACCGGTGGAAAAGAGAGATATTGTGACATACCCTAATAGAGTGGATGCCACAATCTATAAAATTAAACGTGGGAACTCTAGTGCATAGAATCCAAATAAATGAGAGATATTCTCAAGGAAATAGTGAACCAGATAATTAGTCCATGTGATCAATATCTTCTCCAATACATCATAATAGTGGGCTAAGTTTCTTTTATTGTGGATCTATTCAATGTGAGAAGAAGGAGTGTAATAAACCACATAAATATTATAAAATCTAAGGAAGAAAGGGAATATATCATGAAATATTTCTCCAGATCTCTGAATTCATTGGTAGGATGTGGATTGAAACCATATCATATCTACCCTAGCAAGTCAGGGTGATATCATCTTAATAGTTATCACCCACTAAATCCGATAAACTGGGATGACACGAAGAACACCGTGGATGTCTAGTAGAAACAAATAACAAGGGAAGAATGACTATTATATATAAGTGGATCGAAAATTATATTGATATGGTCAGAAAATTTCTATTGATAAACAAATTCCCTCAATGTTAAAAGTTATCATTATTCTATATTTATAATTTATTAATGTCATGTTTGATACTAGTGCATCATAATATTTTTTTTAATTTCTATAAATAATTATTTTTGATTGTTTAATTGGTTCCTCACAACATGAGAATCAATACACCTCTTAATCAGTCGGAATATAGAGTATTCAAGTTTCCAACATTGCATTAACATTAATGTGGTAGATTTTCTCTATGATATTACTTTCTTAGAGATAGATATTTTGATTTAGTATTTCGAATGGATTGGTTGATTTAATTAAATTCATATATTGATTTCATCACTAAAAAAATGACATTAAAATCTCAAGATGAAGCTACTCATTTATAAAAATGGTATTGGGTAATGAATTATAGAATACATGTACATTTATTGATAGTAGATGGAATAATTTTTAGTTTGATGGTTGTGTTGACAGTGTGACTATTGGGGAAAATTAAATTATGAATCTTCCAGTAATATTGGAACAATACCAGATTTTATTTTCAACTAATTTATATGGGATTCCACTTGAATGATAAATCAAATTTTTATTCGATCTACTTCACGGAATATGCCATATTTTTTTATGTCATATAGAATGTATCCAATTTAATTTTTGGATTTAAAATTATAATTAGATTAATTTGAGACATAATGATTAAATAGAATAAGTACATCACCATGGGCTTATATATATATTTTTTGTGTAAGAATAGATTTCACTTCAATTTTTTGTTGGATATGATAAATTTAGTCAAGCTACGATCAAGAGTAAATATAATCTTCTATGAATCGATGATCTATTTGAGATGTTTAAGGGAACTAAGTGATTTTCTAAAATTGATATATAATCAGGATACAATCATCTAAATGTTTGAAATGGTGATATTCCAAAGGACTCATTTTCAATTTGATACAACCATTATGAATACTTATTTATTCCCATTGTTAAAATAAAGTCACATATTTTTTTTCATTGAATTAATGAATATTATATTATAGTGGTATATTAAATATTTATTATGATATTTTTTTTATAATATTTTAATTGACACTCAAAGAAGCAATGACCATAAGGTGAACATGGATATTTTATTAAGCACATTGAACGATTTTCAACATTACTCTAAATTTTATTAAAATTAATTTTGGATATAAGAGGTTGATTTCTCATGAATTTTATTTCTATATAAGGCACATGTTGACCTTGGGATGATCTAATATGTTATTTCATGGTATCCACTAATGAATGTCTTTAAAAATGATGTTATATAGGATTAATATGATATTTTGATTACTTTATTTGATATTTCTCTCATATTTATCCCTCTTGTCTAAATTATTTAAAAATGAATTTATATTCAATTAGAGTGAATATTATTTGAAATCATTATAGGATCATAAATATCAAGTCACTAAAGAAATTAACCTTGAATTACCTAAAACAATACATGGCTTTGTGGTATTTAATTATATGTCTAGATCAGTATTCAGATGTTTACTTATACATGGAGATCTTGTTGTGGCCTATAGATCGATATTTTCAAAAACGCATCATAATAATTTTCTGATATATGACTGGGAATTGACTGTTTTGGACCATTCCTTCAAATCATGGTGCCACTATCTGAATGGGAAAATTTTCCATATATTGAAATATGATAAAATATTAAAATATATATTCTCTTAGAGAGACATGAACTTGAATTAATTAGATTTGATGGTGTATAACCAAATTTATGACATGAACGTGGTGTATAAACTTGTGAAATTGAATTATATGGATGATGGTTTTAGTTATAAGTCATATAATGAAATTTATAGAGAATCTTGTGAGTAATGATAGTGGGGGAGTATTAGTGTTGACATGTATTTGGACTATGAGGAAAGGATTAAAAATAATTTTTTATTTTTAGTCACTCTCATTCTAGATAGGATATATTTAGTTAAAGATTTTCAATTATCATATCCTAATTGCATTAAAATTTAGTAAAACCTGAATTGTGGGGTGAATATAGATGATTGGACAAAGAACACAAACTCAGTAATTCATTTTCATAAAATAATTATGGTTCCCCAAACTCTTATTGAATAAATTATCCTGTAATATCACAATTCAAAATGGGATATTCACCTTGGTATTCAGAAAATGTTGAAGTAAATGAAATCCCATTTTAGTAGTCTGGAATGTAACACCCCAATATTTCATAGTGTGTTATTTCTTCAAAATAATTCAATAACTTGCACTACACGCAACACCGAGTTCAAGCGCACCATGACTTACCAAAAAAGTTGTTCAAAAGAAGTTATGGATAGTATTAACTAAATTGTATACATCATATAATTATTATAAATTTACAATCCATATTATTTGTTTCTTAGACATAATTTAAGAAAAAATTCTTTTTTTCAGATAGAAGAAGTATTTTTCAAAAAATGCACTCTTACCAACATTTAATAGTGAAACCCTTTTATTAAATCCAATATTATAAACCATTATATATTCAATTTGACTAAATAAATTTACTTTTTAGAATGGGGACATCAAAAATTTACAATGAAACACCCCAAGCTTCCATGGTACGCTTCTCTTTGAATAAAATAGTAGCGTGTGTTGTACACAACTTCACGTTCTAACACACACTACAACCAATCAATCTAGCCGTTAGGAATAGTAATACCTAATTTTTGAAGTTCTGTAAATCATATTTCCAAAAATGGACTTCATTTTGGGATTCTTAATATCTAATTTAGCATAGGGTAAAATTTTGGAACTGTTTGGATAACATTGATATTTTTTTGAATAGTGAAAACCACTAAATTTTAATTAAAAACATATTTTTTAATCCAAATAATTTATATTGATAAATTATGAATTTGAGTGGTTTTAAATTATATTTACAATGTATTTTTATCATTTAATAAAATTTTGGACATTGTACATGAATTGACAATTAAACTGGACATAAAGACGTATCGATCTTTTGATAGTTGTTATCTCTTAAAAACACGTTTTTTGTTTTAACAATGGGAATTAATGTTAAATTAATTCCTGCAACTTCTGCTTTTTGAATTTGGAAAAATGGATTCCATATTTTGAATCAGGATTTTCAAATTGTTCAAATATTTAACTTTTATTTTAGACATTTTGAATAATTATTCGGTAATATTTTATTTACTGTGGTTAAAAGGTAAATCCGATAAATAAGGGTTAAAAATAATAATATTATAATAATGAAAATTTCCCTAAAACATGTCCTAACATTATTTTATGATACATGTCCGACCATGGGCATCTTTGGGTCGATTTTGGGACCCCATGGAGCCACTTGTAAGTGATAGGGACACTTTATTTTAATTAAGTTAAAATAATTACAAAAATGACATAAGAATATATCTTTTAGCGAAACAATTTTTATATAGGTTTATATATGTTGTATTTTCTACTATAAATATTAATTATAATGATAAAAAGATTTTATACATAATGGAAGTTTATTTATAATTTTTAGACATTAAATAATTTAATCTATATATGACAAAATGGTGATGTAGTAATTACCATAATAGTGAATAATTAGAATAATTGATATTATAAATACACAAATAAATTTAATTTTAGACTAGATATAAATACCAATAATTTTCTAGGATAATATGGAATGTTATAAGTGATTTAATTAACTTTTTTTTGAAGTAATCATTCTTTTATGAGTTTTACAAATATCAATTATTGAATACTGTCAAAATTGACATATAAGAGTTTTTAAAACACATATTATATTATTAATTGATATTAAATTCATAAAAATATAATGTTCTTCCAAGAGACTTATATCATGATTGGTGTATCACTAATGGACCAATTAGGGGTCTCTTGGATGTATATAGTATGTTTATTAACCATATAATATAAAAATACAAAGAGACATTTTAAAAGTGAAACTAATTAACTAAGAGTTAATATTTAAAGATAAGGTTAATATAGTTACCAAAACCTGTCTAAATTATATTGGTTGAGTGATTTTAGACCTATCAACACCTTAAACATTAAATAATACACTTTGTATCCATTATAATCCGAATATGAATTTATTATAAAATAATATTTCTAACTTTTCAAAAGGTGCCCCTCACCCCTCTTATAAAAGGGCACTCCACCTTCTCATTAATTCACACCATCAAACCTTTTGGTTCGGCCAACCCCTGCCCAATTGCTCTCTCAACTTCACTCACTTTATCCTAGAGTCCTTACTCTAGTCATAAAGCCAACCTATGGAGCCATATTTATCAAATCAAAAGGAAGAACCCGAAGAAGAGGTAATGATTTCACCACCCTTTTTCAAGTTCCTTTCTTCTTCCACATATTCATTATTTCTTATTACCATTATAAAATAATAACTACAGTATATTATATATAAATTGATGTTATTATAAACATGGTACAACAATATTTCAGTATTCTATCCATCCTTTTAATGACATGTCACCATACGTGCGTACGTACGGCTTACCGTCTCCACGTCGTGGTGTAATTGTTATTCAAAACACTATTATTTGGATGGGTATAATAATGATGTTTAATTCATGTAAATAATAAATATAACATGATAATGGATCTGTATATATGATATTCCATCCAATTATATATTATTTTAATATCAAAAGAATGATATTGTCGCTCGTGCGTACGTACAGACCACCGTCTCCACGAACTCGATGAGATTCATTCTCTATCGTATCCATTCAAGTATAATTCTCATTTGATGATTAAAAATAATGTTTAAGAACTTGATATAATTATGTATACGAATAATATACAAACTATCCCTAACAAACATGACTTATGTAACAAATAATATTAAAGAAAATGAGTATGTTAACACTCGAAACGACGACAACTCTAAGATATTATTAACAAAAAAATGTTAAAAGGTCATATATGATATCATACTAATGTATATGATTATTGTATAATTAAATAACAATTATTTCACCATTATAGAGGAGTTTAACCTACCCTCATCCAATGAAAATTACAAGGTATGGATTTATTTCGCAAACTCTTCACTATCTGAGGTCGTTTATACGTAATAATCTTCGAGGATTTCATTATCATCCACATCCATGTTTCTTAAAAATGAATTTCAAATCATTCTTACTATTTTACAGAATATGGGTTAAAGTCATTTATACCGTTGTTTGACTTTTTATAAGATGTTTATAAATGAATCGTTCTGTCGTTTTCCAAAAAGGTCCTTTTTAACATTTTCGACAGAATAAAGGTAAGAATGTTTTTTTAACTTATACGGCGGGTGCGGATATTTTCCGCCATTATAAAATCTTTGAAGCTTCCCTTTCAAGCTTATAAGATTATTTTCAAAGAAATTTTTTTACATTATAAATATATGACTCTTAAATGTTTTCAAAATAAACAGATGTATTTTTCTAAAAAGAGTTTTGATTTCATCTATGTCAACATCCTTTGATGGATTTCACGCTTATTTGAAGTTGATTTATTATGATACAAAACTTCTATATTGTATTGAATTTTTTGTGATATGTTTGACTGTGAATGGGTTATTTTTATACCATTCATGGTTTATGGATGATGTATTTACATTTCGTATGCTAGTTTTAATACGAATGTTTATGTTATGTTTAAACCTTTTCATATGGGAATTCATTATACTTAATATGTGTCGGGTGGAGCCCACTATAGATCCTCGATGCATCGGTTGGTCTAATGAGACAAACTAGTGTCTTGGCACAAGACCTTGACAAAATCTTATTTTTAGTCATGGCACGAGGCCTTGGATATGTGGTTATGATAGTCTGGAAATATGCATTCCATCATTATGAAAGTGGTTATTTATATTGCATGTGATTATTCGATTAGTAGAATATCCATGTAAATAATTTAATGGCATTATTTCATTTTATTTTTTTCATACGATGTTGAAGTTCAAGTTTAAAAGGATTTTGTCTTCGTTATACATTGACTTAAAAGTTTATTCTTATTTATGAAAGTTTCCACTATATTGTTATCCTTACCGGGCATTTGAGCTCACCCCTTTTCTATGTTTTATTTTTCCCAGGATGTGAAGAAGTAATTTATGAATGACCTGAAGGGATAGTATGAGGGGATAAGAGTGTGGACTATGGAGACTATATTGTTTTAGTTTTCATTTTATTATGTAATGTAAACTTTATTAATGTATCTGGTTATTCCAATTCAACTAAACTAATTGGTCTTTCGAGACTTGATCTTTCTTTTGATCATGCCAATGTTATGTAAAAATTCACCGACTCTGGGATTCTAGGGTCGGGGCGTTACAGTTGGTATTACAGGATTTTTAGTACAAACCTTGGAAGCTATATTTAGATAAACTCTGATTAGAGAACATAGGCCTAAGATGTAATTTGAGGATTAGTATAGAAGAACTTCCTAGAATTTTGGTATTGTAGAGGTTTTGTGAGTTTTCTGAGCAGTACATCCCAGTCTATATAGGAGAAGGTAGAGTTGGCTCTGGCACATATGTACGTAGGGGTAAAACCCAAAAACAACACTTTAATCTAGACTCGAACTGAAACTGGTGCATGACAACAGGCCTTGTTGCACTCTTGGTTACGAAACTCCCTAGGGATATGCTTAGATAATTCTCATTTTCTTTACAAACCATTATGAAGGGTTTATGAGTATATAATTTCTCAAAGGAGACATTTTTATGACAATGGATTATACCCATAAACTATTTAATTTATGTTATGTGTTTTACAAGTTTGGGATCAGGTATTGTTATTCATAAACAAATCTAGTGTATGCCATTGTTTAGAAATGGCGCCTAGTAGAAGGAATGAGATCTTCAGCAATGCACATGATCCAAAGAGAAAGAAGGATCATATATTTCATGGTCTTAAGACATATTTTATAAGAGAAATAGTCTCCCATGTATTATCATCATATGAAGAAATAATATCATGTGTTCATAAGTTAGGTAAAGTGTTTACTGATTCTTATGGATTTGAAGGGAAGCAAGTGAAGAAAAGGATGGAAAAGAGAAAGATGGATAAAGGGTAGAGGGAAAAGAAGAAATTTCCCATATGTGATAACTTTGGGAAGATTCACCCTGGAACTTTCCTAAAAGGAATGTGAGTTTTTGAAGTGTGGAGAAAAAGGGAACAAGGTACGTGACTGCAAGGGTAAGAAAATGGTTTCAAATGTACAATGCTTCATTTCAAGGTGATTGGACACTACGTGAACCTATGTCCCAGTCACCATACTATGTCGTAAATGATGCTATTGGATAATAATCAAGTTATGATACTACCACATATGAAGAGGAATGATTAGAGTTATTATGTCATTTGAGTGTTGTATCAACAATGTACTTTTTATAATAATTATGGAGTATATAAGGATTGTACTGCAGTACTATTTCATTAAGGACTTGAGATTGTGTGGAACAATGAAAAGTGACTCAATAGCAGGTTAATTTTTTGGAAAATATATGGTTGAGAGAAAGATAAACAATAATATTGTTCTGATATCGAGGTAGTGATTTTAGAATAATACATGATTGATTTGGATAAATTATATTGGATATTCTTGACTACCTTGAAAATGATTAATGATTTGTATATTCCATCATTGTTGGGGTTTACAACATTTTTGGATTGAAAGAGTATATCCATTATTCTTTAAGGAATAAGTCATCATGAATGTAATCAATAAGGATTTATGGAAATTTAGGATCTTGCGGTGTTTTAAAAGAATACATGATGAAAGTGTTCACATGTTATTACTCGGAAAAAGGATCTTCATTGTGTTTACCTTCCTTATAAATTTTGGACTGATGTATTTTGGATAGTTCTAGTTTGGATTATTTTGGATTTCCATAAAAGGACAACCCAGAGGTTGGGCGACAACCTGTCGCGTCCGGCACGGCCACGAGACATGAACCCACAACCGAAGGGCGACAAGGGTGTATCACCTACCACTGCCCCACATGATGTTCTGGATTGAATAATGTCATTTTTTAATGGTTCTTCTAGATGAATTATAAATTCATTTTTTAACCCAATACGAATAGGATAAATAGAATATTATTTTTATGTTCTATTATATTTTAGAGTGAAAGATGAGTTTGTGGTTTAACTTAGTTAAAGGATGAGACTCTACTTATCAAGTATATATTTTTATTATTCTCTTATTCAATGAAGAAATTAATTCTTATCATTAGTGAAGGGATCATAAAACAAAAAAAAACGTGTTATCCTAATATCATATGTTTGGCTGAACCGATTGTATTTTAAATCATCATAGATTGATGAATTTAAGGCCCTCAATTTTACAATTGTTTGTGATTGATGACCTCAATAACTACCTATAAATATTTACATTTTTCCTCCAATTATATGTCTCTAATTTCCACCAATTTTCTCCTAATGGAGATCATAATTTTGTGGTGACACTTTCATTTCCCTTTTCCTCATATTAAGACTAAATTTTAGTAACCCAATTTCTGATGTGGGTTTTCCCACAAAGATATTTTATATTATCAAACGTTCATTTTCAAAAAAAAAATTCATAATTTTGATGATGAAATTTATTAAATTAGGGGATAATGTAACACCCCAAGATTTCATAGTGTGTTATTTCTTCAAAATAATTCAATAAATTGCACTACATGCAACACCGAGTTCATGTGCACCATAACATACCAAACAAGATGTTCAAAAGAGGTTATGAATAGTATTAACTAAATTTTAAACTTTATATAATCCTTATAATTTTAGAATCCATATTATGAGTTTCCTAGACATTATATAAGAACAAATTATTTTTTTTTCAGATAAAAGAAGTATTTTTCAAAAAATGCACTTTTACCAACTTTTAATAATGAAACCCTTTTTTTGAAATCCAATATTTTAAACTTTTATATATTAAATTGGACTAAATAAATTTACTTTTTAGAATGGGGATATCAAAAATTTAAATTAAACACCCCAAGCTTCCACGGTATGCTTTTCTTTGAATAAAACAGTAGCGTGTGTTGTACGCAACTTCGAGTTCTAACAAACACTACAACCAATCAAACTAGCCGTTATGAATAGTAATACATAATTTTTGAAATTTTATAAATTTTATCTCCCAAAATGGACTTCATTTTTTGATTCGTAATATTGAATTTATCCTAGGGTAAAATTTTGGAACTTTTTGGATAACATTTATATTTTTATGAATAGTTAAAATTACTAAATTTTAAATTAAAACAACTTTTTTAATCGAATTAATTTATATTGATGAATTATGAAATTTAGTTGTTTTAAAGTATATTTAAAATATATTTTTACCATTTAATACAATGTTAGTCATTTTACATAATTTCACAATTACACTGGACATAAACAATTATCAATATTTTGATAATTATTATCTCTTAAAAACAAGCTTTTTGTTTTAACAACGGGAGTTAGTGTTAAATTAATTCCTGCCACTTCTGTGTTTTGAATTTGGAAAAATGGATTCCATATTTGGAATCAGGATTTCCAAATTGTTCAAATGGGTAACTTTTATTCTCAGACATTTGGAATAATTATTTCGGTAAATATTTTATTTACCGTGGTTAAAGGGTAAATCCGATAAATAAGGGTTAAAAAAGTAATATTATAATAATAACAAATTACCCTAAAACGTGTCCTAACCTAATTGTATGATACATTTCCGACCATTGGCAAATTTGGGTCGATTTTGGGACCCCATGGAGCCACTTTTAAGTGATAGGGACACTTTATTTTAATTAAGTTAAAATAAATATAAAAATGACATAAGCATATATCTTTTAGAAAAGAAATTTTTACATAGGGTTATATATGTTGGAATTTTGACTATAAATATTCATTAGAAAGATAAATATATTTCCTATATAATGGTATTTTATTTATAATTTAGAGACATTAAATAATTTAATTTATTTATGAAAAAATGGTGATGTAGTAATTACCATAATAGTGAAAAATTAAAATAATTGTTATTATAAATACCCAAATAAATTTAATTTTAGACTTTAAAAAAAAATATGTTAATATAGAATTTTAGGAGGGATTTAATTAACTTTTTTAGAAGTAATAATTCTGTTATGAGTTTTACAAAAATCAATAATTAAATAGTTTCAAAATTGACATAAAAGAGTTTTTAAAACAAATATTATATTATTAATTGTTATTAAATTCCTAAAAAAATAAGGTTCATCGAAGAGAATTATATCATGATGGGTGTATCATTAATGTACCACTTGGGGGTCTCTTGGATGAATATAGTATGTTTATTAACCATATTATATAAAAATACAAAGAGACATTGTAAAAGTGAAACTAATTAACTAAAAGTTAATACATAAAGATAAGGTTAATATAGTAACCCAAACCTGTCTAAATTCTATTGGTTGAGTTGTTTTCGAACTATCCCCAGCTTAAACTTTAAATAATAATCTTTTGAGTCATTATAAACCGAATAGGAATTTATTATAAAATAATATTTCTAGCTTTTCCAAAGGTGCACCTCACCTCTCTTATAAAAGGGCACTCCTCCTTCTCATTAATTCACACCTTCAAAGCCTTTTGGTTCGGCTAACCCCTACCCAATTACTCTCTAAACTTCCCTAAATTCATCCTAGAGTCCTTAATTTAATCCGAAATTTATCCTATGGATCCCTTTTGATCAAATCAAAAGGAAGAACCCGAAGAAAAGGTATTGATTTCACCACCCTTTTTCAAGTTCATTTCTTCTTCCACTTCTTCTTTCTTTGTAATTACCATTATAAAATAATAAATTAAGTATATAATATATACTTTTATGTTATTATAAACATTTTACAACCATATTTCATTATTATATCCATCCTTTGAATGACATGTCACCATACGTGCGTACGTACGGCTTACCGTCTCCACGTCGTGGTGTAATTGTTATTCAAAACATTATTATTTGGATGGGTATAATAATGATGTTTAATTCATTTAAATAATAAATATAACATGATAATGAATCTGTATATTTGATATACCATCCAATTATATATTATTTTAATATCAAAATAATGATATTATCGCTCGTGCGTATGTACAGACCACCGTCTCCACGAACGCGATGAGATTCATTCTCCATCGTATCCATTCAAGTATAATTCTCATTCGATGATTAAAAATAATTTTTAAGGACTTAATATAATTCTGTATATGAATAAGATACAACCTATCCATAACAAACTTGGATTATGTAACAAAGCCTATAAAATAAACCGAGTAATTTAACACCCGAAACGATGATAAGATCATATATGATATCATATTAATGTATATGATTATTGTATAATTTAATAACAATTATTTCACCATTATACATGCGGTAAACCTACTCTCAACCAAGGAAAAGTACAAGTTAACGGTTTATTTTGCAATCTCTTCATTATCCGAGGTTGTTTATACGTAATAATCTACTGGGATTTCTTTATCATCCACATCAATGTTCCTTAAAAATGTATTTCAAAACATTCTTACTATTTTACATAATATGGGTTAATTTCATTTATACCCTTTTTGGATTTTTATAATAAGTTTATAAAGGAATCTTTCCGTCATTTTCCAAACAAGGTCATTTTTAACCTTTTCGACAGAATTAAGGTAAGAATGTTTTTTAACTTATACAGCGGGTGCAGCTATTTTCCACCGTTATAAAATTGTTGAATCTTCCCTTACAATCTTATAAGAATATATTCAAAGAAAATATTTGATTTTAAAAATATATGACTCTTAAATGATTTCAAAATAAAAAAAGATATTTCTCTAAAAAGATTTTTGATTTCATCTATGTCAACATCCTTTGATGGATTTTACGCTTATTATAAGTTTATTTATTATTATACAAATCTTATATATTGTATTGAAGGTTTTGTAATATGTTTGAATGTTGATGTTTTATTTTTATACCATTCATGGTTAATGGATGAATTATTTACATTTAGTATGCTGGTTTTAATACGAATGTTTATGTTATGTTTGAACCGTTTCATATGGGAATGCATTGGACTTTATATGTGATGGGTGGAGCCCGCTATAGCTCCTCGATGCATCGGTAGGTCTCATGAGAAAAACTAGTGTCTTGGAAAAAGGCCTTGAAAAAATATTATTTGTAGTCTTGGCATGAGGCCTTGGCTATGTGGTTATGATAGTCTGGCATGATGCATTCCATCATTATGAAAGTGGTTATTGATATTTCATGTGATTATTCGATTAGTAGAATATCCACGTGAATAAGTAAATGACATTATTTCATCTTATTTTTTCCATACTATATTGAAGTTTAAGTTTAAAAGGAATTTGTTTTAGTTATACATTGCCTTAAATTTTTATTCTTATTTATTAATGTTTCCGCTATATTTTTATCCTTACTGGTCATTTGAGATCACCCCTTTTCTATGTTTTAATTTTTCCAGGATGTCAAGAAGTAATTTATGAATGTCCTATAGGGATAGTATGAGGGGATAAGAGTCTAGAAAATGGAGACTATATTGTTTTAGTTTTCATTTTATTATGTAATGTAAACTTTATTAATGTATCTAATTATTCCAGGGCTACTAAACTAATCGGTCTTTCGAGACATGATCTTTCATGTGATCATGCCAATGTTATGTAATAATGCACTGAATATGGGTATCTAGGGTCGGTGCGTTTGATGGAGTGAAAATAATTATTATGACATATGTTAAAAAATGATTCACCTTCCAACAACTCCATGATTAATGTAATAATCTAGTAGGTATTTTTAAATATATTTTAGTTCATATTTTGAAATTTGATCAGATTTCCATGTACAATTTTTATGGTTTACCATAGAATCATTATAAGAATGATGATATTTAAATGATTATTGTTATAATAGACAAGTCATTAAAATTTATGTGAATTTCAGAGTTCAACATGACTGAGTATCTAGATAAGATATATATTCTGGATGTTGGTAGGTTAAATATAGTACCACTATCTGTTGCCACTGATAGAAATCCATGATTTACATTTTAATTTTGGAACTCTTTATAATTGGATCATAGAACCGGAATTGATATGAGTATAACACATCAACATCAGATGGATTTCTAGTCAGAACATATAATTTTGACATTGGAATATATGACAACAGCTTGTTCCTTAGTTTTTAGGGTATTATGAGAATACTAAATTTCATTAGTCGAGTCCTCATATTAAAATAGCTACCATGACCTAATACAAATAGATATAATCGAGGAACTATATGATCATCCTTGTCTCCTTTCATTTTTTGGGTGGAAATGCCAAAAATGTTCATTAATTTGGATGTTTTTTGTCCACAAGGATAAAAAATACAAATGATCTTGAAGTGGATGGATTCCACCCAAATATAACAAGAATAATTTTCTTATCATCATCATTACAAAATATCATTCTATATAGGAGGCTAGGAATTCCTAAAAGTTTCACATTGTTTAGTTCATTGATATATGAGAATGTATGAAAATCTGTTTCGTCGATATATGGGACCATTATAGTTTTTGAAATGATAGAACAATATTTATTATTGACTTCCTCGACAACTGAGATTTAGTTCATCCATATTGTTTTCTATGTATATCTTCTAAAAAATGTTCTAGTTGGATACTATTCATTTCATTAACAAAGATCATTTTACTCTTGAACATATTTTTACATTTATATATGGAACAATCCATATAATAAATATATTGTAAAATACCATGATTGGAAATTATGTTTCCTTAGAATGAGGGTTATGTAACATTTTTTTGATTCAAGTAGAAACAAGGGAATGAGGGTTCTTTATACTAGACCAATGGAATGAGCTATTCAAAGAAGAAACAAATATCTATTTTTATAGGAATTTATATCCAATTGGTATATATAATATGACAATCTTGTTTTATGTTATATCCTTATTTTACACTTTCCTTTATTAATTTTTCTATTTTGGGTTGGATCACTAGTAATGTTCGGAAGAAGGAAGAGAGAAGAAGAATTAATTTGTATATAGGAGTTATTTCAGGATGTAAGTGGTAATTCATGGTGAGAGATAATTTTGAGAAGTGTATTTGAATTATAATAAAGTAAACAGAAATGTTTTGGGTATTTTTAGTGAGAAAATATGAATATAAATGTATGGTTTCCATCCAAATATTCACATAATAAATCCTTAAGTCACGCCACGAATGTTACCAAACCCATTCTATTTTAATTATTTCATTATGTATCATTACTAATTCATAACCCTTCATTATTACTTTATATACATGCTCTTAATATATGATTATAGGTGTTATATTTTTCACAAAGGAATATTGAATTAGAAATTAGTGCTTATGACCTAGATGTTGAAGTTTTGTCTCTTAGTTCTTCTTATCCTTTTAAATTAATAGTTATAACTTGGGGAGAACCCTTGATTTCCAATAACATACCCAGTTATAGGGTTGATGAAATGAATAGATATAGTATATTTTTTATTTGTTATAGTAGATTAATTTTGTTGTTATTACTTGTGCATTGTGTGAATCATTTAGAACATGGTCTATTATTGAGTTAGGTGTCTTCTCAATTTTTTATATTTTCTTTATAATACAGTGGTCCTATTTTATTTGTAAATATATTAATTCTTCATTAAAATGAAAATATAATGCTCAATCATTTATGAACATTAATATATCTATTCAATATTGAAATAAATTGTTGTGAGTGATTCCCCCAATGTGTTTAATGAAATAATTTGTTTTTTCCATGGAAAAAAATTTGAGTTTTTTGTGAGGACATGGAAAAATCATGGATGGTATAACTGTTTATTTTTTCCGTGTATGGGGTCTTATTAGTAAAAACAAGAAACATATCTATAGATTGTGGGAGTATTAATTTATATCACTATGTGATGTATTGAGGAATGCTGGATCACTAGTCAAGAGTATAAGGATGTTCATTTTACATTATTGGGTGTGCATTCATGTTATAAATTGCATAGTTTATACTAAGTGGGTTTAAAATATATACATTATATATTTTTAAAAACTATCATTTGGAAGTTTTCATTAATATATTTCATTCTATTTTGTAAAATTTTAATCTGTCATGAATCCTCTTTTAATGCAATTTATAATAATTTTTGGGTTTTTCTTATAAGGTTTTTTACTTACTACCTAATTATGCCATTTGATGTATACAAAGATTTGGTTTTCTATGATACAAGAAATGAGAGTATTTCATATTTATTCAGATGTGATTCATGAAGTAATGTTCATGGATTTCCAAACATCTAACTTTGGAGTTGTATGGGTCATGGATTCTGGAGTTTTGACACCATTTTGACTGAGTTTTTATTGAGATATAGTTGTTCTAACTTTTTTTCAATGTCACTTTGATTATTAATTTACTAAAACATGAATTTTTAGTAGATTCAAAAATCATTTATGTAGAAATGTTGAGTTTTTTTATAATTTTTATGAATGGGTGTTGTGTGTGTGTGTGTGTGTTAAAATGGTGAAATGTTCATCCACTTTCATATTAAATAATTGGCCTTTTTTACATCCTTTAGAGTCTACAAAACAATTATAATGGTCCGTGGAACCTTGGCACATTCCCTGCCAATGGTTTGGTCTAGGATGTTTTAGTTCTATCTATATCTATAATTAAAAGTATATGATATTTTTTAAATTTTATGTACATAAAATATAGAAAAACATTGGATAATTGAGTATTACTAAAGGATTTCACCTCACTGTTGTTATTTCATATCATTGGAAACTATTATAAGGTGAAAATACATTTTTATTTGGATTCTAATGTTATTAATATATGTTTTTATTAAACCGTACATGTTACCTTCTATAATAAAATAAGTGAAACTATAATCCGTTATTAAAAACTAAACTCCCAATATGAAAATAAAATTAATGTGATCAGAATGGAAGGGTAACAATTGGTTAAATACCCAAGACGGTTTGTGATTTTTTTTCAATCTATATACAGAAAACAAATTGGATTATAGTGACCAATATTTTTTATATATAGATATAAAGTCACTATAGATGAATATTATTTTTATTGCATCTTCTTCCATCCTAGAATTATACTGGTCTAGTGCACTTAGAATCTTCAAAATCTAAACATGTAATTCATAAATGAACTACATTGTCACTAACTAAGTCATTAATAGGAAGCACCCTTATGAAACATATCATGCTTAATAACATTTCACATAACCTCTTGAAAGGAAACATAAGAAACAGAGATCTCAAATGCCTTGTAAAGGTAGACCAGGGAGATATCAATAATCACTTGATCTTAAAATGAGTATAAGGTTATGTGAACAATAAAATTAAATCTGTAAATCATTCCTTGGAAATCATTGATCATAATATTGAGTCATTCAATAAATCATGGTAGTTATTAAGACATGAATAATAATGTTTTCAATGAATCTGAACCCTGAGATAATAACATTGAAATAATACATGAAATTACGTCAAACACATAATAATATGAAATAATTTTTAGTAATCATGTCTTCACTCATAGGACTATCATAGTCGATTGGGTTGACTCCCCAAAGCATCATAAAAGACTTGTTTCACTCCTAAGACTATCATAATGGATTGGGTTTACTCCCTAAATCATTTTTTAGTCATGGACCCCTCTCCTAACTAACATAGTGGACCTTGTACCCTACAAAACTAGGTCTATTATCCCTTCTAGTAATGTTTATCTAATTAGATATCAATATTTACCAACTAAATTAGTTGGAGATATTTCACAAAACCAGAACATAATGAAAATCTTACATTTGTGAGACATGAGATTATAAACCATTAATCATATCATATCTTATGAAAATAATATAGTTTTATAAAAATTTCATCATTTTTAATCCTAGAGAAAATTAATGGATTTCATAAAAATTCATTCATTTCTTTATAGAATATCCCGTGAAAAAATGGGATTCCAGAAAATTGTATCATATTATTCATAAACCATCCATATAAATAATAATGATAGTATTCATGGATCATTTACCCAGTAAAGCATAATTGAAAGCACATGTCGTTTTCATTGAATAATAGAAACACCATTGAAGATCATTAAAAAATTCTTGAGGAAAATATACTTTTAATTTTGAAATATCTTATTAAAAAAAATGAAATTATAAAGGATTAAATTTATTAGGAATATAACCCAATACATTTGTAATGAACTCTTAATACAAAAAATAATTCATTATCAATAATTTTTTTTAAATTCTATATATGTTAAATAATATATTCCTTCCATAATTATTTCATATGGAAAGTGAAAAAATGATGACATTCGAAATATTTTTTTAAATGTAAAAAATAGTTTAAATATTTTCAAAATAAATTTTTACTAGTAAACAAATTATTGAATATGATTTTATAAAATGTTTAGATGGAAGAAAAAAATGACTTAATAGAGAAATCATGTCGATTCGTCATAAAAACATATTTTTGGACTCTAGAGTAAAAAATATGAGGAATGTTAAAATAAAATAAGTATATTCAATAATTAACTAGTCTATAAAAAATGAATTTTTTTCCTAAGTACTAGATGATAATATTTCATAATCAGAGGAATTTTTGAAATCAAATCTGATAGACAATGATATTATGACGTAAAATACTTACCAATTTGGAAACATTTGAATCATAAGTCTCATTAATGAAATTACATTATATATATTTGTACGTACTAGTAAATTTCACAATAAAAATCACAAAATAAATTAATGGGAATTATATACACCACATACATATTCTAGTGGTGAATATGACATGTGCCCCATTGAAATAAAAGATAGATGAAAATCCCTTACCTTAGGTTTAACTTCTATCATATGTGTTGGAAACACCTTTATATTATTTTTTTATTATAAACCAATTAATGAAACATTAACATATATATTATACAATAAATTATTTAATTACGACCTTTTATCACCCATTTTTTCAATGCTTTATTTTTAAAATCCAAATTTGAATTGACAAATGCTTTGTTTTTCATGTTCATTATAGTACGGTAGTTTTGTTCATTTTATTTTTATCATCATTAAATAATATAAATAATATTAATAATTATTTAAATATTCATCATATAAATATTTAGAGTCATTTATAAAATATGGAGATAAGAAAATGACATGCACCATTCATGAAGAAGGTAGGATGTATGCGCACATGAATGTTGTTTTCTTTTTTCCAAAGATTGAAGGAAAGAAAGAGAAACAATTATCACCCATTATAGTAACATTATTATTTCATTTATATTCATAAAATTAATCCTTATTTCTATCCATGTAAATTGAAAAATAAAAAATCATATTGTCTAGTGGATGTGGTAGTGCATAGGCATGCACATACGACATTATCGTTTTTAAAATAATTGGGTGGTATGTAGTTATACCTAATTTTATAAATATTGATGTATTATTAAGTCATATATATCATATATAAACAATAGATAAATAATAAAAACTATTCATAATAAATGTTTATGAAAAATGAATTGTATTGCTACGTGGAGACTAGAAGTCGTACGTACAGACGAGTGAAACATTTAATTATCCATTAATGTGAATTTGGGAGTATAATGGTGTTTTAAAAATCATAATAACCTTTTAAAATATTGAATATACTAAATTTATATTTTTTTCAGTAAATAATATTGTATTATAGTGTATAAAGAAGTGTATACGTTAATGTTATTCGTTAAAGTGATTACCTCTTCATTGAAACAAGTCCTTTATATCCCCTCTAATGGGATCTAGGGTTGTTGTTTTGGGAGGATATGAACTATTATAATATTTAATGGGATGTTTTATGATTGATATGGTAAATATTAGTTTACTAGAAGATTCAATGTGGTGTAAATAAGTGAGGGAGGAGGTTCGATTTTATAATTCAAGTGAGGGGTAGTTTTTGAATTTTTCAAAAAATTTACTTATAATAAATTAAACTCAACAAAATTCTCTCTTAATTAATAGATATTATATTATAAGGTTGTAAAGGTTAGTTATACCTTCAATAATATAATTTATACCATTTTATTTTCACTTTACACTATAATGATTTTATTAACAATTAATTAACCAATTTTAATTTTAACTAACGTAACAAATTTTTCAATATCCAATGGTTCTAATTTTTACATATAAGGTAATACTTGTTAAACAATTGTATGAGTTATTATATTTTAATCCATATCAAAAAAAAATTATTATATATTTTATCATTCTATTTTCAATTAATTTATAAATATATTACATTGAGAAATATCAAAATTTTCAGGTTATATAATATTCATTTATTGTCAAATAAATAAATAAATAAAAATTTTAATTTGAATATAACAAAATATCAAAATTATAATATTTCATATTCCCCTATAAAAAATATATAATCATATAACTACTTAGAGTACATCACTTGTAATTTTTTGAAAATAATTTATTTTATTTTTTCATTAAATAAAAAATAATGTTGTGGCATTTTGTAACCATTGGAGTAATTTTTATAATACATTAATTTTTTTATAAAATCCATTTGAATATATTATAATTAAAATAATCATCTTTTAATATTAATTCATTTTTTTTCTCTTTTATAGAACATAGTGGATACATTAATCAAAAATAGTTCATTTTGTAACATTATTTTATTTTAATAATATATAATGTATTTTTAGTGAAACTTTTACATGTAGAAATTAAATTTCAAAACCAATACAATAATGGTAAAGTTATTTTAATATAATAACAATTAATATGTACAATTATATCCTTTTTAAATGTTTTTAATCTATATTAATATGATTTTCCATTTTCCACATAGAACATTTTTACTGTGGTTAATATTCATAATGGAAAAAAATAAATGGAGAATATTTTCAAAATTTGAAACACCTAATTCTAAATTATGAATCCGTTTTTTCAAATTAAATAAATAAAAGTGGTAGTAGGTAATTTTAAAATAGGCATGTATAATGTGATAAAAACCGCTTTTAGAAAAATACAATTTCTATGCATTGAAAATAAATTAATTCTTAAACCATGAATGATACAAATACTAGAATAAAATTTTAAACATTTTATAAAATATATAATATATAAAAATATTTAATATAATTTAACAATTTTGATAAATTTAATTCATTAAGATAAAAAACATTTCTATCATAATTTTTTTTTCAAAACATGACTTTCTATGTAAAAAATGTATTTATATTAAATTAAAAGATACGATTTATTACAATGAACATAATTAGAATATTTTAAACATGAAATTAATACTAATTTACATTTTAAACCTTTTAAAATAGATATTGGTACATGTATGAAATGAAAATATAATTTTCAAAAAATTGAATATTTTCACTATTCATTGGAAAATCGATCATTCGAGAAAATTCTAAAAAAACAATCTTATGATACATGAATTAAGATTATTTAAAAAATATTTATTATTAATTAAATTTTTTAAAAAAATTTATGAATGTAATGTAAATATTTTCTCAAAAAATCCATAAATATATTTTTTTTAAAGAAAACATATTTTACTACAATAAAATAATTTTACTAAAAATTGAGCGGTAAATTAATATGAATTTTTTAATACATTTTTTTCGAGGATAGAATTTATATATATTTCCTAATATATATAATCCTATCAACACAATCCAATTTTACAACAATGTTATAATTGTTATAAATAATAGAATTTTAATAGTATGTTGAGTTTTGTTTAAACTCAATGCTTTCTATAACACAAGATATATAAGAAATAAATTATTTAAAGGGAATAATTTTCTAAAATCATTGACATTTATATTATATACCCTTTAATAATATTTTTCCTCTAAAATTTATCATGTTCTCATTAATCAAAGGTTTCTTATTTGAAATATTATTTCCTGAAAAACTATACCATAAAATTGGATAACAAAACACCCCATTAATGAGGGAATGATAATTATGAAGGTCGACACAAAACAATTTTTTCAAAGAGGATAACATCAGTAGGAAGTAAAATAAGTAATTAGTATAGAAAAATTGAAATATAGGATTAATAGAGAGCGATAGAAAATATGATGCAGAAAATGTTAACCATCCCAAAACCATAAATATGTGATGGATTAAATGATCATTGATTAATTAGAAATAAAAATAGATGTAAAGTGTTTCTATTAATAAAATATTTATCAAATTTTGTGGGATTATTTAACTATTTAGATAAATAAGTCATGAAAATAAAATTACATGATTTAATTCTCTAACTTAATCATAGTCACATCCTTTGGTAGAGATTAGATATCTTTCTTCATCATCTCTTATGCTTGGATATGGATATTTGTTATGAAAATTTTATTCCTCAAGTTGTTTTTAATAATTCATAAGTTCCATAAGTCATTCCTCATGAATTGAAATATTTACTAAAACCAATATAGTTTCCCCAGGTTATCCAATATGTAATTCATATTTTAACCAAAATTAACAATATATAAATTTCAACATAGTCCATTCTTTAAATTGTTAAAAATAAATTTCTTACATGATATGTATGAGGAAATTTAAAATTAAAAAAATTGGAATAGGGTCCCAAAATTTCCAAAAATCATTTTATCATTAATCCCTGAAAAATCATCTCTTAATTTGAATTTTAACTATTTTTATAACATATTATCCTATAACATGGTAATAAATGGAATCACTATAAAACCTTAATAAATACATGAATTTTTCTGAGAATAATTTTTTCTTTATTCTATAAATAATATCTCAAATTATCATATATATTTAATAATTCCAATATTCAAAAAATGATGTGAACTCTATCATGAATTAGTTTTTCATCAAATTAGTGAATATTTTCAATGTCACTGATACTAAACCATTTAATTCATTAATAACAATATTATTTTTGTCTTAAAAACCATATTAACTGTTAATTAATATTATATTTAGGATTATCTTTCATTTACTCATGTATTCATGATAAATATCATGATACCACTAAATTACATTTCATTAATATCATTAAAATTCAATATACTGTTAAAAATCAAAAAAGATAAAAATAAACTATAGTAAAAAACATTTATATTCCTTGATTCTTATAACAATAATAAATTGATTAAAATAATTTTATAATTGAATTATTGAATTCTCAATACATAAACAATCTTATAATAAAAACGTTCTTATTAAACCACTACCAGGGCTTAATATTCTTATTTTCCAAAGTTTATTTCATATAATATGATATATGAATTAGGTATTTAGATTATTTGCATTACATTTAATAATAATTTTTCACTTTTAACATAATAATTACTTTTTTAAAATAACCCATGTATATCATTCTTAATTTTTACTCTTCTAGTAATCCTTCGTAAAACAATTGCTCACACAACCTTTCCGATTTTATTCTCAATATTTCTTAAGAGTTCATTGATTTCTATAAGTCTGACACATTAAAAAATAAAAAAATTCAACCATTGAGGATACCTTTGGGGGAGAATTATCCTTATCCATTACGTTAACCAAAAGATTCATTTTTCCTGAGTAATTACATTATTTTTGTCCTTATTTTTCAAATTCAAATCATATTCCTTTTTCTCTTACTCACTCATTTGAGTTCTTTTTCTAACATTGTAGACATATTAGAAGATGAAATTTTTTCCCCATATGTTCTTTTTGAAACTCCATCTTTCACTTGTTAGGACTATGTGGAAACTCACTAATGGTGATATTTCTAATCATATAACGATATTGATATTTTGGAATAATCACAACGTTTCTAAATGGAGATTATATTTAATTTGTTTATTTAGGAGGAAAATAATGGAATTTCTCACAAAATTATGCAGTAATACAATTCTATCTGGTCACAACCATTGACTAGAAACAAACATCCAAGTGTAATAATAATGCGATAATTTTCAGAGTGAGCTATCATATAATCCAAAAATAATAATTAATATGAAGTCTAAATAATTACACATTCATCTCAATATATGAATACACATGTTTAACCTAGTTTATTAATGCTCATAACAATAATGTTTTGACCTTATCCTATTCATAGACTTAGCCCTAGGATTCTTAATATGGGGTTTTTACTAGTTCCCACTATTTAACTAAACCATTCTCTGATAAAAACTATTGATACTACAACTTTTTATACATAGATATCACAATATAATATATGAAAATTCATTACATGACATAATGATTAGTGATATAAGAATATATGACTACATCATTAGGAAACATGGACACATAAAACTGAAGTTCAAAAAGGTCTACATTGTCTCCTACTATGTTCTTCATTACTAGAACCCATCCTAGACATATTATAATAAATAATTTTTTACTAACATAGTGAATGGAAACATAAAAAAGTGATATAATATATTATAAATATGTGTTAACATTGGATATATCAATTATCACTTGAGAATAACAAGAAAATTAGGGTATGTGAACATTATAATGACATTTCAAAATCATACACAACATATTTAAATCATAATATTAATTCAGGAAATAAATATTACAATTTCATAAGACTTGAATCATAATGGAATCAAATAAAATAATCCATGAGAGAATAATAATGACATAATAAATTGAATTGTGACATAAGAATAAGCATATAAAATAATTTATTAAGTTTAAAAGGCTTATCGTCCTAGAAAATCATAGTGGATTGGGTTCACTCAATAAACATTCATTGTATTAAATTGTCACTCATAATACTTAAATGTGGATTGCATTCAATCAAAAAACAATAATAGAAGTCATTATTCCCTTATATGACTATCATAGTGGAACAATTCCATTAATGAATTGGGTTCATTATCTATTATATAATTTGTTTATATTTTGGGATGTCAATATTTTCCCATTAAAATGTGGTAGATATAGGACCAAATCATCATGTAATTAAAATAGTTAATATATGTTCCATATGATCAGAAATAAATCCTTACATTAGAAATCGTAGACATATATGGGTTTCAAAAAATAATTAATCATATCATTACACATAGAAAATAAATTTTTTTAATATGAATTTAGTCATTTCATTCCAACATAACCCAACGAAAATAAATGGTTTTCATAAAAATTTGGTAATCATATTAACAAGTCATGTAGATAATGATTAAGTGTGGTATCCCTTGATCATATCAATAGTAAACTTTAATTGAAATTAAGTGTTTTTTTGATGATAAATATAAATACTATTACATATTATTTAATCAATATTTAGTAAAATAACTATTCCACTTTAAAATCTATTAAAAATGAAACAATGATAAAGGAAAGAAATGTCTTTGAAAAAATTTAATGAAATTAAAAATAAAGGTTCAAGGGAAATACTATTCATGATAGTGGGAAAATCCATTCTTCTTTATTATGATAAAAAATTCTTTCTTCCATAGTTTTATCTAAAAAGTCATAAAGTACCACATTTGGAAAATTAAAAAAAGATTCTTTTTTAATAGTTTTTTATAAAAATTTAAAAATTGTAAAAAAGTATTTAAAAATAATCGTATAATAGTAAAAACCTTTCATAATTGTTTTATAAAACATTTATATAGAAGAAAAAGGTTTATCATATGACGAATAAAATGTAGTGGAATTTGCATAAAATCATATTTTCAGTATTTTGAGTATGAAAGTTGTAAAAAATGAAACAAAATATGTTTTTTCATAAAATAAATAGATTATTAGAATATAATTAGGTTTATTTGGTTTTATATTATAATAAATTATAATCCTAGGAATAATTATAATTATTCATGATAAACAACGAGAATGTGACATAAGACCCTTACTTATTTGGTATAATTTAAATAATAAGTCCCACAAATGATATAGCATTATATGGATATTTAAATCCCAATAAATATTTATAGTATGAATCATAATATACTTTAATGGTTAGTGTATACACCACATAAAAGAAACAATTGGGTAATTTGACATGTGACACACTGAAAAAAAGTGAGATGAAAATCCCTTACCTCAGGTCCAAAAACATCTTTACACATTGAAAAATTATATATAATTAGTTAATAATTATTATAAACCTATTAGGGAAAAATCATATATATTTATGAATAATATCTATCATTTTATCAATAATTTTTAACACTTCTTTTTTAGAATCACTATTTTGGGTGATATCTTTTTCATTTTTCATACACATTCTAGTTCTGTAATTTTGGTTCTTGTATTATGATAATGGTTACATAATCTAAATAATGTTAATAATGAAATAAATATCATATAATTTCGATATATACATTTTTTGGTTCATTCATAAAATATCGATATAGAAATATGAATTACACCATTTAAGGTCATGGTGTGATATACGTATAAATGAACATTGTTTTCAATTTTCGACGGATGGAAAAAATGAATGATAAATGTTAATTAACATTTATATAATAATTATTATATAATATATATAATATATGTTTATCAAAGTCATCATAAATACAATTAATGAAAAATATACATTAAAAATGAATAACATCGCCTCGTGGAGGTGGTAGTACACACATAAGCATGAATGAAGACATTTTTTCCCAATGGATTGGATTTTTATAGATTAATGTGATATCTTAAATAAATAGGAATAAATAATACATATATATATAATATATAAATATAATATCCATCATAATACCCATCCATATGATATGGTGATGAAAAATGAATTCCATTTTTATGTGGAGACGGTAACTTGTTTGTACGCAAAAGATAAACTTTCCATTTAACACGATAGGAAAGAGGGTGTATAATCAATGTTAATTATTAATAATATTATTTAATAATATTTAGTATAATGTACTTACAATTCTGTTATAAATAAAATATATTTATATGATGGAAAAAATAGTACAAAAGAAACTGCTTTGTTAATGCGATTACCACTTCTTCGAAATGGATCCTTTAGAACACCTATATTGGGATCTAGGGAAATTGTTTTTGGAATAACAAAAAATAATAATTTTAGATAGGTATTTTGAGGTAAACTATTAGATTTTGGTCATTCCATAAGGATCATTTCTATTTAAATAAGTGAGGGATTATGTTCCCTTTTTTCATCGATGTGAGGGTGACTTTTTTAATTTCACAAAAGATTTAATTATACTTAATTAGTTGTAAATAAATTTTCCTACAAAAGAATATTTATTTGATGATGTGATTTGATATGGTTTTAATCCAATTAAATATTTATATTCGATATTTTTATTTTTTACTTTATACAATATAATTTTGATTAACCCTTTGTTAACAATTTTTAATCATAATTATAATAAAAAAAAATTCACTATTAAATTGTTGCAATTATTTAATTATAAGGAATAATATTTCCAAAAAATGTAATATTTATTACATTTTAGACAATATAATAATTAAAAAATATTTATTTTTGTTTTTAAATTAAATGAATAATAATTGCTTCAGTTTTATTAATCATTTACGATAATTAAATAATACCAGAAAAGAGAATATTAATTACCACCAAAAATATAATTTAATTATAAACAAAATGACTATTTATATTTTCTAATAATAATGTGTTCTTCCTTTTTGAACACATAATGGATATTTAATACTAATGGGGTGACATTTTCTAAAATTCATTAATTTAATTATTATCAAATTCAATTTCATGGTAAAGATTCAATGAAACAACTCAATTTTAGGAATAAAGTTATAATGATAATATTAAATTCATAAAATATATATTATGTTAAAAATTAATAACTTATAATTTATTTATTTTTTAATATTTTTTTATTTACCCATTATAATGGTGATAAATTTTACCACAGTTACAATTCAAATTTAACAAAAATGAAAGGGGAAATTTTCCCATATTTCGATCTACTAAATATAAATATTTAAATAAATATATCCAATTAAATAAATGTATGTGGTAAAAATTTATTTTAAAATTGTTGCTTAAAATGTGATGAAAACTGCTTTTAGGGAAATAATGTTTTTAGCATTAAACTAGATTCATTCATATCTCGGGCATAGTAAAAATATTAGATAAAAATTTAAAATAATTTATTGAATATATAATATATAAATTTAACTAATATAATTCACTATTATTGGTCAATTACATTTATTTATATAAAAACATAATTCTTATAATTACATTAATTTTCAAGAAAATGCCTTTTTATTTAAAAAAAGTATTCTATCTTAAATTAAATCATAAAAGTAGTATGATTATTTAAATATAATAGAAGTAATAATTTTTCTTTTAAATAATTTTAAAATCAAATTTTTTATATTCTTGAAATAAATTACAACTTTAAATGAAACCATATTTTTCAATGCATATGTGTAAATTAATATTTTCAAAAATGACCAAAAATTAATACCCTTATTATTTTATTATGATGATTTCAGAAATGATTTTCATTAAAAAAATATATGATACCTAATAATACAAAAAATAATTAAAAAAATTTCTCATAAAATAAAATACATTTCTTTTAGTATGAAATCAAAATTTTGAAGAATAAAATAATTTTACTACAAATTGAGTGGTTAATTACAGATAAATAGCCTATAAAATTATATAGTGTAGGAAATTATTATATATTTCATAGATTAGTAAACCCTATTAATACATTATTTTTTAATGACTAAGTTATAATTGTTGTAAATAATTATATTTTAATTGCATTTCATAGTTCATTTAAATTCGGTGTTGTGATATAAAAAGCTATTAAAAAATAAAATAATTAAAGAAAAATATTGTGTAAACTATTAGGCTTCCACATGGATTTTCTCTATTATATATGTGGATTGATCTTGTATTGTAAGAACAACAAAATTTTTATCTTCCCACAACTCTTAACAGCCAAATGATGTAACACCCCAATATTTCATAGATATACTTGTTATTTTGAGTTTCTGTTAAACCAAAAAACTGAGCCATAGATTGAGTTAGTTTAGTTCTGGAAATGACGAGATGGATAGGATGGATCATATCTACATACCAAATACAAAACGTATATATCTATATAATAAGTGATGAGTAATAGTGTGACAAGACCCCATACATGTTTTGAATAGGTTTTTAATGAGAATGGATGAATCTGAGAATTACAAGAGGTTTAATGTATATAAAAACAATGTAAATTCCATGAATCATTTTTTATATAAGGGGGGAATAATATATTTTTATGGTGAAATTATTTTTTTTCCAAAATAGGACGAAAACCACACAAGTGGTATCTTTTATGCCCATCTTAGGGTTTTCTAAATATCCGCCACCCATGCTCCATTTTATACATTGTCTGGTGTGTTGGATCTAATATGGTAATATCCTTATTCCTCATCATTCATTAAATTATTTATTTGGATTCCTTTTTTGCTATTTCCATTTGTGTTCATATGCAATATTTTCAGGCATTCCATATGTTCTTTCTGATTTTTCCCATTCTATGTATATACATGCACTTATAATGGATTAGGAGATTACTAAAGGATTAATATCTATGCTCTAGTACTTCTCCCATAAATATGAATTTTTAAAATAATGTATCATCATGAAGTATGATAGACACTCTCGTGTGTCACCTAAAAATTAATATTATCCTTTTAACAAGTTATCATGAATGCTAGATATGCCCTGTTGTACATCATTTCATAGTTAGTGGTTCCTCACCTCAACTAGAGCCACCCCATAGGGTGTGATCATGTGATCATTCTAAATTAACTTATTTTTATTTTGCAGAACCGCATGTTATATGGTCTTTGATATATGCATAAGAAAGAAACATCTATAATATAATTGGTGAAAGTTATCTGACTACATTCCATGACTCCTCTACGATTAGTGGGTTACCCTAATTAAATATCGTGATAAATAAGTCATAATTATCCCCTTGGATTATATATTTGATGGATGAATTTTTTTATGTTCATGGTACTATGATACTTCGGCATGGTACCCCATTAACTTATGATTTTAGGGTATGGTGTCGGACTAACTTATGATACTTCGGCATGGATTCCCACTTACTTATTAAACTCAGACAGGGAGTCCCACTTAGTTATGATACTTGATCAAGGAAACCAATCTATTTGTGATACTCGGTAGGGTGTCCCTCATATTTTGATTACTGGGAATGACATCCATTGGCACTTGATATACTCATTCTACTACCCATGAATTCCTAATTTACGCCTTGGGTCCCGAATATTATTATTATCCATATTTATGTCTATAGATGTCACAATTTAAATACCCATATATATTTATACATATATTTACTTGCTCAATGCATATCAGGCTTAGGCCGAAGCAGGAATTGTCGACCATGTGTCCATGGGATCAAGAGCTAACACACATACATTTTACAACATTCACATATAATTATACAAGCTCACAACTCATTTATATGCACTAGCCAGATTCAAATATACCTCTTTGGTGTTGGCCTAACGAGTTTATCTAAAACACTATTCCTTCAATCTATGGTACCTAAACAAACTGAATGTCTATAGGTATAGATGAAAGTAATCAAATAGCTTCTAATTCTTGATTCTTAGTACTAGGATAGAGTACATGAGAAAAGGTATGATACTACCCTCATTAAGCTCGTTGTCGAAGATTCAATTTTTTCCTTTTTTATAACATACTGATGATTAATGTTTCCTTTATATATTATATACTCATATTTATATTGATATATGAAATGAGCATTAATTTTTTAATGATAATGATTTATAATAGTATGTTGTTATCATCGAAAAGATTTATTATTCCATTGCTGATTGTATCTGAATACCACATCTATTTTCAATTATTTCATTTCACTATTTATCTCTTTGATCAACATGGTATAGCCTCGTTACAATAACTAAATGGGGCTTGATTCTATCTGGAAGCCTTAGGAATTCGGGGAGGCCCACTTGAGGTCATTTGGATAACTGTCTTGAGGCACAATTTAATGCCATCTAGTTGGTAATACAAAAATGTGGTACCATAGTTTTAGTTTTATTTTTTTTCTATTTTTGTAATATATAGGAACATGGTTGTAGAGTAATTTACTAATGATTGTGTTCTTTGGAGTAGCATACACAAGAACAGGGGAATCCAAAATGACATATGATGGGTTATTATTTGTATTTCTTTACTATTTCCCTTGTACTAATTTCATAGTTTGGTGAGAAACATGTTATGTTGAGTTGTTATTATTGATATTATTCTGATTATTAAGGAATTTTACTTTTTGATATGTACAACTATTACGTATCATCACATGCATCATTATAAGGAATTTGAGACTTTTATTCATTTAATTTTGTCCATGTCATGATTAATTTCAGTGTACATTCCCTACCTAATATAATTAGTTCTTGGATTATTATATATGGAAATATTCCAATGTTTTTTAAATGAATTACATAATTGGAATAATTTCTATGTATTCCATAATATGAATATAAATTTCCCATATATATTGATGATGAAACCATAATTAACAAGATATGACACGTTAGATCCATGTTCAACATGTTTTATGCATTGAATCATTGGATGATTTCAATTACATTATTAAATTTTTTATTTAGGAATCATTTACTTATATAAATTAGGAATTGTAATTAAATTATTAAAATACTTAAACATCAACTATTATATCTTGATACAAGGCATAAATGTCAGGCTAATGTAATGTTAATTACCAATTACAATTTACAAAGATTGTGGAATTTTATAAATTAGAAAATGGTGAAACATCTATCATGTACGTGATAACTATGTATAGAAAAATTAGTAAACAATAAAATAAATTCAATTTTTAAATGAAAATATGTACATCTAAAAAAGGATTACAATTGAAAATTAAAGGGTGTTTCACTCTATACAGTTCCATTGTCAATCCACACACCAGAACCTCTACTTCCTTTTATGGGACCACAACCCAGAACTGGACTTATTAGTGGGTAGTAGGATGTGTATATTATAATCCCTTGTAATATTTTATTCACATAGATATATATTTAGTAGTAGGAGAGAGGTGTGATTTCTTTATGGATGAACATTTATCTATCCATTTTTGTTATCTTATCCTAGATCTGATGATAAATTTTATCTCATCCACACATTTAATAGTTAAAGAGTTATGATGCCCAGACGTCCTCGAGTTGTGCGCCGAGAGGGTGGAAATTGAAAATATCAAAATGTAGTTGTACTTCAGCAATTGGGAATTGATTCTATGTTTTGATAGATAATTTTGTGCTTTATTCTTTCCATACCAGTAGAATCACTACCTGCCCCTATAAATGAAGCGTTCATGTATGAATTTCAATAGAAATATCCTACCACATTCCTGACGGTTGAAAGTCCTCAGGTTAAATGATCTTATATAGAGGACATGTTATCTATATTAGAGAACCTAGATATTCCCCTAAAGTTGAGTTTTATGCACTCCACGTATATCCATAGTGATTCTTCGAAAATATAGAGTGAATTTATTACGCACATTGATTTTAATCAGGGAATGGGATTGGATGACTTCTATAATGACTTATTTGATTATTTAATTCCATATATATTGATAACATAGCGTGATAGAATTTTTATGCCTCTATATCAAGTCCTTGGTTGTGTAATTGAATATATATCTTCTCTCACAATGATTTAGTTCATTTCAAAAACAATTAATTGCGATGTGTTGATGACATCCAGAAAATTTTAAGATAGGATTTCATACACCATTCGATTACGATTGAATGTATTTATGATAAACAATTTTTTGATAATTTAAATCAGTCCATCCTCACTATGCTTATCTTCGGAAAAAATGATGGTTTGGGTTCGAGAAGATCCTTATGAAGACATAGGTTGGTTCATTGAGTGGAATGAAGCATCAATTATAGTTTACCTGTGGGTTTATTATTAGTGAAATGAATCGAACTAAAAGATATGTGGCTTCCTCCTAGTTCAAAAATCAATGACATAAAAATACCTAATGTCTTAGATATCACATTGAATGATGAGGATGTGGAAGGTTTGATCATTATTAGTGCTTCTACAAAAATCTCATCTCTATTATTAGTTTAAGTGGATCCATGTTAGTTCCACCATCAGGATCATTGACACCTCACTAGATAGGTATATAGTCAACGACCAGTCGATTAGGCCATAGTGGTTTTTTATGACTTATTATGAGTTTAGAGGTTAAAATCTAGTAGTGAAGAACTTCATTGGCTAGTTAGGTGGTAACTTAGGGATGCAGAAATAAACATGTCTATATAGTTCAACCTATACCAGAAGATTATCATCCTAAGACATCTACAGATCGAGTCAATACCCCACAAACCATAACATTTTTATCTAATTTTTTTCATATAGGTTCATCACCCTCATTTTTATTTTTCAAAATTTTAGAAATTATAATTCCACGAACCGGTACGAGTTGACCCTGAACAGGTCACCCATGCCAGCCCGTGACAAGTCCCAAGAGGCATCCCCGATCCTCCCGGGATGGCGACAAGAACAAAGGGAATCAATAGAGTAAAAAATAGAATGATTTCTCCCATATATGAAAAATCAAATGAACAATAGAAAAAAAGGACAACCCAAAATACATTTATATAAAAATTGAACTGAACAATATTTGTACAAGAAACTGAAAGTACAACTAATCCAACAAATCAACTAACCAAAATCGATAACCAACTAACTCCATGTGACCACGCTGGTCACTCTCCAACAAAATGATGACACATCGCCCAAGGTGATCGAACTCAAGCTGAAACCTGCACAATACCTAAAAACAGAAGACTATAGGCGTGTTTATTAAAACTCTGTAGGTTAGCCTGATATTCTATTCCTAATGAAAATTCATTCAAAATAAAAGAAACATCAATTTATAGTTTTAAAGTCAATATATGAAAGTATGGTTTTCAAATGTGGTTTCATGCTATATTAATTATTAGAAAAAAACATGCATGCTTAATAAACAAAAATGAAAGTAACAATTTTTTTAAAAGAGGTGAATCTTCAAAATGAAAATAGTTTTCAAGAGGGATACATTAAAGAATATTATATTTTAAATAAAACACACAAACTCCTGAATTTATCAACAAAACACACCGTATACCGACAATGACTACAAAATATCCAATGAGGACAAGTCATGGGAACACCCCTAGGTACTAGTCAGTTGTGAGCCCCAGGTACCTCATATCTCAGTGAAAGTAAACAAAATAAATATTTGTTCTCGCACATGATCAACTAGTAAGGAACATACCCATAACCTACTGGTCCCCAATCATCATCATCATCATATTTTAGTTAGTGTTGTCATCGTCAAACTTGCTACGTGAAACAGGGGGCAAACCCCAAAGAATCACCAGCATACTAGTACACGTCTGCCCACCTAGATACCCGGGATTCCCTTTAGTTATCAATGATGTTACACATATTATAAAATACACATTTCACATCCAAATTCCATTCCAAATACATAAAAACTCAATCATCCCATAAACATTCTTCACATTTCTTACACGAATGAACAAACTGCTAAATATTTTCGTAAAACAATTTCATGACGTTTATTGAGGTTTTGCAAATAAAACTCATTCAAAAACACTCGTTAAATTATAAACACACTTAAAAACCATAACCAATCATATTTGTAAGACCTAAATACATTTAATAAAATCATTTCATGGACCATAAAACAATCCCAATTTCACAACATGGTATATATAATTAAAACACTCCTTCATTTTTTGGAAATGCTAAACGGGCTTTTAATAATTTTTTCAAAACTAACATTTGACGAAGTTATGCATTTCAATTTTATTAATTAGGTGTTTAATGACCATTTACATAATAAAACCACATTCATAAATATATTAAAACTCTTAGGAGACATATTTAAAACACAAACATTTTTATAAGAATGTGAAACGGGTCATTTTTCGGCAACTCGGGCCAAAACATGTTGAAAAAAAAACCAATTGTTTGTAAAAAAAATCCATATTTTAAATCCACAAAAGGACCCCAAAATAATTTTCTTACATTCTAAACATATATTTAAAAATTCAAACAAATTATTTTACATTTCACTAGACACATAAAAGCAAACCGGGTAATTTACCGAACATATGGAATGCACTCTTTAACAAAACAACTTGTGTTATGCACTTTAAAAGGGATAAAACATAAAATTAATTCCATAATTTTTTCAAGATACTGAGACAAATTAAAAATACCATAAACAATGTGTGAATGAACATGGAATAATTTATCAAACAAGAGGAGTGCACATTTATACCAAAACAACTATATTTTTTACAAAATAAGTCATAAAACTTAATTTGCAAAAAAACCATTAGAACCAATGTTTCACAGCAGCACATATCATATATATAAGGATATAATAGAATTAAAATGATGAAACTTAACAGATAAAGGTTTTTCCAAGGGTATCCTTCCTCAACTCCATGGTGCAATGGAATCACACACCCAAAATCACCCGTCGCGGTTTTATAAACCCTAAAAATTTGAAGGCCATACCTAAAAGAATATAAAATCCATAAAAACCATTGTATAATAGATCCATAGGTCTATCATGACTATAGGATATTATAAAACCTTAAAATAATGAAAGAAGGAAGAAGAGCGAGGATAAAAGAGATGGAATCTCACCTTTTCCACAAGAAATTTTTTTATATAACATTATATCTACACCCCTAGAGAAAAGGTAATGAGATGAAACATCATCTAGAGTCTCTTAAGGTCTGTAAGAACCAGGTAAGGAAGATATATTTGAAAAACATCACGGAATGAATTAGTTATGTGTAATACGATTTACCTTATCAATTCTGGGGGATTTGAGATATCTTGAGAACATTATCCCTAATATGCTACAAATATGAGCTCTAAATATTATAAATAGATTATGAGGGTGTGAATACGGTTATTGTATTCTTGGGAAGGTTTAATCACCAAAAAATATATTAAATATAATTAGTTATAAAAGAAAAAATTATTTTTAAAAAAATACGAAATGGGCCCATGGGCTGGCCCAATACCAAATTAGTAACCCCAATTCCCCATGCTTATGAATTTATATGGGGTACAAAAGGCTATGTATGTTTCAATATGTCTGTATAAGACATGTGTGAAGTTGAATGGGTGAAAAAGGATGAAAAACAAAAGAGTTATAAAAGAAACAAATTCTATTTTTTAAAACTAGAAATGGGCTCACAGTTGGCCCAAATCATGAAGTAACCACCCTTTCTTCAAAAACTCCAAAACAAGCAACGGGGATCCAAAATTAGGGTGGATAGACATATATGAATCTTCAAAACTGAATATTCAGCTTACCAAATACCCATGAAAAGGATCCGGATTTCCAATGGACTGGATCAATACAATCAAAAAACCTCGGGTGTGATAATTCTCCCCAGCATTGAAGCTTTCCGCCTGCGAAAAGCCATAACACATTCCGGCTGAAAAAATCAACACCTATTGATTCCATAACAACATAATCCAGCCTCTAATGACAAGGAGATATCGATCACCAACAATTCAACTTAATAATCTTTCCCACACAAAACACATCTCACCACCACATCTAGAGAATCAACGGAAAGATGAAGCCACCACCTCCACAACCAAGACATGAACCCGATTATTGGGCCTTCTCCCAATGAACCCAACCACCACCCAAACCAAAGAGCACTGAAAAATACCAAATATTCCAGGGGAGTCCAGAATGGACTCCCTACCATTATGAAACAACTAGCATTATAAATGTTCTTAGGATGAAAATCCATGAGACCCATGGTTGGTCTCCCCACAATTAGAAACCAACTATCAACAAACAGACAAGAATTCAACATGAGCTAGAATTGCACCTCACTCACACAAGCCCAAAAAAAAACTCTCCTACAAAAAGATGCAATACCAAGTTAACAGTGTTACAACATGGACATCTAAACCACCCACTCTCAAATAGAGGGCACAAGAACTGGGCAAAGACTTTTAACACGGATCTGGATCCCCACCACTCGGGGAGGGGAGGGAAGGGGACCCAATAATTACGCCATTGAAACTAAAAAAGAAACAATGTAACTACCCAACACTCTCCACCTATGAGTAGGTAATACCAAGACCACACCCTATTTTCATATGAGGTGTAACGCCCCGACCCCAGCTACCCAGAGCCGGTGCGTTACTTCGTAACATTGGCATGATCACAAAAGATCAAGTCTCGAAAGACCGATTAGTTTAGTAGCCTTGGAAACACTAGATACATTCATAAGTCTTTCATTACATCAAAAAGTGAAAAACTACAATAACAAATTCTCCATAGTCCACACTCATATCCTCTTCCGACTATCCCTGCAGGTCATTCATAAAATACTTCTTCACATCCTGGAAAATATTAAAACATTGAAAGGGGTGAGCTCAGATGCTCAGTAAGGATAACAATAATGCGGAAGCTTTCATAAATAAACATTAACATTTAAGGCAATGTATAACTAAAACAAAAGCCTTTTAAACATGAACTTCAACATAATATGGCAAAAGTAAAATGAGATAATGCCATTTACTTCTTCACATGGATATTCTACTGGTCGAATAATCACATGTAATATCAATAACCACTTTCATAATGATGGAATGCATAATGCCAGACTATCATAACCACATAGCCAAGGCCTCGTGCCAAGACTACAAATAAGATTTTGTCAAGGCCTTGTGCCAAGACACTAGTTTGTCTCATGAGACCTGCCGATGCATCGAGGAGCTATAGCGGGCTCCACCCGTCACTTATTAAATCCAATGCATTCCTCATATGAATAGGTTTAAACATATCATAAACCATAACATAATCATATCACATAAAACATTCATAAAGGAAACATAGCATTTCGACATTTCAATCACAATATATAAATAAAACACATTGATATAATAAAAATGCTTTCAAAACCATTTTCAATACTAAAATAAAAGAAAGTTAAAACTTTGTATTTATTTTTCATTAAAAAAAATGATGTCTTGTAGAGGAAGCCGAATCTCAAATAATGGTCACGGCGGCGGAGAAGTCGTTGTCGCCGCATAAGTACGGAAAGAAAACATTCTCTTTTGTCGTTTAGCAAAACGCTTCGTATAAAAAGATTCCTTTTGAATAAATGTAAAAGTCAAAGGGGTTTATACACCGTATAAAATAAAGTTGTGTATAAAACCAAATATGCCTCAATGAAAGGAGATTGAGACGAAGTCCTTAAAAAGATCATTTTTAAAATAAAATAGATATATTATGTGTATTCACTATAGGTACACATAAAGAAAGTAAAAATACAAAATAAGACATAATAATATCATGACATAATTTGAAAGTAGGAGATTAACCCAAAGAATTGAAGTTGGGTTAAGAAATTCCCTTACCTCGTGTCTGACTTGACTCAACCGTTCTTTAACCTCCTGAATAATAAACTAGAGTTAATATATACCTTATTAAGAACCATTTTCAACTTCATTATCCTTATTATATCACTTATTACAATGATATGAACATTATGTAATTATTTAAGTTAATAATGTTCATTTTGTCGGTATTTGGTTCTTAAGTCAAAAATAGGCTTCTTACACTTACATGTTGTTAATTTGGTCAAAGGTTCATTATATCCAGAATGGTATTCATGATGTAGATATCATATATGTCATATATATCCAGTACATACATTCATTTATAATATTACATAACATTTAGAGGTAAGAAATGAAATGCACCGTTCATGGAGACGGTAAGCCGTACGTACGCATGAACGCTACTTCCATTTCTATTTCATATTTTCTGGAATGGAATCATAATGATATGAGAGTATATTATAATTCCAGTATAATAACATATATAATGTCATTAACTTTATCCTTCACACATCCCACATATGGTATTAACGAATCAAATCACTTTCAGGGGGCGGTAGTCCGCGCTTCCTAAAATGAAGATATCGTGTTTTACCCATAATGGAAACCATAAAGGTATGCCCAAAATGAAAAAAACAGAAGCTTAAGGAAAACATAAACATATTATATATCATATATAAAAATAGTGACATCATAATGGCCACCTTTGAAGGTGTTAAATGAGTGTTGAACAATCATCGTTTCGGGAGGCAGAATTTCGCCATCCACGGAAACCTTATGTTCTTTAACCATTTGATGTAGTTGTGTGGAAGTGTAGCTCAAATAAATCATATAACAACATCCTAGTATATTTAAGATACTGGTGTTGTTACAAAAGAAGTAAATAAAAAGAGTTTAGGGGGTTGGAGAAGCAAAATAAAACAAAAGAACATGAGAGAATGAATTACCTTAAAAAGTGTAACTCCTTTTGAGTTGAGCCTAAAGGCTTCCTTTGAAAGGATTCTGCCCAAAGGGAATCCTCTAGGATGAGGAGAGGGATGTGGAGAGAGCAAATGGGCAGGGGTTGGCCGAGCCAATGGCTTGAAGAGTGTGTGAAATGAGGTAGAGGTGGGGGCCTTTTATAAGAGGAGAGGAAGGGCACTTTTGGAAAGTAAAGGAACATTACATTATTTGAAAATGTGTTTCGGTTTTAAAAGGTCCCACATTGATAGAATTCGTGGATAAGGTGATAAGGCATCGAAATCCACTCATCCAATTGGTTTTGGCCATGTGTAGTTCATAGATTTTATATTACCTTTCCATTTTATTTAAATCGTCAAATAATGATGTCATCGCTGCATCATTATTATGTCATAAATAATTAAATTTATTTAATGTCTAAAAATTATAAAAAAAATACTATGATATAGGAAATCTTTTTATCTTTCCAATGACTATTTATAATCAAAATTTGGACTTGTGTAACCCTACTTAAAAATTGTTTTAGTAAAACACTTTATGTTAGTGTCATTTTCACTTTAACATTAAATAAAAAGTAATTTATGTTATTTCCCAACAAAAGTGGATCCATGGGGTCCCCAAGTTAGGCCATGGCTTGTCTTGGTCGGCCATGACACAACCAATGAGGTTGGGACATGTGTCTAGGTCATTTAATATTATTAAAGTATTATTTATACCTTAAACTACCCTAATTACCACTAATCGCGATTAAGAACTTAATAAGTTACTATTCACCAAAAAATTATTATAATCTCATTGAACCACATTTTACTTCTTAATGACAACCATGTATGTCGGATTTTTGAAAATCAAATCACAGAAGTGGTAATATTTCATTTAAACGAAAAATCAGTTATTTAACTACCACTTAGTGGTTTCACTATTCATCAAAAATTGAAGTTTCTCAGAACAATGCCAAAATTTCATCCTAAGCTATAATTGATATTCCGAATTCAAAAATGATGTCTATTTTATAAAATTCCAAACATATAAGTTGAATTAATTAATTTTATAATTAATTCCCGCTGTTACGACAAATAGCGTGTTTTCAAGAAACAATTTATATCAAAAGATTGGCAATTGTTTATGTCCAAATTCAATGTTAAATTAATTCTAATGACCACCATTGGATAAAATGGTAAAAATATATTCTAATTATACATTAAATCCACTCAATAGTATAACTTATCACTATAAATTATTTTGATTAAAAAAGTTGTTTTAAGTATTTTTCACTATTCATAAAAATTTTGAAGTTCTCAGAAAATTACAAAAAATTCAACATAGGCTAATTTCAATATTAGGAATACAAAAATGAACTCCATTTTGAAATATAAAATTTCTATAATTTTAAAAAGTGGTTATTACTATTCATAACGGCTACTTTGATTTGTCGCGATGTTTTAGAACTCGAAGTTGCGTACAATGCAAGCTATTGTATTATTGAATGAGAAGCGTATCGTGGAAGCTCGGGGTGTTACATTCTCCCCTCCTTCAATAAATTGCGTCCTCGCAATTTGAAATTTTTCTTGGAAAATAAAAGGTTGAAAAGAGAAAATACCTTTGAGGAAAACCCACATCGAAAATAAGGTTAATAAATATATAACATTAAAAGAAAGCAGGATAAGTACAAAGGTCACCCGATATAGCCCATTATAGGATTCTATGAAAATATGGATATGGAGGAGAAACAAACCATCAAGGTCTGATGGGGAGTTATAGAAAACAGGATTAGGAGAAAGTTTAACCACAAGAAAATCACAAACTTGTGATTGGTTAAACGGTCATTGAATCCCTAGTTGGAAAAGTTAACCGACAAGATTTTTGTTTTAAGTTACCTTTTATAATGTTGAGGATTTTATTTAGGAGATTTACTACGAACGTAAGGGAATATACATACTTGTTATGTATACTTTCATTCATTAATGAATTTTTACCACAAACCCATCTTTTACTCCAAATGGTAACAGAACTCTAAAATATTCTATTTATCCTAATTGTATAAGGTACCAAAGGTTAACACATACCATTTAGATTAGTAAAATTATTTTGTAATAACCAGGGACTTTCTGTAGGCTAGTGGTAGGAAATAAAGGCCTGTCGCACTTTGATTGTGGGTTCGATTCCTACAGCTTTGTCCGACGCGACGGGTTATGCCCCACCCTGCAGGTTGTCCTTTTCCTAAAACTATAGTATCATAATATTCCAAAAATAATCTTCATAAATTTTTTAACCTTAAACAATACTATCCAAAGTTCAACTTAATCCATTCCAACCTTAATAGTTATCCAAAATACCTCCGTCCAGACTTTCTCTAAAAGGTCTCTAAATTCCAAAATCAATTTATCAGATTCCCAAAACAAAGAAAAGTTTCTCTTATTGTCACATACTAAAAATATGATTACCTTAATCATATTAAAACCTTACTGAAATCAAAAAGTACTGCAGTACAATCCTTATATAGATCACATTATTCTAATAACCAGAATATAATCCATGAGTCCAAAAGCACTAATACATTAGTTATTCTGCTTCAACTGTAGTAATAGCATAAGATTGTCCTTGATCCCTTGGCCTTTTCTGAGGTAAGTTTCCCTGACGCTTAGGACATTCATTTGCATAATGACCCATTTCTCTACAATTGTAGCATTCAACTTTGACAGCCTCTTTCTTTCCCTTGCAATCACGAGCCTGGTGACCCTTTTCTCCACATTTATAACAAACTCCCATTCCTTTTAGGCAAGTACCAGGGTGATTCTTCCCACAATTATCACATAATGGAAAATCCTTCTTTCCCTTTTTCCCTTTATCTGTCTCTTGTTCCACCGTTCTCTTCTTCTCTTGCTTTACTTTGTTGTCATAAGACTTAGAGAATTCCTTTTCTGTCTTGATAGCACACGAGACAATATCTTCGTATGATGAAAAGGATTGTGATACCAAAGCTCGACGGAGAAATGGTTTTAACCCATCAAAGAAACGATCAATCTTACTCCTTGGGTTACGTATATAATCGGCAGCATGCCTCGCTAACCTTGTAAAGTTAGCCTCATACTTTGCGACATTCTCATCCTCCTTCTGCCTCAGACTCAGAAATTGCCTTTCCATATCTGCTCGATGGTCACGAGGAAAGTATTTTTCTAAGAAAAGATCTTTGAACTCCCTCCATTCCATATTCGATACGTCATCATCTTCCTTTGTGTTTTGAATCAGCGACCACCACTGATCGGTATCTCCAGTGAGGCGGTAAACTGCCATGACAACATTCTCCCTTTCACTACTCCCCAGGGCATGGAATATTTTCTCTAAGGAATTTATCCATTGCTCAGCTACTATAGGATTTGTACTCCCATTGAAGGTTGGCGGTTGTTGCCTCATGAAACGGTCTAGCATTGATCCTCCACGTTGCGGATCAGGGTGCTCCATACGAGTAAGGTTGTTATTCATAACCTGCGTGAGTTGTCCCAGTATGGTGAGAAGCTGATCAGCACCAGTTGTATCACTAGCTCCACCATAATTATCCTGAGCAGGAGGGCAATCCCTACACGGAGTTCGTGCATTGATACAGTTTCCATTCCTTCTACTAGGCGCCATTTCTAAACAATGGCATAAACTAGATTAGTTTATGAATCAAAATACATAATTCCATACTTGTAAAACACTTAACATAAATTGAACTAATTATGGATATAATCCATAATTATAAAAATGTATTCTTTGAGAAGCATATACTCGTAACCCTTCATAGTGGTTTGTAAAGAAAATGGGAATTATCCAAAGCATATCCCCCGGGAGTGTCGTAACCAAGAGTGCAGCAAGGCCCGTTGTCGTGCACCAGTTCCCGTTCGAGTCTAGCTCAAAGCGGTGTTTTCGGGTTTTACCCCTAGGTACATCTGTGCCAGAGCCGCCTCTACCTGCTCGTATCCAGACAGGAATGTATTGCTTGGAAAACTCACAAAATCTATACAATACCAATATTCTAAGATGTTCTTTTATACTAATCCTCAAAGTCTATCTTCAGGCTATGTGCTCTAATCAGAGTTTATCTAAATCTAGCTTCCAAGGTTAGTACTAAACTGCCTCTGATACCAACTGTAACGCCCCGACCCCAGCTACCCAGAGCCGGTGCGTTACTTCGTAACATTGGCATGATCACAAAAGATCAAGTCTCGAAAGACCGATTAGTTTAGTAGCCTTGGAAACACTAGATACATTCATAAGTCTTTCATTACATCAAAAAGTGAAAAACTACAATAACAAAGTCTCCATAGTCCACACTCATATCCTCTTCCGACTATCCCTGCAGGTCATTCATAAAATACTTCTTCACATCCTGGAAAATATTAAAACATTGAAAGGGGTGAGCTCAGATGCTCAGTAAGGATAACAATAATGCGGAAGCTTTCATAAATAAACATTAACATTTAAGGCAATGTATAACTAAAACAAAAGCCTTTTTAACATGAACTTCAACATAATATGGCAAAAGTAAAATGAGATAATGCCATTTACTTCTTCACATGGATATTCTACTGGTCGAATAATCACATGTAATATCAATAACCACTTTCATAATGATGGAATGCATAATGCCAGACTATCATAACCACATAGCCAAGGCCTCGTGCCAAGACTACAAATAAGATTTTGTCAAGGCCTTGTGCCAAGACACTAGTTTGTCTCATGAGACCTGCCGATGCATCGAGGAGCTATAGCGGGCTCCACCCGTCACTTATTAAGTCCAATGCATTCCTCATATGAATAGGTTTAAACATATCATAAACCATAACATAATCATATCACATAAAACATTCATAAAGGAAACATAGCATTTCGACATTTCAATCACAATATATAAATAAAACACATTGATATAATAAAAATGCTTTCAAAACCATTTTCAATACCAAAATAAAAGAAAGTTAAAACTTTGTATTTATTTTTCATTAAAAAAAATGATGTCTTGTAGAGGAAGCCGAATCTCAAATAATGGTCACGGCGGCGGAGAAGTCGTTGTCACCGCATAAGTACGGAAAGAAAACATTCTCTTTTGTCGTTTAGCAAAACGCTTCGTATAAAAAGATTCCTTTTGAATAAATGTAAAAGTCAAAGGGGTTTATACACCGTATAAAATAAAGTTGTGTATAAAACCAAATATGCCTCAATGAAAGGAGATTGAGACGAAGTCCTTAAAAAGATCATTTTTAAAATAAAATAGATATATTATGTGTATTCACTATAGGTACACATAAAGAAAGTAAAAATACAAAATAAGACATAATAATATCATGACATAATTTGAAAGTAGGAGATTAACCCAAAGAATTGAAGTTGGGTTAAGAAATTCCCTTACCTCGTGTCTGACTTGACTCAACCGTTCTTTAACCTCCTGAATAATAAACTAGAGTTAATATATACCTTATTAAGAACCATTTTCAACTTCATTATCCTTATTATATCACTTATTACAATGATATGAACATTATGTAATTATTTAAGTTAATAATGTTCATTTTGTCGGTATTTGGTTCTTAAGTCAAAAATAGGCTTCTTACACTTACATGTTGTTAATTTGGTCAAAGGTTCATTATATCCAGAATGGTATTCATGATGTAGATATCATATATGTCATATATATCCAGTACATACATTCATTTATAATATTACATCACATTTAGAGGTAAGAAATGAAATGCACCGTTCATGGAGACGGTAAGCCGTACGTACGCATGAACGCTACTTCCATTTCTATTTCATATTTTCTGGAATGGAATCATAATGATATGAGAGTATATTATAATTCCAGTATAATAACATATATAATGTCATTAACTTTATCCTTCACACATCCCACATATGGTATTAACGAATCAAATCACTTTCAGGGGGCGGTAGTCCGCGCTTCCTAAAATGAAGATATCGTGTTTTACCCATAATGGAAACCATAAAGGTATGCCCAAAATGAAAAAAACAGAAGCTTAAGGAAAACATAAACATATTATATATCATATATAAAAATAGTGACATCATAATGGCCACCTTTGAAGGTGTTAAATGAGTGTTGAACAATCATCGTTTCGGGAGGCAGAATTTCGCCATCCACGGAAACCTTATGTTCTTTAACCATTTGATGTAGTTGTGTGGAAGTGTAGCTCAAATAAATCTTATAACAACATCCTAGTATATTTAAGATACTGGTGTTGTTACAAAAGAAGTAAATAAAAAGAGTTTAGGGGGTTGGAGAAGCAAAATAAAACAAAAGAACATGAGAGAATGAATTACCTTAAAAAGTGTAACTCCTTTTGAGTTGAGCCTAAAGGCTTCCTTTGAAAGGATTCTGCCCAAAGGGAATCCTCTAGGATGAGGAGAGGGATGTGGAGAGAGAAAATGGGCAGGGGTTGGCCGAGCCAATGGCTTGAAGAGTGTGTGAAATGAGGTAGAGGTGGGGGCCTTTTATAAGAGGAGAGGAAGGGCACTTTTGGAAAGTAAAGGAACATTACATTATTTGAAAATGTGTTTCGGTTTTAAAAGGTCCCACATTGATAGAATTCGTGGATAAGGTGATAAGGCATCGAAATCCACTCATCCAATTGGTTTTGGCCATGTGTAGTTCATAGATTTTATATTACCTTTCCATTTTATTTAAATCGTCAAATAATGATGTCATCGCTGCATCATTATTATGTCATAAATAATTAAATTTATTTAATGTCTAAAAATTATAAAAAAAATACTATGATATAGGAAATCTTTTTATCTTTCCAATGACTATTTATAATCAAAATTTGGACTTGTGTAACCCTACGTAAAATTTGTTTTAGTAAAACACTTTATGTTAGTGTCATTTTCACTTTAACATTAAATAAAAAGTAATTTATGTTATTTCCCAACAAAAGTGGATCCATGGGGTCCCCAAGTTAGGCCATGGCTTGTCTTGGTCGGCCATGACACAACCAATGAGGTTGGGACATGTGTCTAGGTCATTTAATATTATTAAAGTATTATTTATACCTTAAACTACCCTAATTACCACTAATCGCGATTAAGAACTTAATAAGTTACTATTCACCAAAAAATTATTATAATCTCATTGAACCACATTTTACTTCTTAATGACAACCATGTATGTCGGATTTTTGAAAATCAAATCACAGAAGTGGTAATATTTCATTTAAACGAAAAATCAGTTATTTAACTACCACTTAGTGGTTTCACTATTCATCAAAAATTGAAGTTTCTCAGAACAATGCCAAAATTTCATCCTAAGCTATAATTGATATTCCGAATTCAAAAATGATGTCTATTTTATAAAATTCCAAACATATAAGTTGCATTAATTAATTTTATAATTAATTCCCGCTGTTACGACAAATAGCGTGTTTTCAAGAAACAATTTATATCAAAAGATTGGCAATTGTTTATGTCCAAATTCAATGTTAAATTAATTCTAATGACCACCATTGGATAAAATGGTAAAAATATATTCTAATTATACATTAAATCCACTCAATAGTATAACTTATCACTATAAATTATTTTGATTAAAAAAGTTGTTTTAAGTATTTTTCACTATTCATAAAAATTTTGAAGTTCTCAGAAAATTACAAAAAATTCAACATAGGCTAATTTCAATATTAGGAATACAAAAATGAACTCCATTTTGAAATATAAAATTTCTATAATTTTAAAAAGTGGTTATTACTATTCATAACGGCTACTTTGATTTGTCGCGATGTTTTAGAACTCGAAGTTGCGTACAATGCAAGCTATTGTATTATTGAATGAGAAGCGTATCGTGGAAGCTCGGGGTGTTACATGAGGTCCACACATGGACATTGATTGAAAACCCACATCCAGGAATGCATAACCATAGACACTGTGTGAGGGGTAAGTCCACCACTCTTGTTGCGACAAAGGGAAATTCACAGAAATGAGGAACCAAAACATTGACATAGAAACTAAATTACCAAAACAGAGGAGGAAGGATCCAAATCGAGCACTCCACACCACTGTAGATTTCCGGACTGCGTGAAAAGATTCACTCTGAGGCTTATGGCTGGAGCCCTGATTCATGAAGCATTTGATGCACCATAGTCAAGTGATAAGGATCACACCACTCAAAAAACCTCACCTGATCACCAAACAAAAACCATGATCTAAATAGGAACTCATAGTTACATATCAAAATTTTGTCTCACTCCGAATGAGGGGAAGTATGGAGAAGGAATATGACGAAACACATCAACATCACCGAACAGAACTGCTCTGTCCAAAAGAATTATCATGACCTATAAGCACATTTAATATATCCCAAACAACCCTTTATTACAACTAACTAGTTGATGCATCATCAAAAGAGGTGGATTTTACATTTGAAATGAATCCTTAGGTTGATCAGTAGGAAATATTTCCAATGGAGAACCATCCATGGCCACATCACAACATCAAACACATCTTTAGAAACCCAATGAAAATTACTCCAAAACTGAGCAACCAACAAGATATCATCTCAAGATACAACAAGAGTATGAATTCAAGATCACAAAAAAAATCTTACTGAATAAAAAAATCTTTGAAGACAATGAAAAATCAAGCCACATAACCATTGGTTTTAAAAAAGGCCACAATTTTTCAGATCAAAACACTTTTGAAAGACTAACTAACTCGGTGGGTTTCCACATTCACCAAGGGTGTTTCATCAAGTCTAACCCATATGCACATTTCCATGGAACCCCAGGCACCCAACCACCATACCATATAGGCCATCCTTCTAGATAAAAAAAACCATGCATGTGAGCACCCATGAAAAGACTAAAGGCTAAAACAAAACAACATCATTCCAAAAAAATTACCCTCTAAAGGAACACCAACCACCATGTCAATAACCCTTTTCATATTTCACAAAAAAACCACAATACATTAAGAACCATTTTCTTAAAAACCTACCCCTTTTCATATTTAACAACATTTAAAATAACCAAATCACTCCAATCAAACCCTTCCCATTTTTTAAAAAATTCAGAAATGTTTATTTTCGTAATCCAAGTACCATTGAGAACAATAAACATTCTAGGAAAACACCAACCGATCAAAACCAATTTCCAAATCTAATTTATCCGATTTAAACATTTTTAAATACTAAAATATTCCATTTAAAACAAAGATCCAGAATCACCTTAAAATAATTCACAACTTCAAAACATTTTATTTCAACAAGACACAAGTTTAGAATATGGATAATCCAATCCCTTTAAATCATTTCCACTTCCCTCAATTTTTTTCACAAAAACACAACCATAAAAAACCATTATTATATTTATTTTTTGAAAACCCCCTTTTAAAATTGTTAAAATCTAATCCTTTCTTTAAAACCCATTTCCACAATTCTCACACAAGGATTTTAAAAACAGAAATTCAGAATTCATGAGAGATTCAAGAGACCCGAAAAAAAGAAACTACTGTCGGTGGGTGACTTGACCATATGGTTGGATGCCATGTGTCAAACACAACACCAATACATAGAGACTTATTATGACCATTCCCCATCTCCACATGGCTTTCCAGGCCCTGTGAGCTCACAGAGGCCATTATAAGGGTACTATAAAAAGAAAAGTCTGCTAAGAGATGACCTCTTCTGATACAATTTTGTCACAAACCGGCCCGAGTGTACCTTGAACCGGTCACCCAGGCCAGCCCGTGACAAGTCCCGAGAGGCGTTCCCGATCCTCCTAGGATGGAGAAAAACACCAAGGGAATCAATAGATTACAAAAGGGAATGGTTTCTAACATATATTAACAATAAAATGAACAAAAGAAAGAAAAATAACAACCCAAAATACATTTATATAAAAATTGAACTGAACATTATTTGTACAAGAAACTGAAAATACAACTAAGCCAACAACTCAACTGACCAAACACGATAACCAACTAACTCCATGTGACCTCTCTGGCCAATCTCCAAAAAAATGATCACACATCGCCCAAGGTGATCATACTCAAGCTGAAACCTGCACAAGGGCTAACAATAGAAGACTATAAGCGTGAGTATTAAAACACAGTAGGTTAGCCCAATATTCAATTCCCAATTAAAATTACTTTAAAATAAAAGAAACATAAATTTATAGTTTTAAATTCAATATATTAATGTATGGTTTTCAAATTAGGCTCCATGCTACAATACTTATCAAACAAAAACATTAATGTTTAATAATAAAAAATTCAAATAATAATTTTTTTAAATGATGTGCAACTTCAAAATGATAATAGTTTTCAAGAGGGATGCTTTATAGAATTTTATCTTTTAAATAAATCACACACACTACTGAATTTACCATCAAAACACATTATATGCTGACGGTGACTACAAAAGATCCAATGAGCACAAGTTATTGGAACACCACTAGGAACTAGTCAGTTGTGAGCCCCAGGTACCTCGTATCTCAGTGAAAGTTACCATAATAAATATTCATTCTCCCGCACGATCCAATATTAGGGAACATACCCATAACATATTGGTCCCCAATAATCATCATAATAGAATTTTAGTTAGTGTTGTCATCATCAAACTTGCTACATGATATAGGGGCCAAACCCCACAGAATCACTAGCATACTAGTACACGTCTGCCCACCTAGATACCTGGGATTCCCTATAGTGCTCAATCAAGTTACAAATATTATAAAATACACATTTCACATCCAAATTACCTTCCCAACCCATAAAAAACAAAAATCCCATAAAAATTCTTCACATTTCTTACACGAATCAACAAACTACTAAATATTTTCGTAAAACAATTTCATGAAGTGTATTGAGGCTTTGCACATAAAACTCATTCAATAACACTCTTTAAATTATAAACACAATTAAATACCATACCAAATAATATTTTAAATCCCAAAAAACTTTAATAAAATCATTTCATGGACCATAAAACAATCCCAATTTCACAACATGGTATATACAAGTAAAACACTCCTTCATTTTTAGGAAATGCCAAACGGGCCTTTAAACATTTTCTCAAAACTAAAATTTGACAAAGTAATGAATTTCAATTTTATTAAGGTGGTGTTTAAACAACATTTAATGAATAAAAACACATTCATAAATCCCTTAAAAACACATAGGTTACATATTCAAAACACAAACATTTTTATAAGAATGTGAAATAGGTCAATTTTCGGCAACTCAGGCCAAAACATGTTGTAAAAAAAACCAATTGTTGGTAAAAAATTCCAAATATTAATGCCATAAAAGGACACCAAAATAATTTTCTTAAATTATGTAAATATATTTAAAAAACCAATCAAATTATTTTAAATTTCACATGACACATAGAAGCCAACCAGGTAATTTACCCAACACATGGCATGCACTCTTTAACAAAACAACTTATGTTAAGCACTTAAAAAGAAATAAAACACAACTTTCATGACATAATGTTACTCAAGCTACTACGAAATATTTAAAATACCATAAACTATGTGTGAAACTTCATGGAATAATTTATCAACCAAGAGGAGTCCACATTTATATCAAAAAATATATATTTCTAACAAAATAAGTCATAAAATATAATTTGCAAACAAAACATTTAGAACCAAAGTTTCACAATAGAACATATCATATAAATATGGATATAATAGAATTAAAATGATTAATCTTAAATGATAAAGGTTTGTTCAAGGGGTATCCTACCTCAAATCCATGGCGTAATGGAAACGCACACCCGAAATCACCCGTCGCGGGTTTATAAACCATAAAACTATGAAGGATAGAACTAAAATAATATAAACTCCATAAAATACCATCATATAACATATCTCTAGGTCTATAATTACTAGGGGAGATTATAAAACCAAGAAATAACTAATGGTGGAAGAAGGGTGAGGATAAAGGAGATGCAATCTCACCTTTTACACAAGAAAACTTTTCGTATTCCATTAGATTTGCACCCCTAGAAAATAGGGAATGGGATGAAACATCATGGAGAGTCTCTTAAGGTCTGACATAACAATGTAAAGTAGATTTTTTTTTGAAATAGATCAGGTATTGAATGAGTTATGTGTAAAACTATTTAACTTATCAATTCTGGGCGATTTGAAATATCTTGAGAACTTTCACCCTAATACGCGACCCATATGAGCACCAAAGAGGGTAAATATACTATTAGGATGATAATAGGGGTATTGGATTCGAGTTATAGGTTCAATCACCAAAAATATTAAAAATTGAATTAGATATAAAAGAATCAATTTTTTTATAAAACCGGAAATGGGCCCATGGGCTGGCCCAACACCGAAATAAGTAACCTCAATTCCCCATGCTTATGAATTTATATTGGGTAAAAAAGGCTGTTTAAGTTTTAATATGTTAGTATAAGACAAGTTTAAAGTTGAATGGGTGAAAAATAATGAAAAACAAAAGAGTTCTAAAAGAAAAAAAATCGGTTTTTAAAACTAGAAATGGGCTCACGGTTGGCCCAAATCATGAAGTAACCACCCTTTCTTCAAAAACACCTAAACAACAAAATGTGGATCCCAAATTATGGTGGTTAGACATAACTAAAACATAAACACATAAGATTCAACTCACCAAATACCCATGAAAAGGATCGGGATTTCCAATGGACCGGATAAATACAAAGACAAAAAAAACTGGTGTGACATATAATGCTATATATATAGTGATTTTGTGGTGTGAGGAATCCCAAAAATCTTTTAGGGGTTCGATAAGAGTCATAATTCAAATGCAAGGAGTTATCCACTAATATTTGTGGATAGTTATACAATTTTTATTTTCGATGTCCTAAATATGACATGATTTGATGTCATTCTCATAATAGAATAGTTGGTTCCCTATAATTATCATGTTTAATTTTATCACCAAAGGGTGTACTTTACATCACCCCAGGGTGATACCTATATTAATAAGGGTGAACGGTATTTCCCTGAAAGTTGAGCTAGACCAATGCATCTTAGAATAGGAAAATTGACAACCCATAAGTTTATTATCTTTACGAGTGATTTAGGTACATGATAATTGGAATCTCCTCCTATATTTGATCATTTCAAAGATATATTTCGGGAATAAATCACTATTTTTTCACCCTTGAGATTCATGGACTTAACAATTGTGCTAGTGCTCATAATATCACCTCTATACATTCTTTATTACAGGATGGCCCCAACAGAGCTCCGGGAAATCAAGAAGGTGTTAGAGGATTTTTATGTTATGGTTTTTAAAAAACCCATCACTTCGCCATATAGTCCATCTGTCCCATTCACCGTGAAGGTAGATGATACTATCAAGTTGTTCCAAGATTATCACTAGTTGAACAGGCTTATAATAAATAACAGATATTAACTACCCCAAATAAATTAACTCTTTAACCATCTGTGATGATTGATGGGTTATATATATGATCTTTTTGATGCTGGGAATCCATTAGGTTCTTTTTCAAAAACAAGACATACCATGTACAATGTTCAAGAGTAGATACAAATGTAGATGTATTTTTTATTCCATTCCTCTTTAAAAATTCCATTACTGTCATTATGGTTCAGATGAACATGGTTTTTAACCTGACCTAGATTCATTTATGGTGGTCCTTGTGAATAGAATCACGGTGTGTTCTCTTATTTCCAATAGACATTCCAAGAATTAGAATATTGTTCAGAATACACTGATAGGGAACCACATATTTCCTTATATCAGTAAATTAAAATTTTAGATCGATAAATTTTACTTTTTGTGATATATCATATCATCTAAAGGAGTATTGATTTACCAAGGGAAGGCTAGTGCCATGGTTTTAAGGGAGTATCCCAATAACATAATTGATATATTAAGCTTCATATGGTTGGACAGATATTACATGCATTTTAGTCATGAATCATCAGTCCAATTAGTTCCTCTACTGGGTTCAGCTAAGAGTGGTGTAATGTCATTATGGTTTGAATCTTGCAATAAATCGTTTTAGGATTTAAAAGTTATACTAACATTAGGGGTGATCCTAAATCATCGATAGCCAATAAAAATATATAATGTTTACTATATTGATTTAGGAATTGGGATTGGATTATTTTTAATGAAGTGATATAGAGTTATAGTATATGATTCCCTCTAGTTGGGACCACACGAGAATAATTACCCAATACAAAATATGGAGCTTATAGTCCGGGTTCATGATTTACACTATATGAGTAAATATTTGTTTGGAGAATGGTTTATTGATTTAATCAAACCATAAAAGACACAAATATATAAGTACATAACAAAATTTCAATCACATATAGTGTTGGTGGAGAGAATACCTACAGTTGATTGACTTTCAGTATATTTATACACACACGAAGGGAAATGCAGTGTCTGATGAAATGAGAAGGATTACTATGACATAGTCTATCTAGGATACATGTCGTGATTGGTTATAGATGGTACAATTTTATGTTCTGTATCATTATGTTCCAGAAGATCACGGTCTTCCTATCTTATATGATTTGGATGTTACATTCTCCTTTTTGAATAGGTTCCAATGAGAAAAGATTCAGATAATGATGGTTTTTTCATGATGGAATGATTATTTAGGTGAAAACCCTCCACCATGTTGGGTTGTTGGTGAGAATAAAATTCTTCTCATTCTCAAGCATTAATATATTCTAGTAGATATAGGGTATGAAATGATGCTAGAATTTCATTTCTCTATTAGGAATCTATAATCACTGATTAATAATATATATTGTGACCGACATCATCAATATTAGGTGTCATGTATAAATACTTATATTGATGTTTTTATCATTCGGTGCTTCACCTGATAGGAGGTGAAATCTATGGAACAAAACCCTACAAGGATTATACCACATCGATCATTTCCTAATAGAAAATTGAATGATGTCACTTTGGGTGTTGTTACGGGTTTCAAAAGATAATATCAAAGTAGTGATTTAGTGTAAGTGATCATATATAGATTGACCAATGTCTCACACTTTATAACTATTAGAGAGTCCTTCCATGTTGATGGGTTTGAGAATCTTTATATTTGGGTGATTATACACCGTTATGATGTTTCTCATTCTATATTATTAGATTGATATGCACATTTTAAATCATGGTTCTCCAAGGGGTTATTGATGGAAATTTGTTGATAGGTTATATTGAGTACAAAATATCAACCATATATTGATGGTCTATATATGAATACTATATTGGTGTTTTAGGAAAAGGATAATGGAACACATCCTTGATTTCAAAGGTTCTTGGGAGAACCACTGACCTTTAATTGATTTAGAATACAATAATTTTTTATAGGAAACACTTCAGAAGTCTATTTATGGGAACCATTACAGGAGGCAATTACACTCCCCTATATGCCATTTTATATTAGATGAGTAATGAATATTACATCCTCAACTCATTCAGGAGACTTTTGGGAAATTATAGACGATTGAAGAGTATATAGTGCTACTTAGTCACGGAAGAAATTATATAGAAATTGTCATTGCAAAAATCTGGAGTTTGAGGTGTTACATTTGGTCTTTATATGAGTTTCACCTACATTGGGTCATAGACAAAATTAATGATAAGGTTAGATATCACCTTGTTATGTTAGGGATTTTATGATCATTAATAGAGTTGGGAAGTTGGTCTATTGGTTCCATTAACCTCAGAAGTACCATGCCTTGAAAAATGATTTCCATGTATCACAGCATCACCATTATCACCTCAACCCATTACATCGTATTTTGAGTTGGAGTTATATGTTTCCTTTAATGAGAATCTATAACATATCATGGATGAGAGAAGAATGGATCCCTAAAGTAGGTTATTTCTTCTCGTATAGATTCAATGTTAGCATGATAGTGTGTTAGATTTCACATGGGAGATAGAGGCTGATATTCATGCTCAGTGATGGGATCATTTCTCACACATTTTTTACTACCCTCGATAGGGAATCATCGTGCCGAGTTTTTTAATGGAGGGGATATTATAATGTCCAATCATTTTAGTTAGGTATGTTTTCTTTTTAAAACTAGTAAAATCTAGATACCATGCCTAATGAAAAGTCAGTTCGGTACCAGAATGGATGATGGGGATAGGCTGGAGGCTAGATGCATGGAAACAAAAAACATTTATTATAGATAAACATCACATATTTATAATACACAAAATGTATTGGTTCTATCTAAACCCTTTAACATTGTGAATTGGGTATTCAATAAGAGGGACAAACCTGACTATTAAATGGATTCTAATGCATTTACACAAAATATATATTTCATGTTTTCATAGAAAAGGTGAAATAAAAGTTCTTTAAAATACCTTCATTTCTTTTCACACATAATAGGATAGCTTGAAAAGAGATATTTTCCATGCACAATCTAGGATCCTTCGGTTATCCTCTGTTCGAGCGCAATTTTCTTTACCATCGGGGGCACTGGATCTGTAATGGAATGATCCTTGTTCCACATCATTCATGTCATTAATGATCATTCTGTCATTTGAGATATTTTTATATAATATCATATAATCTATTTTCATGGTTTTCGTCTTTTACTCTAACTTATTCTCTTCAGATTTATTCAAAGATAGATATTTTATGAGAAGTGTATTAAAGGATTAAGGTAGGTTTTCTTGTAATTATACCTTATAACAAGTCATTTTATATCATTCACTTTCATGAAGCACACCATTATCCCACATACATAACCTTAAAATTATAATTTCCCTTATTTAATATTGATTTCATTGATTTAAATTCACATTGTACTCGTGTTTACAGTCGGTGGATCGTTTCGTGACTTGTTCCACCCTTTGGGTGTGATCATGTGATTGCATCTAAGTTTTCAAATGATTATTTTCAAGAACCACCATCTATGTGATCTTGGATTCAAGACTAAGTGAAGTGACTTATTTAGTTAAATAAGTGAATATGGTGTGATATGTTCCATGAATTACCTATGATTATGGGTTTCCATTAATTAAATGGAGTTATTTATAATATATAATTAGAATAATTTATTATATCTTGATTGGAACTATTTATTTATTTTAATGATACTCAGTAAGGGTGTACCACTTACTTGAGATACATGAGTTGGGTGTCCCACATACTTATGATACATGAGAAGGGAATCTAACTTACATATGATACCCATGAATGTTATCCCAATTAATTAAGAAACATATATAGGAAACCCCAATAAATAATGATACTCAATCAGGGTGTCCCACATACTTATGGTACTCAGGTAGGGTGTCATATCTATTTGTGATGCTCAGCCAGGGCACCCATCCTATTTTTGATGACAGGGCATGGATTATTTGAAATTTAAGAGGCATATACTACTACCCATGGATGATTGAGTTACACAACAGGTCCAGACTAGTAGCTGAATCCATATATATTCATGTAGACATCACTGCATATATAGAAAACATATATGTGTACATGTGGTTACGTGATCAGATATCATCTTACCTAATATGAATAATGTACTATCACCCTAGTGTCCTTGGTTACCACAACTAACCCACATGAATTTCACAGTTAACCCTGTTTGTTATATACACACAATTACAAATTTATATGAACCAGTTGGATTTTACTGGGAACCAATCTTAGTAGCCTACTGAGTTTGTCTCACACAATATTCATGACACATATAGATCCCCCAAAAACATCCTTACCACAATTATAGATAATGGGAATCTCCCAACATCCAATTCATTATTCTTAGCTTGTGGATTGAGTACATGAGTAGTGGACCAAGCCTATAATCATGGTTCTAGTGGTGGAAGCTTCTAACACTTTGAAATTTTGATATAATTTTGTTTTTGTGTGTTTCTCTTATATCATGTATAATAACTTCTATTTTTATATATATAACTTGAGAATAATTTTTTTACAGATATGGATTTAACATACAATAGTTTTTTTTCAATGATTTATTTTTAATCATCTGTATCTTAGATTGTGCTTCCACTATTTACATTTATTAAATTCCATGATGAAATAATATAATAATGTAGTTTATGTCTCCCCATTAAACTATCTTAAACCACCTCTCTTTTTCAATAGCCTCAAGATATCGTGGTGGAAAATTTGTTGTCATTCATTCAACCAGAACAAGGAACCATTTATGGTGTTTATGTTAGGATCCTACAGCTGAGTTCCCCTTGTTGATTTTGTAAATTTTATTACCATTTATTAGTTTGGAGTTTATAGTTCATGGGAATGGTATGTAGTTAGGTGGCCCCTTTAATTTATCTTTAGAAAGAGGTATGTTTATATCCACTTTTTCCTTTTCTCCCATTGTGAGAAGTAAAACGTTCTCTTCTATTTCAACCCCATTCTCTATGGTTTCTTCAATTCCTTCATCAATGTTATATCTCATTACATTTAACTGTTATATATAATAGATGTCGAATTATTTTAAAAAACAGTTTCAATTAAATAAAAATCATTCATATTCAACATAAGAGTTCCTCCATCTAATTTATTATTTAGAAGTTATATGGACCATTGGAATCCAATTTATTGGATTACCAATGTGTTGTAATGAAGTTTCCTTTTTCCCATTAGATATCTTCTTTATCTGTGGGTGGGATGAGTTCATGAATTTAAGGCTCACACTTGTCCACAATCTATACTATATAGAACTCAAGGAAATAATAGTGTAATGTATTTATGTTATTTTATTATGGAACTAATATAATATGTTTTCTATTTTCTTTTATTTATTCCACAAGATCCATAAAATCATTCTTGCATATGATAAAGAAAACACATTAATTTAATTTTAAAAATATGAAATAATATCTTTCAATGATTCTAAATCCATATTACATTTTTTATATTTTGAAAAAATAATTTATAATATAAAATTATTTAAAAATCTATTTATAAAAATAAATTAGTTTCATATCTCAACAAAATTTATTTAATTTTCTCACATATCATGTCCAGTCCTATGCTAAATGAAAATAAATCATTTTTCAATGGATTTTAGTGGACTGAAGGTGGCAATCCCGAATGATTTTAGGAATATTCTTTAAATAATACCAATATATTTTTATATATTTATATCATCTATTTTTAATAAGGAAAAATTTTATGAGTGTGTTTCGTTTTTATTTTGTGTTGATAAATGAAAGGGATTTTCATGAATACTAACAGGTGTATAGAATAGTTTATTCTTTATATTTCAAAATAGAAATTCTTTGTTATTCATGTTGATTTAATATGAACTGTTTATAATTCACTCAATAACATTTATAGATAAAAAAATCAACTTCATTTTTAAGGGTCATTTAAATTTTAGATATATCAAAAGAACACCATGTCTCACCCAATCTATGTTATAAAGTGACAAACATGTCATGAATATATGAAATACACCACCATTTACTTGTTCCCAATCATAAAACATTCATCCCCCAATACACACAACTCCAATATTATTAATTTTGAATTGAGACATGGTTGGTTACGTGATTTGGTCAATATTGGAATATGGATATGGATATTATAAAACCCCATGATTTTGTGATTTGTTTTCAAATAAATTTAGCCTTTTCTATATTTTTCATTACACACAACACCAGGTATATCTAATGTTACACACAACATCTAGTTTCACTTGAGTTACACATAATTGTGAGTTTGCATTATGTCACACACAACACTATGTTTAGCTTTAGTTACTATGTATACTGATATTATATTTCATTTACATGAAACATAGATTTTAAATAAAAAATAACATACTAATAAAATATTATTATTTAATATGTTAGTTATAACATATCCTTTATAATGATGGGAATGAATATTATTAACATAATTACAAAAATATATTATTTACACAAGTATATGATATTAATTATTGGGTGACCAATAAATTTGAAATTAAAATAAAACTTATGGAACATAAAAGTAATCATCATCTAAAAAACTATTTTTTATGAATATAAATAAGATTTATATCAATAAATTAAAAATTTACAATTTATATTTAATTATTTTAGAGAAACAAATATATAATATTTTAAATCACTTTTTTATAATTAATATTATGTCTCTCTAGGAAAGATAAAAATAAATGAAATTTTATACTTAAAATTAAATTATCTAAAACACAATTTTTTTGACATAACATACATATATTAAAAATAATTTATACCACATTAAATATTTTTCATGGAAAAATAAATCACCTTCTTGAAATATCAAGATGAATATTTTATTATGTTAATGTTTTCGTTTTGTTAAGAAAACATTATTTTTTATGAATAGATAAAAATACTAAATTCTTATATTAAACATCATTTTATTTTAATTTATTTATAAAGATAAAATATATGTAAATTTTATTTAAATTATAATTAGATTGACTATGGAACCAATAACTAAATTTAGGCCATTGGAATGAATTGAAATTTGAAATTTGAAATATAAACATTGTAATCTTTTTGATTATTTTTTCATTAAAACTCCGTCTTCTCAAAGGCTATAATGGATTAAATTTAAATTAAATTTGTAACATAATGGGAATGGAATTTTATAAAATTGATTTCATATTTGAAATCTGATGAAATAATATTATATAATAAGGTAAAATTAATTTTCTCACCAAAAAAATAGTGACAACACTAATAATTAAATATTGTTGATAATGTAAAAATGTGTTTACGTGGCGGATAAACTAAGAAGATAAGGGTTAAAATAACCCAAAACATGTCCTCAACACATTGGATGGACATATTTCAACCTTTTGTATTCTAGTCCTACGAAAGGTATTTTATTTGGCTCTTGGGACATGAAAAAATTGTGGGAGTATTTTATTCTCTAAAAATATTACAAGTGTGACACTCACCTAAATTATCAAATGTTATCCCTTCTCCAATCCACTTCAAACCACCACAGCCTTTTAAATTATATAATCTATAATGACCTAAATCATTATAATTTAAATTAACTTTATCATTTAATAAAATAACTTCTTATGTAATATAGCTATATAAAACACTTGGAATTCCTATTTTTTATTATATCATTTTATTTTAAAAGATAGTTAGGTGTCATTACCAGTTATAATATTTTTATTGAGAAATGATAATATTATTAGAATAAATAATTGGTGTTTTGAAATATAATTGACATAGAAAAATGAATTGGTGACCTAAACCAGTATTATAATACACTATGAAGCCCATTTATTAGAGCATATATGGGAAATATCATCATTGGGGTTTTACCTTGAACAAACCCAAAATGATATCCAACTACTAAAGCATGAGATAAATAGTATATAGGAGAAGTTAAAGATCATAATTGTCACCACCCCAACCATGTAAGATGAACTACCCATGGAATGTCTCACCACCGTGCCCCATAAACATACTACATTTTCATATTTCATAAAAGGATCTGTTTGAGGGAACTATATATATGATTATTAATATTACATTTTCAATAGAATAATGGTTGTATTTAATTTTTATAATTTTTAAATAATATATGATTTTTATTTTCAATTGATAAAGCACAATGTTTATATTTGGACAATATATAGTTCTAATTAAGACATTAAATTTGAAAAATTAATGAATTTTTGAAATAAGTGTTATTTTAATAAACTATTATTATGAAATAATATATACTATGTAAATTCTTTAATTTAAATTCAAAAATTTTAAAAAATTTGTATAAGGGATCAGAAACTATTTTCATAAAATCCAATCATTTCATATTAAATACCAATTATAATTTTAAATCATAAAACTAAAATATTTAAAATATTAATTGGATTAAAAATTATTATTTTTCGTATAGAAACATCAAATTTTTACAATAATGGATTTTTAATATTTTTATCAGACAATAGGATTTTTGGGAATAAATTAAATAGGTTATAAATATAAAATTTTTATTATGAAATAATAATGACCAAAATGTTATGAAATAAATTCAATCAAGGGTATAAATGACCAAATATATGTTTTCCAATTAAAATAATTTCTTTGAGGATATTTTATTAATTTTACAAATCCATTATGAATCCACCGAAACCTATTATATATTTTATGATTTTAAAATAATTTAATTCAGAACACGACTCACAGTAACATCACTAATGGAAATTATTTAATAATATAAACCATTTTCAATAGAAAATAATGGATACTACACCCCTTTGGTAGAAACAGTTGTTAAAATCAATGTAATGTTTTGTGATTTTGAAAACATTATTTAATTGAGTCAAAAACCTATGTTTGAGAAATAATAATGATATCTCCAATACATTTCTATATAATCCTACACATTATCCCACTAATAATATCTAAAAATCCTCTTAACATGTCCTTACTCTACCCTTCACTCTATAGAGTCCTACCATGGTTCCCCCATTATCTCATGAATCTCCTCCAATGTTTTTTGAATCACACTCTAAAAGAAAGGGATCCTCCCCTTATCATCTTTATTCATGAATTTTCATTAACTTATGCCTTTTTCTATAAATCCTAATGTCAATATATGTTATTTCATTTCCCCATTTACCGCTATTATGATTTATAAATTATTATAGACGTATTTCACTCTCATTAATCCCGCCCATGAATATTTAAAAACCCCATTATGCTACCTAACAATCCCCGTTATTTTTCATTCCAAACAATTTTGTAGTGAATACCAATACAATTTCCTATTAAGGGAGTATAAATTTAGGAAATTATAAATATCTTACTAGGGATATACATCTATGTAATCCAAACTCCATTATCATGAGAATAAATTTTATAAAATATTTCCTTTTTTATATGATCTATGTGAAGCACTTATGAATGTACAAGATATGATTATGTTCGGTGCACCACGATAGTGCTCCAAAGAATTGGGTAATATTTTTGTCACATCTGATGCCATGTATGGTCCGTTAGAGCTTATCCAATGCACATTATGTCATGTTGCCTTGGTATTTAACCATGAATTATGATTATGAGGATATGTTTAAATTTTTTTCCACCTTCCCAAATTTTACTTATGTAATCATTCTTTATCATTAATAATTTTATATGCTTATGATTCTGAACACATCTATGTTTCATTGTTATTCCTATTCTCAAACATTTAATACCTATAATTTTTACTCCCTTACAGGGATTTATTGAACCCAATTTCTTATGAATGTACCCAAGTTATCCAATATACATTTTACATAAGATGGAATATAATTAACATGTTAAGGTGGTGTAATTTAATAGATAAATACCCTGTATTTTAATTTGTTATGTATTTTACCTAATTACTCAAAAAATATAATTATCGGTCATTTGGGTTATAATGCGTGTACCCTTATATAATAAATAATGAATTAATATTTAATAAAGGTAAGGATTTAAATACAATACCTTCACAAATAATTTCCCAAATTCATTCATATCATCCTAGAATCCTATGTTTAAATATAAATCCCGTCTAGGATGTATTTTAGTGAAAACATAAGGAGGATTCCTGAAGAAGAGGCCACCTTCATAAATGGGCATTTTTGTCTTATTTGTTCTTACACGTACTTTTATTATTATTATTATACCATGATGATATAAAAAACTCAGTATCTTAGATATACATCAATTATTTTATGTTAAGGTGGTGACCTAAAACTATATCAACTTCAATATAATGGGTTATAGGATAATAGTTTGTGGGTACAGTGGTCTATCATCTTGAGAACAAATCTCATTAGTTTTTCTATTAGAACCTCTCATAGTTGGATATATTGAGGGATCTAAAGTATATATATAAAATTTATAACATTATAATGCATATGGATTCATTATCTCAAATATACCTTTTTCTTAATTCCCATTCTGTTGGGGATATGATAAATTCGTCCGTCTCAATGGTAGTCAACCGCCTCATGAAGTGACTTGATTTGTTTTCAGAAACAATTCACATGAAATATAATATGGATAATATTAAATAATATATGTAATATACATGAAATAATTATTAAATTAATTCTATATTTTCATTATAAAACGATAATATATCATTTTATTTCTTACCATTTCACTCACTTAAAGATGCTGACATCATCCGTGTGTGTTTGGTCTACCTCCTTCACGAAGTGATGTGACTAACATTTCATCACCAAAGAACATGGATGTTAGATATATGTATATTTAAATTTGTAATATTTTAGTTATTATATTATTATAAAAATTTAGAGATAGGATATAACTATCCTTACTTCCATAATGATCATCGAAAAAATGGAAAAATTTCTATTGCGGGCATATTACCTAACATCTCCATTACTGTAATATACATCATTTCGCAAAACTATTTTTCAGGATTGGTTTTAAATGTATAATTTATGGATAAAAATGTTAATAATTACATTATAATTATTATTTATACTATGTAACCAAAATAAAATAAAAAATAATGAAATAATAAATCAATAAATATACAAAAAACAATGCAGCTATTACCAAAAATGTGAATTTAAGATGGAATAATTTAAAAATGGGAAATAAAAGGATGTTGTAAATAATATAAGCTGTGGAATATAAATGTGAGGTTATTTAATAGATTTATAATATTATGATATTTATCAAATACGAGTTTTGAATGTGTATAGGGAAATTTGGGACTTTTGGTAGGGTATTTCTGTCTCACTTTTTATATGTGTGAGACACATGCCACACTCAGAATCTATTTTTATGTCGTTTATCTCATGAAAATGAATTTATTTAATTATTATCATCCGAAAAATTTATTTGGGGTTACATATATAATATATAATCTCTCTTTCTTGGGGATTACTGTTAAAAAGTTACCAAAGCAGTAATGCATGTTATTCTCATTATCATCCATTGGGAATTATGTTATGATATAAACCTTTACTATTTTGAAGTGTATATAGAGATATTTTGAAATGTAATTTCTTGAATTTATTTATCCTCCTGATATTTTAGGTTTCATTTTATGTTATTATTTTATAGGGATTTCTTTTCTAACATACCTAAGTGGTATTTATTTTAGGATACAATATCAATATTTAAAATGATTGTGTGGGATTATTCGTTCGATTATAGAATATATTGATCCATCTCTCAAGAAATTTTTTAATTTTATTTTCCATTTATTATGTAATTAGAAAAAAATCTATCCTTTCACTTTCTTCTCTTAACATACTCAAGAGTTCAAAAAGAATGTTTTCAATAAAAACCATCTTTTTTGTCAAATAACTTTTTTCATAAAAAAACATGTTTTTTTCAATAAAATTTCAAAAATGTTTATAGAATTATTAAAATTTATTTTTTTGATATTTTTGCAATTTTTTACTATTTAAATTTATTTAACGGAATTTTCCTGGTTTTTTCCAAACAATTAAAATGTTTATTTTACAAAAAATGAGAAATGTTTTTTTCCCATGAAGAAAATGAAAATTATTTATCACTATCATTAAAATGAAAATATTTCAAGATTAAATTAAAAAAATTCAAATATATATACAAATGTATTTTTTATTCAATAATTGGAAATTTTTATATTTTACATAAATTATTTCAAATTAAAAAAGGGGGATTTAAAATTTTTTTCTAAAGTTTTTTCCAAAGTTGAAATTAATTTTTTCCTAATAAATCTATTAAATGATTCATATAGAATTCATTATATGTATTAAATTATATTAAATAACATTTTTCAAAAAATTTTATAAAATTTTTGTTTTACAAATTTATTTTCAATGAAAATTTATCTTCCCTAAGAAATTCTTATATTTATTTTTCTTTCAAAATCATTCTCTATATCTGATTACATTCTTAGATTAAAAATATACTTTTCATTGGATACTAACCAAGGATAAATTCCTTATTTTTTATTAGAATGTTTTTTTATGAAAGGATTTTTATGAAACCCATTTCTCTTCCATGGGTCATACCACGATAACATGTTTCTTAATCCAATTTCATTTTGTGGGTAATTCTATGATTAAATGTTGGAATTATTAGGAAACCTATCTCATTTAAATTTGATTTAGATTTAATAAATTTTTATGAAACCCCTTTAATTAAATGGGTTATGATATGGTGAAGAATTTATGATCTTGTGGCACACATACATATGATTTTCATTATGAGATAGAGGTGAAATTATAACAAAGTATTTTTGTTACATTATAATCAATAATGTTTGTCATGTTATAAAAAATATTGTTGGGACCTATATATCCCTCATAATATCCCAATATTTTTCTATTATATATCTTCTTAAATAAATAGATCACGTTCCACACAACACCGAGATTAAAAGAATAATAATATATTGTCAAATAGTAAGTTTACCGTTGGAATATTCTTGTGACCACTACACTAGTAAAAACCGAAATTAACTTATAAATAAAATTTAGGCATCTTATAAATGTTAATACGATATAATTATATCTTAGCATAAGTAAATAAATATTTATGAAATAATTACTTATGTGTTGATATTTTTTAATAAACATTATTTATTATAATATTATAAATAAAAAATTGATGTAAAAGAAAATTTATTTTTATAAAATGTTTTAAGAAATTAATATTTTGTTGTATTTTGATAATAATATAATTTTATGATATGTTAATTGACTTTTTGATCATTTGTAAATTTTGTAATAATTTTATAATTGTTATTTATGAAATAAATGATTATTTCAGTTAAAAATTAAATTTATCATATTTAGAAAATAATTTTCAGAAATTGGATTTCATTTTTGAACTATACCCATCAAAAAAATTAGGGTTAATTTATGGGATTGTTCTAAAATATTAGAGTTTTTGTGAATAGTGAAATACAGTAATTTACAGAATATATACATTATAAGTTATATTAACTTTTTATTAACTCGTGGATGATGTAAGAACAATAATCATGAAATTATCATCTATATTTACTATATATAGTTGTGGAATCATCACTATTTATTTTCATGACTGAAAACGATATACTAATGAATAAAATTAAATAAAACACACTTCTTCACCAGTATAAATAGTATCCCTCACCAACATTTCTCATCAAACCTATTGAGCCTTTAATAATTATCCAATTTATCCCCAATACACATATCATGTCTCTTTCCCAGTTCTAGGTGGTTCAGGTCTAAAACAATGATTAAAACCATTTTCCCAAAACATTTTTTCAATGAGAAGAATTCAAGAGAAAAAAATACCCAATCACTTTATTTATTATATTTTTAGATCCTTTTTTTATAATCTTCTAACCTTGTTTATCGAAACATGGTCAATAACTCTATTAAATTATATATATGGAAATAATATTATTTAAATATAATATACCCCATAATTGGTATTCTTCTCGCGCTTTTATCTTAAAAATGAAATTGTAATCCATGTTAGGACAATTTTCCGTCATCATGGATGATTCCTTTTCATATTCCACTACCACCATCACGGGTGATCAAAAAAAAAATTCTATTGTTAAATAAGATTTAAAATATATATATGATGTCATAAAGTGTTTTCAAGAAATATATATATATACATATATTATTAATTAACAATATAGAACTAGTTGGTGATAATAAAAATTTATCCAAAATAATGTAACGTCCATCATTAAAGTTTTATCTAAATAATTTTCCTCATATCTGGGAAAAAATGGTAAATTAAACCATTTAATATTATATATGTTATTTAATGAAATATAATGTATAGACCTGAAGATTGACGTACAGAGATATTACAATACTTTTGTGGAATACATAATACATAACAAAAACAGTCACACAAGGACCATAATAGTTTAGTGTCTTTGGAAACTTGGAACGTAATCTTCTAATAGTGGTGAAAGATCTTCAACATGTCCCATAAAGATCTTAGACTTTTTGTTTCCTTACCTAAAACATTTATTTTAATCCTGGGGGAAAATAAAACATAAAAAGGGTGAGCTCAAATGCTCAGTAAGGCTATGGATGGATAAAATAAAACAAACTATATAAATTTGAACATAAAAACATTAACATAATGTTTAAACATCAAAATCTTGAGCAACGACATAAAACATGGAAGTACATAAGGCATAAATCATAATGGAACATTAATCATGATAACATAGCATGGGAATAAAACATGTAATTGTGGCATCCATTAATCACATGTAATGATTTCCATAGTAGCCCAGGCACTGCTGCCAAGACCATATTAGTGGACAAAGTCCCTTTCGGAATCGAGTTCACTCCTCATTTCAGAACTGTAACACTGAACTGGATTAACTTACCATTCCAGCCATGTCTATCTCATGAGATATAAATCTTTACTCAATGCATTGGAGCGGGATATAGGTCCCACTATCTCATAATGAAATCATTCTTACATGTGCCACAACATAAACATAAATCATGTATCATAACACAAAGAATAACATGAGTATCATAAACAATATCCCATAATAACATAATCCATAAAAAATGGATATCATTTCATCATAATAAAAGTTAAACCATTTAAATCATAGAGACATTACACATGAAACATAAACATATGAAATAATTTCATCTTAGATGGAAAAATGGTTTTGATAAAACATTTGAAATGAAATCTTGAGGAAAATGTCTTTTCTTCTTCAAAATCATTTTCTTTTCACAAAATGTCATGCAATTTTAAAAGAAAAAGGATTTTATTTGAAAATAGTCATGAAATATTTTGGAGGAAGATTTATGAAAATAAGGCTTTATAAAACAGTAAAAATCCGTTCGTGCTGTATGAGTTAAAAAACATTCTTCTCATACTTTTTTCGGAAAAGTCAAAAAGTACCTCGTAATAGAAAGATTCCATATATACCATGTAGTAAAAGTAAAAAATTGGTAAGAAAGACATTAAACATACATAAAAATACTTATATAAAACATGGACATGGATGATAGCAATAACCCCAGTAAATACTTATGTATGAGAAATCTTGGATAAAAAAATGAGATTTGAAAAATTATCCCTTACCTTAGGTCTAATTTGCTTCGTAAGTGTCCAAACCTCCTATATAATGATTTAAATAATTTTATTGACTTATTACAGAATCAAATTCATTGTTATTATATCATATATGGTTCACTTATGACTTTATATTACCCGTTCTTTTGTAAATTCTTGTTAAAGTAGCATTTTGGGTAAAATCGTTTCATTTGTCATTCGTGTTTTAACTTGTAATTATTCATATGATTACATAGATCATGATTAATTACATCCAGAATGTAAAATATGATTTATATATAATATATATTCAGAATATACATATATATAATAGATCGATAAGTGGAAAGAAATACACCGTTCATGGAGACGGTAGTCCGTACGTACAAATGAATGTTGTTTTTGTTTCCTCATTGAATTGAATGGAATTAATTGGATGAAATAAATATATATATATATACATAAATCCAGTATCATTATTATTTCATATATTTCATGATTACTTATTATATATACTTTATAATCATTTATGAATGTTTAATCATTGAGAATGAATCTCATCGCGTCGTGGAGACGGTATTCCGTACGTACGCACGAGCGATGATATCATTCCCATTATCGTGGAATTTTATTGGAGTGTATGTACACTATTACTTAATAAATATCACATTACAATAATCATATATGGTTATTATTTACACCATTATACCCATCCAAGTAAGGTGGTGGTGGAAAATATATTACACCACGGCGTGGAGACGGTATTCCGTACGTACGCACGCGCGGTGATTTTGTTTTCTGTAGGATGGATAGATGGTGAAATAGGGTTTTCTCATACTTATAATAACATATCATTATATGAGTGATACTGATGTTATTACTTCATAATGAAACAACCTATGAAGAAGATGTGGAAGAAGAAATAAAGTTGAAAGAATTTGTAACGAACATTATCTATTCTTTGAAGCGCCTCTTTGAGACCTCCTATTAGGGCACTAAAATTTGTCTTTTAAGAAGACTGGGACCTCTAGGATGATTCTAGGAAAGTGTAGAAGATAATTTGGTAGGGTTTGGCCGATCGTGAAGGCTCAATGTGGTGTCATCAAGAGAGGGAGGATGTTCCCTTTTATAAGGGAGGAGAGGGGTACCTTTGGAATAACTAAATATTTTTTTATTATAAAGTCATATTCGGTTTTTAATATCTTCAAATTGATATATTTCGAAGATAAGGTTGGGATGGGTCTAAATCCCCTCATCCAATAGAATTTAGGCATGTTTATGTCATTATATTAACCTTATCTTTTAGTTTTAACTCTTACTTAATTAGATTGACATTTTCCATGTAACTTTGTAATTTTTTTATTATATTGTTAATAAACTTACCATATTAATCAAAGAGCCCCCCAAATGGTCCATTAATGACACACCTATAATTATATATGTATCTTGGACGAGCCTTATATTTTTAGGAATATAATAACAATTAATAATATAATATTTTTTTAAAACTATTTTATATCAATTTTGACAATATTTGGTAATTTATTTTTGTGAAAATCATAACAGAATGATTAGTTCGAAAAAAGTTAATTAAATAAATATTAACATGTAATATTAACATATAAAATTGATGTAATTCATAAAAAGTATCAAATTACATTTAGTTTTGTATTTATAACAACAATTATGTCAATATTTCATTAATAAGATAATTACTACATCATCATTGTGTCGTAAATAAATTAACTTTATTTAAGTCTAAAAATTACAAATAAAATACCATTATGTAGGAAATCTTTTTATCTTTCTAATGAAAACTAATAGTCTAATTTATCTTATGTATAACCCTATATAAAAAATGATTTAGTTATTAAACCTTGATTTTAACTATTATAACCCTTCTTTAAATAAATTAATAATTAATATCCTAATCTAATTTAAGTGGGCCAAAATGGTCATATTTTATTCCAAAGGTTGTTTTTTTACGAATTAAACTTATCCAATAGAATTAGGACACGTTTTAGGGTAATAATAATATCATATTTACCCTTAATCACCCTATATACTTTTAACCGTGGTAAAAAAAGTAAAAAGTTACTATTCACAAAAATATTATTTTCATCACATTGAACCACATTTTAGTCCTTGATATTAACCGCGTCTCTCAGATTTTTGAAATTCCACTCACAGAAGCGGTAAAATCATGTTTTATGAAAAATTCAATTTTTTAACTACTACTTAGTGGTTTCACTATTCATCAAAAATATGGAAGTTTTCAGAAAAATACCAAAAATCAGGCCTAAGTTATATTTGATATTTTGAATTCAAAATTGATGTTTATTTTACCAAATTGAAAACATATCAGTTTCATTAACTAATTTAAAAATTAATTCCCGTCGTCAAAACATATAGCGTGCTCTTAAGAGATAATAACTTTCAAAAGATTGACACTTGTTTATGTCGGGTTTAAATGTGAAATTAAATCCAATGACAAAAATTGTATTAAATTGTAAAAATATATTCTAATTATGCTTTAATACCACTCAAATTATTAATTTATCACTATTAATTATTTCAATTAAAAACGTTGTTTTTAATTAAAATTTAGTAATATTCACTATTCATCAGAATATTAAATTTATCCGAAAATTACCAAAATTTCACCCTAAGCTAATTTCGATATTCTGAATCCAAAAATGAAGTCCATTTTGAAAGATAAAATTTATATAATTTCCAAAAGTGGGTATTACTATTCATAACGGCTAGTTCATAATAATATTATAATAATATCTCGTTTAGTAAAACTCGGTATTGCGAACTACACATGTTATCGAGGAAGGTCGTGATTGAGTGTAATGCAAGGAATGGCAGGGATGCGTGTTGTGAAATCTCCTTTTGGTGTAGCGTACAACACAAGACATTAATGATATTAAAAAGAATATTTTTCATAAAATCTCGGGATGTTACATTCTACCCCCCTTAAAATGAATTTCTCCATCGAAATTCGTCGTGGTTATAAATGGTTTACTAATCGAAAGTTTCATTAATAGAAACCCACATCGTAAAAAGGAAAACCAAATCTTGGCTTTAAAAACTAATGTATGAAATGTAATAGTTACCCAAATTAACTCATCACTGGGTTTCCACGTAGGAGAACATAGGGGAAAATATGGATATGGAAGAAAAATCTAACCATCAAGTTATGATGGAGAGTGGTAGAGAAAATGGATATGAAAAATCCATTAATCAAAAATCCATATATTTGTGATGATCTAAGGTACCATCTGTTTCATCAGATATAAGAGCACTAGGACAACATTTTTGGTTTTCAAGATCATTTCCCTAAAGTTGATGAAATTGGAATTAGAAGAAATACTTTCATGATTTTGGTACAGTCTCACTGTTGGTCCTTCATTGGAAAATTTACACTTCATCTCTTAAAGAAATGATGTTGAATTTTTCATTCGTGATGTGTTAGCAGATCATGTGATAGAATGATGGGTCATTCCATCTGTCTCAAACAAAAGGTTAGAAAAGTTATCAGAAAATACATAAGTCCATCTATAGTAACATTAATCATATATGGTTCCTAAAATGGACTTATACTTCATATATCATACTTCTTAATATAATAAAACTAGTTTCTACTAAACAAGGACTTCCTGTAGGCCAGTGGTAGGTGATAAAGGCCAGTTGCACTTCGGTTGTGGGTTCGATTCCCACAGCCCTGTCCGACGCGATGGGATGTCGCATGTCCTGCTGGTTTTCCTTTTTCTAAAACTACATTTCTATAACATCCCATCAATAATATCAAAAAAATTCTATCCTTAAACAATACTAACTTATGTCCAACATAATCCATTTCAATCTTTAGGCTTATCCATAATACTGCAGTCCACTCTCATATTATAGTGAAAATGATTACCAAAGAGTTCATATAACAAGCATGTGAATATCATCGTTGATCCACATATATCATGAGATATGTCTTTTTGGTCACATTCCAAACATTCAAAGGCCTTAATCATGTATTCTCTTGAAAAATGAATACCCATTGAACCTTAGTGAAAACATGAATGTAGTTAAAAGTTAACACTTTCCACATAAAAAAATCCTCAAAATTCTATTTACTCAAACTGTGATATCACTTAGTCCTTATATCAATCATGAGCTCATGAATACAATCAAACATCTCATTATCTAATTATTCCTTCATTATGCGCATATCATCTACTTTTCAAAAATATATGAATAACCTTCCATGGTTACTGGTACCATTCAATATATACATTCAAATACTTTAGAAAAAACAATAGTGTGACAATACTTAGATGATTCTTTATTCCATTGTACCATTAACTATACAACATAACTCTCGATAAACATACAATAATTCCACTATATTCTAAAACAACTGATTGAGCTTCAACACTTCTTTCAGCTCATATATCATTTGTAGTCTCCTCATCATCATCTACATAAATACTACCCATACGACCATGCTGATTCTCTTCATGAGATTTTCCATTAGGGAATTGGTTTTCATAATGCCCGTATATTCCACATTTAAAACATCTAATCATTTTTGATGTCGTTGAAATACCATTATCATTGTCCATGGTGGTAACTGAAACTTTTCATTTGCACTTACTGGATGTGTGTCCTTATTTTCCACACTCAAAGCATCTTCCAGTTCCTTTAAAACAATCTCCCTGATGCCTCTTCCCACATGATTTACATGAGGTAAATTGAACATTTTTTCCACTATGATGATCATGAAACTCCATCTTTCTCTTATTATCTGATTTGGGAAACATACCAAAGTTGAGATTATTGATCATATTATGAGATTGCTGATAAGGAATAATAACGATGTATGGACTTCCAAATCCTGTTTCATTTGGTTTCTCATGAAGAATATCATTCCATTGTCTATCATATCCTCTATTATCGTGAATCTTCTTATTTCCAACAATTTTCTAAAACCCAAATACAATAGTTTGATAGGAAAAAATCATAATAAAGGAGGAGTATCTACAATATCTAACATCTTAGGTTAAATTCTATGATCTTTACCGTAGTTCTAGGACTATATCCTGTACGTATACTTATCCTTAGGGACATCCCTAGGCATACCATAGAAATATCTATAGGGATCTCACTAACGTTTTCACATCCTAGTTTCCAATGGTTGACTAAATCTTTCCTCTGATACCAACTGTAGATACCCGAAGCTTGATGTACATAGATATTACATTACTTTTGTGGAATACAAAATACATAACAATAATAGACACATAAGGACCTCAATAGTTTAGTGTCTTTGGAAACATGGAACGTAATCTTCTAATCGTGGTGAAAGATCTTCAACATGTCCCATAATGATCTTCCACTTTTTGTTTCCTTATCTAAAACATTTCTTTTAATCCTAGGGGAAAATAAAACATAAAAAGGGTGAGATGAAATGCTCAGTAAGGGTAATCATGGATAAAATAAAACAAACTATATACATTTGAACTTAAAAACATGAACATAATTTTTAAACATCAAAATCATGAGCAACGACTTAAAAATGGATGTATATAAGGCATGGATCATAATGGAACATAAATCATGATAACATAGAATGGGAATAAAACATGTAATTGTGGCATCCATTAAGCAAATGTACTGATTTCCATAATATCCAAGGCATTGCTGCCAAGACCATCTTAGTGGACAAATTCCCTTTTTGAATCGAGTTCACTCCTCGTTTCAGTCCTGTAACTCTGAACTGGGTTAACTTACCTTTCCAGCCATGTCTATCTCATAAGATATAAATCTTTACCCAATGGATTGGAGGGAGATATAGGTCCCACCCATCTCATAATGAAATCATTCTTACTTGTGCCACAACATAAACATAAATCATTCATCATAACCCAATGAATAAAATGGGTATCATAAACATCATCCCATAAAAACATAATCCATATAAAAAATGGATATCATTTCATCATAATAAATGTGAAACCATGTAAATCATAGAGACATTATTCTGGAAACATACACATATGAAATAATGTCATCTTAGATGAAAAAATGGTATTGATAAAAAAATTGAAATGAATTCTTGAGGAAAATATCCTTTCTTCTTCAAAATCATTTTCTTTTCACAAAATGTCATGCAATTTTAAAAGAAAAGGATTTAGTTAAAAATAGTCATGAAATATTTTGGATGAAGATTTATGAAAAAATGGATTTATAAAATAGTAAAAATCCATTTGTGCCGTATATGTTAAAAAAACATTCTTCTAATAATTTTGTCGAAAAAGTCAAAAAGTACCTCGTAATAGAAATATTCCATATATACCATGTAGTAAAAGTCAAAAATGGGTAAAAAGGAAATTAAACATACATAAAAATACTTTTTGAAAACATGGACATGGATGATAGCAATAACCCCAGTAAATACTTATGTATAAGCAATCTCGGATAAAAAAATTGAGATTTGAAAAATTATCCCTTACCTTAAGTCCGATTTGCTTTGTAAGTGTATGAAACTCCTGTATAATTATTTAAATAATGTTATTCACTTATTACAGAATCATATTCATTGTTATTATATCATATATGGTTCACTTATGAATTTATATTACCGATTCTTTTGTAAATTCGTGTTAAAGTAGAGTTTTGGGTAAAATCGTTTCCTTTGTCGTTCGGGTTTTAAATTGTAATTATTCATATGATTAAATAGATCATGATTACTTAAATCCAGAATGTAAAAAATGATTTATATATAATATATATTCAGAATATACGTATATATAATAGATCGATAAATGGAAAGCAATACACCATTCATGGAGATGTTAGGCCGTACGTACGCATGAACTTTGTTTTCGTTTCCAAATTGAATTGAATGGAATTAACTGGATGACATACATATATATATACATAAATCCAGTATCATTATTATGTCATATATTTCATTATTACGTATTATATAAACTTTATAATCATTTATGAATGGTTAATCATTGAGAATGAATCTCATCGCGTCGTGGAGACGGTATTTCCTACGTACGCACGAGCGATGATATCGTTCCCATGATCGTAGAATTTTATTACAGTGTATGTATACTATTACAGAATCAATATCACTTTAAAATAATCGTATATAGATATTATTTACACCATTATATCCATCCAAGTAAGGTGGTGGTGGAAAATATATTACACCACGGTGTGGAGACGGTATTCCGTACGTACGCACGCACAGTGATTTCATTTTCCGTAGGATGGATAGATGGTGAAATAGGGTAGTTTCATACTTATAATAACATATCAGTATATTAGTTATACTGATGTTATTACTTCATAATGAAAAAACCTAAGAATAATAAGTGGAAGAAGAAATAAAGATGAAAGAATTGGTAACAGACATTACCTCTCCTTTGAAGCACCTCTTTGAGACCTCCTTTAGGGCACTAAAATTGGTCTTTGAAGAAGACCCGGACCTCTAAGATGATTCTAGGGAAGTGGAGAAGTGAATTAAGAAGGGGTTGGCCGAGCTTGAAGGATCAATGTGGTGTGAGGAAGAGAGGGAGGAGGTTCCCTTTTATAAGGGAGGAGAGAGGCACCTTTGGAATAACAAAAAATATTATTTTATTATAAAGTCATATTCGGTTATTAATAGCTCCAAATTTATATATTTATAAGATAAGGTTGGGATGGGTCTAAATCCTCTCATTAAATCTAATTTAGACAAGTTTAGGTCATTATATTAACCTTATCCTTTAGTTTTAACTCTTAGTTAATTAGATTGACATTTACCATGTCACTTTGTATTTTTATATTATATTGTTAATAAACATACCATATACATCCAAGAGACCCCCCAAGTGGTCCATTAATGATAAAACTATCATGATATAAGTATCTTGGCCGAACATTAGATTTTTAGGAATATAATAACAATTAATAATATAATATTTGTTTTAAAAGCTATTTTATGTCAATTTTGACACTATTTGGTAATTTATTTTCGTGAAAATAATAACAGAATGATTAGTTCAAAAAAAATTTAATTAAATCAATACTAAATGTCATATTAACATAGAAAATTATTTTAATTCATAACAAGTCTCAAATTACATTTATTTGGGTATTTATAACATCAATTATGTCAATATTTCATTAATAAGATAATAACTGCCTCATCATTGTGTCACAAATAAATTAACTTATTTTAAGTCTGAAAATTACAAATAAAATACCATTATGTATGAAATCTGTTTATCTTTCTAATGAATATTTATAGTAGAATTTATCTTATGTATAACCCAATATTAAAAATAATTTAGTTATTAAACAATGATTTTAACTATTTTAACCCTTCTTTAAATAAATTAATAATGAATGTCCTAATCTTATCCAAGTGGGCCTAAATGGTCATATTTTATTCGTAAGGTTGTTTTTTTCTGAATTACACTTATCCTATTGAATTAGGACATGTGTTAGGATAATAATAATATCATATTTACCCTTAATTACCCTATTTACTTTTAACCATGGTAAAAAAAGTAAAAAGTTACTATTCACAAAAAACTATTTTCATCTCTTTGAACCACATTTTAGTCCTTGATATTAACCGTGTCTCATTTATTTTTAAAATTCCACTCACAGAAGCGGTAAAATTATGTTTTATGAAAAATTAAGTTTTTTTAACTACCACTTAGTGGTTTCACAACTCATCAAAAAAATGAAAGTTTCTAGAAAAATACAAAAAATTAGGCCTAAGCTATATTTGATATTCTGAATTCAAAAATGATGTCTATTTTACCAAATTCAAAACATATTAGTTTCATTAACTAATTTAAAAATTAATTCCCGTCATCAAAACAAATAGCGTGTTCCTAAGAGATAATAACTATCAAAAGATTGAAACTTGTTTATGTCTTGTTTAAATGTGAAATTACATCCAATGACCAAAGTTGTATTATATTGTAAAAATATATACTAAATATTCTTTAAAAACACTCAAATTAATAATTTATCACTATTAATTTTTTCTATTTTAAAAGTTGTTTTTAATTAAAATTTAGTAATTTTAACTATTCATCAGAATATGAAAGTTATCTGAATAGTACCAAAATTTCACACTAAGCTAATTTCGATATTCTGAATCCAAAAATGAAGTCCATTTTGAAAGATAAAATCTAAAAAATTTAAAAAAGTGGGTATTACTATTCATAACGGCTAGTTCATAATAATATTATAATAATATCTCGTTTAGTGAAACTTGGAATTGCATACTACACACGCTATCGAGGAAGGTCGTGATTGAGTGTAATGCAAGGAAAGTTAGGGATGCGTGTTGTGCAAGCTCCTTTTGGTGTAACATATAATACAAGACATTAATGAAATTAAAAAGAATATTTTTCCTAAAATCTCTGGGTGTTACATATAATTTCAATTTTGTATAATTAATCCCATTTTTTCATGAACTCCCATACATGTACACATGTGAACCAACCCTGAAAAGTAAGGAAACGAACACTCCCAGACACCAAAAATGAATCTTATAACTCATCCAAAGGGCCATAAATTATCTAGATAAATTATATTAAATAAAATATATTCATAGGTGATATTTTATTAAATTAATAATTTATATAATTTCATTTTCATTTAAAATTAGAGGAAGCACATAACACAATCAAACATATGGTAAGGAATTTTCCCAAAACATCAATTTTTCATTCACGTAACTCTTTATCTCTCTTTACCCCAATGTAACCATGAAGTCATCTTTTTTACTCATAAATTATGCTTTCCAAAATTCATTTTATTAGATAAATCATTACTTCATTAATAGTAGAATAAATTTATTATAAGGTTATCCTTTCATTTCCTTTGGATAAGAAATCCCGATACATGCGAACATTCCCATTTCATACACATTTTATAATATACCACACAATCTGTTTTTAGAAACTTATATTTTTCTAAAATCACTTATTTTTCATGAAAAACAATCTCATATAATTCTATTTTTTATGAAAACAAATAATCATTTTCTTCTTATATTGACACTTTAATATTTTCCATTAAACCGTAATAAATTGGAACTTTTCAATAGATTCTTATAAATATGTTTTACAATTATTCATTTATGTTGGAAATAAAATATCATCATCTATGACTTATTAACAACTTATTTCTTTTATGTAGTTTCTAAATAATTCCCTTTTATTTATTATTATCCTTCATTTATTATTTCAATAAAAATGCAAATTTATTGTATCAGGGATATAATCATTGTCCTAGAAAAATACAATTTTCACATTATATGATTTAATTGAATGTTGTTGTGTTAAATCTATGTTGGAAGAATTAGTTCTATATATAGTGATGTGTGGGGAATAGTTATATATAGTTCCTCGATGAGTCAACAGGTCTCACGAGACAAAGCAGTCGACGACAAACCCTTCATGTTTTTTTCCTCGAAGAATCAGATGGGTTTTTACACATAGACCTAAAAATATTCATGTTATAATGTTTCATTTTCTAGATAAATGATGTCAAAAAATAAGAGTTCTTTTCATTCAATATTCAGTTGTTATTTTCTATGATATTTTCACTAATTAAAATCTATGAGTTCATTTTAATTATCTTTTTATTGATGGAATGTCTCTTTCATATTATTAATGTTACCACAATATTTATTACTTTTTAATTTAAATCACTTACAGTTGTTTCATATAACCCATAATGATGGTTATATCATACACATTTTTTGTTCTCTATCCCCAGGTTTAGAATATCGAATATCTGAATATATTTCGAGATATAGTTAATTTTATTTTAATTTTTAATATATTTCATTACTGATGATATAATTTAACCATTTATGTATATAGTTTCATCAAGAATTCTAATCTAATATATCAATTAGGCTTTGATCTCTGGTATCAATTCCATTGTAATAAAACATACACTAATTTTGTGATACTGGGGTTGTTGTTTTTATATCCCTCCAATTCATTGTGCGTATATTTATATCTTATGATATAGATATGTTTGTAATGTGGTGTGAACTCATTTTACTAGGGGACTCATTCCACTATGATAGTATTTAGAGTGAGCCTTATCAACAATGGTTGTTTTGTGAGTGATCCCATTTCACTGTGGGAAAAGGGATGCCACTTGGGATGGTTGGGTGTCCCACCCTGGTGGTGTATATATCCATGTAATACCTACTAAATTTTGAAGTAAGTCGTGACTAGAATCGAAATGATTTTTTATTTATATTATTATGCCACAATTATATATAATATTTTAATGTTACGCTCTCAGGACTCATGTTCATTGATTTCTATATGATTCATGTCATATGAATTTCCCATATTTATTTATTGACTCAAGATTTTGATATGTTATATGAGGGGAATATTTTTCATACATTATTACAACATTATCTCACCCTTATACTCACAGTATGTGAATTTATTTACCTTCTTTACCATTAATGAGCACACAATCCAACAAATTAATAATTTTCCTTTACCTATATTATGAATAATGATTGTATGTAGTGTATGTCTATAATGTGTACTAAATTAGAAGATATTTTCAAGAAACATTGAAGAACATTCAGTATATTAGAAATTGATTTCCATGTTTCCAAAGGCACTGTACTATTATAGTCCATGGTTTTGTTTTTATTCAATATATTTAATATTCTCCTAGAAAGGTGTAATATCCATGTAGGATAGGTCTGGGAAACTATAGTTTGTAGCAATTTCATTTTTTATAAAACATTTATAAATTTGGATTATAATAATTTAAAAAAATCCATGGGATTATTTCTAGGAATATATCTACAAATGTCTCAATGGATATGTATAAGGACCAGTGAATGTTTAGGAAAATTTAATATAATTTTGTTAAAGGAAAGGAAAAGTGGTTTCCAAGAAATTATAGCCATTTATAAATACTACAAGTGTATTTTTATCTGGTAAAAATATACCTAGGCATTATAAATATGAAAAGGGTGAAATGAGCTAGACATGATCATCACCTAGTACATGAAAACATGCATTGATACACAGTTGATTTGACATTTTATGAAGATTATGCATGGAAATACACAATCTCTATATGATCCATCATTAAGGATTTAGATAGATGATAATTATGGATGACATTGGATTGAAATAATGTATTATATATTAAAAGGAATGGTTCTAGATTTTTATATCATATATATTATTTTTATGATCATCTAGTTTCACATTATGAAAATTTTTACTCACACTTTGATTTATTTTTTTATATATAATATTACAACATACATAATCATGTTAACCCTAAATTTTCAGGAAAATTATGTTACTATGACATACCAAATTGGATGATAACTGAAGATATTCATATAGTTATTACTTTTAATAAGATGTCATGATATATGGAAACAAACATGAACTTCTATGAGATTCGTAAAGAATAAAATAAGAGGAATATGAAGATTTATGAATTTTTGGGTGGTAATAAATAGAGAAGAAAGAAAATTTATATCACTAATTGTAAATAATGTAAGAATATGAACATATAAGAATATCTCAAATATATGGGAAGATGATATCTTTGTGGAAAATAAGTGTATAGGGAGAAAATATTTCAAGGTGTTCAATGTATTATATGTGTTGTACATGTGCATTATCCGACTAAATGCCATAATAAAATAATTACCATATAGAACAAGTAAGGAACAATTCCATTAAAATAATTGAATTTAAATGATTAAATTATTTATATATTAGTATATATGTATTACATTATATATGTATTTCTCCAATGTTATTTTACTTGTAAGAATTTTGAAATTTCTAAGCATTATATTATTATTGGAGAATATATGTCTCTAAGTATGATTAAATTATGATTTTTGGATTCTATCATGGGTATTTGAGTTTGAGGGTGATCAATAGTTCAAATTCTTATACACACATCATGAAGTTTAATTAATGTTTTTTATCTCGATTAAGTGTATTTTTTAGATGAAATTTATATAAATATAACATAATAATTTTGAGATGGAGTGCCTTTTTATAGACATATTATTTAATGTATTGGTTGATTTTTGGATTTATCTTATATTTTAGGGTATGATAAACATGGTTTATTGAAGATTATAAATAGTTTTATTAATTTAGTTTCACAAAAAGGATAACATGCATGTTGGTTGATAACTTCTGGCCTCCAGAAAGGTTGTGGGGAATAAACCCCCAATAGAAGGGATGTAAGTTCATATCCACTACCATATTCCTATATTCAAGATAAATTATGAAATGAAAATAGAAAAATATTCATTACTGAATATGTAAGATGAGTAATTCAGTATTTAAAGGTTAGGAGACACCGATCTAATATTATTTTATGACTATTATCCATAATAAAATAGAAATGGGAAGACATCAGAACATGTTTTATCACTAGAATCCCTAATATAAATAATGGTAATAATAATACATGGGTTATATTTGATCATCATCCAAAATCATCACACATTACCAATATCACAAAATATTTATATTGTTATATGATTTATAATATATAAATTAATAAAGTGGTAAGGTTTTTTGGAGTACCACATTCAATTGTATTTAATTGATATCTAAAGTATACAACAATGTTTTGGAAAATAATTCTGTTATATGTTTTTACATAGTTGTTTTTTATCCCATCGAGAATAATTCGTTCCCAAGAAGATATCTTATGATCTTGATAAATTGATTTAAAATGTGTTCAAGATCAAAAATTACTCTAGTTGATTTCCAGTAATGTATATTTCAATAAATAATTTATATGTCTCTTTATATAGTGCATTATATGCACTATATTGAAAATAATTCTATTGGGACTTGATCTTGGGGTGGAGATTATAGTGATGATAAGATCTGTTTGTAACATGTAAGTATCGAAAAAAGATAAAATAATGTTTTTGCTGATAAATGTAGATTTTTCAATATTTAGAATATGGTGAGAATGTATTTATATGAATTTATTTATGTATGGAATGAGGTAAATATAATCCATAGATATATCAGTCCCATTAAAATACATGATCATATATGGAAAACATTCAATTTGTTTTTGTTTCCACTGCACCTCTCTCAGGTTTATGATGTGTTTCATATATCACTCATAAAGTATGTAGATAAATGATATATAAAATACCATTATATAATAGGTTCTCCCATTGGTTAAAGAATATTATTTTGAGGAATTACTTATATAGATTATGGATGGAATAAAGTATGATCTATAAAACTATACCACTCACCTGGACAATGTTTTATGATGAAACCACCAAATAAACGATGCTACATGGGAACCTAAGGACATAATAAGGCCTAAGAATCCTCATTTTTTGTACCAATGGGATAGATTTATAGGGAAAAATTATTTTCTGTGGGTATAATTTTACACCATTAGATTTTGTGAATTTCATATTTTTTTAATAAATTTAAACTTTTCTATATTTTGCATTACTTACAATAGTGAATTAATTTGTGTTAAATAGAAAAATGTGTTTGTATTATGTTAAATGAAACAATGAGTTTAAATTCTGTTACATGTAACACTATTTGTGTCTTCTCTTACACATAATACTACGATTATCTTTTATTTCCAACAACATTGAGTTTAAACAAAATGTGACATACTATTTAAAGAATTTCATTTAATATGATATTTATCAGCTTGGAATTAGAATGGCAGGTAAGAATAAGATTTTCAAAATTATTAAAATATATTGTTTAAATTTTTTATAGGAATTAATTTTTTAGTGAAAATTAATTATAAATTAAAAGAAACCTTTTGAGAATAAAGGAAATCTTTTTAAAAAAAACTATATTTATGGAAAAAATACATTTTACCTCAGTATATTTTATGAACAAATTTTGGTGAAAATTTTTAATTAAATTTATATATTATATATTCAATTATATTTTTAATATTCATATTCTATGTTTTCTATACAATTTGGGAACAAAAATCCAATTTTATGCATAAAACTATATTTTCTAAAAAAGTGTGTTGTCGCTTATGGGATATTTTTTCAAATAAAATTTTACAAATTTTAGAATATTCAATTCAAAAACTAAACAACATTTCTTATAAATTAATAACATTATCATCTTGGGGTGATTTTTTTCAGTTATTCTAAAATGTTTTGTTTTTTGATTAACAATGAAAATTAATAAATTTTAACTGAAATCATCATTTTTTTTTATTTTTTTTACATGTATAAGTTATATTTTATATTGCATTAGAAGTGAAATTTGTTCAATTATATATATAATAACTCAATTTATGTCATTTTAATCAATTTAAAATTTACCTTTGATATAAAATATATGTAATCCTTTTAACATTTCCACATTGAAACACAACATTCCCATCCCATCTGGGAATTAATTATGAGTTAATTTTTTTCTTTATATAATATAATTTTTAACATTTAATTCATTGTTTGGAATAATAAAAAATTATATTATTTAATAATGTGATCATAATTTTTTATAAAAATGAAAACTAAAACTGAAAAAATTAATTACAATGGTTAAGGTAAACATGGTTTACCTGGGGGTTCAATTAAATATATTAGGGTAAAAATGAGCTAAAATATGTAAAATAAACTAATCATTTGAATGTATTTAGATAATATAATTTATATTATTTTGATTTCCCCATAAGTTTTTTCATTTCAAAATGAAAAAATGTGATGGAAATCTTTATTTAAAAAAAATTTAAGTGTGCCAGTGACCCAATTATAAAATCCCACCCCTACTCATATACTTTTCACAACATAAAAAAATTTAATTATATAATAAATAAAAACATTATTTTAAAAAATCTTTTTTATATTATTGTAATTTTTTATTGGTAAAAAAATCAACTTATGAAGTATTTATGTTCAAATCAATGGAGGATAGCTGAAGGAGATGTAACCCTCCACAATAAGAGTTTCCTGTTTTATTTCTTCACCCACCACATTAAATTTTTGATTTAATTATATTATAATAACCATAATAAATACCATATTTTTTTGATATTTTATGTTATGGTACTAAACTATAACCATCTGCCTTTCTGGCCACTAGTTTTTGAAATCATCGTTCATGTGTACGGTGGAGTACCCCCAGATGAACTGCTGACATTTATTTTTCCATTATCACCACTCATAGTTGGGTATTATGATGGAAATAAAGTAAATATATTTGAGATTCAAAAATTATTATACCCTTGGAGTCATTATATTATATATTTCCTTTTAAATTTAATTATATAGAGGATATTATATTGTCATTTGGGTGAATGTCATTCTACGGATATTTAATGTGATGTTATTCATTTTCACTAACGATTTACATGGTTGATAATAATGTTATTATTAGTGAAAAAGTATTATATAAATGAAATATATATTATTACCATGTCATATTTATCATTCTTAAAATATCATATACCATTTTTATTTCTTATCTTTTCACTCAGTGAATGATTATAGCGGCATTCTTGTATATGTGGACAACAATCTTTAAGAACTGTTGTGACTCAATTTTAATCACCAATCATCATCTATGACATGTATACATATATTTTAATAATTAAAATTTTATTTATAATATAATTATCATTATTTTGGTAATATATGATAATTAACACTTTCCCATAATGATCACTAATAATTAGAAACGTTAATTATTCATACATTCAACAAAATGTCTCCATGACTGTGACATTGTTAATTTCTAAAAATAAAATTTGATGATTGTTATCAAAAGTTTAATTAATGTATAAATTTTAATCTTAGTTCAGGAACATTATTATTTAGATGATGATCCATGATTAACATATGAGGACCAAAAATAATAAATCAAAACATGTATTAAAAAATGAATATAACCCAAAACAAGACATTAACATGGAATTATTAATATGTAATTAATAAAAGGACATATATAAATCATATATTCTATGATAATAGTATGTTATATAAGTTAATATATTTATAATAAACTTATATTTATTTCCTAATAGGATCGAATGAGTATGTAAGATTTCTATACTAACTATATGTGATTTATGTATCACTTTTTAATTTTCTGGGACACATGCTATATACACAACCTATTTAATTTATGTGGTATATAGATATAACATAAAAGTATTTTATTATTAATATACAAAATATTATTTTTATTTATATATTAATTTGGGGATCTATCATTCGCGGGGATTACAGTTAAAAAGTTAAAAAATGGTAAGGTATTTTTTCTCAACCTCCCTTCTTTTAAACATATGTTATGTTATGCACAAATATTCATTTTCGAGGAATACATATAGAATATTAGACATGTAATATAATTAATTAATTTACCTTCAAGATATTTTTTGTTTCATTTTATTTTATTCATTCATGTGTCTTATGTCTCAATGTTACCGAAGTGGAATATATTTTTTGTTGTAATCTCAATAATTATAAAGTTTGTTAATGATTATGTTTATGATGATATAATATTATGGCCCATCTATGAAAAAAATAATGAAATTCCATCTCATATGTATGTTTCATGGAAATAAATATGTTCCCATAATTTTCCACTTTTTATTTACTCGTATGATTATAGAATGTAATTTTTGAAAAAGAGGTATCAACTCAACTTGATGGTGTCCGAAAAGATGTAGGAATCACCACTCACCCCATTGTTTTCAAGGACATAACAATAAATGATATATTAATAGAATTTTTTTGATGTTTTAAATCATTGGGGATGTCATATATAATAATTTGATACATCTGGAAATAAATATTTGGGATATATTTATTTTACCCGATCAAATAGACCACAATATTGATGTACAGTCAGACAAAAACCATAAATTTATCCATCTCTGTTGTCAATCTATGTCAAATATTTTGATCAAAAAAATAATCTCATTATATAAATAAGTAAAAATACCATATGGTCTATAAAGTTATAACATGAAATCTCCCTTATGATATCTATAAATAGCACCAAATCCTGTAGGTATTGGATTACATCTAGAATCTCCATCAGAATTGCATCTAAACAATCCAAAATTAGTATACTTTTAAATAATATCAAATGTAACAAATTGGAGAGGTTATTTCCTACAATAATCAAACATATATATCACAATTAGTTGTAGAATGAATTATTGTAGTGTCTACATTATAGGTAGTTTTCATTTTCACAGTCATGATGATACAAATAATGGTCGAATGAGGGTTAAAGAAGTTATAATTAATAATCATACTACTCTTTAAACCCTATAGAATATAGAAACGTTACACATAAGACACCTTTATGTGTTTCATTAGTTAAGATAAATTGAAATCTTGATTCAATCATTCAATGACAACATTATTATGATAAATGATCTTTTCGGTATTAACACTTTTTCTTCCAAAATCATGTCTTCTAATAAAAATTAAAAATATTTTATAAATTATTGAAATGATTTATTTGGGATATAATTACACAAGTTTTAAATTTTAAATTTTATAATGTAATAATTATGACTGTTTTGAAATATTTCAAATTTGGGTATTACCGAAAATGTGAAAATTATTCTAGTTTTTATCATGAACGACATAAATATTGTTTATAACATTCAAGATCATAGAAAAATTTCATCATATCCATATATGTTTCAAAATATATTTTAAATTTCTTTTTAAAATATATTTGAAATTTTTAGATATTATGTAATTTATATCACAATAAAAATATATTTTTAAAATGATTAAAAAGTGTTTTAAATGAGGAATGATTGTTTTCATAAAGAAATTATTTAACTAGATTTTAATGATTTATTTATAATTTAAAAAAAAAATTCAAATATTTTTTTGGCAATGATTTTTGATATTTTAGTTTTAAAAATTATTTTAAAAGAAATGTTATCTTGCAAAAGAAATGTCCCATGTGATTTATCTTTAAACCTAAATATATATATAATATGACATAGTTTTATGTAACTTCTTAATTTCAAGGGATATGAACTGAGGATACCATTATGTTTTTTCTTTGAATGATGATTTTTATGATGATAATATGTTTATGAAACTCGTTTTACTTCTATAGGTTGTATAATGACAAAATGTGTATGAAAGAAACCTCTCTTGGTGGGTTATTCCATAATGAAATGCCGAAATTATTATAATACTTATCTCTTTTCCATTTTTTATGATATGATGTAATATTTATTAATCCCATTTCATTTCATGGGTTATGATATGTTTAATTCTTTATGATATTTTTCACACCTATGGGTGATTCTGATTATATGATGTTTGTTATGTCATAAAAAATTATGGGTGATATGTTATAAATAATGATTGCAGTTACATTATATCAAAATATGCGAAGCAACTATATTACCTTCTGAATCATTGGGAAATATTAATATAGCATGAGATAAACATGACTGGAATGGGCGTAAACACAGTTCGGTAATGGTATTGTTCTACTGTGATTGTATTGGGAGTGGGACTTGACAATCAAGATGGTTTGGGGAGTGAAACCATACTAATATGTGGAAAAGGATTCTATTAGGGATGGTGGTGTGTCCCTCTAGGATGTTTATCCAGCCATGTAATTCCTTGATATGTTTTGGAAATGAACTTTGAATACTAAGAGAATTATGTTCTAGTCATATATATTTGCAACAATTATTTGTTTAATTCCAATTTTATACTCTCATGTACAATTTTTATTAATTTTTTTATAATTTGTGTCTTATGAACATCCAATGTTTATGTTAAGAGTCATGACTATTATCTTTTATATTTATGGTCTGTTTTAATATGTTATTTTCAAATTTTCAGACACTTATGCTCATGATGTGTTTATATATTTCTATATTTTACCCATACAAAGAATATGAACTCACAATTTTTTATGTTTCATTTCCCCAGGATATCAATAAGACTTTAATATTGGATATTTCCATGAATACTGTGAAATGGTTGAAGATTATTCAATGTATTAGAAGAATGTGTTCCATGTTTACAAGGACACTAAACTATTATGGTCCAATGGTGTGTTCCTGTATACTGTAATGAATCATCATACAAAAATATGTTATACTCATGTATGATAATATTGGGTCACTATAGATATTACATACGGAAAGTAATAATTCTCTTCTAAATTTTATGTAAAATCCACAACCCCATATAAACAAATTGAAAATAATTTATAAATAAAATAAAATATTTATTGGAGCACTATGAGACATCCCTTGGCTCTTTTACTCGAATAAACAATCCACTATAATGGAGTTAATAGATCCCATTAATAGAAAGGTTGGATATCACAAATAAATTCATAAGTGAACAATAGAATAAATTTTCAATCATATAAAAACGTATTATTTATTATATTACAATGAAAAGTGTCAATAATAGGCCAGAAAGTGGAATAGAATGTCCCCATATTCTACTAACTTTTTCTTATAGATTCTCCCAAACCAGTTAAACTGAAATAAATGGAAAACAAAAAATGTCTGGAGGAGAGACTAATGTTATTATTCAAATTCAAACTGATTTCCAGAAGAGAAAAATTTTATGTTTATCATTGCATTATGGTTTTAGTTGAAGATGATTTATAATATAGTAATTCTTTTTTGTAAGCACGACATGAGGTGTTAGACTAGTGTAGTGAATGTGTTGTTGTGTTGTCTTGATATAACATTGGACATAAATATATTTCATTTTTGTTGTTTTGGATTCAAATATAGTGGATAAAGCCTTATCTAGGTGTTGGTAAATACATCTTTGTTGCTTGGGTTCATATAGAAACATGTTCATATTGGTGCTAGTATAGTTTTATTATCAAGAGCCTCTTTGGGATGATCTCAAGTAGATTCTCATCTGGTGGTCAAAATTTAGTCAAAATTTGGGATGTTTCACTATGCGATGTAGCTATTTTTTGTCGATCTGGAAGGAGACCATAGGTATGTGGCATGTCCAGAGTGACTTTGGTGAGATGTAAGTGGTGTGTGGCATCTTGTTCTTGTTTATATATTTTGCATTCATAGATTAAACCATTCATTGAGCATTATGTTTTCAATGATTTCGATACTTATTATTAGAAATAATGGATGGAATTGAGGCCCTCCACATATTATAGCTCAGTTCATCATAGGGAATTCATAAAACCTCAATACTGTTGACTTATTTATTTTTAAATTAATTCAATCTCTTCGATATCCTGTGGTGCATGAAACACCATTTTTTTTAAAATAATAATCTAAATTATTTATTGAACATAACCATTATATAATATGCCTCATGTTGGAGGATACTAATAATACTAACTTAATTAATAAAAATATTTTTATCTGTTGATGATAAATAAAATAAGAATCATTTAAATTAAAACAAATGTTTTTGGAAAATATTATTTCTTCTAAAAGATGGTATTTTGATGCTTTTCACGCGTAATTGAAAATGAAATTTTACCAAATTTTGGAAATTTTATTTATAAATTTCACTCCATTTTCTAATTCATCCCATTAATATTATCTTAGGGTGAATTATTTTAATTATTATGAAATAACTCATTTTTTATGACTAGTTAAAAGTACTGATTTTTATTGAAAACATTCTAATAATTTATATAATTACAATGTCTAAATAACAATTAAGATTGGTTTAAAAATAAAATTAGTTCAATAATATAAAATTTCAACTTTATTAGGTCATTTGATTCAATTTAATATATAATATTGATATTAATACCTTCAATACTTTTGAGAATTTTCGTATTCTCAACACTCTTTTCATTATGTTTACGGTTATAATTTTAAATTTCATTTTACCACATCAATGAATTGAATTTTGAAAAATGGATTAAATATTATTAAAAATGTAAAATTATATTTTCTATAAACATAATATTATTTTTTTACAAAAATTATTATTTAAAATATTAGAAATTAAAAAAATTGTTTGATGTTAAATTGGGTTTACCATGGACTTAAGTTGAAAAGATATTTAAATTACCCATGGACATCATTAAATTATATTTAATGGATATATTTAGAATATATAATGAATAATTATCTAGAATAATCCATTATATACCCTTGTGGCATGTGAAAAATAGGGGAACTCATTTTTTATTTCAATAAATTATAAGCGTGCCACTCACATCACTTATAAAAAGCCACCAATCGCCTCTTTTATTCACAAGTTCAAACCCGTTTTTCAAAAAATTAAAACCCATATCTCTTTATTTATTCAATAATTACATCCTATAATCCTTTATTAGGTAAAAAAACATTCAATAAAAACATTTTTTATAATCCTAAAGAGGTTGTTTGGGAATAGGTCAAATTCCCAACTGTGGGTTTTTGTTTTATTTATTCTTCAATATACTTAAAATATTTTCCATTTTTAATTATATAATAACACTATTATATCTGATATAATTTTTTTTCATAACCTATATCATTCTTCTCTTTCCTCAAATGTGAATGAAAAACATAGATCGTGTGTTAGGCGGACTGCAGCCTTAGGAACTGATGTGACACGTTTTCTATAAACACCACTCATGATTGGGTATAATAATATAAATAATGTAAATTTATTATTTTTATACAAAAAATTAAACCCTTATAGTCCTTATATAATATATACCATTTTAATTTCCATTCTCTATGGGGAAAGATAATGGCACTCGTGTGTACGACAAACTACCGTCACACGAAGTAATGTTATTTACTTTTCACAAATTATTTACATGGATGGAAATATGGATAATGTTAGTGCATATATGTGAGATAAATGAAATAAATATTAAATAAATATCATATTTTTTATTCTTAAAGGATAATATATCATTTTATTTCTTAATTATTTTACTCATTAAAAGACGATATTGTCGTTCATGTATGTGTGGACTAAAACCTTCACAAAGCATTGTTACTCTATTTTTTCATCACCTGACACGGGTGATATATATAAGGGTATATAAATAAATAATATATAATTTATGATAGTATTATAAAAATATAATGATGAAATATTACATAAATCCTTTCCGTAATGATCATTGGAAAATGGAAACATTACTCTTGCCTGCGTGCATCATATCTTCTATATGATCAGAATGTATGTAGTTTATCAAAAAAATACTGATTGATCATAAAAGTATAAATTTATTATAAATATGATAATAATTACGTGACTATTAATCAAAAAAGTATAAATAAATATCTCTTATACTATTATTCAACCTACCAATCCGATTTTTTACAGAGAAGTCAAATATCATCAAAACACCTAATATAAATTTAATTGATTATGTAATGGTATATAACATGGAAAAAAATATAAATAAATGGAATAATCAACATGAAAAACGTTTTTATAAAAGTAAATAATTATCATATGATTATTATTTATGATGATATGTAATGAATGCGATGACATAGACTCATATTAAGAGAATTAATATTAATGTCATTTCTTTGAGGTAAATTGTAGTGTTTTTCACATAATTTCATTTATAGGATGTATATACTACAAATTTAACTTTTTATATCATTATTAAATAATAATTCATTTAATTTAATGAATTAATTTAAATGATTTTTTTAATGGGATTTGACATGAATGTTACCATGTTGTAATGAATTTCATTACTCAAATTCATGGTAATGGTTTATATTACTTATTCTTTTTCCATTAATATTCTTAAATTATACGTATGATGAATTTTGATTATCATATGGTGTATTTAGAAAATTTCAATATGTATTTATATTTGATACATATAATATATTCATGGATTAATTCTCACTTAAATGCTTTATCAATGTAAGCAATTTCATCTCAGTTTCATTTCCATTTAGTTATATTTGTAAATATGCACATATTCATATTTATGTAGTGTATATAATTCACATCTGATATAATAACCATGAACAACTATTTTCTCATGGTTTTTAATGTTATAATTCATGTTTATTTTTATTCCTTTATGATGGATATGATTATTCCCTAAACCATCTACCATTTTAACATATGGTATTTAATTTTAATTTTATTTGAGTAATTAGAGAAATATTGATAAATATGAATAATTTATTCAATAAAAATATGAGATGATAATTATTATTTATTCATTAATTAAATTTGTCATCTTATTTTTTAGGAAGGATTTGTACCAACAATGATTGGTGGGGCCTGAAATTATATAGACCCTCGATGTAACGATATATCTAATAAGACAAATTAGTTATCCAATATAAACTGGTTTTCTACTCATTGTTTTAAAATATCATTTGATGTATCTTAATAGTAGAGGTATCATGTGCCTCAAAACATGATGTCCCATTGTTACTATTTTTATTAATTATGAATTCAATTATTATTATCTATGATATTTTTACAATGATATTATCTCATGATGCATTTTTTATTGATTTATTGATTAAATTGTATGTGTTTTCATTTAAATTCATTATCATATTTTCTATTCTTTATATTTACATGATATTAAATATATTTAAATAGAATAAATTTTCAATTATTTACCTTTATTTTTCTATTATTCTTATTTATTTATGATATCTTATGTCGTACTTATCCATTTTTAAGCATTTGAGAACACCCTTATTTTTATTAATTTCCCTAGTATGTGAAGAAGAGTTCCTAAAATTAGTTCAACGATGCAAAATGTTTTCAATTTATATAAATTTTATTTTATATTCCTAGGGTATATGGTTATCATGTATGTATTTGGTTTTCTAAAAATTCTGAATTCATTAGTTCCTCAATATTTTACGCAATATAGGTATTCCATTGCAATTAAGTGGGAACCATCATTGGGTTATTTGATTAAAAGTCATTAAAGTTAGTATGGAAGGTTGTTTACGACAATATAAGTAAACTATATAATGTAAATAATAGATTAATGAAAATTATTCTATGATATAATTTTACTAAATGTATATAAGATTATTCTAATGTTTTGGTATAGATGTTATTATACAGTTTTTCATAGAAATTCCTCTCTGTCTGTATACTATAGGTGGTCATGGTTCTAGGATAGTGGTTCTTAGGGTTAATAACTCTAATAAGGTATCATCGGTAATATTGTGATCATCACCTGGTGCATGAAAACAGTCCTTATTGTGCCCCTAGTTTGATACTACCATGGGGTATTCATAGGATAATTCCCATTCCCTGTAAAAACCACTATGATGGATTTGAAAATTAGGATATCCTCAATGAAATTTTTTATTATTCTATGATTAAAAATAAATAAATTTTAATATATGATTTATATCACACCATATATATAATTATGAATTATAATTAAAAATTCAAAATCTTATTAGATAATCTATTATATTCCATTGTTTGTAAATGGTTCTTGAAAGAAATAAGGGAATCAATTATCATTTATAATGTAGATTTTTCCCAACTAAGGAATCTGATACGTCAAGAATTCTAATTTACCAATGGAAGAATATTTTGGTTTTAAAAAATAACTATTCTCAAATGGAGAAACAAGTTCCATATAGAGAATCTCTTATTTTGTAATGATTTAAGGGGCCATGATCCAAATCATTTGATTGAATGGCTAATCCATGGTAGCTGAGCAATCTATTTCATCTCTAGGGAAAATATTTTTTCCCTTGGGAAGAAATGAAATAGAAAATGTTACACTTGTATTTGATTTTTTCAAGGGTGATAATGATCAATGGTGGTCAATAATCCTGAATAGTAGAAAGTAAGAGGAACTAGAACTCATGGCATATAATACATTTAATATGGCATTATTCAATAAACATTTCCTTATTGAGAAAAAAGTGAAATGAATAGATGATTACTCATCTTAAATAAATAATAATAATAAAATAGTTATATGTAAGAGTCTACATTTATAGGTACAAATATTTATGAAACTGAGAACATACACATCACATAGTTAAAGAATCACCATTTCATGAAAGGGATGAAGGCGAGCCTTTGAAGGATACTTGTGTCTCAAATAACTTCAAAGTATAATGAATTTGTTTTATGTAACATAAAAATAGTGATAAAATTCTCAAGATACTACATGTCTAAGGTAAATAGAGAAAATAAGTGGTCAAATGAGCTCTAAGTGAAGGGGAATTTATCGAAGAAGAGGACGATGAAGAGGAAATCTACACCGTGGGAATGATGTTTATTGAATTGTCCTAAAAATTTTATGAAGTACATAGATGTTTTTTTCTATGTGCAGAGATAACGGTCATATTTCTCATGAAAGTAAGGGGAAGAAAAAAATCCATTTTTTATATGAATTTATTTGTAAATAAATTATGAATTATTCAAAATAATGTCCCAAAAGTCAAAGGAATCGTCCACAGAGTTTGTCAATGAGAGAAGTCCAAGATTACTTGGTAACTATAGTTGAGGTGGATGTTTGTAATTATATATTGTTAGGTACTTCTATCATATATTCATATTTATATAACACTTTTTTTTACTGAGGATCCTCAGACACATTTTTATATATCATTTTTTTCAAGATAACTTGAAATTTCCTATTTGATATAATAAAAGAATTGTCACTTAGAATTTCTAGGTGACACCTCACTAAAACAAGGATGTGTCATTTAGTCCCCATTAGGAAACATAATGTTCATTGTTTCCTAAAATTATTATAATTCATATTGTTTAATTTTATATATTCCTTGGTATGGAATTCCTTCAAAAATATGAAGAATCAAATTTATTACAAGAAAAATGAAATTATGAATTTTGATGAAGATGTAGAATTATTTGTCATTAATGTAGATACACATTCATATATTCCATGCATAGATCCACCACCAGTAGATCTACTAAATGTGATTATGGGGGAAAAAGAGGAAACACAATTTAGTGTTAGGAAAATATACATCAAATTAAGGATGTACCTATTGTACTGGAACAGATTTTATTATTTCTTGAGGACATACCTAGACATCCCAAATTGTGTGAAGTTGATATTTCCATATATCTAAACCCTAATAAATGAAAATAATAAAGGACTACATATTGAATATCCAAAATTTAATTAGTGGAGATTATGAAAAAACTAGAGGATTTTGGTGATAATCGATTTATTTTCATTATAGTTTCACTATGGGAATACCTAGTTCTATTTGTTAAGAAGAATGATGGATCCATGAATCTATGAGTCAATTAAAGGGAAATCAATACAATTACAATAAATAATAATTTCCATTTACCTGACATTAATTACTTGTTTGATCAACTTCAGAGAGCTTAATACATTCTAAGCATTAACCTTGTTCATGGTATCATCAATTTTTATTAAATAAGGATGTAGACACAATGATAGCCTTTTGAATGAGGTTTGGACATTAATAGTTTCTTTCAATTACATTATTATTGTCTAATTCACTAAATATTTTTATAGATCTAATGAATAGTGTATTATAATTATATCTTGATAGTATTTTGTTATTCACTGATGATATAATAGTGTATTATTAAATCTATAAGTACCATGAAAATTATATGTGGTTTATTTATGAGACACCTGAAATAGAAAAGCGTTATATGGTAAATTTAGTTAGTGAAATTTCTGAATTTAAAAGGTTGTTTTCTCTAGATATATTTTCACTATGGATGGAATATCAGTTGATCCTTTGAAGGCCAATATAGTTATAGAATTACCTACACCAATGAACTTAAATATGGAATGTAGTTTTATTCGTTTGGTAGGATTATATTGGAGATTTATTCAGAATTTTTCCAAATTGGATATCCCATTACAAATCTTCCATGTAAATGGGTTAATTCCATTTGGACCATTTAATGTGAAGGATGTTTTGAAAAACTAAAAAATAGATTTTTCATTTCTCTAATTTAGAATCTACCATCTTGAAATTAAGTATTTATAATTTATAGTTATTAATATAATAAGGGACATGGTTCAATCCTATTTCAAAATGATAAATTAATTTAATATGCATTAAGGAAATAGAAAAATTATAAATAAAACAATTCAATACATGAACTTGAGTTGTCATCTTTAATAATTTCATTAAAATATTGATACATTATCTCTATGGTAAAATATGATAGATTCATGCGAATGATAAATTACTCAAACAAATATTTTCAAATAGATATTTAAATATGTGAAAAAAGGTATGGCTCAAGCTACTCTAATATTATGAAATCATAATACAATACAGCCCAAGGTAAGAGAAAGTTGTATTATATGCATTAAAGAGGAATGATGATAAATTTTTTTCCTAAAAGAGGATTGATATAGATCATGGGTTCTAGGAACTAGTAAAGATGGATATGGGAATTATTATTGAATGTTATAAATCAATCATTTTACAAATTATTGTGAAACAATCTTTATTATAAAATAAAAAAAATCTCAATTTTATGATGATAGCATTAAAATATATACTAAACCAGTAAATGATGGGAAATTATCAAACATTGTAATTAAAAATGGTTTTTTTAAATTTGGAATGATTTTAGGTGTTCCATATATACTTGACTAAAATCATAACATTTAGAAGGTAGTTGTAGATATAATATTTATATACACCATTGTAGAATAAATATTTATAGTTATTTGATGGATCATTTTTTGTAGGATAATATGAAGAGTTAAATTACCTATGATGCCTCCATATATTTTTTTCATCATGTCAAGGAATTGAGAAAAAATACTATTGGATTCATGAAACCTTATCCTATTCCTCTGTGGAAATGCCTTGCCATTACTATGAACTTTGCCACATATCTACAAAAGACTCTTAAAAATAAATTATGCAATAATGGTTATCATTGATCACCAAAACAAATATGGAAATTTGAAATTTAAAAATAATATGTAACTCTGGAGTTCCTCCCAAGGCAATATATTATATAAGTTATATGATTTCGTGGTGAGGATATTTTATTTTTCTCTTATAGTGATCTCGTTTTACATCACAATTATAGAATACTATTTTGATGTATATTGACACTAATATTAAATTGAATAGATCATCATCCCATTAGGAGAATGATTTGGGATTACTTGTAGGAGATCATGTTTTGTAACCTATCTTTGTGGAATGTTGCTATAATATTCAGTTATATAAATAGGCTGAAATTACATTGTAAAATTTTAAATCTTTGAAATATTTGGTGTTTTTGATTATTATTTGGATCTTCCAACAATTATCTAAGTCAATAATAACATTTTATTACATATCCACTTTGAGGAATATTGAGAACCATAGTAAACATAATAAAAGTACATTTAATATTGAAAGAACCAAAAATTTGATTAAAATTAACTATGATTATTTTAATTAGACACTCTATATAAATCTCTGTGAAGAGTACATACCATGATATATGGATCCTCACAGATAATCTCTCCCTATCGACAATCCATAGACTCCATTGTCTGTATAAATTCCTCAAAGTTGATTTTATATTGATTGATTCCATGATATTGTGTTTGGACATTTTTATCAATCCAGACCACTTGATCCTCACTAATATCAGATTGAATCCTTTATTAATAAATTCATTCTCCCTCCACTTTTTATGTAATTACCCGAAAAAATTTTAATGTTTATCAACCATAAAATGATGAATGACCTCCTAAAACTCCCATTTGAGTAAACCACTATTCCAATTTTCCCACATTATTATCCACTTTTAGGATCTCTACTAATAGCTTCTCCCCGCGTACAAAATATTTTGAACCCACTACATTAGTGGTTGGTAATTTAGATATATTTTTTCCTATCACACATATCATATACATACCTATATATTTTGAAAAAAATTGTTTTAGGGAGGCTCAAGTAATCTTTTTAGTCAAATCATTCATCGCTCGCTCTTAAAGTGGAAAATTCCCAGAATTGAGGTTTTCAAATTTTACCTTGATCAATTTGGATACAATATTCATATCCCCATTGAGATCATTCTTATACTCTAATTCTTGTGGAGATTCACTATCTCTATCACTAATCTCAGCATATTCAATAGATTTTGATTCACCCCATTTCTTTTTATTATTTGTAATAAATTTCTACCATAGTTTATGATATTCAGTTCCTTTCTCACTTCCATTCAATGTAATTAATTGTTTATGAGTCTTAAAGGGTTTTTTCCATAATACATTCCAGATGTCACCAGTTCCTTACAATTTGTTGAAACCTGACCAGAAAGCTCCCAAACTACAAATGTATATCTTAGAACTGTTGACCTTATCCCCTTAGTCTCAAAACTGATATCAGGAATAGGTTCCTGTTCTGAATGCACTACCGCTTCAATAAGTTTTTTAATCACAATGATGAGATAATCCACCAAATCGGTCCTCAAATGCTTGAAGATATCTAAAACCTTTAGTTCATTATTATTGAGTCTATGGGGTTTGGTTGGTTTATCAGTGATATCAAACAATTTCATTCTTGGGCCACATCCTACCTTCTTACTATGTAAATCTACCCCAAAATGGGCCCCCTGATACTCATATGTGATCACTTATAAATAATTATTCACAATATCAGCAAAATATATACATATTACTGAACTACTTCTCAGGGGAAGGAGTTAAAGGGAGAGATTATAAAGAGGAAGTTATCCAACATCTTGGGACTAAGGATCTAAAGAAAAAAAGAGGTCCCCCATGAGATTGTTGGTAGAAACCCTAATGTATATTCCCAATGAAAAATAATATTTTTCAATGGTAAATACATTATTAAAACACCAGCACATGATGGCGTCAGAACTCCACTCCGACTTCAATTCATATATCCTTAACTTGGGTCTTGGACACATCCACTTCAACGCAAATTCATGGTGAAATGAGTTGACCCATAGTTTTGGAATAATTTTCAATGCACAAGAAAATTCCCAACTAGGTTTCTCGAAATTCATAGGATGGAAGGATTTGGAATGGGGGAGGTTGGGCTAAACAACAAACCTAAATCACAGATGATGGAGGGTCCTTCTACATATGGAAGTTGAATGACCATCTGAGGAGCGATAAATGGAATCCTTCTACAAACCATAGGGACTTGGACCTGGATAAGGTGAGATCATATTCATCATCGAATTAGATAAGCAATTAATATGAGAAGGAGGATAGACGCCACACAAAACATTTGTAGGTAAAGAGGAAGGTGGGTAATAATGACATCAAGAGAGGGGACATTATGGATCAGCCAAATGGATGCAAAATGGATTTGAAGATGTATTGGTGAAAGGGAGGAAGGGTGTATGATGAGAAGACAAAGAAGGAAGATCCACGCAAACATTGGCTAGGTGGGAGGAAGCTGTAGATGTCGTCGCTGTGAGAATTGATCTGGTAAGGCATCCCCCAAGTAGGAAGACAAGACACAAAAAAATCATTGTTAAATGATATGTTCAAAATAATCATTTTTAATGAAGTACACACTAGACCCATTGCATGTGATCAACTACGATTAAATTATATTATAATATAGATAATGTTATTCTGAAAAGAAAATCCACATTCTTGATACTGTAGGGAATGTATTTATTAATCGGATTACTCATTTGGTAATGATATATGGAGAAATCGTAAAATGGAGGATGTAATGTATTAATAAGATGATGTTTTGAATAATAACTACCATAAACTATTTTGAATTTTATATTCAAGAAATATAATGTAAGAAATTTTTTTAATAGGGAATAATGTACCAACATAAGACTTTATGATTTAATTCCTTTTAAATAAGTTCTATCTCTTAGATAGATTGCGTTTATACAACAATTATTTTAAATGAAAATACTTTATAAAATATTTAATTCAAAATTAAAATTATAATCGATCCATTTAGTTTGAAGTTATAAATTTTACTAAATAGATTATAATAATTATATTTTTTTTGTTATTACAAATAATGGAAGAACCATTTCAAAGAAAAAATAATTCTTTTCTAAAAAACACTATATTTTCTAAAAGATTATTTAGTCAGTCCTTATGCCCATAATCTAAAATTAAATTATAAAAATTTTGAAAATTATTTTTATAAATAGATTTTTTCTAATCATTTGATCAAAAGTATCTTAGTTTTATTTTTTTGTATTTTTCTAAAAACTTTCACTTTGGATGAATAGTGAAAAATACGGATATTAATTGAATATCATATTTTCATTTAAATAATTCAGAGGGTTAAATTGGGTATTAAATAGGAATTAATATAAAATTTGTTCTATTATATTACTATTTAAATTTTTTTATTTAACTAATAATAATTATGAATAAAAATATAATATTAAATCATTCTATACTTATGAGAATTATTTAATTCAAAACTCATTTTTTCATCATTTATGCAGGTATAATGTTACATAGGATTCTACAACATTAGTTAATTGAATTTTGAAAAACAGGATAAATAATTTGAATAAAAATAATTTATTTTTTATAATAAGATAATCTTTATTCTTATCCAAAATGAATATTGAATGGTGAAAAAATAATTATTGTGTTTAGGGTAAAATTGGCTTTAACGTGTCGTGAAACTAGAAATATAATGGGTAAAATGACATAAAAACATTTACATAGTCTATGGAATGGAATTGTTTCGATCTTATCATGTATATAGATTAATTATTCTTAATTTTGTACCCATTTATTCATGTGATGAATGTGGGACCAATTTTTTGTTTCGAAAAACTATAAGAGACCCAATAGCATCACTTTTAAATGGACACCCGTATCCCCTCATCCTCACACCTTAAAATAATTTTTATCTAGAAAATCCCTACCCAAATAAATTACCAAATTATATTCCATCATCATGTAACACCTTTTTGTTCATAAATACCTTTTATGAATTCATTAGGTATAATCCAAAAGATCTTGTATGAGGATAGGAAAGATTCCATGACTATATGTTATTGTTTTATTTCATCTTCAACCTCTTTAAAATATTATTACTTCATAATTTGAAAATAAATAAGGGTATAACATAAACTTAGATGATATTATGTTTTATTCATGAACCATTTCCTTATTCTCTTCCCTAAAATGGGAAATGAAAATATCACTCATGTGAATAGCGTATTACTATCTCGTGAACCATTGTTACTTGTTTTCCATGAACACATCTCACAGGTGTGTATGAAGATTGATATAAATTTTATATATTATATTTATAATATAATTATTCCTATTGAGTCCTTATATAATACATTATTTATGAGATTTTATTTCATAGGGGATACAATAATGTTTCTCATCTAAATATAAGACAACCCACACACGAAGCGATGCAATTCATTTTTAACTAACTATAATACGGAAGTAAATAAGTATAAATATATTAAATATATGTGATATAAATAAATAAATTATGAAATAAATAAAATTTTTATAATTCTAAAAAAATAGAAAATTATTTTATTTATTAAAATTCTACTCACTGAAAGATGACAATGACGTTTGTGAAGCAATGAATTACCTCCTTCACGAAGCAAAGTGATTATTACATCATCAAGAACCAACTGTATTATAAATATAAATATATTTAAATAAATTAGATGGTTATTATGATATTGTTATCACTTTTTAAAATATAAGTTATTAATTTCTGATTTCCCATAATGATCCATGAAAAATCGAAATGTTACTCATGCATATGTATAGCCTACTATCTCAATGATCGTAACAAGGTTAATTTCTCAACGAAAACATTAATTATTAGTATTAAATGTATAATTTATTTTTAAAAATCATAATTATGTCATTATTATTGATCTATATATGTTGAAATAAGGACAACTAAGACCAATAGTCAACCATTTGACATCATTTTTGACACATAAGATGAATATTATCAAAACACCTAATATAAACCTAACTGATTGAGTAATTTTATATAACATGAAAGCAATTGTATTAAATGGAATAATGAACTAGAAATAATATCTTGAGAATTTATAAAATTAACATAAGCTTATTATTCATTATGATAAAGAACTTACATGTTGAGTAAGACACATGGTTTGGGAATTCATCTCAATTTATCATTATTTTGGAATATTGGAATGTTTTGAAGATAAAGTTTTTTTATATTTTTTATATAGCACCACATATCAATTTAATAATATGATAATTTATAAATTCATGGTAATATAATATTTTGTTATAATTATTTCATTTAAGGGGCATTGAAATAAATATTACCAACATGTAAAGAATTTAATAACACAATATCAATTCAATGGGTTATATTAACTCATTGTTTTCCATTGATATTTTCAGATAATGTGTATAAGGAATATATATTATATTATGTTGTACCTATATATTATATATATAAATTTTCAATTGATTTAAATGATATATTTATTTATTAATTCACAAATCAACATTTTGATCATTTTATTAAATTTAATCCAAATTACCTTTTCATTGAGATTTATTTGTAAATATGCTTCTATTAAATTTTATGTGGTCTGCGTACTTCCCCTTTACAGTTGGGGACTTTCCTATTTGTTAAATTATCACTGATATTTTACATCATAATTTCACTCAAATTTAGGTTGGGATTTTCTTGTGGTAGGAAACAAAAAGGCATAACGTGGGCAGGCTGTGACGTAGGCAAGAAACAAGTAGGTGGTGATGTAGGCATGACACAACCCAATATTTATGTATGAATGTTGAAATCATCACACTGCTCAAATTATTCGGAATAGTTTTTGGGACATTGGTCTATGTAATCGGATTCGTTTCCACTTAGTCGGTATTCCATATATGGAATGAATAAGGCTTAATGGGTGGGATATCCCTATGGGGGTTCAGGCCAAACTTTCAGACATGTATGTGTGGTGTGGGTGAGTCTAATATAATTATGCCCTCAAGAACCTATTTTATATATTCCTACCCTTTGATATATTTAACATAAATACCTATTTATTCACAATGTTTAGTGATTCAATTGATGTTTATCCATATTATTATATGATAGATATTCATATATCCAAAACCATATACCTTTTTTACATATGATGTTTTCTTTGATTGATATTTAATTAACTATGGAAATGTTGATAAATTCAAATAAATTAGTCAATATAGGTATTGGATGATAAGTAATATTGATTTAGTAATTAAATAGATTATTAGGTATGCAAGGAAGGCTTTAGACCTAATGTGATCGATGGGGCTCATAATTCTATACCCCCTTGATGCATTAGTTGGTCTCATGGGAATCAATATTCTCCCTAATTAAATAAATTTTTTAGCTATTGTTTTAAACAATCTTATGAATGATATTAAATGTTTATGTATCATATATATGTGGCCATGATTTCCAATGATCATGAATTTTCTTCGTTAAAAATTATATTATTATTATACATGATAATTTGAAAATGATTTTATCTTTATATATATTTCTTTACCCATTTATATTCATATATTGAATATTCTTGTTGATTAATGAAAGCTTATTTTGTACATAACCCTTACTGAGAATTTGAGTACACCATTATTGTTTTTCAATTCCCCAAAATATTAATAAGAATTCATGGAATGAATTAATGAATAGAAAATATTTTCCAATTCAATGCCTTTTAATTTAAATCCCTATTTAAAATGGCCACCATGTAATTATTTGGATCTAAAAAACTATTATATTGATTAGAGATTCGGTATTTCATACCATATATCTTTGAAAATGTAATAAAATATGCACCAACTATAAGTTAATAGAGAACAAGTCATTACAGAACATATATAGATATTCTGATCAGTATACTATGATCCTTTGTATTCTATAATATCATCCACTCTTTCTTTTATTATAATGATCTAAGTAATTGAAACCACAAATTAAACTTGGGATCAGAAAACATAATCACCACAGAGTATAATTATTCCTTAAATCAATTTTTTGACTTAATATTTATAATAATACCACCACTTTATGGCCTAATATGTTCATGAAACTTGTTTATCTTAGTTTCACTAGTGTGGATCAAGTCATAATCAATTATACAAAATAAAAGTTAGTTAGACTCCTCTGATCCTCCTCAAATAAGTATCAATCACTACATTGAGGAATTGGTATCTTATTATTGATCCTTCCAGTGTGTGGTTTATTGGAAATTCATAGTCACTTGAAGCTAATGTAAGGGATTTTGTGTTTCATTGCCAGTCTGTTGGCTTGGTATATTATATTATTTTTTTACTACATTCTGTTAAGGACTGTTGTTAGTTGATGAACTTGGATAGTTGATGCGTGGAAAGTGATTGAGGAAGTGACGATGATGTAGTTGAATGAGATTTATTTATTTGTGATATATATTTTTTGGGAGTTGTTTCTTGGTCTAGGGATTTCCAGTTTGTGCCTGATTGTTTGAGTGTTGCCGTAGAATTAATTGTGGAATCATGCAAGGTTACTCTGGATTTTTTGGTCGAACCGCAAGATGTCTATCAACTCGACTCAGATGGGTGAATAGAGTTGCATGTGTTGTCATGAATTTATTAAATTTCTCATCATCATGATAAATATAGAAATATAAAATAACCACTAAAATTACAATAAAATTTAAATATCAAAATAATATTCAAAACACAAAATAATTCAAAATGCACATCAAATACACCTATTAAATGAGATAAAGGGGAGATAAAATATGTGAATTGTATATTAAAATTTTTATTAAGTGTTTTTAAATCACTACAGTAAAAAAAATACTTATGAAGTATTTTAACAATTTAAGTGTATTTAAAACATTAAAAAATTACATATAACTCCACCATTGGAGATAATGTTACATATCATCTTTTTCTTTTAAAAAAGTTAATATACATATTCTTTAGCTGGTTACATATCATCAACATTAAGAATCACTTTATAATTTATCTATAATTCTAAAACATCCTATAAATCCAATAATTCATATAAATCATAGAGTAAATGTAGGTTTTATTTAATTTATTCCAGAACTGATTACATAAATTAAATAAAAATTGAAAATTCTAAATATTTTTAACCTAGTAAATAATTAATCATATGGATTTCGAATTAATTATACAAATTATTAACATGTGTAATAAAAGATATGTATATTTTGAAATTATATCATATATTGAAAAGAGTTACAAAAATGGGATAATTTTTGATATTATATATAATTTTTTGCGTTAAATTCCACTAAAAATATGAATAAATTTTTAACATGTTGGGTCTCATCACTGACACACAATGAAAATATTGTACTCATGATAAACAAAATGAATTAAATTAAAATAAGTGTTATCCTTACGAATAAAATAAAATAAAATAATTAAATTTGTTCATAAACAAATTTAAAAACTAAGAACAAATTAATAAAATAAATGATGAGTAAAAATGTTAAATGAGGTCAACAAATTCTCAATTTGTGTTCCTCTTACACTTCGCATCATAGGATTTGAGGGTTCTACTATCGCATGGATTTAATAGTATTCATGAACCTAGTACAATGTTGCTTTTTAAATTTGGTTGTGGAAATGTACCAAATTAAAAATGAGAGACATTATTTTTAATATTTATCATCAAAATTACAAATATAATAACTATATTAGTATTAAGTACCCATGAAGAATAATAATAATGAGATTTTTATAAAGTACAAACACATTATAGAACAATATAAATTCTCTCAGCAATACTGAAATAGAAAAAATGAAAGAAAGTGATATAAGGAATCAGATATTAATGTTTTATATAAGGGGATATGAAACAGATCTCAAGTGAAAGAACAATGGTAATATTAAGTGTTTAAGAATTATATATTACTATGTACTCAAGATTTTATTTTTTGTCTTATGACTCTAATAGATCAATTTGAAGGTGAAATGGATAAAGAAGATTACAAAAAGATTAATTTTTATTTTATAGAAGGTTCTATTGGTGGGATACTAGTCCTAAATGGATGATTGTTGGGTTTTACCGCCTTTATTAAATAGTCGACGAGCCCATTAAATGAAGGCTGCTTCAATTTCTCACACTGACTATTGATTTCATTACATCTAGTTATCTGGAATAAATTCCAATTGATTACATAAAAAATGGTCTATAAATTACTATTAAACATATTGATGGATTATCATACTTACTAATATTATAGAAAAATTATAATAACTCAAATAACATCAAATAAAATGGTTATAAACTATAATTTGAATTTATAATTATTAAAATAAATAAGCGAGTGAGGGGTAAAACACATTCATCGTTGAAAATATAATTCATCCTAATGAATATAGTGGACTATCTGAATTCATTTTACTCGTGTTCTCAACAATTAAATTCATCCAAATTTGATTCATAACCCACATAACATATGATTTTTCCTCACCTCTCTTGGAAATTTTGCAGAGTGCACTTATGCTCAATATAGTATTTTATGATAACATTCCATCTAAATTCCACAGTTCTAAATTATATACAGTTATAAAATAGTGTTCTACTAAAGAGGACATCTAATAGGTTATTATGTTTAACAATTGTTGTTATAATTTGATGATTAAGAATTTTTTAGGCTGAAAAAGAATATTCAATTTCTTAATTATAATACAATATAAAATTTTCAAAGTGTATATAATAAAAGAATCTACCTCAACCCACCACATAAATTATCATCATCGAATGAATTTTTTTTGGGTCAATACCATGACACTGAATAAGAATGGATGATAATTTCATTTTAGCTCTTTTATTATTATTATATTTTTCACATCTACCAGGCTTTTTTATAATTTTTATTATTTGATAAAATGAGGAAAAGTTTGATATAATGAAGACTCCAAACTCACATTGAACATATTTTTTCTTATAACTTTTTTCTCAAAAATTGATAGAAACACCATTTCACTTAACCCAAAATTGTAGAATTATACATATAATTCCCTTAGAAACACCCTCTCCACAATCAATCGCAAAAAATATAATATGAAATATATAAATATATGGGTAGCTAAGGATCAATATAGATTGTAATATGGATTTTATAATAATTATTCAATGGTTTATAAATATTAAGAGTTATCAAATGTGATGGTGTCACCAAATATATGTTAATTATAAAAAGGAAACTTCAATTATATGATCTATTTGATCATAGATACAGATAAATTGAATCATATTTTTTCCGATAAAATAATTTAAATTTGTAACTACTTTCCATTAAATGAGAATCTAATGAAATTTATTATATGAAATAATATACAATAATATATTTTAATTCTTCTTAGGTATCTGATAGAAATAATTGGTACACAAAATACATGTTTTGGGATATAATATCTAGTTTACTAAATGATGATAAATTCTTTAGAAAAGTGAGAAAAATAACTCACTATTTGTTTAAATTAATAAAATTTAAAAAATTTAAATACTTAAATCAAATATGATATTTTTCAATAGGTAATACCATTTTTTTGTTCAATTTTCATACCATGAAAACAATATAAAAATATAATATAGAAAAAAATAGTATGAAAAATTTTCTAACGTGTATTTAAAATAGATCCTATGTATCCTAAAATGATTGATATCTCCCCTAATTATTTAACACCTCTCATATTTGATCTATATAATGCATAAAATATAGTATTTATAAAAAATATTATAGATAAACAATTGAACTTCTTATTTCAATTATATTTGAATTAATCTATTACCCCTTGTGCGATGTGGGAATCATTATGTTAGCCCCCATAGTGGCAGTCAACCAATTATTCATATAGAAACTATAGCATTAAAAATAAAGTATTTATTAAAATAAAAATAAAATAAGAATGTTGGAAGTGAAAAAATACAAGGATAATTTATTACAAGGGTGTTTGGTTTAGAACTGCCTGTAATGAGTTTGTTTTAATATACTAAAACTAGTTTGATTTTATATTTGATTTCATTGATAGAAACAAACATTTGTTCTTTTTGAAAATGTGTATGAGTCTATATTGGTTTTAGAGAACCCCATAAGTACATTATATCAATGAAACACCAAAATGTATATAAAAAGATGTATAAGGTCTAGAAAAAGAGTGAAAATGATTCTCTTACTCTCTCCATATGATAGTCATATTTGTGTTGGGGGATTATTTACTTCACCACAGGCCCCATGACATCTTATATCAATTTTAAAGTAACTTATTGAAATAGCTATCAAATTTTCTCCACTAATGTTTAATCAAGTTATTATTCTTCTTAATCAAAGGTAGTATAAAACTCATACATCCCTATATATTCATAGTAGACGCAGTTAGAATATATTTAAAGAAGTTAAAATTAATGAAAGAAGACACATAGTATTGTAAAATACCATCAATTTATCATCCTTGATATGTTTAATACATGGGGGTTCATATTCATCCCCAATCAATTGAATTATTATCATTCTGAGAGTCCACCATATTGGCACCAACTAGGTTTGACTTCATGGAGGCTGCTTAAACACATTTCCTTCCAATTAATCAATTATACTATAACTAATTGAAAATTTACATATATACTAATATAGATAGGGAGTTTAAAATGAATATATAATTTATATAGATTATATAATTATTAAAATAAAAAAAGAATGAAAAGGAAACAACACTATGATGCTAGCAGAAGACACACGTTACTATCAAGGAATAATAGTGATGTTAGCATTGTTATTAAAAATATATATCAATGATTTAATCATTGTAGAGATAAATACCTATAAATCTACACCATATTTTCAAATGGTTGTACCATTCAATATTACATCTAAATTACCATTTAATATCTCCTACATCAATATGAAATCCAAAATCCATTATTAGAATGAATTATATATGAAGGGGATTGAAAAAAATTAATCAACTATAATAAAAAAAATATTAGAAAAGTGTGGATAATGTGCACCAAATTAATTTTAACTACTAAAAAATATGCAAAATAAAAAACAATAAAATATTAAATCAATATAAAATCATTGACCACCACATACCCCCTGAACAATAGTGAGGGATAATTCGGCACAAACATGAAGATAAAAGATGCATAGTGCGAGAACCATAATAATGAAAAACACAAATAAATAATAGTAGAATAAATGATACAAAAATATATATACAAAAATATATATATATATATATTATTTTGAAATTATATAGATTAATTATAAAAGAATACTCCACCCTTCAACATTGAAATAACATTCCTTTATAAATGGATGTGGGATACCTATATATAGTGGAAAAGTGAAAAATTTTGGGTTCAAAATTTTCCTCCAAATGTTACCATTTGAAAAGACCATTAAATATTAAAATAGGGAATATATACCTTATTTTATGTTTTTCCATTAAATGTCTCATGTGGGTCATAAAATTTTTTTCATGGTTGGCCGCAGGGTGAGGGATTTTAGAATTTTTTACATTATAATTTTTATTATTTCTAAGTGACTATTTTAATTACAATTAAAAACATTCCCATAAATTAATGACCTTGAAGAATTCTGAATCAAATGGGTACACAGTTATGAAAGTTGATAAATAGAATGATCGTAATCTCAATGTAAAATTTTCAATCCATTAGGATGACCCACATGGATATATACGTTCATCCATAAAAGTGTACAACTATATGTGTAGTTTTATAGGACAAAATTGTGCGGTTGATTTCTACCACCAAATGAAGAATTGAGCTCTAAGACCTATTTAATGAAATGAATACATAGATTTATTGAAGCCTACGAAAATTAATTTCAAAATTTCAATCAAAATACAAATGTTATTTCCGAAATATAGTACAAAAATAAATGCATTAAAATAAAAAATTTGGACATTTTAGAAATTAACAAAAAACATACCACAAAATAATCCCAATGTGACAATTGCACATAAAATAATACTATATTATGATTATAAGAATTGAATTACAATATAAAATGTATGAAAATATTATCTCAATCACTCCACAACTCTTATTCACTACATTAATAGGAAATCCTATTATAATATTGTATAAAAAACATCCCAAAGTATAAAGGACAACACCACTAATTTATCACTATTAATGAAATATCATTCCACCTACATAGATTAAAATTCCCTCAGTCCACAAAAATTATAAAAATAAATTCAATATCATGTTAATCCTCATGTTTATATCATACCTACCACCATGGAAAAAAATTTCTCTCATCACTCAAGGTGGTTTAGGGATCATTCCAAAAAACATGTCTGATCTACATAGACTTGTTTCCCTCTTAATATCTCCAATTGAAATAGACACAAATGTGTCCATCATGAGGCATTATCTATGGGGTTTTTGGATGATAAGGGTTGGATGATTGTAAATGTAAAAACATATGGGGAAGAATGATGAAATTTATATATAAAGTGAAGTAAATGCATGAAATTGTTTTATCAATAGTGGTGGGCCCCTTCAGTACAAAAACGAATCCTATACATATACCTAATTTTTTATTGGTAATTCCACACTTGTAATTTCAATCACAATGAAAAAATTATTCCATATTTTTCCTCTTTTATAGAATTGTTTCAGAATGGGTTTACATATGAATGTTCTCTTTAGAATCAAATTTTTAGGGAAAAAGGGAGGCATATTTAGATCTTATTTTTTTTTTGAAATCCCCACAATAAATTGTGATTATATTTGTGAAAACCATAAATCATTAAGTCATGACATTTATTCCATAAAATCATTTATAATCATTGAAACACTTTCAATTTATCTCAAATAATTTCTTTAAATCAGTAAATTAAATCACATATTCTCCCTTCCCCCACACTTGAGTTCAATAATAATCAAGAATTTTATTTCTATAAAAATAAAAAAAGGGATAAATGGATTGTTATGTGGTTACAAAACAATGTATTTCATGGATTCTAAGGGATTAATAAACATTATATGTAATGGTTGGAAATATTGAGCATTAAATATATAAATGGATTTCAATGTGGTACCTCACTCATACATGAAACATTCCCTAAACACTAAAAGATTTGAAAAAATGAAAAATACAAATTTATAGATCACACAACATGTCTCAAGTCTCGGAATAAAAATATATATATAATTAAAATTGGGAAAGGTTTTAGAAATATATTTTTTTGTAAAGATATCTAATTTGGACAATACTAGTTCACATGAGTTTCAGAGTCAATAAAATGTCATCAAATGAAATGAACGTAAATAAAAAAAATCTATTCAACTATCATGTAAATCCTCAATCATTAAAATCAATCAATGTTACAAAAAAAGATGGAATAATGTTTCTAATATATTAAATTTATCTCTAAAATACTAAAAGCACACCAAAAATGAAATTATAAGCATAAATAATTCATAAAATGATAAATAGGAAAATATGGAGCACAAAAAATCCCAAAAAATTATTGAAATATCCCCAATCAATATTAAATTTACTACACTCTTTTTAGTTAAATTTAGATTACTAAGTTTATGAAAAAAAATTAATTAGGTTTCAAACAAAATAAATAAATGGGTAGACAAAAAATTATTTATTTATAAGATACAATATTGGGTTTATCTCTTATATTATAGACCATTAAACAAAAAAATAATAAATGTTAAAAACATGGTAAAAATAAAAAAATAAATAGTTTTATGAAATCGTATAATCATTGGTTTGACCCTCAAGTGGGTTTTAGGTTTTTACTTCCCCTCATAAGAATGATGAAGTGGTTTAACACAAATATGAATTTGGATAGAATATATTTCTTATAAAATATCATACCATCATTATTCCAATGATCTTCTACCTGATGTAGTTATGGAGGAACCCAAGTATAGAGTACATCAGATGCTCCTCATTTTCAATGTAGTAAATCATAGAAAATGGGATGAGGAGAAATAATGGGCCCTAATCTTCTTTAGAAATGTATTATTTTTCCATTTCATTAACATCATCTATGAAATACATGGGTTAATATATTTAATATATTATTTTTTGGAAATATATTTTTTTTGAAAATTAATTTTTATTATAATTAAACCTATTTTAAAAATGAAATTTATCATCCCCTTCATTTAATGAATATTGAATGTCTATTTATTCCAGATAGAGCATCGAAGACTCAATATTACTTGAGGATAATTATTTATATTCATTCAATGAAATAGTTTGTTATGAATGATTTGGATCGTATTTTAGAAAGATATGGGGATCAATAACCTTTTGGTCTTCAACATCGACAACATGTGACGATACAAGCTTTCTAATATTTTTAGAATTTGGAAAATTTCATGATTCATCATGGTATCTTGTTCTATATTAATCATAAAAATCTCTTACCATATATACTATTCAGTAAAATTTCATGTATATGAAAAATTACTAAACTAATGCATGACATTAAAATATGATATTCAGTAAATATTTTTTTGAAAATTGTTTTTTTTTTTGAAAACAAGTGTGATAATGTATTCATACTCACCAAAAATATATCAAAATTTATTTAAGTGGGTTTTAATGGATCCTTGATCAATTATATTCTTAATCTTAAAATATTATAACATTTTGGTCCAACCCAGGGTTGATCTCATAGAGGTCCCTTATAGACATTATCTTCTATTATCACTGCTATATTGTAACTAAAATTAAACTTGCATATGTACTAATATATATTTCGGTCTTTGAAAATGGAAATATATTTAATATAATATATAATATAATGAAAATGAAAAACAAAAAGAAATTTAAAAAAGACATAAAGACTATAGAAGATGAAAAATGTTTCTCTTAGGGTTTCATGGTGATGTTATCAGTATTAATGAAAATATATGTCAAAGTTTTATTTAATGTAGAGACCATGAACTATAACGAAAAATCCTTGTATATGAATGGTATTACCCAACACCTATGCCTCTTCATGTAAGAGTAATCACTTCCACATCAATACCTAATCCAAAAACAACTGTTTGAATGAATTAGATATTAACGAAAAGGAAAATTATTAAACGTAGAGGATGAATATAGTGTTAGATAATGTGGGGAACCACTCATCATAATCATTTAAACAACCACTAGATTCTTATAATAACACATGATAAAACATACATGTAAAATAATGTCAAACACCACCAATTTCCTCCTCAAACGGTAGTGAGGGTATGTTCAGAATAACCATGGAGATAAAAGATCAATTGTTAGAGAAACAGAATATTTTAAAAAATAAAAATTGGAAGAATATTAAGAATAAATACAGTAATATATATTGAAATTATAAATAACAATTACAAAATAAAAACTTACCTTGATCAATTGAAATGTAAGTCCACTATTAAGGAAGATGAGAAACATATTTATAGGAAACAATTTAGGAAATTTTAGCTCTAAAATATGTCCCAATAATCAAAACACACAAATGTACCAATAAATGGACAAATTGGTTATATGATTCTTATTTAAATTGGATTGATTATATATCCCCAGTGTTTGGAAAAAATTTATTATTGATTGGTCAAGGGGAGAAGGAATTATGAGTATTTTATTATGGAATTTATATTTTTTCTAGGCTACTATTTGAATACAAATTCTCTACTTTCCCAGAAATTTATCACCCTAAAAAGCCACAATTATGAATTTTGTTCCCTAAATGCTTTTTATCTCCTTGTATAATCATATATCCATTGGTCTGGCCAACCTAGATATATAATATTATCCTTAAAAGTATCCATACCTATGTATAGATTTGGTGGCACGAATCCTGATTTGGCATTCCAACTTTAAATGATTAATTTAGATTTTGTCCCTATTGAATGAAATTTATCCCATGATGTATTAAATACAATAAAAATTAATTTCATAAATAATATATGTTTTGAATGTATTTTTCATGAAATACATAATAATAATACAAATAATAATAATAATAAAGACAAAATCGAAAACTAGTATATTTTTACAATTAACCTCAAAATACCACTAAAACCTAAAAATGAGACAATTGACCATAAAATAACATTATGGTTGGATTATAAACATTTAATTATAATATAATATTTATGAAATTAATAACATAATCAATTTATTCTCTTAAATAGATTCCTCTGTAATTGGTTTTATAGGAGAGGGATGTGTATCAATCAATTTATATTCAAATCCAAATACCACAATTACTTTATCTTCATAAAAGTAAAACTCCATTAGGTAGGAATTAAAATTTTCAAATCAATGAGTATTATATTTTAGATGAACATAATTTGTTAAAAAAACAAGAGAGTATAAGGTTTGGTAATCCACTATAATATTTCAGATGGTGTCCTTTGATATTTATTGAGTATAAAGGGATGTATCTCCAAAATGTGTGGGAGTGTATGTTATAAAATTAATTATTATATGTGTTGTATTTATTCATTCAGAAATAACATGGTTACTCAAACATTTCCCTATTATTTTTGTTTGTTTCCATTCACTTTTAGATAGTGGTGGAAATCATAGAAATCATTTCCTCAACCGTGTAAGCTCATTATATGGTTCCTGAATTTCTTGGTCCTATTATATATAACTATTTATGTATTATTTAATATCATATAGTGTAGGATATTATTTTCTATTATTGAGTTAGATACTGTGTAGATTATTTTGATTAGGCCTATTATTATTGTTTTTTCATATTCCCACCCATTGGTGTGTATTAAAGGATTCTCATGTTGTTGGCCTTATTGTTTCTCTTCAGGATACTATGTGAAGGAAGATTAATTAGCAATAAAAATCAAGTTCACGTGTGATTCCATATCATTTACAAATAGTTTTTTTAATAAATATAAATTTTGGAACAAGTGAGGATCCACTAAAAAATGGTCTCATTTTGATGCTCAACCATGCTGGAAGGGAAAAAAGAAAGAATGAAAACAACATAAATGGAAAAAGAACGAAAAAATTAATTACAATATTACATAAATAATATGAATTCATATAATCTACCTCATAAATATACCATGTTTTTTAGTGTTTCCATAATGTTGGGCTATTAAAGAAGAATTTAATATCCAATACTAGTAGTATGAAGTTGATATTAAGTTTTTACATTAAGGGGCTAGTTTGGAACACTCACCATTCTCACACTTATGATTCATTCTATTTTATTTTCTATTTTTTAAATTTGAATAAAAATTAATATGTTTATTTTTTTATCTTCTAATATGAAAAAATTAAAAATTAAAAGAAAAATAATTTTGTAAAAAATACATATTACCCATTTTTAATTGAAATGGTTCTATTATCACCTACATTTATTCAATATCACCTAATCTAAAAAAAATTACTTCAGGATTTACAATGTATTGTAATAGATGACACTATACAAGCCTTTATGAATTTCAAAACATCCCACCAGTGATGGATTATCTAAATTTGCTTCAAATCTGATGGAGGTAGCTTGTCTATTATTGATTATATTCACCCAAAAATAATTTGGATATCTATGTGGGGCTAGTAATTCTGTTCCTTTGTGAACTCTAAGGTTCCCTGATACATCCATTCCTATGACTCTACTTTCATCATCCACATCTATCATAGGGTCTGTGGTAAGAATATCCCCAATATTGAAGGCCCTTTTAGTTCAACTATCATTCCCATTTTAGGACTCTAATCCTTTTAGATCCTTTACAATATTATGGGTGATATTCTTATAAAATAATTGAAATGATTTGATTGTTTATATATAAAATAAAAAATCAATTGAGTATTATTTATCTCATCATGTTATGACCAATATGTTATAAAATTAAAAAAAGTGGGTTTAATTTATAACATTTTTTTGTGGTGGATCATTATCAAAAAAAGATAATTAATTCCATTGTCACACATTTATAAAATATGGATACAATTAGAAATTTAAAATATCAAATCTCCCACCATAGTATAATTCCAAATTATCCAAATTTTGGGATTATTTGAAAACATTAACAATAGAGAATGATGTTTCTATCCATATTCCCTTAATCAACTCTCTCCTATTAACATTATATCACCAAACATTATAAATATATTTTCACTCATTATATCGATAAATATTTGCTCTTTCCACCCATTCCAGATGAACTATTAAGGTGATTCATGCAAAAGGTATATCAAATTCCATCAATCCATTTGGAATATAAGAATCATGAATTGGTGGAGGAAGATACCACATTATTTATTTCCTCGGATGAAATTTACATTGCAATGAGAAATCAATAGATAAAGATAGTCATCATTTTTGGAATTAACCAAAACATTATTCTTGATTATACTATGTTAATCTAGTCCATTAGGCCTCTTAGTACTGCATCAATTTCCGTCTTGAATCAATGTTCTTTAGGTTTTCACCACTTTTCGGATTTCAATATAAGTAGGTCATAGGAAATCTAATTGGTGATATTTTAATATAAAAGATTCATGATCATTAGATGGTCCCTGGAATCTCACAGGTGCTATAAATACTCCATAGAAGGAATTTAGATTTTTCTTCATAGTATCCCTATTTCATTCAATAACCCAATCATCCTCAAATATGTCAGCAATCCATTTGGTTATTTCCTTTTTAATTATGAGTCCACATTATAGAAGGAATTCATTACGGAAGCATGCGTCAATGTCATGTTTGATATTAAAAGCCCTCTCCCTCAGTGTATAATACTTTATTCTAAACATAATATCTCTTTTAAGGAGGTAATTAATTGCACCAAATCCCCAGGAATTTGTGCATATTTCCATATTTGATGTCTCTCTGAACTTCTAAATAAAAATATGGGTATGAATGGATCAACATTACATTCAGCAAAGTTGATCCTCTGGTCCATCTCATGAGGACACCACCATCTAACCCTAATAAGGATGATCCTATTTGGGATCTTGGATAAAAGTTATACCATTATTCATAGAATCATTGTTTTAATGAACGTTTGTCTAATCAGGAAGTTACATCTCCAATAGGATCTCCTAATATTATCCCGGAACCTAAACATATGTCCACACCTCTTGAAGAATACTTTGATCTCCCTCTTATCAATGGTTTTGATCATATGGATTTTATTTTTAAATAATTATCTATGGGTAAAACATATGGTTCAACCAGACATGAAAAATATCATGAAGATATACCTTCTTATAATTTTGTTTATGGATTGAAATAGTGGAAATTAGGAATATTGAGCTCCTAGGATGTATGATGACGTGTCCCATATAATTGAGTCACATGGTTGGGATGTTCCCCAGGATTACCATTGTTTTCCAATCCATACAACAACTATAGCTTCCTGTGATGTGCTACTTGGAGGTTTATGCTCCCCCACTCTAACCAAATCTTCTCATCCATTTCCACAATATTCATATAATAATCATTTTCCATTGAAAACTACTTTTCCATTTTGGAGGTTTTTTATGAATATTACCCTTATACATTAACTAAATGAGGCTTTTGAATGAATACAATGCCTTACACCCAGTGTCCTTATGGAATATAAACTATATCCATGTTCAGATCCAAGAAAGTCACTATAAATTCCAAAGGCTTGGGAATCATGATATTGATGTCCAAACCCTCCATAGAATCATGGTAACCATTCTTATTTTTAATTATAGGGACATTGGATCACCATAAATAAATTTAGTATCTAATAAAGGGAGTTCATAGAAATAAACATCCCCTACTAGATTTTCTAGAATCCAATCAAAAGGCCAATTCTATCCTGGTTTTCTCCTAAACTCCACATTTTCTATTATATACAAGATAGTTTATTTAATCATCATATCTAGATTTTTCATCTAACCAGATATTGGTGGAGTTCATGGATGATTTATCTCACCATATCTCAATGAAGGTCATCAACCACGATAGTTTATTATTTATGCCCACCAATTATGAATCCTTTGAGGCTAGTTTAAGATAAGAGTTTTGAAAATCACTATCTTCAGTCATCTATGGCTCCATTAATGGTATTATAAGATATAACTTCAATACAATCCTCCTATAATTAAACAATAATTGAGGGGTTTTATTTGAGGAACTCAATGGTTCATTTTTTAGTCTTTTTCTTATATAATATTCATGGATCTGGACTACCCTGAGGATAGTTTCACATGGTGTAATAATAAGAATATTAGTAGTATGATCTATAATAGGTTAGATATATTTATGGAAAACTATTATGATAGATCCATTTTTTATAGCATAACAAAGACCTATATAAATCATTCCCTTTTATTCCACTCACTAATTCTGCATTAGGCATAAGATTTAGTGACTATATATAACCACTTACACTCTTCAAAATTATGGATGAATGATAGTTCCTTCCAGGGAATAATTCATTATTCATGGAAAGCTATGATGAAATGTCATGAATGGTTGGAATTAAAAAATAAACTCAAGTGGCTGAAATTTTACATTTTATATTGTAATATAAATCTATGTAATATTTATAACAACTTGAACATGTAATTGGAGGGGATTATATTACCTGAGAGATATTTGTAGTTTTAATGGGATATTGTTGCCTTCCTCCTCCACAAAATAATTCACATCCAAATGGATGAAAATATTCTTCATGAAAAGTGTATGTCATGATAGGGATATTGAATTAGGTTGTTGAGGGAAGGAGAATGAAACACTATAAATTTTTATAATTTCAAAATATATAAGAAATTTATTAATATACACAACAGGTAGTTGAAGGAAGGATCCAACACCAGTGATATCAACATTAATGGTTGTCTTGCAGTGACTCATTTCTCAGTTTTGTTATCTAGTCAAAACTCTAAGATTATAGATAGGTCTCCTACGGTGGATGTTATTCTTTATAAATATTCCATGATATATTGGGGATCTGAGTATCAAAATGTTGCAGTAAACTTGGAAGGGAAGAGGAAATATATGAGGATATCTATAGATATAACACTAATAGCATTCCGGATCCAGATGGATATCCATGAACATTCAGTATTACTTCAAGGGACCTAATTATGAATTATTTCCTTGATGTATTGAAGTAATTCTTCAATAGTGGACCACTTCATTGAGCTACCGCAGCCTCTATCCTTATTCTGATCATTATGATGATCCACCATGATATATTTTGATAGTTTATATTAATATTTTTATATTACATTAATTATAAGGTAATTATTCAAAAACATAATAGATGTATCTATCTTTATTTTTCTTATTATTTCATAGAGTAGAATCATATACTCTTCAATGGTAGTATCAACCATGGTTCGATTTTATTGTACAATGATATGATAGAGGACCTTGATAGAAAAGTCTTCAATTCTAATATCATGTTGAAAAATTATATAGAAAACACTAAAGAAATAATGGAATGGGGATTTATTCATAGTGTCATGGGATATTAGGGATTCTCAGAGACGGTTTGTGACCACTTATTCCAATGATACTCCTCTCCATAGTTCAATATCATTCTTATGGGGAAGTGATCCAATTTCATTAATTCATAAAGAGGCTCTTACCAAGGTGAAACCCAATACTTGAGATTATTTATACTATTTGAATATGTTCTCATCCATAATTTAAATAATGATATATATAGTGGGATGGTCCATCCCATTATATTTCATTATGTGTTGTGTATTATTTCTCATAAATTATTTTTTAATGGCAAATTTTTCTTCATAAAATGTAGGATTCACTCAATTAAAAAGTTATATAGATCATAATTATATATATATATAAGACTATTCAATGTATTATTTTCAGTAAAAGAAATATATACATACTCCAAAAATACACAGGTAGGTGCAGAAAAAATAGAGATCAGATTCATGGAATCTAGAGAAGGAAGATAATTTTTTATTATATTGGTACCCCACTATTGAATATGAGAATTCACATTCTGTTTTATGAAAATAAAATGTAGAATAAATAAAAGGATTTATAATTGGAGGATATAATCTCTTACATTTATAGGAATGATTAATAGTGTGAATAATTTTTTTATTCAATTTTTATGCATGTGTTGTCAATATATATGGTGCACTATGTAATTATTTATAAAAAAATTCACTCAAAAAATAATTATATGGGATAAACATTAAGAGGGATGACACCATTGGGAAATATGATCTGGAATTTATATTCTGATAGAAGATGTGGGTATTAATATCATAATAATTGAAGATAGTATTAAATTCCTTAAATATAAATGGGATTAAAAGGTTCTCTCTAGTATTATATTTGGGCCAAATTCATGTGAAAAATGTTTAGTCCCTCTCCCATCAATTGGCTTGAGGGTACATTGGGATCCACTTTGCAGTGTAGCCTAATTAGATTCATTCATACATTATACGAAAATTCATATTTAATTATTGATATAGGGAATATTCATCTCTAGAAAATCAAATCGGTGGGAATAACCATCTTATAACTAGGGTTTTGAACTCTGGATATGAGATTTTATCTTGCTACTAAACTTATGATGACCATGAATGTTGTTCTTTAGGATGTGTAATAGTATTTATTCTATAACATCATCATAGTTTTTTGTACATATATATTTTCTCTCAATCCAAATTCATTATTATACTTCTCTTCTTCTTTATAATATATGATTATCTATGTGTGTTGTTACACTAATGAGAGGGCATATATTTACATGTTCATATCTCCCACTTAAAAATTTAATATTATTATTTGGTGTATATATAAACAATAACTTCCTATTGACATAATGTTAAAAGGACAGTTTATCGACCACTCCTCTAAATTCAAATGTTTTTGGAATTCTAGTAAACATTAGATTCCATATCCATTTATAGTTTTTGACAGGTTGTGTTACATATGGGATATCCTAATAAGTCCCTCATAAGAAAATGACCATTAAAACCCAATTGATCATTCATTATCATATAATATTCATGTAATTTAAGGAGAGGACATAGGCTCCCAATAAGGTTACATTTTCATCACTAATAATTTTTGGATCATATGGGAGATTGGTTATGATATTATTTATCAAATGATATATCGTAAGGAGGCCCCAAATAAATTAATGATTATTTCTTAGGTTGCCTCTCTCTGTTCCACTTGTATTATTGTATTAATCCATTAGTACATTCTATGTAACACCCTAATATTTAATAAAATGAAGATATTTTTGATAGAATATTCAACAGACAACACTAAAATTATATGAACCATGAAATATTTTATTTCAATTAACATTTGGTACACATGACCCAGAGTATATGTGAACCGTAATATAGTATGTTTGGGTGTGAAATTGGAGGATATGAATTATAGTAAATAAATTATGAAAATAATATGTCTTATAAATGTTATTAATTAGTTAAATGGTCATATATTGATTATATAATAATATTATATTCATTTGAATTAAAAAGATATGTCTTATAAAACAATATCTATTTAAAGGGTGGTTTCCTATTAATTTTCAAAAATAAATTATTATAAAATTTTTCCACTATTATAATTTATATATATAATCTTATTAATTTTTTAATTAATCATTTTAAAATTAATATAGGGTCAAATTCTTATATTTTTCGAAAAAATGTTAATTTTTTAATGATTAGTGATTATACCTATTTTTTACCATGGGTTTTTATTTTATTTATTCTTCCAAATTGTTAATATATTCTTAAAAAATCATAATATAATGGGACCTATATCTAAAATACACAATTATAATGTTATGTTAATTATATTACCTAAATTACTCTCATATTTTATGAAATTGGTTATGAAACCATCATTTGTGTGTACGATAGACTACTGCCCTCCAGACCGATTTCATTCATTTTCCGTCATCACCTATCATAGATGGTTATAAAAATTAATTTAAATTATATATATTATATTTAAAACATAATGATTGTTTTGAAATTTAATATAAAATATACCTTCTTACATTCCAATTTGATGGGGATACAGTAATGTCACTCATGTGTATGTCAGACTAACGACTCGCAAAAGGATGTCATTTGTTATCTCTAATACTTTTTATATAAAAAAATAAGGATACCTTTAATGATTATATGTGATATATATAATATATTTATGATATTAATGACATTAATATATTTATTAATGAAAATAATTTTATTTCATACATTCCCACTCTCTTAAAGATTATAACGTTGTTCATGCATATGTGTGAACTACCATCTCCATGATGCGATGTGAATATTTTTTCATCAACAAATGAAATGGATTATAAAATATTATTTAATTAAATAACATGATATTTATTATTTTATTATCTTTATTGAATGATAGTGTAATTAATACCTTCATTACATAACAAATATTGAAAAATGGAAACATTGTCGTTGTGTACGTATAACCTACCATCTCCTTTATAGTAACATAGTTAAATTTTCCAAACTGATATACATGGGAGATTTTAAATTTAATATTTATTTATAAATATTATTTATCATTATTCCTGACATGATGGAACAATTATGTCATTAACCTCATTCAATACATCACATATGTTTACAAATAATGAAATGAATGTCCACAAAACACATGCCATGGATTTAACTATTTTTGTATTTAAATATGATATAAGATAAATATAATAAATTATTAAAAATAAAGTATTAAACGTAGGAAACGTTCCAAAAAATAAAATAAATGATATTATCTTACTTTATAGGTGTTAAAAGACATACATGGAATGTCTTGACTCGACGTACACAACTTCATCTCAAATTTCCTTTATTGAGGAATATTTTAATGTTATACACCTAATTTATTTTAAATGGTGAATATAATGACTATTCGAAATGTAATATATATAATAGTTAATATATCATTGTATTTTATTTTTCAATTTTAATTATTTCAACAAACTGGATTTGACATGAATGATTTCATGCAGTAAGGAATTTCATAACTCAATTTATCTTCATTTTGTCTTATTACATCCTCATTATCATATATAATATAAAATTCAATGTGTAATGAATATTTATTATCATATTTTTTATTTCGAAGTGTTTTCTGTTGATTAATATTTCTTAGAGAAAATTGATTTTGATCATCAATTCTCACTTCAATGTTATGATCATTATAATGGTTTCTCATCTGACATTTATTTTGATAATACATATGTGATATTAAAAACATCATTTTTGTGTGTGGTGTTTATAATTAGAATTAATTTATTTTATTATTACTTTCATGATATTTTTTGGGATTCAAACATCCATATGATTTTATCAATTTCATGGGGTTTTGATCCTTATAATACTAATGTTGTAATGGAATTTATTAGAATTTTCCTTCAATAAGGTGTATTTTAATATAATGCACCCTATTTTTAATAATTTTTGTATTGTTCCCCATTTTCATGTATAATCCTGAAATATTCATACATAATTTCATTTCATGTTTCAATTTTAATTATTTCATCCATGGGGACTCTATGCTAATGTTGTGAGTTGCATAATAATTCTGTAACTAGATTTTATTTCATTGGTTTATATTAGTTAATAATGTTAATTAATATTATAAAAGTATATATTTAATGAATAATGATTATATTATGTTGTATTTCCAAACATATTAATTACATTTACATTTAATACACAAAACTGATTCATTGACTAATTATCTCTTTAGGGTTATGATCCATATAATGGTCTCTCGTCTCACTTTTACTTTTATGGGAGATATTAAATACTCACCACTTATTTTTAATTTTGTGGTGTATATAATTCCTTTAAATGTATATTATTATTAAATTAATTAATTTGATTGGGACATAAAAATACATATGACATTCTATATTTCATAATGTGTTGATCCAAATATTCCCAAATATGTAATGTACTTTATCTCAATTTTACTTATTGAACATTTTATTATTATTCACCAAATTTTGTTTACGTGGGGTATATATATACTGAATATTGTGTATTTCATATCATAAATTATTTAAAATTTATGTTATTCAGTGCTTACACTTGAAATATTTCATCCAAGGGTATTTGACATTGAGGATACCAAGTGGTAAAGGTTATCTTTAATCAATTTTATTTCTCTGGGCTACAGCATGTTCTTAATTATCTCTGTTATAATATTATTATGTGTCAATTAATGTCTAATTTCTATATATTTTTATGAATAATTATCTGGATTCAAATTTTTCACACATAATATCTCCATTGAATAACTCTCAATTCAGTGAAATGATCTTTGTAATGGTTAGTCATCCTAAAATTATTTTCATTTAGAGGTATTTTAATGATATATACCTATATTACATTATGTGGTGTATATAAATTATTTTTGTCACGTATACTCATGAATATAACAGTATTCCTCATATTTAATGTATCATGTGATGTTATTCATCATTGGGGAATATGAATGATGAGTTTCCAATGAAGATAATGATATATGTTTTAATAATCATTATTTAATGATTTTTTTATGTTCAATTTTTCATTGGAAGAAATCAAATGATCTTATTTTATTGTAACATAAACATATATTATCCATTGGTTTTGAATATTGTTAACATTTTTTGTTTGAATTTACCACTTTATTAAATAATAGACTTCAATAAAGATTCTTGTATGTAATATTGATATTTTATTTTATTCTTTATAGTCTATATTTTTCATTCATTTCCATGATTTCTAATGTGTTCAGGAAAATTTTTTTTTTAAAATTAAATTATTTCCTAAATCTATTTAACGTTTACATTGACATAATTTTAAATGTGTTTGATAGGTAATTTCATAATATTACTTAAATAGGTAAAATTTGAGTCGCCTTTCAAAATGTTTGAAAATAATGTTTATATTTAGAATTCATATCATGGATGGAATTTCCCTCCATATTTAACAAGAATATTTATTCATTTTTAATAATTTTCAAATGATTTATTAATGAAAATAATTTTCTCAATATTTAATGATTTTTATCTTTTAAAAGTGATTTTCAAAATGAATAGTTTATTTTCCTCATAAATGTTTTTAATGATTTTAATGATATATAGAAAAAAATATAATAATCCCTGATGTTATTTACACTAAATCAGGGATAATTTTTATTGATACTATCCTTATTATTTTTCTTGAAGGATAATTACATCTTCATCGAACCCATTTCTTTTCCATGGGTGAATCCTGAAAAGAGAGAACAATGATTAATATTATAGCGACATGTGAACGATTATAATTTTTCTTCAAGAATTAAAATTGGAAAATATATATGATAATCATTTTCCCAAAAGATCTTATATGAAGGGTTTCTCCTAATTAAATCTCACAAAAATTTATTCTCTTGATATAGCTTATATGAAGCTATAATCCACATTATATATGATTAAAAATGGTTGATCCTCATATAGATTGTTGAATAGTTTTTCCAAATTATATATTATCAAAAATTGGTGACCCAATAATATATTAGTCTATTGGTTACCACTGACCGTTCTCTAATTCGTTGTGTAGTCTTCCTTGTATTTAGAGGAAAAAATGATTGAGCCACCAAAGGGTTTCTCCTTTTGATTGAATTAGGATCCATATATTTCAAACCTGGGATTATAATATGTTATTAAAATTATGTTACGAGACAAAAAATGTTCTATTTATGGTTTCTATTGGTTTTAAATTTTTTATTTGATCATGATTGATATCACATGACTCATTATTTTGGATCATGATGACTCTTTCCTTCATTAATCTTTATTCCATGTTTCATGATTGATAATAAATATATTGATGGGTATGAATATTGTTATTTTATTCACATAAATTTAATTAGTTAATAATTATCAAATTATCTTCTTATTTCACTAATTAAAATTAATTGTAAATGCATATGTTTACCCATAACATGAATTTTAGATCACCCTTATTATGTTTCCTTTTTCCAAATTTATGAATAATGATGATTAATTTCTTGATTTCTAAAAATGATTATAACTTGATGATGTTTTTCATAAAATATTTAAGTGTTAATACAGAATATGATAATCATTTTTTAGTGGTATTTTATGTTTATAATAAGACCAAGTTGTTTATAAATCATAGTTTTTCAAGGATTGTCCTAAATATATTAAACTATAGACCAATAATGTACTCGGGTATGTATGTGATCCCATTTCTCCTCTTTATATTCTAGGTTTTTTATGAAAAAATTTGGTCACCATCATAGGAAACAAATGAAAAAATGCAAATATAATTTTTTATCTGAAGAATTAGGAGTGTGTGTTCAGATTTTTAATATTTGGTATAAAATATAGGGTTATATAACTTTGGATATTTGGTTTTTTTACATGATTTTTTCTTGATATTCATGGATATCATCTAACACCTATAATATAAATTTTGATAATAATTTCAAAACACATTGACACCACTTTTTATATCTTACATTATGATGTATTGAAGATACTAATGAAATTTTATGAGACATTTTTTTAGTATTCATTATATATAATGTTGTGTTCACCATGAAGTATGATTTTATATTATTTAGGAAAGCATTTGAGGATACTGATTACATTTATGGTTTATATGATCATAGATATTTTAGTAATTATTGGAAGACAAATTTCATTATACTGGTAACAATGGAATTGAAAATTTATTTACTAACTATTTGATTAATGTTATTTATGAAGGGTATAAATTGTTTTAGGAATATTATTTTAAAGGAATGATATGAAATATGAGGTTAAAATTCTCTATGTTATTGATGTTATTGAGGTTATTTTTGAATACTATTATTTATCTATGAAATTATTTATTTTGAAATTTTTTGTATTACTATTTGATTTTAATGGGTAATTTATTATTTAATCTTATGATGGATTCTTAATTTTGTGAAGTCTCATACTTTATACTAACCATTTTTTATGGTTAATATTTAATGATAAGTTTAATAGTGTAATTTTCACTTTTATGGTAATGAGGTCCTTTAAAAGTTGAATTTAGTGCTTTATTAATGATAAAAATTCCTCTCGAATACTTGTCATTTAGAGAAATATATTAGATTGCGGTGGTAATTGATTAATAGAGAAAATTACAGTCATCAAGTATATATATCTCCTTATTCAATTAGCCAATATGGTAAAGGAATTATTAAACTTTAATAAAACTATTTGAATCAAAAAGTTACAATTACCTTTTTTTTATGTCAAAATTGATATTTTTTACACATCTTTGGTATATGTTTTTTTTAGTTTTTTATATTATCATTATCATTTAATTTCTGGTGATCAATTATCTATTTCACCCAACATAATTCTTTCTCAATTATTGTTTTTTATGTCTATTTATTCAAATATCATAAATATTATCTTACTTGGGAAAGTATTAATGTGTTATTAAAGATGACCTTCATACATGTATTTCTCTCTTATAAAAAATATTTTTAAAACCTATTTATAATGTGATTTTGGAAGCATAAGAATTTTCAATATCAATACCCTTAAATATCATGAATAATATAAAATTGTGAAGAATAATTTTCTAAATGATAGGAGAATATAATACCGCCTATTTTAAAAAAATGTAATTTAAGTACAATAGAACATAGACACATGAAACCAGGAATAAATGAATGGATGAATATTTTTTAAAAATATATTTTTTATGCACATCCCTAAATATAATTGAACATTAGTTTTCCATACCTAGATATTATGTTGGAGAGTATAAATAAGAATACATAAATTATTAAAATTATATGGTTTACACAGTGAGAAAATATATTCAATGGTTATCAAATGATTATAAAATAAAATAAGAATCATTTGAACAAAACATATTTTCCTTTGAAAAAAACATTATTTCTCTAAACGGCATTTTCATTACGCTTTTTGGGAATTCATTAAAATTATTTTTTAATATTTTAAAAAAAGATATTTTAAAAAAATGGAATTATTTTTTTAATTAACCATTTCAAAATTTTCTTATGGGTAAATATTTTTATTTTTTAAGAAATATTGATTTCTTAGAGAAAAGTGAGAAATATAGATTTTTGTAAAATTGTCATTTATATTTAATAGATTAATTAATTTAATAGATATATTTTTAAATATTATTTATATATAAATAATAAAATATTATTCTATTTTTTATTCAGTTATTAATAAAAATTATTCTGCATTTTACTATTATTTAAATTTTTGATTTTCAATAATGTTTTTTCGAAAAAAAAATTTAGACTTAACAATGATTCCATATATTCCTTATCCAGTAATAAAATTATTTAGAATTATTTTAATGAAATATATAGATTATATGTCAATATATTTTATTTGAAATTAATAAAAGTGTAATTAAAAGTCATATATTTAATATAAAATCATCTTATGCAAGAAAAATACATTCCTTGATAAATCGATTTCTCATTGCATCGGTGTGTTTAATTAAAAATTTAATTACGCCAATTATGTAAATATTAATTTATAAATATTATTCCATATTTTTAAATATTTTCATAATTTTTATCTAAAAAAATTGACTTAATTTTTGGTCAAAATGAATGTTGAAAAGAGTAATCATCTTTTATTGTGGCTATGGTAAAAATAGATTTACCATTGGGTTAATTTAGAATTATATGGGTGAAAAATACATAAAACATATATAAAATATTTTTAGTATCATATTTATAAATTATAATTTTTGAAACATGATAATGATCAATTTATGAATTTTTTTTATCTAAAAAACGTGGTTCTTGTGTTTTATTTTCAAAAATTATAATCGTTCTACTCACTTCATATTGAAAAGGCCACCAGGTCTCATATCCTCTTCACAATACAAAATAACTTTTTAAATTACAATTCATTTTCCAAAATGCCTTTTTTCGTTCATCCCAATATCCTATAATATTTTTTATTATCAGAAAACAACTCTATGAAATATTTTGGTGCTAACCAAAGGAGGTTTCCAAAAGAAGAGGAATTATCATTAACTGGGTATCTATATTTTCATCCATCTTCCAACTCCTTAAAATATGTTTCCATTATGGTAATATAATAATAAAAGTATCACTCATATAAATATATGTTATTATTTTAATAATATAACCTAAATACATATACTCTTCCATAAAATGGATAATAAATAAATCGCCAGTGTTTACAATAGACTACTACCTTGTAGACAGATGTAATTCGTATTCCATCATCACCTCCCATGGATGAATATAATGGTGAATTTAAATTATATATATTATGTTGGTAACATAATTATAAATAGTAAATTTTCGTATCACATATACCTTTCTATAGTCTATTACGTGGGGGATATAATAATGTCCCTTTTTGTACAGTGGACTACTGCCTTGAAAAGTGATGTGATTCGTCTTAACTAATGGTTTTCATGGATGGTAATAAGGATCATTGTAGAGACCCAAATATTGAATTACATGGACATTACATTAGATTTTCGGAATACTTAATACATAACTAAAACAGACACATAAGGATCGTAATAGTTTAGTTTCTTTGGAAACATGGAATATAAACTTCTAATCAAGTTGAAAGATCTTCAAAAACTCCCATAACAATCTTCCCCTTTTTGTTTCCTTACCTAAAACCTATCTTTATTTCCTGGGGAAAATAAAACATAAAAAGGTTTAGCTCAAATGCTCATTAAGGGAAAACATAGAGAACATAAAACAATCCATAAACATTTGAAAACTAAAACATGAACATGAAATTTAAACATCAAAATCTTGAGCAATGACATAAATTGTGGAAGTAATTAAGGCATATACCATAATGGAACCTCAATAATGATAAAATAGCATGGGAATAAAACATGTAATTGTGGTTACCATTCAACACTTGTTATGATTTCCATAGTAGCCAAGGCATTTCTGCCAAGACCATCTTAGTGGACAAAGTCCTTTTCTGAATCAAGTTCACTCCTCGTATCAGTCCTGTAACACTGAACCAGATTATCTTACAGTTCCAGCAATGTCTATCTAATGAGATATAAATCTTTACCCAATGCATTTTAGGGAGATATAGGTCCCACCCATATCATAATTAAATCATTCTTATTTGTGCCACAAAATAAACATACACCATTCATAATAACCCAACGAATGAAATGGGATTCAAAAACATCATCACATCATCACATAATCTATATAAAATAAATGGATATTATTTCATAATAAGAAAAGTGAAACCATGTAAATCATAGAGACATTATATTTGAAACATACACATATAAAATAATGTCATCTTAGATGGAAAAATGGTTTTGATAAAACACTTGAAATGAATTCTTGAGGAAAATCTCCCTTCTTCTTCAAAATCAATTTCTATTCACAAAACGTCATGAAAATTTAATATAAATATATTTTGATGAAAATAGACATGAAATATTTTGGAGGAAGATTCATAAAAATAGGTCTCTATAAAAATGTAAAAATCCTTTCATGCCATATAATTTAAAAAATATTTTTCTCATACTTTAGCCAGAAAAGTCAAAAAACTACCTCGTAATAGAAAGATTCCTTCCATACAATGTGGTAAGAGTAGAATAGGGTAAAAATGACTTTAAAAAAACATGGTAGAAAATTAAACATTTTATGAAAACATTTTGATTACATATGGACATGGATAATAATCATAACCTCAATAAATACTTACGAATAAACAATCTCGGATAAGAATGAGATTGGAATAATTATCCCTTACCTTATGTCTGATATGCTTCGTATGTATCCAAACCTCCTGTATAATGATTTAAATAATTTTATTGACTTATTAAATAATCATATTCATTTTTATGATATCATATATGATTCATATATGACTTTATATTACCCGTTCTTTTGTAAATTCCATGTTAAAGAGCGTTTTGGGTAAAATCGTTTCATATGTCGTCCGTGTTTTGACTTGTAATTATTAATATGACAACATAAGTCATGATTACTTAATTCCATAATATAAAACTTGATTTATATATAATATATATTCAGAATATACATATATGTAATAGATCGTTAAATGGAAAGAAATACACCATTCATGGAGAAGATAGGCCGTACGTACACATGAACGTTGTTTTCGTTTCCTTATTGAATTGAATGGAAATAAGTATATGAAATACATATATATATATATACATAAAAACTTTAGAATTATTATGTCATATATTTCATGATTACTTATTATATATACTTTATAATCATTCTTGAATTGTTAATATGGAAAATGAATCGCATCGCGTCGTGGAGACGGTAATCCGTACGTACGCACGAGAGATGATATCATTCCCATATTTATTGAATAGAATTGGAGTGAATGATATAATATCTTAGAATCAGTATTATGTTATAATAATCATGTGTATTTATTCTTTACACCATTATACCCATCCAAGTAAGGTGGTGGTGGAAAAATAGATTACACCACGGCGTGGAGACGGTATTCCTTACGTACACACATGCGGTGATTTTGTTTTCCATAGGATAGATAGAAGGTGAAATAGGGTTGTTTCATATTTATAAAACATATAAGTATATGAGGGATACTGAATTTATTACTTCAGAATGAAACAACTAAATAAGAGGGAGTAGAAGAAGAATGGAACTTGAAGAAAACAGTAGAAGGTATTACCTCTTTCTCGATGTGCCTCCTTTAAACTTCTTCTTAGGGCACTATGATTGGCCTATTGAGAAGACCAGTACCTCTATATGGTTTCTAGGGAAGTGGGGAATTGAAATGGGTAGAGTTTAGCCATGAATCAAGGCTCAAAATGGTGTGATGAAGAGAGGGATGAGGTGCCCTTTTATAATGGAGGAGAGGGGCACCTTTCGGAATATAAAAAATATTAGTTTATATTAAATCCCAACCCCACATAAAAACGTTCAAAATGACTCATATCAAAATATTAGATGCGATAGGGTTTTAATCTCATAAACCGATAAAATTTAGACTTGTTAGGAATTTATTTTAATCATTTTCAACTTGATTTATCCTTATTTATCAATTTAATTTTATTTGTGGTAATAATATTCTAAATTTTAAATAATTATAAATAATTACATATGTGTTGTTAATTTTCCATAATTTGACACTTTATGACATTTTTGACGATATAAATTTTAATTCATAATTTTTAAATATATTGGTGAGTTTCAAACAATTTTATAATATGTTATTTTTATAAATTAACAATAGTGTCAATTTTGACATTATTCATTTATTTCAATTAAAATAAACAATATACAGAAGTTATGTTCGAACTAAAAGATTTAATAGATTCATCACATGTCATATATATCTAGAAAACTAGTGGAGCACATTAAATATTTCATATAATATTTATTTTAATATTTTAAAACCCATTTATTTGATATTTCTCTTAATAAAATAATTTCAACATCACTATTATGTCACCTTTAATGATAATTATTTAATCCCTAAAAATTCTAAATAAATTCATATGATTTAGATAATTTTATTTGATTTCTTGATACTATTTATATCCTATGTTTCATTATTTTTATCACTATATTATAATTATTATACTTATAAGATTTATGAAAGTGACATGTTGTCACTTTCTATGGTTTTAATAATAATTAAATTATTTTCATGGATAAAAGTCAATTAAATGAATCTAATTTGACCCATCGATGATATGGGTCGACCTTTAGTCATCAAATAGGATTTTGACAGGTGTTAGGGTAATTTTATAATCTTATATTTACCCTTAATTACCTAATTTACCTTTAACTATGGAAAATAAAATTTACCGTAATAACTATTCATAATGCCCAAAAATAAAAAGTATCTTATTAACATAATTTAGACCCACTGATTTCAAATATTTAATCCATTTTTCCAAATTCAATGCAAAAAAGTTGCAGAAATTAAATTAAAATTAATCTCGTTGTCAAAAGAAAACGTGTTTTTGTTTAAAACATTGCAGAAGATTGAATTGATTTATCCTACTAATTCAAGGTAAAATCAATGATAATGACATACATTATATTAAATGATAAAAATATATTCTATTTATACTTTAAAACATTTCAATATTATAATTTAATCATATAAATTATTACGATGAAAAAAGTTGTTTTTAATTAAAATATAGCTTGTTTTTACTATTCATTAAAATATCAAAGTTATCAGAAAAATATCAAAACTTTATACAATTTAAATTTTTATATCCTGATTCTAAAGAAGAAGTTTATATTGTAAAATTGAACATATAAACCTGTCAACAACTATATTTAATGTGGGTGTGCCATCAAAAGGTGGCAAAACTGAATTTTTTGAAAAATACATTTCTTAGCCGAAAAAATTAATTTGATCACATAAAATGTTTTAGAAAATTTATAAGATGAATAATAAAGTTATAAAATTCAAAATTTAGTTAATACTATTCATAATGGTTAGTCCATAATAATATTATAACAATATATCATCGTTTAGTGAAACCTGGTATTGCGTAAAACACACGCTATCGAGGAAGGTCGTGATTGTGTGTAATGCAAGCCATGTCAGGGTTATGTGTTGTTAAAGACTCCATTTTTTGTTTTGTTATATCAGAATCCAACCATTTTTCATTTATAAATTGAATATATATATATATACTCAATGTTGCGTTGAATGACTATTATCAAACGAACTTGAAATTGTGTGTAACACAATCTAAGAATAGTGTTGCGTATACTACAAGATAATACGGTGTTGTGTATAGCACAAGATAATAATGTTGTAGAATAAAAAACATGACATCAAATTAATTCAAAAGAATACTTATAATAAAATATCAGGTTGTTACATTCTACCCCCCTTAAAATGAATTTCGCCCTCAAAACTCATCGGGGTTATACATGGTTTTCTACTTGAATATTTCTTTAATTGATACCAACATCGTAAAATGAAATACCAAAACATAACATTAAAAGCTAAAGTATGAAACATAACGGTTACCCAAATTAACTAATCACTGGGTTACCACATAGGAGAACATAGTTGAAAATATGGATATGGAAGAGAAATCTAACCATCATATTCTAATGGAGAGTGGTAGAGAACATGGATATGAAAAATCCATTAATCACAATGCCAAAAATTTTTAATGATTTAAGGTACCATCGGATTCATCAAATATTGGGGAAATAGGACAACATTTTTTTTTCAAGATGATTTCCTTAAAGTTGAAGAAATTGGAATTAGAAGAAATACTTTCTTGATTTAGGTATAGTCCCGCCGTTGGTCGTTCCTTGGACAATTTCCACTTCATCTCTTAAATAAATGATGTTGAATTTGTCATTCGTGAAGTGTTAGAATATCATGTGATAGAATGATGGGTCATTCCATCTGTCTCAAACAAAAGGTTAGAAAAAGTTATCAAAAATACATAAGTCCATCTATAGTGAGATTAATCATATATGGTTCCTAAAATGGACTTAAACTTCATATATCATTCTACTTAATATAATAAAACAGGTTTCTACTAAACAAGGACATCTTGTAGGCTAGTGGTAGGCGATAAAAGCATGTCGCACTTCGGTTGTGGGTTCGATTCCTATAGCCTTGTCCGATGCGATGGGATGTCTCCCGTCCTGCAGGTTGTCCTTTTTCTAAAACTACATCACTATAACATCCCATAAATAATATCGAAAAAAGTTCTATCCTAAAACAATACTAGCTTATTTTCAACATAATCCATTCCAATCATTAGGCTTATCTAAAATATTTCGGTCCAAGCACATAGGATAATGAAAATGATTACTTGAAATGTCACATAACAATCATGTGAATGCCATCATTTATCCCCCATATATCATATGATATATCTTGTCGGTCAAATTACAAACATGTTAATACCTTAATCATGTATTCTTTTGAAAAAAATAAAAACCCATTAAACCATAGTAATAACATGAATGCTGTCAAAAGTTAACTCATTCCACATTCCCAAATACCAAAAATTATATATACTCAAACCATGATATCATATAGTCCTTATATCAATCATGAGATCATGAATACAATGAAACATCTCATTATCTTCTTATCCATTCATTATGTGCATATCATCTACTTTTAAAAAATATCCGAATAACCTTTCTTGGTTACCGGTACCATATAATTTCAAATACTTTATGAAAAACAATAGTCTAACAATCCTTAGATGATTCTTTATTCCATAGTACCATTAACTATACAACATAACTCTTGATAAACATACAATCATTCCACTACCTTCTTAAACCATTGATCGAGCTTCAAAAATTATTTTATCCCATATATCATTTGTATTCTCTTCATCATCATCAATAAAAATACTACCCATACGGCCATGATGATTAGTTTCATGAGACTTTCCATTAGGGAATTGGTTTAAATAATGCGCATAAATTCCACATTTATAACATTTAACCATTGTTGATGTCTTATAAATACCATTTTCCTTGTCCATAGTGTGAACTAAACCTTTTCCTTTTCAATTACTGGATTTGTGTCCTTATTTTCCACACCCAATGCATTTTCCAGTTCTTTTGAAACATTCTCCATGATGTCTCTTCCCAAATGATTTACATGAGGGAAATTGAACTTTGTTTCCTCTATTATCATCATGAAACTCCATCTTTATCTTATTAAGTGAGGTAGGAAACTTACCAAAGTTGAGATTATTGATCATATTAAGAGATTCCCGATTAGGCATAATAACGATGTTTGAACTTCCTAGTACCGTTTCATTTGGTTGCTCCTAAAGAATATCATTCCATTGTCTATAATATCCTCCATTATCATGAATTTTCCTGTTTCCAGCCATTTTCTAAAACCCAAAAAGAATACAGTGAGAGGAAAAAATAATGCTAGGAAAAGCAACATAGTAAAGGGGGAGTACCCTCAATATCTAACATCTTAGGTTAAATTATATGATCGTTACCGTAGTTCTAGAACTATATCCTGTACGTATACTTATCCTTAGGGACATTCCTAGACATACCTTAGAAATATCTCGAGGGATCTCACTAACATTTTCGCATCCTAGTTTCCAAAGGTTTACTAAACCTTTCCTCTCATACCAACTGTAGAGACCCAAAGCTTTAAATACTTGGACATTACATTACTTTTTCGGAATAATTAATATATAACAAATACAGACTCACAAGGATCGTAATAGTTTAGTGTCTTTGGAAACTTGGAATATAATCTTCTAATCATGTTGAAAGATCTTCAACAACTCCCATAACGATCTTCCCCTTTTTGTTTCCTTAACTAAAACCTTTCATTATTTCCTGGGGAAAATAAAACCTAAAATGGGTGAGCTCAAATGCTCAGTAAGGGAAAACATAGAGAACATAAAACAATCCATATGCATTTGAAACCAAAAACATGAACATGAAATTTAAACATCAAAATCTTGAGAAAAGACATAAATCGTGGAAGTACGTAGGGAATATATCATAATGGAACATAAATCACGATAAAATAGCATGGGAATAAAACAGGTAATTTTGGAAACCATTCAGAAAATGTTATGAGTTCCATAGTAGCCAAGGCATTGCTTCCACGACCACTTTATTGGACAAAGGCCCTTTCTGAATCGAGTTCACTCCTCGTTTCAGTCTTGTAACACTGAACCAGATTAACTTATCATTCCATCCATGTTTATCTCATGAGATATAAATATTTAACCAATGAATTGGAGGAAGATATAGGTCCCACCCATCTCATAATGAAATCATCCATACTTGTGCCACAAAATAAACATACATCATTCATAATAACCCAACGAATGATATGGGTTTCAAAAACATCATCACATCATCACATAATCCATATAAAATAAATGGATATCATTTTATAATAAGAAATGTGAAACCATGTAAATAATAGAGATATTATACTTGAAAGATACACATATAAAATAATGTCATCTTAGATGGAAAAATGGTTTTGATAAAACACTTGAAATAAATTCTTGAGGAAAATATCCTTTCTTTTTCAAAACCAATTTCATTTAAAAAACGTCATGAAATTTTAAGAGAAAGAGATTTTGTTTAAAATTTTCATGAAATCTTTTGGAGGAAGCTTCATTAAAATAAGGCTTTATAAAACCGTAAAAATTATTTCATGCCTTATAAGTTAAAAAATGCATTCTTCTCGTACTTTTTCCGGAAATGTCAATAAAGTACCTCATAAAAGAAAGTTTCCTTCCATACGATGTTGTAAAATTAGAAAAGGGAAAAATGACATTAATCATACATGGAAGAAATGTAAACATTTTATAAAAAAATTTTGAGAATATATAGACATGGATAATAATCATAACACCAGTAAAAACTTAAAAATAAACAATCTCGGATAAGAATGAGATTGAAATAATTATCCTTTACCTTATGTATGATATTCATCGTATGTATCCAAACCTCTTATATAATGATTTAAATAATGTCATTGAATTATTATATAATCATATTCATTATTATGAAATCATATATGGTTCACTTATGACATTATATTTCCCGTTCTTTTTTAAATTCCATGTTAAAGAGTGTTTTTGGTAAAATCGTTTCATATGTCGTCCGTGATTTGACTTGTAATTATTTATATGATTACATAGATAATGATTACTTAATTCCAGAATATAAAACATTATTTATATATAATATATATTCAGAATATACATTTATATAATAGATTGATTAATGGAAAGAAATACACCATTCATGGAGACGATAGATCGTACGTACGCATGAACGCTGTTTTCGTTTCTTTATTGATTTGAATGGAATTAAGTATATGACCTAAATATATATATATATATATATACATAAATCCAGTAGAATTATTATGTCATATATATCATGATTACTTATTATATATACTTTATAATCATTCTTGAATTGTTAACATGGAAAATGAATCTCATCGCGTCGTGGAGACGGTAATCTGTACGTACGCACAAGTGATGATATCATTCCCATATTTATTGAATAAAATTGTAGTGAATGATCTAATATCGTAGAGTCAGTATGATGTTATAATAATCATATTTATTTTTTCTTTACACCATTATACCCATCCGAGTAAGGTGGTGGTGGAAGAACAGATTACACCACGGCGTGGAGACGGTATTTCGTACATATGCACGCGCGGTGATTCATTTTCCATAGGATGGATAGATGGTGAAATAGGGTTGTTTCATATATATAATAAAATATCAGTATATGAGGGATAATTATGTTATTACTTCATAATGAAAAAACTAAAGAAGATGGAGTAGAAGAAGAATGGAACTTGAAGAAAACGGTAGAAGGTATCACCTCTTTCTCGAAGTGGCTCCTTTAAACTTCTTCTTAGGGGACTACGGTTGGCCTTTTGAGAAGACCAGTACCTTTATAAGGATTCTAGGGAAGTGGGGAAGTGAAATGGGAAGAGTTTGGACGTGTTTCAGTGCTCAAAATGGTGTGAGTAAGAGAGAGAGTATGTGCCATTTTATAAGGGAGGAGAAGTGCACCATTGGAAATATAAAAAATAGTAGTTTATGTTAAATCCCATCCCCACCTAACAACTTCCAAAATGACTCATATCAGAATATTATATGAGTTAGGGTAGTAATCTCATCAACCAATAATATTTATAAATGTTAGGAATTTCTTTTAAACATTATCAACTTGATTTATCTTTATTTATCAATTTAATTTTATTTGTGATAATAATATTCTAAATTTTAAATTATTATAAATAATTACATATGTGTTGTGAATTTTTCATAATTTTACACTTTATGACATTTTAGAAAATATAAATTTTAATTTATAATTTATAATTTTTTTTTGATTTTTAAACAATTTTATAATATGTTATTTTTATAAAAGAACAATAGTTTCCATTTTGACATTATTCATTTATTTAATTTAAATAAACAATATATAGAAGATATGTTCGAACTAAAATATTTAATAGATTCATAACAATTCATATTTTCCTAGAAAATTAGTGGAGAACATTAAATAGTTCATATAATATTTAATTTAATATTTTTAAAACCATTTATTTGATATATCTCTTAATAAAATAATTTCAACATCACTATTATGTCACCTTTAATGATAATTATGTAATCCCTAAAATTCTAAATAAATTCATATGTGGTAGAAAATTTTATTAGATTTATGGAGACAATTTATATCCGATATTTAATTATGTTTATCACTAAATTGAAATTAATATACTTATAAGATTTGAGAAAGTGACATGTTGTCACTATCTTTGGTTTAAATAATAATCAAATCATTTTCATCGAAAAAAGACCATTAAAAGTCTCTAATCCAACCATTAGGTGATATGGGTTGACTGTTAGTCATGCAGTAGAATTTTGATAGTTTTTAGCGTAATTTAATTACTTATATTTACCCTTAATTACCCGATTTACCTTTAACTATGGTAAATAAAATTTACTGTAGTTACTATTCATAATGCCCAAAAATAAAAATTATCTTATTAAAATAATTTGGATTCACTGATTCCAAATATGGAATCCATTTTTCCAAATTCAATACATAAAATTTTCATAAATTAAAATAAAAGTAATCCCTTTTTCGAAAGAAAACGGGTTTTTGTTTAAAACATTGCAAAAGATTTAATTGATTTAACCTACGAATTCAAGGTAAAAACAATGCTAATGACATAAATTATATTAAATGGTAAAAATATATTCTATTTATAATTTAAAACCATTGATTATTATAATTTAACCATATAAATTATTACAATGAAAAAAGTTGTTTTAATTAAAATATATCGTGTTTTAACTATTCATTAAAATATGAAAGTTATCAGAAAAATTTAAAAACTTTATCCAATGTAAATTTTTATATCTTGATTTAATAGAAGATGTTTATTTAGTAAAATTGAACTTATAAACATGTCAAAAACTAGATTTAATGTGGATTCTCCATCAAAAGGTGGAAAAACAACATTTTTTTAGAAATAATTTTCTTACCCGCAAAATTTATTTTGTTCAAATAAAATGTTTTAGAAAATTTATAAGATGAATAATAAAGATATAAAATTCAAAATGTATTTAATCCTATTAATAAAGGATACTCCATAATTATATTATAACAATATATCATCATTTAGTGAAACATGGTATTGCGTACAACACACGGTATCGAGGAAGGTCACGATTCTGTATAATTCAAGTCAAGTCAGGGTTGCGTGTTATGCAAGACTCTTTTGTTGTTTCGTTATAACACAATCCATCCATTTTTAATTTATACATTGAATATATATATTTATATATACTAAATGTTGCGTAGAATGACTATTATCAAACAAACTTGAAATTGTGTGTAACGCAATCTAAGAATAGTGTTGCGTATACTGCAATCTAATACGGTGTTCCGTATAGCACAAGATAATCTTGTTGTAGCATAAAACACATGACATAAAATAAATTAAAAAGAATACTTATCATAAAATATCGGGTTGTTACAATCATGGTAACAAATATATAGGATATATGTGATTTAATTATTAAACTAATGAAAAATGTGTCATTTTAAAATAGTGATATATCATTTTCTTTATTACCCTTTCAACTCATTAACAAATTATAACCTCTTTCTTGTGAATGAGTGGATTATCGCATCCACGATGTGATGTGATTATTTATTCATCAACAAATGAAATGGATGATATATATATATATATATATATTTATTTATTTATTTAAATAAATAATCTTATATTTTTGATATTATTAAAATTATTGAAATAAAAATTATTACTTACCATATATACTTAATTATATTTTTAATATAGAAACATTACATAGGCATACATAAAACCTAATGTCTCCATGATTGAAAAGTCTTTCATTTTTCACAACCATTATTTTAGTGTGATTTTAAACTTATAATGTACTGAAAAAATTGATAATATTTGTTGATTATTACACCTTATATGATGGAATAATTTTCTCTTTGACCCCCATCAACAAACCAATGTTGTTTTATGACAATGAACTAAAAATCCTCAAAACAGACGATGCAGACACAATCAATTATGTTCTTATATATATAATTAGTGTAAATAAAAAAATTAAATTAATTATGTGTAATTATTCCAAGAAAGTTTTTTTATGATAAGAAAATTGTGCATATAATCTTATATAACATGATTTATAGGACATTCATATAATGTCTGTGGAAAAGGACTTCATCTCAATTCTCCTTCATTATACTTTATTTTAATGTTATGCTTCTAATTATATTTATATAGTGTATATACTTCCCCTATAAAAATTAATATCACGAATAATTGATACATTATGTATTTTTAATTATACATCTCAATTATTCCATCTAATCGGACTTGACATGAAATTTTAATAGTGTAAATGATCTACTTAATTTTATTCATTTCCATTGTGTTATTATTACTTACTCATTGATTTTAATATTCTATTATTATTTTTGAAATAAATTTTTATTATCATATTCTTTTTTACATATGATTCATTTTTTTAATTTTGTTACACATAAATGATTTTTTGACTAATTCTTATTCAACATCATTATCATTGTATGGGTTTCTCGTCAGACTAGTATTTCAGTGTGACACATTCCATATTCAACATTGATTTTTATTATGTTTTGTATATAATAAAACGTAATTAATTTTATGATAACATTAATGAAAAAACTTGGGATTAAATCTTCCATGTGATTTTCTATCCATCATTGTGTTTTCGTCCACATATTAGGAAATCCGCAGGGGACTTCATCTCAATTATACTTATATGGGGCATATTTTTATGTTATGTGACTAATTTCCAGTTTGTTGTGTATATACTACCACAATAAAATGTTACATAATGAAAAATTCATAAATCATGGTATTTATCGTTTCAATTTAAATTATTTCATCCAATGGTATTTGACATGAATGATGTAATGTGGTAAAGATTTTTATTTCTCAATTATGTTCATTAGTTTATATTACTTATTCACTATCTTTGATATTTTATGATTATTGGTGTCGTTAATTTTTATTATCTAATTTTTTATTTCCAAATAATTTATTAGGATTTAAATTTTATACCATCATAAATTTAATAATAAATTTCACTTTAATGGTATGATCATTGAAAGGGTTTCTCCTCTATCTTATCCTTATGTAAGACAAATTTGATACCAAAAATTATTTTTATTTTGTAGTGTATATAGTACTGATTAATGAAATTTATTATTTTTTAGATGAAAATTATTTTTATTTATAATTAAATATGAAGATAACCATTTCATGACGTTTTGACCGAGGGATTACAAAAGCAGTAAAGGTATTCATCTAAATTTTCCATCATTAAGGAACATTTTGTTGTACGTAACCAAATTTCCATAATTTAATGTATATATTTAAATCCCCATTTGATGATATATAATTAATATTTTATAATTTCTATTATTATACGTTTCAAATTTAAATATTTAATCTAATGGGAATTGACTTGAATGTTACATATTGGTAAGGGGTTTCTTAAATCAATTTCCTTTCTTTGGATTATAAATATTAGTCATTTACTCCATTACAGTATAATTAAATATGAATCGATCTCTTAAATTATTTAATATATATTTTTAATAGTTTTTTAGAATTAATATTAATACATATAATCTCTGAATTGACTAAATGTCAATTTAGTGATATGATCTTAATGCTCAATCGTCCCAAGTTTCATTCTTTGGGAAAAAAATTTCTAATGTATGCATATCTTCTAATTTTAAGTGTATATATTTATCTATTGAAATTGCATATCCTAAATCTAATTATTTATATAATATTTAATGATTCATTATATGTTATTTATTCAAGGTTCTTATGATTGAAGAGTTCTCAATGTGAAAAAACCGTTATGTTATAATCATTTGTCTCAGAGTATTTTTTATATTCAAAGACTATATGGATGAAATGTATTGATGTTATTTTATTTAACAACATATTTTTCTTCTCCAATGCATCAAATTTTTTTTAACATGTTTGGTCTCAATTTACACCCTTAATGATTTATATAACATCATAAAATCACTTTGTATTTGATACAAATATAGTATTCTCTTTTATGGAGACTATATTTTTATTTCATATCCATGTATTATAATATATTTTATGGAATTTTATCTATAAAAATTACTAATTTTCTAAAGCTGTTTGAAATGGTCTTTGACATTATTTTAAATGTTTTTATAATGAAGTTTATTAATGTTTTCCAAATTGGTCATATTGGACCCCCATTAGAAAATGTGTTCTAAATAATGCTTATTTAAAAAATTTACATCATGAATGCAATTTCCCCCCATAAGGATCATTATTTTTTTAGTATTCCTTTAAACATATAGAAAAATATTTTCAAAGAATAATATTTTCAAAAAAAAATTGACTTTTTATTTTTTTTTAATTCTTTTTCAAAATAAAAAGGTTATTTTCCTCATAAAAAATTATTTGACATTTAATGGGTTTTCCATTCCTCAACAACAATAATCTACAATGTTAATTAAAATCCTTTAGAATATGTGGTATTTTAACCATAATTATTCATTCATTGGATGATTTTTGATATTTTCATGCAACCAGTTTTTTTCCATCAGTGAATAAAATAAAAAAAAATTATTATTGTTATTTTGAAAAGTGAAAAATTATAAATATTTTTTCATGAATGGTACATGGAAGGTATTTATGATAACATGTGAACATATTATAACGTATATTTAGGGTTGTTATCCTTTATATCTAATAAAAATTGGTTAGCCCGATATAGCTTATATGAAGGGTTAATCGCCATTATAGCTCAAGAAAACCGAGTGAGACTAATATATCTAAAATGAATGGTTGAGACCCATTATATATCATCATTAATGGGTGTTCCTGATATCATTTTAATTATGGTTGTCCTAATAAAGCACAGTAATTCATTGGGTAATGTTTCGGGTTAATATATAAAATATGGATGGAGTGGTAGGAGGGTTTCTCATTTGGATTTATCTTGGAACTAGTAATTTATATCATGAGTTTAAAGTGGGATATGAAAATGTTGTTCTGAAATAACAAAAAAACTTTTTTATAATAGATATGGGTATGAAATTTTTACATTTATCAATATTTATATCAAATTTCTACTCATTATTTATTCTATTGTCTCATACATTTAATGAATCATTATTCTATTTATCTTGATTGATGATCCTAATATTTATGGGTAAAAGCTATTTAATAATGATAATAAACATTGATTATGACATCATTCACTTATAATATTCTTACTGACACTAATTACATTTAATTTTATATTCGTATTATTTACCTTACTGAGAATATGATATCACCATTATTCAGCTTCCTTTTCCCCAATTTATGACGACTGGTTGGTTAATAATTTTTCTAGAAATTTTTATTATGTGACCAAATTTATTGAAAATGTGGAATACTTTTATGGAATATGAAAATATTCTTCTAGTGGGAGATGATATTTATATTTATTAATTAGTTTATTATGAATACATGTTTTTTAGATTTTGTGACAATCCTCTCAAAATCAAAACATAAATGTTAATTGGGTTTGTAAGTGATACAATTTTTTCATTTTTGACGTTGTACATATTTTATGGAAAAAATAGGCTCACCTTTATTAGTATCAAACCCTAAATTATAATTTTAATATTTGTCGAACTAGATCTTAGATTTAGGGTTTTTGATTATTATGTATTATATCATATCCCATAATCTAATAGGTCTAACACAATGGTTAATAATGTGACTTGAGGTCAATGGGTGTTTTTGATTGAACCGATCCAAGAACCTAAAATTAATATATATGAGTCTATTATTAACATAACCCATGATGGTGGAATTAAAATTCAATATTATCAAGGCAAAATCATCTTTTATTTCATGGGCTTTTATAGGGAAGGATGATCCAAGAATACATAATTACGTTTTATTTTAATTTACTATTCTTGGTTCTTTGAGTATAACATCAATCTCTTTACTATATAATTATATTATTTACTTATTATAAAGGATTTATTTGGATAATTTTCTAGTGATTGGAGTTTTATTCACACTCTCAAAATATAGAGAATCATTATTCATGAGGATGAAAGATGGATGGAGTTACATGAGGGTTTATCAATTGGATTTATCTTATAAACAATAATTTCTAAAACTAGTTTTAAATGGGATATGATGATGTTGTTATAAAATAACAACACATATTTTTATAAGTTATATGGGATTTAAATTTTTACATTGATCAATTTTCATATAACTTGGCAACAGATTATTTATTCTTATGTATCTTTTCTTAATTTATTCATTTTTCTATTTCTCATGATTGATAATCCACATATATCTGGGTATGATTATTATTAAATTATGATAAAAATCATTGATTATGACATCATTCCCATATTATATTCTTATTCTCACTTATTACATTAATTTTTAAATGCATATTATTTACCATTTTGAAAATATGATATTAGCATTCTTCTGCTTCATTTTCCCCAATTTATAACAAATGTTTATTTTATATTTTTTCTAGAAATTTTTATTATGGGTCCAAATTTAAGGAAATTGTAGAAGACATATATGGAATATGAAAATAATGTTTTAGTGGGAGATGATATTTGTCTTTATGAAATAGTTGTTTATGAATCCACATTTTTTATATTTTATCAAAATCATCGAAAACTCAAAACAAAAATATTCATTGGGAATATAAGTGATCTAATTTTTCCATTTTTGAGGTTGTATGATTTGGATAGAAAAATAGGGTCTCCATCATTATTATCAAACTCTAAATGATAATGATTATTTTTTTAGAACTAGATCTAAGAGTTTGGGTTTGTGGATATTATATATTATATCATGTCCCATAATCTAATAGGTCCAATACAATGGATAATACTGTCATTTCAGGGAAATGGGTTTGTTTGATTGAACGGATCCAAATACATAAATTCAATACATATCAGTATTTTATTAATATAATCTATAATGGTTGAATTATAATTCAATATTATCATGGCACCATCATCATTTATTTCATGGAATTTTATAGGTAAGGATGACCCAAGATTATGTAATTCCATTCAATTTTAAATTTCATCTCTCGGTGCTGTGAGTATAAGATAAATCTCTTTTCTATATAATTATATTCTTTACATATTATCAAGGCTTTATTGGAATAATTATATGGTTCCTGCAGTGTTATTCACAATATCAAAGCATTGAGAAGCATGATTCATGAGGATGTAGAGTGTAATCAAACTTTGTAGGAGGGGAATATTATGACTCCCCAAAACATATTTCTCATGAAATAATAATATAATGATTCTATTTTTAAAAATTTCATGTCAACCAAAAAAACAAGTAAATTAATCAAAATGGTTTTTTATTTAATAAAACATTGTAGTGTTTAAATTACAACAAGATAAAAATGGAATTATAATAAAAAAAATAAGTTCTATAACCCCTATGATAGGAAGTAGAAGGCCCCCTAAAGAAACAATGAGACCTAGTAAATAGAGAATCTCCGTGAGGTCATTCATAAAAAAACAACAAAACTAGATTCATGAAAACTGTACTGACCATAATTAGTATTGCAAGAACCATCTTCTTCACATGTCTTGATTTCTCGAACACCCTAATATTTTTTCATATAAGGCATCAACCTGACTGTTACCCCTTGGGTTACCATGGGAGATGTTTGTGACCATTGAGTTATAACAACTATAATTATATTTTATGGCCTTTTAGGTGGTTTGATCAAAAACCTATAATCTAGATTTCCAAAATATTTATGTCATAAAAATTTAATATAACCCCTTCTTCATAACATTAAAAGGGAAATGATTTCATATTTTTAATTACTCATAGGTGAGTTTTTTAAAATTTAATGAGGATTTTAAACATCGTACTAATATTTCAACTATTTTATAAGAGTTTTCATTCTTAATGAATAAACAATATTTTAACTAAACTACATTTTGAGTTCTATAATACTAGTATAAAGGTTTTCATATGGATATATTAATGTTATAACTTTGTGATTTACAGATTTATTCTTTATAAAAACTAAGGGTAAGATTGTTTTGAAAATTAGTAGTTATGTTCAAAAAAATAATCCCCACAAGGGAAAGCCCACTATCATGGCCACAGGAGGTAGCACACACTAGGAGGCTGAGCCAAGACCTCAGCCTTGGCACATGTCGGCCCAAGCGGGGGGCATAACATCCCCAAAGGTCACAAAAGAGCGTATGGGGCATCAGAGAGCTCCACCATGGGCACGAGTCCATGGCGAGGCAGTTGTAGGTCGAGGCCTACAAGGAGCGGGAGACTATGTAAAAGTCCCCCTTTTGTGTGTGTTGTCTATTCTAAGAGGTCCATCAGAGTCTCAGGCTTATAATGAAGCCTCCTGGGCCTCTCTGTTTCGATGTTGGATGGAAAAATATTCCTCGGGATTGGATCCAGGTTGACAGATCATTCATCGAGAGATTAAGGTCATCCATCTAGGTCTAGGCCTCAATTCCTTGAACCCGATGTATTATCAATGATTTTTGTGTGGTGTTTGACCCATTGAAATCTAATCATGATCGTACGAGTTTTTTAAAACACATCATTAAACAACATCCATCTGATCAAGTCGTAGATCTAATCTGAACTGCCTATCCTTTTAAATCTCACAGTCAAACCCCAACAATAGAATCAAGGAAAGGTCAAATCATGGTGATCCATTCAATCTCCAATTTTCCTCTCCCATAATGCCCTCTTCATCTCCTCTGGTGATGGACCAGTAACCCAAACACATCCAATTTTCACCATTTTTCAGTACCCATAACAAATGTGGACCCCTCAATTCCCCCTTTTCCAATAAATATTTCCTTCGGACATTTAATGTACTGATTAGGCATCGGTTTCCCAATGCTAGAATTATGTAACCTATATATTTTTATACATAGTATATTTTTTAAATAACCCAGTTTCACCCCAAGAATCACTCACCTATTCTTCTTCCTCCAGTTCCTTCTTCACAATTCTTCGAGCTTTTCCTCGAGCCTCTCTTCCCTCCTTGATCCAAGGTAGGTACTATTGTTTCCTTGTCTTTTTTGTTTGAGGTTATATACATATATATGTAAACACATAAAAATATATATGTAACCATGCAGTTTAGTTGAAATCTTCTCGTATTCCAACCCTAAGATTTGTTTTTGAGTTCAAGAGTTTTTATGAACATAAGGGTGTATTTTATACCTACAAAACATGATTACATACTTTATATATATATATATATATTATTCTTTTAGTGGGGTATATGTAATTATGGTTAAGAGTGTTATCTAACAAATTCCTTATAATGGAATGTCCTTTTCCCTGCATGAATATCTAAAACCCCTTAACATAGAAGGGTGTGTGATTTCAAGGTTCCATAAGGGTGTAATTATATATAAATATGTAAAAAAAGATAAATTAAATAAATGTATTAACGATTTTATAAGAAATGATTGAATTAGTTTCATAAACATGCTTTTATAAATAATGGAACAATATTAATTTTATACATGTTTGGTTAATTAATACTTTTAAGGAGTTAAAACGTGGTGGTGCTGATTAATTTTCTTATGAACATGGTTAAACATATATGTTTTATATGTTACATAATCCTTTTAATTTTATTGTGTGATTTAGAGTTTAAGGGACTCTAGTTAATTAATGGGGCAAAAATATTAAATTCATATGGGTGTCAATGGATTTTTTTTTATAAACCCTTTTATACATGATGTATTTTCAGATATGTGAAAATATAGGTTTACACATTAACTTTGTTCCTTAATTTTATTTATAATTTTAAAATGTATGCATATGAAATATGAAAAATTTGTTTTAAATATATATTTATTTTTTTCTAAAAACTACTCTTTATATAAAACATGTTCCATGAAAAATTTACGCAACATGAAACACTAATAGTGGATATTCCAAATATTATTCTTATGATGTGGTTACTAATTGTGGAGAGCTCATGAGTATAATATTTGGGGATTTCAACTTCTATCTTCATATTTATGAATTACTCATATATATATATATATATATATATATCAAGGGCATTATTTAGGGTTGAATCTCATGCATTCAAATTTTAGCATTATGTATACCATGTGATGTGTTATACCAAAAAATCTCAGTATGAAATGTATGAGAATATGTGTGTTAATACCCCACAAGAAATTCCTGCTTTATCTTTTAATTATTTTTTCTTCCAGGAGAAATTATAATATGTATTAATTAATAATGTTTTAGAATTTATAGTTATCATTATATGTGAAAAAATTTGTATTACTTTTAGTGCTTTTGATGTCATCACATATGGAAATATCTTCTTATCATATTTTCCATTCAATGACACAGCCATGTAGTTGATAGACTGGTTATTAGAACTTATATAAATGAAATAATTGTATATGTAACTATTAAAGAATGTGATAATTATTCAAAAATCCTTTAAGGAATAATTATATTGAATTATTCAAGTTGGTATGGGACACTTTAAATAATTTGAAATAAGGAAACAAGAAATATTTCACACTTGAAATGATAAATAATAAGTAATTTACTAAATCATAGTGGTATGTGAACTATTATTTACAGAGATGAGGAATGAAAGGGACTTAGTATGTGATGGGTGGGGCATGTTATATCCCCTCGATGCATTAGCAGGTCTCTTGAGGCAATCAACGGTTTTGTTATAATGCCTTGAAAAAATGATTATTTCTATTCATGGCTCGAGGCCTAGAAAGTTGGGTTATGATGTCCAGCATATGCACATTCCTTATTATGGATATGAATTTTAATCAACCAGAAACATATTCGACTAGTGGAATATTTTTGGGTGAATATCTAATTCACATAAGAACCAGAAGATGTAAAAGTTATGGAATTGTATTTATGCAGTGCTCCGAGTCTTTAGAAAGTGTATGTTTCTCAGTAGTAATGAATGAAATTAAATTTTTTATTTATGTGTAACTCTGATCATGTACTACTCTTAGTAATTAATTTTTTTACTTTCATTTTAAAATGGAATGACTTTTACATCTCACCCTATATGAGCATTCTTGTAATTGAATCATGCTTCCTTTTAACTCTATTAGTATTCTATAAATTGTGCTATTTTAATTCTTAGACAATTGTTCCATTAAGATACTTGTGTTTCACCATTTCATAAGATGTTTTTTATAGAAAATTTTAAAAGAATGATTTTGAAAGTGGTAATTGGTTTATTAGGTTATTTTAAAACACATTAATGTGAATTAACATGCTGGACCTACATTTTTGAAATAATTTCTTTTTTAGGTATTAGTTTCTAGCTAAAAAAGCTTGACAGAAGTGGTTGGTTTCCCAGAACCTGAACTGAATCGATCTTATGAATCGGACATGATGTGTAATCTATCAGTGAAAGTTTTTTTAAAAAAAATTACACATCATGATTCAAACCACTAGTCCCGGGTATTCTTGGGTTGGGTCCCCAAAGTTGGTATTATAGGATTCAGTTTATATAACTATGGAAACTAGAACTGAACAAATAAAAATTTACTTAAGAATTACTAAATATGATATTTTTTTAATTTTCAGATGGAAAAAAATGTACTAGTATTTTTTTCATCCTATTGAGGCCCTAGAAACACAAATTTCCATATCTATCCATGAAAACATTGTGAACTATTCCCATATTCGTATGACATGCAAAAACCACTCTGACATGTCCATCACTCCCTGTGTACTTCAACTCCACCATGGAGCAGGTTTGGACTATCTCGTTAGGATTGAAACCCAATTTCCATCCTTCAAATGTTGGGTAATTACAACAAGGGACTTTTTAGATGCTTCACCATAATGGAAATCTTCTTGTCTCTTATGGATTTCCAAGAAACTGTAGCAGCAGGAGACCTTTGCACCTCCTATATATTCCAAGTCTTATCCTGTGGCCATTTCGGTCAAGTAATGGACTCTGAAATAATTAAATTTGAATTCACCCATTCTATATATAGACATAAAGTACATACCAATGTCACTGAGCTATACAACCCTCATGTCACACTCTAGATACACCTTAAGTGCTCCTAGGAGATCGAACCGAACTGCTCAGGATGCATTTGGTTCAGGGAGATTAAGAGTTTTGAGATTGTTTTGGGGATTCGAGTAACTGGGAATTGGGGAAACCATTAGTCCTAAGTATTATATACCATTTGTTTATTTATATGTAATATTTTGATTCTTTATCCTTCCAAATTTTCATAATTTTTGTTTCAATGAATATATATTCATGAAAAATTCTAATTTATAGATGGAAGGAAGGACCCACATATGATCTTTTCCCATTGGGATATTGGAGACCATAATGGTCAGAACCTGTGAAGAATAACATCTTCCATTTGAAAACCTTTGAAAAATGTGCAAACATATTTATGGGATATTGAACAGTCCGGGCATTCTCTTCTCCTTCCATGGGAATGCCTACATCTACCTCCATATAGGCAATTATGAACTCACTGAGTATAGATGAAGGGGAAAGAACCATGAACGTATTTTCCAATTTTTTACACAATCCTGAAACTTCACGGAAAGGGTAATGTATCAAAAGGCTTCCATGGAAGGAAGCTATATCCATAATACATGTTCATGATTCTGAGCAGAAGTTTTAATGACCACATTGATGTCATTGGAATTTTCAGACAACAGATGGTCCGACAAGTCCTTAAATATTTTTTCCATTAGTACATCTCAGACTCTCTACCATTCGAGCATACCTATAGAAGCCCAAGTGTACTCTTCATGAGTTAAACCCATACATTATGAGGTGTGTTTGGGCCAAGGAAGTAGATGAGATGAACACCAACTAGGGTATTCATCAAACCACACCTGGAGATCGTCCACGATGGAGGATGTTCTAAGGATCATTAGGGAGTTTCATTTATTGTGGTTTTTTGAAATGAATTGCGAGGATGAAATTCATTATGGAGGGGGATATTTTATGATCATCAACAATACCTAATAAAACCCCTATCAGTTCAACTGGAAGCCCCCCTAAAGCAAAAACATGACCCGATAAATAGAGAAGCTCCCTCGGGTCAGTCATAATGAAGAACGTCACAACAAGAATGATGAAAATCTTACTGACCATTAATGGTATATCAAGAACCATCTTATTCACAAGCCTGGATTTTTAGAACACCCTAATGTTTTTATAAGGCATCTACCTGACCACAACCCCTTGGATAAGCGTTGGAGATATTTATGTACATTGAGTTCTAATGGCTATAATTATAGTCGCTGGTCATTTCGATGGTTTGATAAAAAACAAATAATCTAGCTTTTCAAACTATTTCTGTTATCAAAAAGTAATATAACCTCTTATTATGAATTTGAAATGGGAATCAATTTAATATTTTGAATTACACATAGGATATTTTTTTAAAATGGAATGAGGATTTTAAAAATCATTCAAATATTTCAAATATTTTATAAAATTTTTCATTCTTAATGAATAATTTTTTTTTTCTAAACTATGTTTTCATTTCTAATAATACTATAATGGTTATCATATTGATATATTAAAGTTGTTAATTGGTGTTTTAAAGAATTATTTTCTATAAAATCTAAGGGGATGTTTGTTTTGGAACATAGTACTGGGCTCAATAAAAAAAATACCCACAATGTCCAGCCCTCTATCCAAGTCAAGGGAGGCATCACGTGAGAAGCCGTCGATCCTATCCCTCAGCCTCAGCACCGGCCGGCCCGAGCGGGGGGAATAACTTCCCCGAAGGCCACACAGGAGTTCATGAGGGATCGGAGTGTTCCATTGTGGGAGTGAGTCCATAGAGAGGTATGGGTTGGCCGAGGCTTACAAGGAGCGGGAGCCCATGTATTAGGCCCCCCATCTATTTGATCTGTTTTCTGAGCAGTCCATCAGAGTCTCAATGTTAGAAATATGTGGATCTGGCCACTCCATTTCAATGTGGGATGGAAAAAATTCTCTTGGGATTGAATCCCGACCTTCAGTTATCACCGTCTGCGATCAAGGAAGTCGATCATGGTCTGGTCTTCAATTCCTGGAAGTAGCTGTATTCTCTCCGCTATTTGTGGGGCGTTTGATCCATCATGATCTAATCATGACCATCAATGTTTTTTAAAATAGATTGTTTATCAATAGCCATCCGATCATTCCATAGAGCAAATTCGTGTTTCCCATCCTTTTAAAACTTAAGGACACACCCCAACCATTGGATCAAGGCCAATTAAATCCCATCCATGAATTCAATCTCTGATTTTCCATTCCCACATATTTCCTCTTCATCTTTTCATGCACTAGACCAATAAACCATACACCTCATACTTTCATTGTTTTTATTCACCCATGATTGTCAATGGACCACTCCTTGCCCTCTTTTTCCACAAAGACATCCTCCAAAAATTTAATTTAGAGATTAGGAATCAGTTTTCCAATGGTAGAATAACGTTAAGTGTATATTTTTATACATAGTATATTTTTTAAATAACCTTGTCTCACCCCATTAATCCCTGTTCTATTCTACTTCCTCCAGTGCCTTCTTCAAGAATCGATCGGCTTTTCCTCAGGCCTTTCTTTTCTCCTCGAACCAAGGTAAGGGATTTATGTTTCCATGTCTTTTTTTGAGGGTATATACATTTATATTAATACTCATAAAAATTTATATGTAACCTTACGGTTTAGTTTAAATATTCTCATATGCCAACCCTAAGTATTCTGTTTTCAGTTCAATGGGTTTTATGAATATAAGGGTGTATTTTATTCATTGAAAACATGATTATGTACATTATATATATATATATATGGTTAATTATGTGTATGTATGTATGGTTAATAGTGTGATATACCATATTCCTTCTAAAGGAAAGGCCTTTTCCCATCAGGATGATCTAAACCCCCTTATTATGCAAGGGTGAGTGATGTGGAGGTTCTATAAGGGTATAAGTATATATAAATGTGTAAGAAAGATAAAAAATAAACAAATGTATATACAGTTTTATAATAAATGTGAGAATTTGTTTCATAAAAAACGTTTATTATTAATGGAAGAATCTTCATTTTATACACGCTTGGTAAAAAACTACCCCTTAGGGGATAAGAACATGGAGGTGCCGTATAGCTTCCCGCTTATTATAACGTAAACTTTCTTTACATTACGCAAAATTGAGGATCTTTAAGGATTAGTGTCTTGGAAATCAGGAACATAATACATGAAAACAATATAAAACATTCTTCTTAAACACTTAAAAGGATTCTCCTAAAGTTCATCCTAAGTTCATTACTTCATCTCATAACCTAGGCACATACATCAAAAGAAAGGGTGAGAAGAATGCCCAGTAAGGGAAAAAATGGAAACATTTAACATGTGAACTTGAGATACATCAACTATGTCATGAAAAAGGACTTTAAGGCATGAGAAAGAAATCATGTGGCGTATCATAATAAAAATAAAATTTTTCATAACTTGAAGATGTGGCTACATAATTTAATATAGGCAATCATGAACATATCACCAAGGTCCATCCCCAAAGTGTCATATGAAAATTACCAAGGTTATTCACCAAGATATCGTGAAAATTGTAATCTCTTGTGGTTACATCATTACACAATTCAATGGAGCGCTATAAGGGCGCACCCATAAATTTTTTGTTATTATAATGTCAGCCACATATATCATCATAAATAATTTCATAAATAACCCATATAGAATAAAATAAATGGGTTTCATTTCATAATCATAACGTTTTAAAAACTACTTTAATGACATGATATTTACGTCACTTTAAACCCACAAAAGGGGAGAGTGGGTTTCATTCATGTAAATCCCAGAATTTAAAAAAGAACATTTTGATATATATGTGAATACCAATATAGAAATAATAGCTTTGATTATTGAAATTATAACATAAAATAATTTTGAGAAAAGAGAGAGGCATTTTGAGATGAAAATTCTGCAGCATAACGGTTATGTTTCAGAGTTTTAGAAAACATTGAAAAAATAGGGGACATGGGTCAAAAAATCATAAATGACCCCTAAAACAGTTGAGGGAAAGAATAAGAAGGATATATTAACATGGTAATGAAATTTGAAGGACAAGACATTTGAAATTAAAAAAATGGAAGGAAGACAAAAATTATATTTCTCTTATGAAAATTCAGAAGCCTAACGGCGTCACTTAAAAATCAGAAAAAATGAATTGAAAAGATAAAATAGGGTCCTTCATCATATGAACATAAGAGTTCAGTATGATAGATATAGAGATCATACACCCATAATAATTAAAAAGGAACTTGAAAGAGTTGAAATGAAAGTAGAACTTTGAAAAGAATTAGATGGGTGAAATAATCCCTTAAAAATTCGGCAGACTACTGACGCCACTTAAACTTCAAAAAAAATTAATTGAAGAGATAAAAAAGTATCTCTCATCATATTAACATAAATGATCAGTATTGTTGATATAGAGATCATTCCCCAACATAATGTAACATGAATGAGTTGACAAGAAAATAGAACATGAAAATGAGAAGGGTGAAAGAATCCCTTTAAAAATTCAGCAACCTAACGGCGCCACTTAAACATCAACAAAAATGAATTGAAGAGATCAAAAAGGGTCTCTCATAATATGAAAATAAATGATCAGTATGATAGATATAGATATCATACCCCGACATAATAAAAAGGTACTTGAAAGACTTGACATGAAAGTAGAAATTTGAAAAATTGGAAGGGTGAAAGAATCCCTTAATAATTCGGCAGCCTAAAGACGCCACATAAACATTCTTAAAATAAAATGATGATAGTAAGATGGGGTCACTCGTCATATGAAAAAAAAATTACATTATAATAAATATAAAAGAAAATCCTCCAACATAAGAACATGGAGCATAAAAAATGACATAAAAGAGATCACTTGAAAAGAAAGAGTGGGGTCAGATCCCTTACCTTAAAAAGTAACTCTTAAAACTCAATGGTTGGGACATAGAGAGGTTGGGGGAACCTTGGGAGGACCATTTGGTAGGTAATGAGACCAGAAAATCATTGGGGAGAGTTGGGAGTCGAATGGATGAGAGGATTGTCTTGGTATTTATAGGGAAAGTGAGGGGACAAGGCATTAATGGCCAAGGGACACCTCAAAAGTGGTTTTCTCAAAATCATGGGATCTCCCATGTTATTTCCCATGATGTTAGGCCAAATGGGGCCCCCATTCAATAATGCACCACCTTTGGTCGGCCAACCCATTAAATATCTCATGACATCACCATGACACAGTTATGATGTCATTAAACATACCGAAACCCTAAAAGTGTACTTTTACTATTAACTGAAAATTCAACATTTCATAAAAATCCAAAAATTTCACATTAACTAAATATCAATGCATTGATTTCAAAAATGAACTCCATTTTATAAAAATAATTTTCTAAATATTTTTAATTTTATTTTTAAATAAATACACTATTCACTGAAAATTCATTTTTTGCAGAAAAAACCCAAAAATTACCTTAACATAATATCGATGCTCTGAGTTCAAAAATAAAATCAGTTTTATAAATATAATTTTATAAATATTTTTAATTTAATTTTTAATTAATGAACTCTATTCACCCGAAAAAACTAGTAGTTCAATAAAAATTTATGAAACCGTTATTTAACCATTTTATTGATTCACATTACTTGATCTAGGTGCCTAGATTATTTTAATACTTTTTTTAAGTGAGATTACTAATCCATTTTGTCACATTACTAATCCTAAGCATAAAATCACTATTCATAATTTATTATTCATCAAAAATCAATTTGATCTTATTGGACTCTAAATTTAAAACTGAACATAATTGTATAAGACCATTTTTTGAAAATCATTACACATTTGTAATTATTTAAGGTTTACATAAACATTTTTTTTAAATATCCTTTCTGTAAAATTCACCAAAAATATGCATTCTATATATTTCCGGACATTTGAAAAGTCATAAACATCATCATAAAAAGAAATCCCAATTTTTATTTAAAACAAAGGATTACAAAAGGCAGTTATAGTCTCCTTACATAGCCCATTATCACACCAGCATAGGACCTGAGTATAAGGTGTGCAAATGTGAGAGAATCTGAGGGAGGCTCGGCGAACATCGCACAAGTAGTAATTTCTATCAGTTTGAACTTCTTGTGAAGGTGATTCTGTTCTAGCTTCACACGATGAAGTTCGGCTTGGGTTTGGTCTAGAGCAAAGCCCAATGTTGCTACCTCCTTCCCAAGTTCTGTTAGATGGGATTCGATCGGTCCAAGACTACTGGGTGAGGCCATCGAATCTTCTTTCTATAATAATTAACCACGATTACTTGCATTTAGAGACAATAATCAAAATGTTTAGTTTCCACCGGTCATATTGACCAATGGTCATATAACAGTCAAAACCCAATAGTCTCATTTTAATTATACTGATGTTATCAAATGAAACAGTTTTGTTGAGTATAAAAATAAAATAACACAAAATATTAGGAAACAAGATTTATTCAAAATTTCGGGTTGTTACTGTAACATCCCAGGTAAATGAAGAATAAATAATTTTAATATTTATTAATATTTATGAATTAAATATTAAATTATATTTTAAAGGGGTTGCTATGTTCGATAGCGTACCTGATACGCAACGATGAGTTCCTTTGAAAACTTACGTTGCACACTAGTAATAAAATAATATTATTTTAAATGTTAGTTAACATGTAGCCGTTGTATTGGCGGGAATGGATAGAAATAAATAAAATATTATTATATATGTTTTTAAGTGTTTTTATATTTATCCAATAAAAGATAAAGGCTTAAAATATGGAAAGAATTCAATTTTAGGAATTTATACCCTAATTTTCATTAAGGGTTCACTTATCACCTTTTGACGGCGAACCGTCATTAAATATAGTTTTGATCACTCTTATACTTTCTATTGGACCAAATATAACTCTTCTTTAGAATCGGGATATCAAAATTTACTTTGTGTAAATTTGTGGTACCTTTCTGATAAAGTTCATTTTTTTATGAATAGTGTAAAATGTTGTATTTTACATCAAAACTGCTTTTTAATCTAATTTATTTATATTATTAGATTATCTTTTGAATTGGTCTTAATGTTTAATATGAATATATTTTTACCATTTTATCCAATGGTGGTCATTGGAATCAATTTCACTTTGAAATTAGACTTAAACTGGTGTCAATCTTTTGATACTTATTGTTTTGTAAAAACACGCTATTTGCTCTGGCAGCGGGAATTAATTATTAAATTAATTAATGTGACTTATATGATATGAATTTTTTAAAATAGACTTCATTTTTGAATTCGGAATATCACATATAGCTTAGAGTGAATTTTTGGTAATTTTCTGAAAAACTTCAATTTTTGATGAATAGTGAAACCACTAAGTGGTAATCAAGCAAACTGATTTTTCAGTTAAATGAAAGTTTACCACTAATGTGTATTGAATTTTGAAAATCCGACATACATGGTTGTCATTAAAAAGTAAAATGTGGTTCAATGAGATTAAAATAATTTTTTGGTGAATAGTAACTTATTAAGTTTTTAATCGCGATTAGTGGTAATTAGTGTAGTTTAAGGAATAAATAATGCTTTAATAATATAAAATGACCTAGAAACATGTCCCAACCTTATTGGTTGTGTCATGGCCGACCAAGAAAAGCCATGTCCTAACTTGGGGACCCCATGGATCCACTTTTGTTGGGAAATGACATAAATTACTTTTTATTTAATGTTAAAGTGAAAATGACACAAACATAATATGTTTTGCCAAAACAATTGTTAAGTGGGGTTATACAAGTCCAAATTTTGATTATAAATATTCAAAGGAAATCTAAAAAGATTTCCTACATCATAGTAATTTTTTTATAATTTTTAGACATTAAATAAATTTAATTATTTATGACATAATAATGATGCAGCGATGACATCATTATTTGACGATTTAAATAAAATGGAAAGATAATATAAAATCTATGAACTACACATGTCCAAAACCAATTGGATGAGTGGATTTCGATGCCTTATAACCTTATCCACGAATTCTATCAATGTGGGACCTTTTAAAACCGAAACACATTTTCAAATAAAGTAATGTTTCTTTACGTTCCAAAAGTGCCCCTCCTCTCCTCTTATAAAAGGCCCCCACCTCTACCTCATTTCACACACTCTTCAAGCCTTTGGCTCGGCCAACCCCTGCCCATTTGCTCTCTCCACATCCCTCTCCTCATCCTAGAGGATTCCCTTTGGGCAGAATCCCTTCAAAGGAAGACTTTAGGCTCAACTCAAAAGGAGTTACACTTTTTAAGGTAATTCATTCTCTCATGTTCATTTGTTTTATTTTGCTTCTCCACCCACCTAAACTCTTTTTATATACTTCTTTTGTAACAACACCAGTATCATCAATATACTAGGATGTTGTTATAAGATTTATTTGATCTACACTCTCACACAACTACATCAAATGGTTAAAGAACATACGGTTTCCGTGGATGGCGAAATTCTGCCTCCCGAAACGATGATTGTTCAATACTCATTTAACACCTTCAAAGGTGGCCATTATGATGTCACTATTTTTATATATGATATGTAATATGTTTATGTTTTACTTATGATTCTGTATTTTTCATTTGTGTCTTACCTTTATGGCTTCCATTATGGGTATACGCGATATCTTCATTTAAGGAAGTGCAGACTACCGCCCCCTCAAAGTGATGTGATTCGTTAATGCCATATGTGGGACGTGTAAAGGATGGATTTAAAGTCATTATATATGATGTTATACTGGAATTATAATATACCTATATATATCATTATCATTTATTTCCATTAAAGTATGAGATAGAAATGAACGTAGCGTTCATGCGTACGTACGGACTACCGTCTCCATGAACGGTGCATTTCATTTCTTATCCCCAAATGTAATGTACTATTAAAAGTACATGTATATAATGGATATATATAATTAATGATATATCTAAATGATGAATATAATTCTGGAATTAAAATATACATAAGTCTCATTTAGTTTTAATTCCATTAATATGACAAAGAAATGAAAGTAGCGTTCATGCGTACGTATGGCTTACCGTCTCCATGAACGGTGCATTTCATTTCTTACCTATAAATGATTATGTAGTATTTTAAATACATGTATGTACTGGATATATATGACATATATTATATCTACATCATGAATACCATTATGGATATAATGAAACATTGACCAAATTAACAACATGTAAGTGTAAGAAGTCTATTTTTGACTTAAGAACCAAATACCGACAAAATGAACATTATTAACTTAAATGATTACATGATGTTCATAACATGGTATAAAAGGAATAATGAACTTGGAAAAGATTCATAATCAAGTAGAGATTAACTAAAGTTTATTATTCAGGAGTTTAAAGAACAGTCGGGTCAAGTCAGATACGAGGTATGGGAACTTCTTAACCCAATTTCCATTCTTTGGGTTAATATCCTACTTTCAAATTATGTCATTATATTATTATGTCGTATCTTGTATTTGTACTTTATTTATGTGTACTTATAGTGAATACACATAATGTATCTATTTTATTTTAAAAATTATCTTTGTATGGAACTTCGTCTCAATCTCCTTTCATTGAGGCATATTTTATTTTATACACAACTTTCTTTCATATGGTGTATAAACCCCTTTGACTTTTACGTTTATTCAAAAGGAATCTTTTTTACGAAGCGTTTACTAAACGACAAAAGGGAATGTTTTTTTTCGTACGTATGCGGCGACAACGACTTCTCTGCCGTCGTAACCGTTATTTGAGTTTTGGCTTCCTCTACAAGCCATACCTTCTTTTTTAAAAGAAAAATAAATACCATGTTTTACTTTGGTATTGAAAATGGTTTTCATAATGTTTTTATATCAATGTGTTGTATTGATATCTCGTGATTGAAATGTGGAAATTTTATGTTTCCTTTATGCATGTTTTATGTGATATGATTATGTTATGGTTCTTGGGCATTATTATGAAAACGGGTGGTTCCGTGATAAACTAAGGGCGGTTGAGCCCGTTATAGCTCTCCAATGCATTGGGTAACGCAAAGGAGTGAAACGTTAAGGTTTCTCCGAAGAGATTTTAGGGAATATACTGTGATGGGTATTCCAAACGTAACCAAGAGGGTTACTCCCTACATAAGAATGTTATGAATGCCTCAAGTTACCTTTACATATTATGATTTCTATGATTTATTCATGATTTTATGAGGTATGTTAAAGTGCCTATGTTTTATGGGTAAAGTATGATTTCATTCTTATGTATATATGAACTCATGTTTCCTTTCCATGTTTTTTTTATAACCCATACTGAGTTTTTATGCTCATCCCAAGTTTTTGAAATGTTTTTCACAGTTCAAGGGAAAGGTGCATGATAAGATGATAGAGTCAAGGATGTGTCAAGAATTAATCCATGTTTTATTTTAAATGTGTGTTCCATTTATGGGAATGAAGAATACTATCTTTATGTAATTACTTTGTTTATATGTGGAATGTAATCCAAGTTTTATGATCTAATTCACTAAAACTCTAAACCCGAAAAGATCCTCAACGTATAATCTTGTAATAACTCAAGATTAAGTAAGGTTTAAGGCTGGGGCCTTATAGTTGGTATCAGAGGTCGGTTTAGAAAACATTAGGAGTTATAAAAGTGTTAAATTATAATATGATTGAAATGATATAGCATTTACGGATTACCATGTTGCTTCGCCTAAGATATTTCGGTGTTCAGAATGGTTTTCCGCAGAGGAAACAAAGCAGCTATGTTGGGACGACATCAGGAGGAAGACAGCCTTCCAAATCAGCAACCTGAGATGGTCGGAATTGGAACTGAACAGTTTGTTGCAGTAATGGCGCAGTTGACTCAGGCGATAAATGGTGGTGGTATCCATGCACAAGATCAGCCAGATCAACCGCAGAGGAACATGTCAGTGGTGGAACATTTCACGAGGCAACATCCCCCATCATTCAGAGGATCATCTGACCCTGTGCAAGCTGAAGGGTGGATTAAAGCACTGGAGAAGATTTTTGATGTCATGGGGTGTTCAGACAATCAAAAGGTTAGTCTTTCTATTTACCGTTTGGAGGGTGAAGCAGATCAGTGGTGATCTATGGTTAAAAATATCAGGGATGCCGATGAGATTGATGCTCTTGACTGGGATGAATTCAAAGGAATGTTTCTTGAGAAGTATTTTCCTAAGGCTGTTCGACTTAGGATGGAAAAGCAATTCTTGGAATTGAGGCAAGAGGAAGACTCAGTGGCTGCCTATGAAGAAAGGTTCACTCGATTGGCAAGGTATGCTCCAAATTTTATCCGAGACCTTGATAGTAAAATCAATCGTTTTTACTCAGGATTAAAGCCAAAGTATCGAAGGGCATTAGCTTCTCGTGAGTTTAAAAGTTATGAAAAGCTTGTTCGATGTGCTGGGAAGGTGGAAATGGAGTTTGCCGATGACCAAGTGTTCTATAACAACCAGCAGAAGAAGAGACCGAGGTTGCAGGAGAAAGTTAAGAATTCTTCAAAAAAGTCTGATGGTAAGAGAACTAAGTTTCCAGTTTGTGATAAATGTGGCAAAAGGCATACTGGGGAATGTCTTCTAAATTCTGGGAAGTGCTGCCGATGTGGTAAGATGGGACATAAGGCTCGTGATTGCACTGAAAAGGATCAAGGTGAAGGTAAGAATAAATTTGATTTACAGTTAGTGAAATGTTATAAGTGCAATGAGATGGGTAACTATGCAAACGAGTGTCCGACAAGGAGCTTGAGTGATGGGAAGCAGTTAGACTACAAGCAGAAAGGGGTGGTGAAATCCTTTGCAACTACTTCAGCAGATGTTGGGCCATCGAATGAAGTGGTGTCAGCTCTAGGGAGCTCAGTATTTTTCGAAGATTGACTTGAGGTCGGGGTACCATCAGTTGAAAGTAAAAGAAGCAGATGTTCCGAAGATTGTGTTCCGTACTAGATATGTCCATTATGAATTTTTAGTTATGCCTTTGGGGTTAACCAATGCACCTGTTGTATTCATGGACCTTATGAAAAAAAAAATTCCATGAGTTCTTGGATAAGTTTGTGTTTGTGTTTTGAGGTTTGTGAAGAGGTTATGTGTGCCTTGTGATTCACAGTTGAAGAATGAGTTGTTTTTTCATCCTGGCAGTACTAAGATGTATGGAGATCTGCGGGAGTATTACTGGTGGGATGGAATGAAAAGTGATATTGCTGATTTTACTATGAAGTGTTTGACTTGTTAGCAGGTTAAAGCAGAGCGGCAGTTACCGAAAGGGATGCTTCAGCCTTTACCAGTTCCAGAGTGGAAATGGGAGAATATATCCATGGACTTTGTTGTTGGATTACCAAAGACATCTCGAGGTAATAATGCAATCTGGGTTATTGTTGATCGCTTGACCAAATCAGCTCATTTCCTTGCTATACGAGATACTTTCTCTCTTGATCAACTTTCCCGTTTGTATCTTAAAGAGATAGTCAGGTTACATGGAGTTCCTCTCTCCATTGTATCAGATCGTGATCCCAGGTTTACTTCTAACTTTTGGAAAGGCCTTCAGAAGTCGTTGGGTACTGAATTAAATTTTAGTACAGCTTTTCATCCTCAATCAGATGGGCAGTCAGAACGAACAATTCAGACATTGGAGGATATGCTACGAGCTTGTTCTATGGATTATCAGGGAAGTTGGGACCAACATCTTTCTTTGGTTGATTTTTCATATAATAACAGTTTTCATTCTAGTATACAGATGGCACCATTTCAGGCATTATATGGGAAGCGGTGTCGAACTCCAGCTTTCTGGGATGAAGTGGGTGAAAGGAAGTTGATGGGACCAGAATTGGTAGAAGAGATGGCAGAAAAAGTTCAGCTAATTCAGAAACACATGAGAACAGCTCAGAGCAGGCAGAAGAGTTATGCGGATAACCGGAGGAAGGATCTATCTTTCGAGGTAGGTGATCATGTTTTTCTCATGGTTTCACCATGGAAAGTGTGATGAGATTTGGTAAGAAAGGAAAGTTGAGTCCAAGGTTCGTTGGACCATACGAAATTCTGGAGAGAGTTGGATCAGTTCCATACCGAGTGGCTTTACCTCCGAGTTTATCTCAGGTACACAATGTTTTTTACGTTTCTATGTTGAGAAAGTATATTCCAGATCCATCTCATGTTTTGAGTCCAGAGGTAGTTCAGCTGGAAGAGAACCTATCTTATGAGGAACAACCGGTCCAGATTCTTGACCACAGGGATCAAGTGTTACGGAATAAGGTGATTCACCAGGTAAAGGTTTTGTGGAAAAACCACATGATTGAAGAGGCAACATGGGAATCTGAAAATGCTATGAGGGTTAAATACCCCCACTTATTTTGATAAGTGAATAAAATTGCGAGGACGCAATTCCCAAAAGGGGGGAAGGATGTAACATCCCAGGTAAATGAAGAATAAATAATTTTAATATTTATTAATATTTATGAATTAAATATTAAATTCTATTTTAAAGGGGTTGCTATGTTCGATAGCGTACCCGATACGCAACGATGAGTTCCTTTGAAAACTTACGTTGCACACTAGTAATAAAATAATATTATTTTAAATGTTAGTTAACATGTAGCCGTTGTATTGGCGGGAATGGATAGAAATAACTAAAATATGATTATATATGTTTTTAAGTGTTTTTATATTTATCCAATAAAAGATAAAGGCTTAAAATATGGAAAGAATTCAATTTTAGGAATTTATACCCTAATTTCATTAAGGGTTCACTTATCACCTTTTGACGGCGAACCGTCATTAAATATAGTTTTGATCACTCTTATACTTTCTATTGGACCAAATATAACTCTTCTTTAGAATCGGGACATCAAAATTTACTTTGTGTAAATTTGTGGTACCTTTCTGATAAAGTTCATTTTTTTATGAATAGTGTAAAATGTTGTATTTTACATCAAAACTGCTTTTTAATCTAATTTATTTATATGATTAGATTATATTTTGAATTGGTCTTAATGTGTAATATGAATATATTTTTACCATTTTATCCAATGGTGGTCATTGGAATCAATTTCACTTTGAAATTAGACTTAAACTGGTGTCAATCTTTTGATACTTATTGTTTTGTAAAAACACGCTATTTGCTCTGGCAGCGGGAATTAATTATTAAATTAATTAATGTGACTTATATGATATGAATTTTGTAAAATAGACTTCATTTTTGAATTCGGAATATCACATATAGCTTAGAGTGAATTTTTGGTAATTTTCTGAAAAACTTCAATTTTTGATGAACAGTGAAACCACTAAGTGGTAATCAAGCAAACTGATTTTTCAGTTAAATGAAAGTTTACCACTAATGTGTATTGAATTTTGAAAATCCGACATACATGGTTGTCATTAAAAAGTAAAATGTGGTTCAATGAGATTAAAATAATTTTTTGGTGAATAGTAACTTATTAAGTTTTTAATCGCGATTAGTGGTAATTAGTGTAGTTTAAGGAATAAATAATGCTTTAATAATATAAAATGACCTAGAAACATGTCCCAACCTTATTGGTTGTGTCATGGCCGACCAAGAAAATCCATGTCCTAACTTGGGGACCCCATGGATCCACTTTTGTTGGGAAATGACATAAATTACTTTTTATTTAATGTTAAAGTGAAAATGACACAAACATAATATGTTTTTCGAAAACAATTTTTAAGTGGGGTTATACAAGTCCAATTTTTGATTATAAATATTCAATGGAAAGCTAAAAAGATTTACTACATCATAGTAATTTTTTTATAATTTTTAGACATTAAATAAATTTAATTATTTATGACATAATAATGATGCAGCGATGACATCATTATTTGACGATTTAAATAAAATGGAAAGATAATATAAAATCTATGAACTACACATGTCCAAAACCAATTGGATGAGTGGATTTCGATGCCTTATAACCTTATCCACTAATTCTATTAATGTGGGACCTTTTAAAACCGAAACACATTTTCAAATAAAGTAATGTTTCTTTACTTTCCAAAAGTGCCCCTCCTCTCCTCTTATAAAAGGCCCCCACCTCTACCTCATTTCACACACTCTTCAAGCCTTTGGCTCGGCAAAACCCTGCCCATTTGCTCTCTCCACATCCCTCTCCTCATCCTAGAGGATTCCCTTTGGGCAGAATCCCTTCAAAGGAAGACTTTAGGCTCAACTCAAAAGGAGTTACACTTTTTAAGGTAATTCATTCTCTCATGTTCATTTGTTTTATTTTGCTTCTCCACCCCCCTAAACTCTTTTTATATACTTCTTTTGTAACAACACCAGTATCATCAATATACTAGGATGTTGTTATAAGATTTATTTGATCTACACTCTCACACAACTACATCAAATGGTTAAAGAACATACGGTTTCCGTGGATGGCGAAATTCTGCCTCTCGAAACGATGATTGTTCAATACTCATTTAACACCTTCAAAGGTGGCCATTATGATGTCACTATTTTTATATATGATATTTAATATGTTTATGTTTTACTTATGCTTCTGTATTTTTCATTTGTGTCTTACCTTTATGGATTCCATTATGGGTATACGCGATATCTTCATTTAAGGAAGTGCGGACTACCGCCCCCTCAAAGTGATGTGATTCGTTAATGCCATATGTGGGACGTGTAAAGGATGGATTTAAAGTTATTATATATGATGTTATACTGGAATTATAATATACCTATATATATCATTATCATTTATTTCCAGTAATGTATGAGATAGAAATGAAAGTAGTGTTCATGCGTACGTACGGACTACCGTCTCCATGAACGGTGCATTTCATTTCTTATCCCCAAATGTAATGTACTATTAAAAGTACATGTATATAATGGATATATATAATTAATTATATATCTAAATGATGAATATAATTCTGGAATTAAAATATACATAAGTCTCATTTAGTTTTAATTCCATTAATATGACAAAGAAATGAAAGTAGCGTTCATGCGTACGTACGGCTTACCGTCTCCATGAACGGTGCATTTCATTTCTTACCTCTAAATGATTATGTAGTATTTTAAATACATGTATGTACTGGATATATATGACATATATGATATCTACATCATGAATACCATTCTGGATATAATGAAACATTGACCAAATTAACAACATGTAAGTGTAAGAAGTCTATTTTTGACTTAAGAACCAAATACCGACAAAATGAACATTATTAACTTAAATGATTACATGATGTTCATAACATGGTATAAAAGGAATAATGAACTTGGAAAAGATTCATAATCAAGTAGAGATTAACTAAAGTTTATTATTCAGGAGTTTAAAGAACGGTCGGGTCAAGTCAGATACGAGGTATGGGAACTTCTTAACCCAATTTCCATTCTTTGGGTTAATCTCCTACTTTCAAATTATGTCATTATATTATTATGTCGTATCTTGTATTTGTACTTTATTTATGTGTACTTATAGTGAATACACATAATGTATCTATTTTATTTTAAAAATTATCTTTGTATGGGACTTCGTCTCAATCTCCTTTCATTGAGGCATATTTTATTTTATACACAACTTTCTTTCATATGGTGTATAAACCCCTTTGACTTTTACGTTTATTCAAAAGGAATCTTTTTTACGAAGCGTTTACTAAATGACAAAAGGGAATGTTTTTTTTCGTACGTATGCGGCGACAACGACTTCTCCGCCGTCGTAACCGTTATTTGAGTTTTGGCTTCCTCTACAAGCCATACCTTCTTTTTTAAAAGAAAAATAAATACCATGTTTTACTTTGGTATTGAAAATGGTTTTCATAATGTTTTTATATCAATGTGTTGTATTGATATCTCGTGATTGAAATGTGGAAATTTTATGTTTCCTTTATGCATGTTTTATGTGATATGATTATGTTATGGTTCTTGGGCATTATTATGAAAACGGGTGGTTCCGTGATAAACTAAGGGCGGGTGAGCCCGTTATAGCTCTCCAATGCATTGGGTAACGCGAAGGAGTGAAACGTTAAGGTTTCACCGAAGAGATTTTAGGGAATATACAGTGATGGGTATTTCAAACGTAACCAAGAGGGTTACTCCCTACATAAGAATGTTATGAATGCCTCAAGTTACCTTTAGATATTATGATTTCTATGATTTATTCATGATTTTATGAGGTATGTTAAAGTGCCTATGTTTTATGGGTAAAGTATGATTTCATTCTTATGTATATATGAACTCATGTTTCCTTTCCATGTTTTTTTATAACCCATACTGAGTTTTTATGCTCATCCCAAGTTTTTGAAATGTTTTTTCACAGGTCAAGGGAAAGGTCCATGATAAGATGATAGAGTCAAGGATGTGTCAAGAATTAATCCATGTTTTATTTTAAATGTGTGTTCCATTGATGGGAATGAAGAATACTATCTTTATGTAACCACTTTGTTTATATGTGGAATGTAATCCAAGTTTTATGATCTAATTCACTAAAACTCTAAACCCGAAAAGATCCTTCAACGTGTAATCTTGTAATAACTCAAGATTAAGTAAGGTTTAAGGCTGGGGCCTTATAGTTACAATCTCCCCCCCTTAAGAAATTGCGTCCTCGCAATTTTTAAAATTGGGATTTGAAATTTCATTGATGGTCCCACATCAGAAAAGGAGTCACTAAAAAGTTTACTTTAAATGAACGAAATGGGCGTACAAAGGTCACCGAGTTAACCCACACTAGGATTCCATGTAGGAAAACACGAACATGGAGGGGAAAACAAAGGGTTATGTTCTGAGGGAGAGTGATAGAAAACATTATTAGGAGAAATTTAACATCGAGAAAATCCCAAAATAATGACGTGTGTAAATGGTCATTGATTACCTATTAGGAAACGTAAACCAACAATGTTTTTGTTTTACGTTTCTTTTATAATTTATAGGATTTTATTTACTACATAGAATAAAACATAGGGAAAAATACCTACCTTAAAGTAGAGTTTCACCCTTTAATAAGTTTCTACCAAAACTAATCTTTTCTCCAAACGATGAGCATTCAAAACTACTTGGTCTCATCAATGAACAAGAATCATCTTATAGCAAATCACATAATACACCAAATATTAGCTATCTATTTCTTATATCTTTAAACATTATCCCAAAACAGAAAGGGTAAGATAAAACAACTCTTCCAAAATAAAAAACCCTTGAGGAAGGGAAACTACTTTAAATATTCAAAGTTCCACGGTACTACCCAATGTTCATCATAGTCCATTCCATAAATAACATTCCTTAAAAATCCTCAAAATAAACCAAACTAAGATTGAAACCCAAATACAAGAAGGACATGATAACATAGTCTTCCAAGATAAACTTTATCGTTCATTTCTAAACAACATCAAGCACTCCTAACATCTTATAACAAAAGTAAACAACCTAAAAATACTTTCCCCAAGATAGGTCAATCATTTCCATATGTAACCTATAATACCATAAGTTCACCTTAAATTCATCGATTCATCAATATATAAGTCAACCATTACTCCGAAAATAAAATACCGTAGTAATTTATTTACCTCGATCATATAGGGTTCACAAAATAGTGAACGTCTTCCAAAATAATAATCATCTTTTAATACCTTAATCATATCTATGATATTAATACGGAAATCGTCTCATTTTCTATCACATTGGTTGTTGGGACATGTTGTTCCATTTCCCACCATTAAATAAGAATATAAAGTATAATTAGGAGCTTAAATACTTAGCCAATAATCATGAAAAGGAACTTAAATCATATAAGGATAACTTGTAGAAGAAAAGTATACCCTAACTTGTGATCACCTAGGTTCCAATCTATGTTATCCATGATCATATATTCTTATGTGAACCATTATTTTATTTTATTTTTTTTCCTTTAACAATGGTTCATACTAAGCTTATTAATTTACCAAATCATGTCCCCCGGGAGTGTCGTATCCAAGAGTGCAGCAAGGCCCGTTGTCGTGTACCAGTTCCCGTTTGAGTCTATCACAAAGAGGTGTTTTCGGGTTTTACCCCTATGTACATCTATGCCAGATCCACCACTACCTGCTTGTATCCAGATAGGAATGTATTTTCATGGCAACCCATTACTCAATACTCACCAAAATACCAGGAAGATTTCCTATATATATACTTTTCAATAAGATTCTTCCTAAAGTTTTCATACCCAAATTTCCACAAATAACAAAACCATCCATTGATACCAACTATTGTATCCCACCATTTTATAACATAAACATTCATTAGATTTCACAAAACTGAGGATCTTTAAGGTTTAGTGTCTTGTAAATCATGAACATAATACATGAAAACAACATAAAACATTCTTATTAATCACTTGAAAGGATTCTTCTTAAGTTCATCCTAATTTCATTACTGCATATCATAACCTAGGGACATACATCAAACGAAAGGGTGAGCAGAAGGCCCAGTAAGGGAAAAAAGGGAAACAAGGGAAACATTTAACATGTGAACGTGAGATACATCATCTATGTCATGAAAAAGGTCTTTAAGGCATGAGAAATAAATCATGTGGAATATCATAATAAAAATTACATTTTTCATAATTTGAAGATTTGGATACATCATTTAACATAGAAAATCATGAACATATCACCAAGGTCCATCCAAAAGGTGTCATTTGAAAATTACCAAGGTTATTCACCAAGATATCGTGAAAATTGAAATCTCTAGTGGTTACATCATTACCCAATGCATTGGAGCGCTATCAGAGCACACCCTTAAATTTTCCTTTATTATCATGTGAGCCACATATATCATCATAAAACATTTCATAAATAAACCACATACCATAAAATAAATGGGTTTCAATTCATAATCATATCGTTTTAGAAACTTCTTTAAAGACATGATCTTTACGTCACATTAAACCCACGGAAGGGGAGAGCGGGTTTCATGTATGTAAATCCCAGAATTTAAAATAGAAGATTTTGGTATATATTTGAATACCACTATAGAAATAAGAGCTTTGAGTATTCACTTTATAACATAAAATAATTTTGGGAAAAGAGAGAGGCATTTTGAGATGAAAATTCTGCAGCATAACGACTATGTTTCGGGGTTTTAGAAAACATTGAAAAGAGAGGAGAAATCGGTCAAAAAATAATAAATGACGCATAAAACAGTAGAGGGACAGAATAAAAAGGATATATGAACATGGTAATTAAATTTCAAGGACATGTAATTTGAAATTAAAAACATGTAAGGAAGACAAAAATTAGATTTCTCTTATGAAAATTCGGCAACCTAACGACGTCACTTAAACTTCAGCAAAAATGAATTGAAAAGATCAAATAGGGTCCCTCGTCATATGAAAATAAGAGTTAAGTATGATATATATAGATATCATACCCTAAAATAATTAAAAAGGAACTTGAAAGACTTGACATGAAAGTATAACTGTGAAAAGAATGAGAAAGGTGAAAAAATCCCTTAAAATTTTGGCAGCCTAATGGTGCCACTTAAACTTCAACAAAAATGAATTGATGAGATCAAAAAGGGTCACTCATAATATTAAAATAAATGATCAGTATGATAGATATACATATAATAAACCAACATAATGTTTCTTGAAAGACTTGACAAGAAAATAGAACTTGAAAATGATAAGGGTGAAAGAATCCCTTTAAAAATTCAGCAGCCTAACGGCACCACTTAAACATCAACAAAATTTAATTGAAGATATAAAAAATGGTCTCTCACCATATGAACATAAATGATAAGTATGATAGATATAGATATCATACCCCAACATAATAAAAAGGAACTTGAAAGACTTGACATGAAAGTAGAACTGTGAATAATGGGAAGGGTGAAAAAATCCCTTAAAAATTCAGCAGCCTAACGACGCCACATAACATTCTTTAAATGAAATGATGAGAGTAATAGGGGGTCTCTCATCACATGAACATAAAAATTAGAGTAAAATTAATATAAAAAACATCCTCAAACATAAGAACATGGATCCTAAAATAAATGACATAAAATAGATCACTTGAAAAGAAAGAGAGGGGTCAGATCTCTTACCTTAAAACGTAACTCATAAAACTCAATGTTTGGGACCTTGAGGGCTTGGGTGAACCTTGGGAGGACACTTTGGGAGGTAATGATACCAGAAATTCGTTGGGGGAGAGTTGGGAGTCGAATGGATGAAAGGATTGTCTTGGTATTTATAGGGAATGTGAGGGGACAAGGCATTAATGGCCAAGGGACACCTCAAAAGTGGTTTTCTCAAAAGCATGGCCTCTCCCATGGTATTTCCCATGATTTTAAGCCACATGGGGCCCCCCATACAATAATTCATCACCTTTAGTCAGCCAACCCATAAAATATCTCATGACATCATCATTACACAGTTATGATGGCATTAAACATAATGAACCCCTAAAACGGAACTTTTACTATTCACTGAAAATTCAACTTTCTCAGAAAAATCCCAAAATTTCACATTAACCAAATATCAATTCTCTGATTTCAAAAATGAACTCCATTTTATAAAAATAATTTTCTAAATAATTTTTATTTTATTTTTAAATAAATACACTATTCACCGAAAATTCATTTTTTCCAGAAAAAACTCCAAAAATTACCTTAACATAATATCGATGCTCTGAGTTCATAAATGAAATCCATTTTATAAAAATAATTTTCTAAATATTTTTAATTTAATTTTTAATTAAAAAACACTATTCACCCAAAATAACTAATAGTTGAATAGTAATTTATGAAACTGTTATTTGACCATTTTATTGAATCACATTACTTAATCAAGGTGACTAGATTATTTTAATACTTTCTTTAAGTGAGATTACTAATACATTTGGTCACATTACTAATCCTAAGCATAAAATCACTATTCATAATTTACTATTCATCAAAAATCAAGTTGATCTTATTAGACTCTAAATTTTGAACTGAACATAGTTGTAGAAGGCCATTTTTTGAAAATCATTACACATTTTTAATTATTTACGATTTACATAAACATTTTTCAAAATATCCTTTCTCTAAAATTCACCAAAAATATGCATACTATATTTATCCGGAAATTTCAAAAGTCATAAACATCATCATATGAAGAAATCCTAATTTTTATTTAAAACAATGGATTACACAAGGCAGTTACGGTCTCCTTACAAAGCCCCTTATCACAACAGCATAGGACCTAATTGTAATGTGTGCTAAGGTGAGAGAATCTGAGGGAGGCTCATCCAACATCGCATGAGTAGTAATTTCTATTAGTTTGAACTTCTCATGACGGTGATTCCGTTCTAGCATCAAATGATGAAGTTCGGCTTGTGTTTGGTCCAGAGGAAATCCCAGTAGTGCTACCACCTTCCTATGTTCTGTTAGATGGGCTTCAATCGGTCTAAGACTACTGGATGGGGCCATCAAATCTTCATTCTATAATAATTAACCAAGAATACTTGTATTAGAGACAATAATCAAAATGTTTAGTTTCCAGCAGTCGTATTGATCAATGTCATATAATAGTCAAAACCCAACAGTCTAATTTTAATTATACTCATGTTATCAAATGAAATAGTTTTGTTGAGTATAAAAATAAAATAACACACAAAATTAGGAAACAATATTTATTGAAAATTTTGGGTTGTTACATGCCGATTTATTTTTGTATGAAATCAGTTATAAACATATATTTTATATGTTACATAAACATTTTAATTTTATGTAGTTATTTAGAGTTTTTGGAATCTAGTTAATTATTGTGGCTATAATATTAAATTCATATGGGTTTCAATGGATTTTTTGGTTTAAACTTTTTTATACATGATGTATTTTCGGATATGTGAAAATATAGGTCTACACATAAAATTTGTTCATTAATTTTATTTAGAATTTTCCAAGGTTTGAAAAAGAAATATGAAACATTTTTTTTCAAGATATATTTTGTTTTCATTAAACACTACTCTTTATTTACACCCTATTATATAAACAATTTACACAACATGAAACCCTAAATGTGGATATTACAAATATTAAACTTATGATGTGTTTATTTATTGTGAAGAGCTCAGGTGTGTAATATATTGGGATAGGAACATCTATATTCAAATGTATAAATTGATCATTTCTATATATATATATATATATGTATGTATATATCAGTGGTATTATTATGGTAGAATATCTTGCTTTCTGTTTTTAGAATTATGTATACCCTTGTGATCTATTATAAAAAATCATCTCAATAAGAAATGTATGATCATTTGTGTGTCAATACCCCAGATGAAATCTCAGCTTTATCTTTTAATTAGTTATTATTCCAGGTGAAATTCCAATATTTATTAATTAATATAGTTTTATTATTTATTGTTATAATTATATATGACCAAATTTTTATTACTTTTAGTGCATTAATTGTCATCACATATTCCATAATCAACTTATCATATTTTCCATTCAATGAAACAACCAAGCAGTTGAGAAACTTTTTATTTTCACTTATATCCATGAAATACATGTATATATAAATATTAAATAACCTGATAAACACTCAAAAATCCTGTATGGAATAAATAAATTGAATTATTCATGTTGGTATGGGACACTTTGAATAATGTGAAAGAAGAAAACAAGATATAAGTGACACTTGAAATGGTATGTAATAATTAACTCACTAAATCAACGTGGTATGTGAACTTTGATTTAGAGATATGAGGAATCCATTGGACTTTGTATGTGTTGGGTGGGGAATAATATAGCCCATCGATGCATCGGTTGGTCTCGTGTGACAAACTAAGGTCATGACATATGTCCATGCAAAATTGATTATTTATTGTGCTGGCTCGAGGCCTGGACAATATGGTTATGATGTCCGACATATTCACATTCATCATTATGGCTATGAAATTTAATCAACCAGAAGAATATTTGACTAGTATAATATTATTGGTTAAATACATAATGCAAATAAGAAATAAATGATGCAAATGCTATGCCATAATATTTATACAGTACTCAGAGACTTTGACAAGTGTATGTTTCTTAGTTGTAAATGATTAAATTGAAGTATTTGTTTAACTGCAACTCTACCCATGTAATAATCTTAGTAATTAATTTTTTACATTCATTTTCACAAGGAATGTCTTTTACTTATTACCCAATATGAGCATTCCTATAATTAAATCATGTTTCCTTGTAACTCTATTAGTATTCATTGAATTGTTCTCTTTTAATTATTAGACAATTGATATGCTAAGATAATTGTGTTACATCATTTCTTAAGAAAATTTTATATAGAAAAGTTTAAAAGTATGATTTCAGAATTTGTAATTGATTTATTATGTTATTTTAGAACCCCTTTATGGTAATTCGTATGTTCACCCAATGTTATTAAAATAAAATATTTTCCCAGGTATTAGTTTTCAACTAATGAATCTTGACAGAAGTGTTTGGTTTCCCAAAACCTAATCCAAATCTATCGCCTATATGGGACATGATTGTTAATATAACAGTGCATGTTTTTGTTTAAAATTACACGTCGTGATTCAAGGCACCGGCTCCGAGTATTCTTGGGTCGGGACCCCACAAATATTAAAGTATACCTTATGTCATACAAATGTAATCAGGATAGAAAGATGATTGTATATTCATGAATTAGAACGCTACCTTTGTAGTATATGAAAATTTTTCATGAGGAAGCCCTTGGAATTTACAAATTATGTCCTCCTTAATAATGTTCCTTAATAACATGATTTTTTTTAAAAATATTAAACATTTTAGTCAGTCATATATGTAGTCTCAAAAAATTATCTACTTATTCTCCATGATTTTCTTAGTTATGAGAATATAAGTAATCTCAAGTACATTAAAATATAATAAAAACCCATTTTTTTAGATGGTGAGGGGGATAGATCACTCATAAACCTTCTATGTGAACCTAATCACACACCTAGAAACCAATGTGGATGATCCATCCTTTTAAACCACACAACTCCAATCAATTTTAGCATGATTTATTTGGATGAGAAATTAAATATTATTTATATGAATAATATAAAAGTAATTATGTATGATAGATTGAAAATCAAAACCCCCAATCATTATCTTTATTATAAAATCATAATGAGTGAAATATATTTAGGCATTGAAATTTATAAATTCACGAATTCCAACTGTGATTTCACTCAAGCCTCCCATAATAGATCGTTTCATTAATGTAATAAATTCTGAGACCAATTATACTTCTCATGGGTTAAGAAACCTAAATAAATGGAATGAAGTTAAGAATAAAATTAAAATTATAAAATATAATTTTTTTTATAATTGATGAAATTAATATCACGTAACTAAATTTGTATGTCATTAAATCCAAGGGAATGATTGTTTTACAAAAGGGGTATGGGATAAATATTTATAATCAAGGAATTTTTAAGGGAATTTATACTCTTCAGCGTAGTGAACTCTCAAATTTTCTCTTTTCCTTAAATTGTTCCCTTGTTCATTGTCTCCTTCTTTTGTTACTATATGTCCAATTTTTGAATCATTATGTGGAACTCTCCATAGTTCTTCGAAGCCAAAGAAATATATTTTAACTTTTGGCCTCATCATTTTTTATTTTAGGAATTTATGATTTTATGTTTCCACATGGCATGAATAATTATCTTGATGTCATACTCGTACATGTTTAGATTTTTATATATGAAAATTAATATTCATTTTCCTCATCTATGAATAATACCATATGAATATTTTCTTTTATATTTCACAAATTAATATATATAATGAATTAAACCACTCTATAAAAATTTAACATACTTATTCTCTTATTTTAGTTTTGGAAACACCAGATTATTTTATATTTTATGGCTCATTTGAAAAATAGTATGTATTATCATTTTTAGTGAAAAAAATTTATGTATTAAATGGAGTCATAAAATTTTGTAACATCTCGAATATTATTTTAATTATTCAAAAAAATTAAAATATATTATGTACAACATGAATCATAAATTTATAAATCTCAAGAAACATATGAATCATCAGCTATTCCACAAAAAATATTATGAATCTCTCCTAGAACCTACAAAAATATAAAATATTAAAAAAATATTTTTTTCTCCATCATCACAACTCTAGAATGTTATCTAATTTTTATCTAGTGTATAAGATGTTATATATTAAAATTTTCCTTAAAAATAGAATATCATATGTAGGCTTTAGTATTCTATGTATTCTCATGCTGAGGATAACACATTAATATTTCTTTCTCACCTCAAAACATTATCATAAATATTAAATCCATGTAAATTAAAGTCATAGTGAAAGAATTGTTAATATTATTCCAAAATTAAATCTAAAATTAAATCATGAAATTAAATTCTTATTAAAAATTTAGACCCAAATTCAAAAATTAAATTTACTTATTTTTCAATTATTAAAAAATGAATAAAACAAGTTTAAAGTAAAAGACTAGAAATTTTTAACAATTATAATATATATTAAATAATAAGATATTTTTCCCGGTTTTAAATGAATTATATGGTTGGATTAAATTTAAAAATTTGTCTAGTTTATGATAATTTTCTCTATCAGAAGTGTGTAAGATCTAAGGGTCAATACTTATGGGTTGATGATGAATATTCTATAAGAAAAAAGTTATGTATGGATTGGTTTTTACCTATAAATGTTTCCAGTAACTAGAAGTTATAAAAAATCCATGGTATTTTTTAATAAGACAAATTTCCCCCAATTAAAATGATACAATAAATTTAGATATTACATTCCATTGAATCATATTAGTGTTATTATTGTTGATCCGAATGGAATTCATAAGGGTTCTTTAACATAGTATTAATTATAATAATAAGTATTTTCAAAATAATAAATAAAATAGACCCTCAATTTAAAAACAACCTACTTAATAAGTATAATAGGTATATATATAATATGAAACATTAAAATAAATTCTAAAAGGATCAATAAAAAACAATTTCAAACAAATAGATTCCTTTTAACATTCAAAATATTTTAATTATATGAATCCCTGTATATATATCATACGTGGATAAAAACAATCCTAGTTTTACTTTGAAAATAAACATTGAAAAATAATCTGTGAAAAGAAAGATAAATTGTTAAAACTCAATTATTTTTTTTAAAAAAAAGATTTTCTCCAAGATGGATCTTATTCCTCTAAAAATGATAGCAATCCACTACCATAAATTTTAATCAAAACATTTTAAAGAAATACATAAACTATGTAACGCCCCGACCCTAGATACCCAAAGTCAGTGCATTATTACATAACATTGGCATGTTCACAAAGGATCATGTCTCGAAAGACCGATAAGTTTAGTAGTCTTGGAAACACTAGATATATTCATAAGTCTTACATTACATCATATGGTAAAAAACTAAAACAATATCTTGTCTTCATATCCCCTCATAATATCATTGCAGGTCATTCATAAATTACTTCTTCTCATCCTGGGAAAAATAAAACACTGAAAGGGGTGAGCACAGATGCTCACTAAAGATAACAATATAGAATAATATTCCATAGATAAGCATAAACACATAAAGCAATTTATAACTAAAACAAAAGTCTTTTAAACATTAACTTTAACATAATTTGGCCAAGGTAAAATTAAATAATTCCATTTAATTATTCACATGAATATTCAACTAGTCAAACAATCACATTCAATATCAATAACCACTTTCATAATTATGGAATTCATAATGCCAGACTATCATAACCACATAGCGAAGGCCTCGTTCCCAGACTACAAATAAGATTTTTTCAAGGGCTTGTTCCAAGACACTATTTTGCCTCATGAGACCAACCGATGCATCGAGGAGCTATAGAGGGCTCCACCCGTCACTTATTAAGTCCAATGCATTCCTCATATGAACAGGTTTAAACATAACATAAACATTTGTATTAAAACTAGCATACAAAATGTCAATACTTTAACCAGAAACCATAAATGGTATAAAAATTGCACATCCACAGTCAAACATAACTCATTAGATACAGTATGGAAGATTGTATTGTATCACATTATCCTCATTCAATAATAATTTAGGATGTTGACATAGATGAAAATAATTATTAAAACTATTTGAGAGAAATATCCCCATTTGTCTTGAAATCATTTAAAAGTCACACTATTTGTCAAGAAGCCATTTAAAAATAGATTTTTTAATCAAAGTGTCCCATACCACTTTGAAACTTTTTAAAAGGAGTTTTAATTTTAAAACTTTAATGTCCATATAAATAAATCCATAAAAACATTTTTAAAACATGGACATTAATGAGAAAGATTTAAATGAATAAGTCTTTAAATCAATTAAAAATTGTATTTTTGTTAGAGAATCTAACCAAAAGAGAGACACTTGAATACAAATAATTGAGGTAATCAAAACTTTTTAATATCGTGAGAATAAAGGGATTCATGATATACTATGTCAAAGTACATTATATACACCACATAAATGTGATTTGGTGTATAACAAGAATGAATTTTCAATGGCATTTAAGTTGAGATGAAATCTCTCATAAAGGTTGTATACTTAGGTTAAGGATAAATAAATGACATAATTATGTGTGAAAAATATAAAGACACTAAATATGATTGGATATTCAGTGTAAAACAATCAAAGGATACTCACACATTATCTTGTAAAAACAACACCAATGAATTGGATGTTTAACTCAACAAATGGAGAATGAGTTAAAATTACTCTTATCAAATTCATATTAATGACTTGATAAATTATCAATGGAGTGATTACGTGTATCAAAAGTATATCCGCAGGAAGGGGAGTGTAAATTATGTCATAATCAAATGAATAGTGATTCCACACATAATCTTGGGGTAATATAATCAATGAAATATGCGTAAATCCAAATGAGTGGAAATTGAAATTTCGAATTCCTTTATTGATTAGGTAACATGTGAAAAATACACCCATGAAAGAACGATCATACAATGACGTTTTAAATTCCCATTAATCAAATTATAATACACAATGAATACAATTATGGGTAGTACACATACACAACATGAAATAAATAAGTGGTGAACAATGGAATTCTCACAAAATTAAGTATGAGATAAGAAACCCCTTACATTGTTCTTTTACTTGGTTGGGGGTAGGTTAACCTCCTGTATAATGTTGAAATAATTTTTATTAAATTATAAAATAATCATATATATTAATATGATATCATATATTATCATTTAACATTGCTTTGTTAATAATATCTTAGTATTATCGTCGTTTCTCGTGTTAACTTGCTCGTTTTCTTTTATATATATTGTTACGTAAGCCATGTTTGTCATGGATAGGTTGTATCTTATTCATATCAAGAATGATATCAAGTCCTTAAACATTATTTTTAAATCATCAAATGATTATTATACTTTAATGGATACGATGGAGAATGAATCTCATCGCGTTCGTGGATATGGTAGTCTGTACATACGCACGAGCGACAATATCATTTATTTGATATGAAAATAATATATAATTTGATAGTATATCATATATAAAGAATAATTATCATGTTATATTTATTATTTACATGATTTACACATCATTATTATACCCATCCAAATAATAATATATTTAATAACAATTACACCACGACGTGGACACGGTAAGCCGTACGTACGCACGTATGGTGACATGTTATTCAAAAGGTGTATAGAATACTGAATATGGTTGTACCTTATTTATAATAACATCACAATATATATAAGATACTAGATTTATTATTTTATAATGGTAATAACAAAGAAAGAAGAAGTGGATGAAGAAATTAACTTGAAAAGGGGTGGTGAAAACATTACCTCTTCTTCGGGTTCTTCCTTTTGATTTGATCAAAAGGGCTCCATTGGTTGGCTTTCTGATCAAATTAAGGGATCTAGGTTGTAGTGAGGGAAGTTGAGAGAGTATTTGGGAAGGGTTTGGCCGATCCAAAAGGCTTTTAAGGTGTGAAGAAATGAGAAGGAGGATTTCCCTTTTATAAGAGGGGTGAGGGGCACCTTTGGAAAAGCTAAAAATATTAATTTATAATAAATTCATATTCGGGTTATAATGGCTCCAAAGATGATTATTCAATGTTTAAGGTGGGTATAGGTCTAAAATCATTCATCCAATAGAATTTAGACAGGTTTGGGTCACTATATTAACCTTATCATTTAGTTTTAACTCTTAGTAAATTAGTTTGACATTTACCATGTCACTTTGTATTTTTATATTATATAGTTAATAAACATACTATGTACATCCAAGCGACCCCAAAATGGTCCATTAATGATATATCTATCATTATATAAGTCTCTTTGCCTATCCTTAGATATTTAGGAATTTAATAACAATTAATAATATAATATTTGTTTTAAAAACTCTTTAATGTCAATTTTGACACTATTCAATAGTTGATTTTTGTGAAACTCATAACAGAATGATTACTTCAAAAAAAGTAAATTAAATCAATCCTAATATGTCATATTGTTCCATTTGATTTGATCAAAAGGCCTCGTTAAGATGGCATTCTGACTAATGTAAGGGCTCTAGGATGAAGTGATGGAAGTGGAAAGAGTATTTGGGCAGAGGCTGGCCGAACCAAAAGGCTTTGAAGGTGTGAGATAATGAGAAGGGGGAGTTCCCTTTTATAATAGGGGTGAGAGGCAACTTTGGAAAAGCTAGAAATATTAATTTATAATAAATTCATATTCAGTTTCGAATGGCACAAAATTTGATTATTAAATAGTTATGGTAGGGACAGGTCGAAATCCATTCAACCAATAGAATTTAGACAGGTTTGAGTTACTATATTATCCTTATCTTTTAGTTTTAACTCTTAGTTAATTAGTTTGACATTTACCATGTCACTTTGAATTTTTATATTATATAGTTAATAAACATACCATATACATCCAAGAGACCCATCAAGTGGTAAATTAATGATACACTTTTCATGATATAAGTCTCTTGGCCAGACCTTAGATTTTTAGGAATTTAATATCAATTATTAATATAATATTTGTTTTAAAAACTCTTTTTTGTCAATTTTGACACTATTGAATAGTTGATTTTTTTAAAACTTATCACATTATTATTACTTCGAAAAAAGTCAATTAAACAAATCCTAATATGTCATATTATCCTAGAAAATTAGTTTAATACATTAAAGGTCTCAAATTATATTTATTTGGGTATTTATAATATCAATTATTTTAATTTTTCACTATTATGGTAATTACTGCATCATCATTGTGTCATAAATAAATTAAATTATGTAATGTCTAAAAATTATAAACAAAATATCATTATGTAGGAAATCGTTTTATATTTCTAATGAATATTTACAATCGAATTTATCTTATGTATAACCCTATATTAAAAATGTTTTAGTAAATAAACATTGATTTTTACTCTTTTAACTCTTCTTTGAATTAAGTAATAATAAATGTCCTAATCTAATCCAAGTGGACCTAAATGATAATATTTTATTCTTAAGGTTGTTTTTGGTCGAGATACACTTGTCTAATAGAATTAGGACACATGTTAGGATAATATTAATATCATTTTTACCCTTAATTACCCTATTTACTTTTAACCGTGGTAAATAAAAGTAAAAAGTTACTATTCACCAAAAAATATTTTCATCTCATTGAATCACATTTTTCTTCTTTATATTAACCGTGTTTCTTGGATTTTTTAAATTCCATTCACAGAAGCGGTAAAATTAAGTTTTATGAAAAATTTAGTTTTTTAACTACCACTTAGTTGTTTCACTATTCATCAAAAATTGATGTTTTTCAGAACAATGCCAAAATTTCACCCTAAGCTATAATTGATATTCTGAATTCAAAAATGATGTATATTTAACAAAATTCCAAACATATAAGTTTCATTCATTAATTTTATAATTAATTACCACTGTCACAACAAATAGTGTGTTTTTAAGAAACAATATATACCAAAAGATTGACAATTGTTTAGGTCCAATTTCAAAGTGAAATTAATTCTAATGAACACCATTGGATAAAATGGTAAAAATATATTCTAATTATACTTTAAAACTAGTCAATAATATAATTTATCACTATAAATTATTTTGATTAAAAAAGTTGTTTTTAAGTATTTTTCACAATTCATAAAAATTGGAAGTTCTCAGAAAAATACAAAAAATTCATCTTAGGATAATTTTGATATTCCAAAACCAAAAATGAAGTCCATTTTGAAATATATAATATATATAATTTTAAAAATAAGGTATTACTATTCATAACGGCTAGTTTGATTGGTTATGGTGTGTTAGAACTCGATGTTGCGTACAACACACGCTATCGCATTATTCAAAGAGTAGCGTACCATAGAAGAATGGGGTGTTACAATATATATAACCAATCAAAAAATATAATTTGAGTAATTTTGTGACCGAATGGTATAAATGGGAAGTATTTTATTTCTAAATGTTAAACCAACTGAACATTATATGTCATAAACTGTAAGAAGGAATGAAAGAAAATGCGTGACAGAAAAGAATCCACGTGGACTATAGGTATACTTTTTTTGTGTGATGCACCATCACATGAATCATATTTATCAACCACACATTTACTTCAATTGAATTCAAAATGAAATTATATATAGACCATACAAATTGTGTGAAAAATGGAATTCAATTGATTGTTGGTGACATTCAAAATTTCAATAGCTCTTCGATCGACCACAATAAGACACTCAGTAAACCATTCCTAATACAATTTTATTAATGGGTAAAGAAAAATCATTTATCTATGACAAACTGGTGTCAACCACACATAATTCTAGATTGACGGATCCTATATAGTCCTATCATAACTAAACTTCTTATCTAAAATGGTTATTTTTTTAATATAATTATGTCTATTAGAGTAGATTAAAATTATCATTCCAAGGATTTTTATACGTCAATGGATTCGTTTAGATGAATATTATTAAATTTAGAATAATCCTCACATGTGCATGGGTTGTCCCTCTCTGTGATATATGTTCTCACTTTCATCAACAATAAGTATATAAATTTTCTAGGGGACATTTATAGAACATAGTATAAGGATGAGATAAAATGATGTTTGACTCCCAATCATATAGGAAAATAATTTTTGAATGTTGAATTTGTAGGTTTACCGAACATGATGAGAGTTTGACCTATTTTTATCTTCCATGAAATTCGTTTCTATGTGTGTTTTAAATTACATTTGGATTATATATTTTCATTATAGTGTATATACTATAATGTCTTCTATATTATAAAGATGAGTAGTCTAATAATCCATCAATAATTTTATTATAATTTTAAACCAATGTATAACTATGGAAGTGGACAAGTTGACCTCAGGTTTCCTTTTCTGTAGTGTTATTTGTAAAACCACCATCTAGTTTGTAACACCCCAAGCTTCCACGGTACGTTTCCCTTCGAATAATTCAATGGCGTGCATTTTACGCAACATCGAGATTCTAACATACCACAACCAATCAAACTAGCAGTTATGACTATTAATTCTTACTTTTTGAAATTTTATAAATTATATCTCTCAAAATGGACTTTATTTTTGGATTCGGAATATCGAATTTATCCTAGGGTGAATTTTTGGAACTTTTCGGATAACACTTATATTTTTATGAATAGTGAAAATTACTAAATTTAAATTAAAAACAACTTTTTAAATAAAAATAATTTATAGTGATAAATTATATTATTGAGTGGTTTTAAAGTATAATTAGAATATATTTTTACCATTTTATCCAATGGTGTTCATTAGAATTAATTTCACTTTGAAATTGGACCTAAACAATTGTCAATCTTTTGGTATATATTGTTTCTTAAAAACACACTATTTGTTGTGACAGTGGGAATTAATTATAAAATTAATGAATGAAACTTATATGTTTGTAATTTTGTAAAATATACAACATTATTGAATTCAGAATATCAATTATAGCTTAGGGTGAAATTTTGGCATTGTTCTGAAAAACATCAATTTTTGATGAATAGTGAAACTACTATGTGGTAGTTAAAAAACTGAATTTTTCATAAAACTTATTTTTACCGCTTCTGTGAATGGAATTTCAAAAATCTGAGAGACACAGTTAATATCAAGAAGTAAAATGTGGTTCAATGAGATGAAAATAATTTTTGGTGAATAATAACTTTTTACTTTTATTTACCACAGTTAAAAGTAAATAGTGTAATTAAGGGTAAAAATGATATTAATATTACCCTAACACATGTCCTAATTCTATTAGACAAGTGTGTCTCGACCAAAAACAGCCTTAAGAATAAAATATTATCATTTAGGTCCACTTGGATTAGATTAGGACATTTATTATTATTTAATTCAAAGAAGAGTTAAAAGATTAAAAATCAATGTTTATTTACTAAAACATTTTTAATATAGGGTTATACATAAGATAAATTCGATTGTAAATATTCATTAGAAATATAAAACGATTTCCCACATAATGAAATTTTGTTTATAATTTTAGACATTACATAATTTAATTTACTTAGGACACAATGATGATGCAGTAATTAATATAATAGTGAAAAATTAAAATAATTGATATTATAAATACCCAAATAAATATAATTTGAGACTTTTAACGAGTTACACTAATTTTCTAGGATAATATGACATATTAGGATTTATTTAATTGACTTTTTTCAAAGTAATAATTATGTTATAAGTTTCACAAAAATAAACTATTGAATAGTGTCAAAATTGACATAAAAGAGTTTTTAAAACAAATATTATATTATTAATTGATATTAAATTCCTAAAAATCTAAGGTTCGGACAACAGACTTATATCATGATAATTGTATCATTAATTGACCACTTTGTGGGTCTCTTGGATGTATATGGTATGTTTATTAACTATATAATATAAAAATTCAAAGTGACATGGTAAATGTCAAACTAATTAACTAAGAGTTAAAACTAAAAGATAAGGATAATATAGTAAATCAAACCTGTCTAAATTCTATTGGTTGAATGTTTTTCAACCTATCCCCACCATAACTATTGATTAATAAACTTTTGTGCCATTAGAAACCGAATATGAATTCATTATAAATTATTATTTCTAGCTTTTCCAAAGTTGCCCCTCACCACTATTATAAAAGGGAACTCCCCCTTCTCGTTATCTCACACCTTCAATGCCTTTTGGTTCGGCCAGCCTCTGCCCAAATACTCTTTCCACTTCCCTCACTTCATCCTAGATCCCTTACATTAGTCAGAAATCCATCTTAAAGAGCCCTTTTGATTAAATCAAATGGAACAACCCAAAGAAGAGGTAATGTTTTCACCACACTTTTTCAAATTAATTTCTTCTTCCACATCTTCTTTATTTGTTATTACCATTCTAAAATAATAACTCAAGTATCTTATATATAATTTGATTTTATTATAAATATGGTACAACCATATTCAATATTCTATCCACCCTTTGAATAACACGTCACCATACGTGCGTACGTACGACTTACCGTCTCCACGTTGTGGTGTAATTGTTATTCAATATATTATTATTTGGATGGGTATAATAATGATGTGTAACTCATGTAAATAATAAATATAACATGATAATGATTCTGTATATATGATATACTATCCAATTATACATTATTTTAATATCAAAAGAATGATATTGTCTCTCGTGCGTACGTACGGACTACCATCTTCATGAACGCGATGAGATTCATTCTCCATCGTATCCATTCAAGTATAATTATCATTTGATTATTTAAAAATAATGTTTACGGACATGATATAATTCTGAATATGAATAAGATACAACCTACCCATGACAAACATGTCTTACGTAACAAAACATATAAAAGAAAATGAGTAAGTTAACACCTGAAATGACGATAATAATAAGATATTTTTAACAAAGCAATGTTAAAATATCATATATGATATCATATTAATTTATATGATTGTTGTATAATTTAATAACAATTATTTCACCATTATACAGGATGTTAACCTACCCTCAACCAAGGATAAGTACAAGGTAAGGGTTTATTTCACAATCTCTTCATTATCCGAGGTTGTTTAAACGTAATAATCTACTGGGATCTCTTTATCATCCACATCCATGTTTCCTTAAAATGTTTTTAAAAACATTTTTACTATTTACCAGAATATGGGTTAAATTAATTTACACCCTTGTTTGACTTTTTATTATTGGTTTATAAAGGAATCTTTCCGTCATTTTCCAAACAAGGTTCTTTTTAACCTTTTCTACAGAATTAAGGTAAGAATGTTTTTTCAACTTATATAGCGGGTGTACTTATTTTCCGCCTTTATAAAATCGTCGATGCTTCCCTTACAAGCTTATAAGAATTTTTTCAAAGAAAATGTTTTATTTCATAAATATATGACTCTTAAATGATTTCAAAATAGAAATAGATATTTTTCTAAAAAGAGTTTTGATTTCATCTTTGTCTACATCTTTTGATTGATTTTATGCTTATTTGAAGTTGATTTATTATGATACAAAAATTCTATATTGTATTGAAGGTTTTGTGATATGTTTGACTGTGGATGTGCTATTTTTATACCATTCATAGTTTATGGTGAAAGTATTGACATTTCGTATGCTTGTTTTAATACAAATGTTTATGTTATGATTAAACCTTTTCATATGGGAATGCATTAGACTTAATATGTGACGGGTGGAGCCCGCTATAGATCCTCGATGCATCTGTTGGTCTCATTAGACAAACTAGTGTCTTGGCATGAGGCCTTTGAACCATCTTATTTGTAGTCTTGGCACGAGGCCTTGGCTATGTGGTTATGATAGTCTGGCATTATGCATTCCATCATCATGAAAGTGGAAATTGATATTGCATGTGATTATTTGATTAGTAGAATATCCATGTGAATATTTAAATGGAATTATTTCATTTTATTTTTTCCATACTATGTTGAAGTTCAAGTTAAAAAGGATTTGGTTTTAATTTATACATTTCCTTAAATGATTATTCTTATTTATGAAAGATTCCGCTATATTGTTGTCCTTACTGGGCATTTGAGCTCACCCCTTTTATATGTTTTATTTTTCCAAGGATGTGAAGAAGTAATTTATGAATGACTTGTAGGGATTGTATGTGGGGATATGAGTGTGCGATATGGAGAATATGTTGTTGTAGTAGTTTTTTACTTTATGATGTAATGTAAAACTTTATCAATATATCTAGTGTTTCCAAGGCTACTAAACCAATCAGTCTTTCGAGATTTGATATTTCTTGTGATCATGCCAATGTTTGTAATAATGCACCGACTTTAGGTAACTGGGGTCGGGGCATTATAGTTGGTATCAGATGAAGTTTAGTACAATCCTTGGAAGCTAGATTTAGATAAACTCCGATTAGAGAACATAGATTTAAGATGGACATTGAGGATTAGTATAGAAGAACTTCCTAGAATTTTGGTATTGTAGAGATTTTTTGAGTTTCCCGAGAAATACATCCCTGTCTAGATACGATCAGGTAGAGGCGGCTCAGGCACAGATGTACATAGGGGTAAAACCCAAAAACACCGCTTTGTGTAAGACTCGAACCGGAACTAGTGCATGACAACAGGCCTTGCTGCACTCTTGGTTACGACACTCTTGGGGGATATGCTTAGGATAACTCTCATTTTCTTAACAAATCATTATGAAAGGTTTATGAGTATATACTTCCTCAAAGAAAACATTTTTGTGATTATGGATTATATCCATAAATAATTCAATTTATGTTAAGTATTTTATAAGAATGGGATTATGTATTTTGATTCATAAACTGATCTAGTTTATGCCATTGTTTAGAAATGGCGCCTAGTGGAAGAAATGGAAATTGTATCAATTCATGCACTCCATGTAGGGATTTCCCCCCTGCTCAAGATAATTATAGTGGATCTGGCGATGCAATTGGTGCTGATCACCTAATCACCATACTGGGACAACATACTCAGGTTATGAATAATAACCATACCCATATGGAGCACCCCGATCCACAACGTGGTGGATCAATGTTAGATCGCTTCATGAGGCAACAACCACAAACGTTCAATGGGAGTACAAACCCCTTAGTAGCTGAGAAATGGATATTTTCCCTAGAGAAAATATTTCAGGTGTTGGGGATTAATGAAAGGGAAAAATTTATCATGGCAGTTTACCGCCTCATTGGAGATGCTAATCAATGGGGGTCATTGATTCAAAATACGAAGGAAGATGATGAAGTATCAAATATGGAATGGAGGGAGTTCTAAGATCTGTTTTTAGAAAAATAATTTCCTCGCGACCATCGAGCAGATATGGAAAGGCAGTTTCTGAGTCTGAGACAAAAGGAGGATGAGAATGTCACAAAGTACGAGGCTACCATTACAAGGTATGCTGGAGATTATATACGTAACCCATGAAGTAATATTGATCGTATCATTGATGGGTTAAAACCATTTCTCTGTCGAGCATTAGTATCACAATCCTTCTCGTCGTACAAAGGCATTGTCTCATGTGCTATCAAGACCGAAAAAAGAATTCTCTAAGTCTTATGAATTTAAAGAAAAGAAAGAGAAGAAGAGATATGCTGATCAATCTGGGAATAGAAATAAGTGGAATAAGGGAAATGTTGAATATCCATCATGTGGTAATGTGGGAAGAAACACCCCGGTACTTGCTTGAAGGGAACGGGAGTCTGTTACAAGTGTGGTGAAAAAGGCCACCAAGCTCATGATTGCAAAGGGAAGAAGGAACCTACCAATGTTCAGTGCTACAATTTTAGGGAGATAGGGAATTATGCAAATGAATGTCCTAAGCGTCAAGGGAACATACCTCAGAAAATTCCAAGGGATCAAGGCCAAGCTTATGCTATCACTTCTGTTGAGGTAGAAGCTCCGAAATAAGTGGTGGCAGGTAATTTAATGGTTTCCTCAAGTTTAGAAAATGCATTATTTGATTCTGGATCATTTCATTGTTTCATATCTTCCCAGTTTGCTAGGAAAATTAGATATTTCCAATTTAATTTAACAAGGTAGTTTTCGGTTAAAATTCCTAAGGGATGTATCACTGCAACAAAGTTTTGTGAATCAGTCCCCATTAGGGCACATAAATGTTCTTTATCTGCTGATCTCATCATCATACCTATGATTGAGTTTGATATAATCCTCGGTATGGACTGGCATTCAGACTATGATGCGCTGATTTATTTTAAGAATAAAGAGGTTATAATTCATGATGATAATGATGATACGGAACACCTTATCTTTAGAGCAGAATCGTCACCACCTAATTCTTATCTAGATCCACCCCCAGTAGCTCAACATAATTAAATTATTGGGGAGGAAGATAATGAAATGACTATGGGTGAGGAAAATAATGTTCAAATAGAGGATGTACCCATTTTTAATGAATATGTAGATCTGTTTCTTGATGATTTTCCTAGACATCCTACAGAACGAGAAGTTGAGTTTTCCATTGATTTAATTCCTGGATCAAGGCCTATAAAGAAGACCCCTTATAGAATGGCCACCGTAGAATTAGTAGAACTAAAGAAACAACTAAAGGAATTGAGTAATAAGGGATCTATTCGCCCTAGTGTTTCACCATGGGGGCCCCCTGTTCTTTTTGTTAAAAAGAAAGATGGATCCATGAGGTTATGTATCGACTACAGGGAGATCAATGCTATAACAATAAAAAACAAGTATCCCCTACCTCGCATTGATTATTTATTTGACCAGCTTCGTGGAGCTCAATACCTTTCAAAGATTGATCTTCGATCTAGATACTGTCAGTTGTGTGTGAAGAAGGAAAACATTTTGAAGAAAGCATTTTTAACCAGTTACGGACATTACGAGTTTATTGTAATGCCTTTTGGATTGACTAATGCACCCTCTCTATTCATAGATATAATGAATAGAGTTTTCAAGGATTATCTCAATTAATTTCTGGTGGTATTTATTTATGATATCTTGGTATACTCCAAAAGCTACGAAGATCATGAAAATCACTTGCGCATTATTCTGAAGTCTCTGAGAAGACATGATTTATATAGAATGTTTAGAAAGTGTGAATTCTGGCTTCATGAGATTTATTTTCATAGCCATATTGTCTCTAATGATGGAATATCTATTGATCCTTCTATGACCAAGGCAATCCAAGAATGGCCAGCACCAACGAATATAACTGAGGTACCTAGTTTTATTGGTTTGGCAGGTTATTATCGACGTTTTGTCTAGAATTTTTCCCGATTGGATAACCCATTAACGAAGCTCACACATAAAGGGGTTAAATTTGTTTGGAAAAAGAGTGTGAAGAATGTTTCGAAGAACTAAAGAGAAGAATAGTCAATACTCATATATTGACTCTACAATCGGGGAATGATGGGTTCATTATTTATAGTGATGTATCGAAGAAAGGACTTGGTTGTGTCCTTATGCAGAATGATAGGGCTATTGCCTGTGCATCACGACAGTTGAAAATTCATGAACAAAACTACCCTACTCATGATCTCGAGTTAGTAGCTGTGATCTTTGCTTTGAAGATATAGAGGCACTACCTCTATGGTGAAAAATGTGAGATTTATACTGATCATAAGAGATTGAAGTATTTTTTTCTCACATAAATAACTCAACATGAGGCGAAGGAGATGACTTGAATTACTGAAGGATTATGATTGTACAATACACTACCTCCCGGGAAAGGCAAACAAGGTGGAAGATGCTTTGAAAAGAAAAGACTATGGAGTTTTGAACAATATGAGAATAGAAAGGGATCCAATTTTCATGGATCTAGTGAAGATGGACATGAGAATAACCAGGGAAGGTGAAACATCAATTCTTTTTCAAATGGTTTCCAAACCATCTTTAATAGAAATAATTAAGAGTTATCAGACCAATGATGAAGAATTTAAAAAGAAGATTAAAGCTGTGAATGGTGGGAGATTGAGAGACTTTGTGTATGAAGATGGAATTTTGAAATTCTGGAAGAGGCTTTATGTTCCCAATATACCTGATCTAAAAAGGTAATTGCTGGATGATGCTCATAGTTCAAATTTCTCTATACACCCTGGGAGCACCAAAATGTATAGAGATTTGAAGGAACATTATTGTGGGGACAACATGAAGAGGGAGATTTCTGATTTTTTGTCAAGATGAATGGTTTTTCAACAAGTGAAACCTGGAAGGCAATAGCCTAGAGGAGTTAGGAAACTTCTTCCCATACCGGTGTGGAAATGGGACAATATTATGGTGGACTTTTTCATGGGGATACCAAAGACTCCTAGAAGGAATGATGCAATATAGGATATTGTTGATCATATTACCAAGTTAGCACATTTTCTTCCTATAAGAGAGGATCTACCACTGGAACGTCTAGCAAAACTATATATTAATGAAGTTGTGAGACTTCATAGAGTACCCATATCGATTGTTTCTGATCGTGATCCCCATTTTACTTCATGATTCTGGAAGAGTCTTCAGAAATCCCTGGATACTGAACTTCATTTGACAACGGCCTACCACCCTCAGACAGATGGACAATCAGCACGGACTATTCAAACCTTAGAAGACATGTTGAGTTCTTGCTCACTTGACTTTCAGGGTATGTGGGATCAATATTTATGTTTGGTATATTTTTCCTATAACAATAGCTTCCATTCCAGTATTCAGATGGAACCATGTGAAGCGTTATACGGAAAGAGATGTCTCACACCAACCTTTTGTGATGACGTTGGTGAAAGAAAACTTGTAGTCCCAGAACTGTCGGAGGAAACGATGGAAAAGGTGAAGGTAATCAAAAATCACATCAAAGCGGCTCAAAGTAGGCAAAAGAGCTATGCCAATAAACGAAGGTAGGATTTGGAATTTCATGTCGGTGATCATGTTTTCCTAAAGGTATCTCCATGGAAGGGAGTCATACATTTTGGTAAGAAAGGTAAATTGAGTCCCATGTACATCTGACCTTTCAAAATTTTAGAACGAATTGGGGTTGTAGCTTACCGATTGGAAATGTCTACAAGTCTCTCCAAAGTTCATGATGTGTTCCACGTATCTATATGGAGGAAGTACATGCCTGACCCAACGCATGTACTCACCTATGAAGAATTAGAACTGGGACCTGATTTGTCTTATTGTGAAGAGCCCGTCAGGATTCTTGATACAAGAGAATAAGTACTGAGAAACCGGACGACGCGTCTAGTAAATGTTTTGTGGAGAAACCATAAGATAGAAAAGGCAACGTGGGAACCTGAGGAACTTATGAAGAAGAACCGCTTGTGTCTTTTCAAGCGGTAGTATTCTGGAAATTTCGAGGACGAAATTATTTGAAGGAGAGGAGAATGTAACACCCCAAGATTCTACAGTACGCTTCTCTTTGAATAATGTGATAGCGTGTGTTGTACGCAACATCGAGTTCTAACACACCACAACCAATAAAACTAGCCGTTATGAATAGTAATACCCGATTTTTGAAATTATATATATTTTATAATTTAAAATGGACTTCATTTTTGGTTTCGGAATATCGAAATTATCCTAAGATGAATTTTTGGTATTTTTCTGAGAACTTCCAATTTTTCTGAATATGAAAAATACTTAAAAACAAGTTTTTTAAACAAAATAATTTATAGTGATAAATTATATTATTCAGTGGTTTCAAAGTATAATTAGAATATATTTTTACCAATTTATCTAATGGTGTTCATTAGAAATAATTTACTTTGAAATTGGACCTAAACAATTGTCAATCTTTTGGTATATATTGTTTCTTAAAAATACGCTATTTGTTGTGATAGTGGGATTTAATTATAAAATTAATTAATGAAACATATATGTTAGAAATTTTGTAAAATAGAAATCATTTTTTAATTCGGAATATCAATTATAGCTTAGGGTGAAATTTTGGCATTGTTCTGAAAAACTTCAATTTTTGATGAATAGTAAAACTACTATGTGGTAGTTAAAAAACTGAATTTTTCATAAAACATAATTTTACCGCTTCTGTAAATAGAATTTTGAAAATCCGAGAGACACGGTTAATATCAACAAATATAATGTGGTTCAATGAGATGAAAATAATTTTTGGTGAATAGTAACTTTTTACTTTTATTTACCACGGTTAAAAGTAAATAGGGTAATTAAGGGTAAAAATGATATTAATATTAAACTAACACATGTCCTAATTATACTGGACAAGTGTATATCGACCAAAAAAAACCTTAGGAATAAAATATTATCATTTAGTTCCACTTGGATTAGATTAGGACATTAATTATTATTTAATTCAAAGAAGAGTTAAAAGAGTTAAAATCAATGTTTATTTACTAAAACATTTTTAATATAGGGTTATACATAAGATACATTCGATTGTAAATATTAATTAGAAAGATAAAAATATTTTCTACTTAAGGATATTTGTTTTATAATATTTATACATTAAAAATTGTAAATTATTTTTGACACAATGATGATGCAGTAATTACCATAATAGTGAAACATTACAATAATTGATATTATAAATACCCAAATAAAGATAATTTGAGACCTTTAATGAATTACACTAATTTTATAGGATAATATGACATATTAGGATAGATTTAATTTAATTTTTTCGAAGTAATCATTCTGTTATAAGTTTTAAAAAAATCAACTATTGAATAGTGTCAAAATTGACAAAAAAGTGTTTTTAAAAAAAATTATATTATTAATTGATATTAAATTCATAAAAATATAAGGATAGTTCAAGAGACTTATATCATGATAGGTGTATCATTAATGGACCACTTGGGGGTCTCTTGGATGTAAATGGTATGTTTATTAACTATATAATATAAAAATACAAAGTGACATGGTAAATGTCAAACTAATTAACTAAGTGTTAAAACTAAAAGATAAGGTTAATATAGTAACCCAAACCTGTCTAAATTCTTTTGGTTGAATGGTTTTCGACCTCTTCCCACCATTAAATTTAAATAATAAACTTTGGAGCCATTAGAAACCGAATATGAATTTATTATAAATTAATATTTCTAGCTTTTCCAATGGTGCTCCTCACCCCTCTTATAAAAAGGAACTCCCCCTTCTCATTAACTCACACCTTCAAATACTTTTTTTCGGCCAACCTCGGCCCAAATACTCTCTCAACTTCCCTCACTTCATCATAGAGGCCATACATTAGTCAGAAATCAATCTTAAGGAGCCCTTTTGATCAAATCAAAAGGAAGAACCCAAAGAAGAAGTAATGTTTTCACCACCCTTTTTCAAATTCATTTCTTCTTCCACTTCTTCTTTCTTTGTTATTACAATTATAAAATAATAACTCCAGTATCTTATATATACTGTGATTTTATTATAAATATTCTACTACCATATTCAGTATTCTCTCCACCCTTTGAATAACATGTCACCATACGTGCATACGTACGGCTTACTGTCTCCACGTCGTGGTGTAATTGTTATTCAATATATTATTATTTGGATGGGTATAATAATTATGTGTAACTAATGTAAATAATAAATATAACATGATAATTATTATTTATATATGATATAATATCCAATTATATGTTATTTTAATATCAAAAGAATGATATTGTCGCTCGTGCGTACGTACGGACTATCGTCTCCACGAACGCGATGAGATTCATTCTCCATCGTATCCATTCAAGTATAATTATCATTTCATGAATTAAAAATAATGTTTAAGGACTTGATATCATTCTGAATATGAATAATATACAACCTATCCATGACAAACATGGCTTACATAACAAAACATATACAAGAAAACGAGTAAGTTAACACCCGAAATGATGATAATACTAAGATATTATTAACAAAGCAATGTTAAAAGATCATATAAGATATCATATTAATATATATGATTCTTGTATAATTTAATAAAAATTATTTCACCATTATACTGGAGGTTAACCTACCCTCAGCCAAGGAAAAGTACAAGGTAAGGGTTCATTTCACAATCTCTTCATTATCCGAGGTTGTTTATACGTAATAATCTACTGGGATCTCTTTATCATCCACATCCATGTTTCTTAAAAATGTATTTCAAAACATTTTTACTTTTTACAAGAATATGGTTTAAAGTCATTTATACCCATGTTTGACTTTTTATTAGTGGTTTATAAAGGAATCTTTCCGTCATTTTCCAAACAAGGTTCTTTTTAACCTTTTCGACAAAATTAAGGTAAGAATGTTTTTTAACTTATACGGAAGGTGTGGTTATTTTCCACCATTATAAAATCATCGCAGCATCCCATAAAATATTATAAGAATATTTTATAAGAAAATGTTTTATTTCATAAATATATGACTCTTAAATTATTTCAAAATAGAAAGAGATATTTCTCTAAAAAGAGTTTTGATTTCATCTATGTCAACATCCTTTGATTGATTTTTCTCTTATTTGAATTTGATTTATTATGATACAAAACCTCTATATTGTATTGATGGTTTTTTGATATGTTTGTCTGTGGATGTGCTATTTTCATACCGTTCATAGTTTATGGTGAAAGTATTGATATTTCGTATGCTAGTTTTAATACGAATGTTTATGTTATGTCTAATCATTTTCATATGGGAATGCATTGGACTTAATATGTGATGGGTGGAGCCCGCTATAGCTCCTCGATGCATCGGTAGGTCTCATGAGACAAAATAGTGTCATGGCACAAGGCCTTGGAAAAATCTTATTTGTAGTCTTGGCACGATGCCTTGGCTGTGTGGTTATGATATTCTGGCATTATTCATTCCATCATTATAAAAGTGGTAATTGATATTGCATGTGATTATTCAAATAGTAGAATATCCATGTGAATAAGTAAATGGCATTATTTCATTTTATTTTTTCAATACGATTTTGAAGTTCATGTTTAAAAGGATTTTGTTTTAAGTTTTACATTGCCTTAAATGTTTTTTCTTATTTATGAATTTTTCTGCTATATTGTTATCCTTACTGGGCATTTGAGCTCACCCCTTTTCTATGCATTACTTTTCACAGGATGTGAATAAGTAATTTATAAATGACCTGCAGGGATAGTATGTGGGGATATGAGTGTGGGATATGAAGACTATATTGTTGTAGTAGTTTTTCACTTTATGATATAATGTAAAACATTATGAATATATCTAGTGTTTCCAAGGATACTAATCCAATCGATCTTTCAAGATTTGATCTTTCTTGTGATCATGCCAATGTTATGTAATAATGCACCGACTCTAGGTAACTGTGGTCAGGGCATTACAAATATGGTCATTCTAGACCATCATATAGTAAATCCATAAATAAAATAGTTTTTCTGAAAAAACATTTTCTTTTCCAAATTACTGAATTCAATACTATTACAAGAAACATGATTTAGGATCATTAAAAAAATTATTTTATGAAAAAATCATATATTAATCCCCTTTTATGATAAAAAATCATGATAGAAATTTTTTTTACAAATAAATTAAACAAAACATTAAAAATTCATTTTTTAAACATTAAAAAATTGATTTGTTATCAGAACATTGCTTATTTCCATAACAAATTTCTCCCAATTTTGGGATTATCCAAAATAATATAAAATATTATAATAAACATTGAAATGGAATAATTGAATTAAAATCACATAATATAATAATGAAAATAAAAAATTAATCGGAATATGAATAAATTTAATTATGATTAGACAAAATTACATTCAATGTATATATATTCACAAAAAAACAAAAAAAAATTAGTTCCTTATTAGATTTCCTAATTAGAATCTAAATAAGAATAATTCACTCTATGTGGTAGGGACCTACTGGTTATTTGTCCATTATTTTAATAATGTGTAGGAGTAGGTTTTGGAGAAGGAGCATATTATTATCCAATAAAAATAATCCAATAAAATAGACCCTAGTGTTGTAGATATAAATATGTGTGATTTTAAATAGTGTATATGTAAGGGTTATAGTGGAAATAATTGGAAAATATTAAGGAAATGGCTATTTAGGGGGTTTGATAAAAACTGTAAATGGGGTCACTAAAATTGTATTTTCAACATACATATTAGGATCCATTAGCCTACTGAACTAACTAATAACACTAGATCGATGATACATATTAAGAATGAACTTCCAGTTTATCTCTATAAATTTTAAAAACCAAGGTGGAGTGACATTTATATTATCAACATTATCTTGAAAGGATTGGTTTATAGGGGTATCTTTAGAACAATATCAAAGGACATAAATAATAACTATAAGTAATACCTAGTAATGATCATTGACATTTTTTCATTAATATCCATCTTAAATATATTATTATCTCTTAATACTTTTTTGGAATTTCCTCTTACTAATTCAATAGTCTTTTTAAAATTAGATTGAAAATGAGAGATCATTACATCCTTGGAGTGTAAAAAACCATTCAACACAACATTCATCACCTACCAAACAATATTTATTATCATACAATCATGATTAGTGGAATGAGAAGTTGAAATAGGAGGAGTTGAGGTGGAATAGACGTAAATAAAACATCAATATAAATGGCTGGTCGAGATTCCATGGAAAATAGACAATATCCCCATGTATTACATCAAATATTGAATAGATTCGTAGAGAATTACTTTTTTCTCAATCATCCACTAAATTTCCTTTTAAATATTGTCTACAAATTTGAACAATCTTGTTTTTATATGTACTAAAATAGATGAATATTTTTTTGAATTTCCATCCCCTTTCGAAAAATCAATGATTGAGCCAATGTAAGAAAAAAAATCCATAAACAACAAAAATGACCAAGCATAAATTAATGTATGTCATCATTAGTAACATATAATAATTCTTTTGGAGGATTTGGTGATGTATAAACTTGGGTTGTAGATTATATATATATCCTTATATGAGAGGTTTGACCAGAATCCATTTCATGAAACTCTAATTTAGAATCTAACAGTATTTTCACAAAAAATGATATTCCACTAATTCATAGATTAATCATGTTTTCAGGGTATGAATCACAATTTGTATCATTATCAAGAACATTTCTATTATTAAATGGGGTTGGTATGAACAATTCATTAATAACTTTTCTTATATTTTGGTCTAATTCTTCATATTTATAATAACTATTTTTGCTAAGAGAAAGACATTCAAACCTTCTATATATTTATATTCAATCCATAAGTGATACTTCACAACAACAACTCAATCAAGAACTATAGGTACACTAATATTGTAATTTCAACCATTCTCACGTGGAATACCTCAATCATTATAGTTATTATCATCATAGTTTGAATACCATATTATGATCATATATTTAGATTATTTCACCCCAATATAAATTATAGTACCAATGAGAGATCCTCCCATTTTCATGCATTTTTTGAATACTTTTAACATTTCTATATTATAGAGTTTTCACCTTCTCAAAACCATCATCTCTCACACCCACGGATAGAGTGGGAACATCACCAGACTCATGTTCACTTGAGTCACCAACTGATTATGAACAGAGCTCTTCAATGGAATCTATTAAGGAATTCCCAATATGACAAAACACATAATCATGATGATATTATTAATGTGAGGTTAGGTATTTGAGATAATTATGAGGTCCATATGATGAATTCTTATATATATTTATTAGCATATATTGAGGTCTAGAAACATACACTTTCTCAATAGGTCCAGGAGTAAGTACAATGAAGTCTGCAATAGATGATATTTTTTCCACATCATGAGTTACTATATCCTCTTTACATAGATAAAACATTTTATCATCATCATAACATTTAGAATACAATTTTTATTTAAAAACAATTAAATCACTATCTCATTTAATAGTTGTTTCTTATGTAGACCCCAAGAAAAATATCAGTTGGTTTGACTCCTAGAGCATCATTTTATTTCAAATTAAGAAGAAATATTAATAAGACTAATGTTATCATATATAATATTAGTTTCTTCCACTAATTAAAATTTCATTGTATTCTGATTAACCATAATTCACTAAAAATTATTTGATTTAAAAATATATTTCCAGAAACATCATACCTATCATCTAGACTAATTCCTATAATGGAATGTGACAAACTAAAATTAACTAATTTCCATAAGTGTGCAGTAGTTTTATTAAAAAAATTAATATTCTGAGTTTTTTTTAATATATTATTCTTAAAAAAAATTAAAAAAATTAACTATAATTATATGAATATAAATCGATGAAATCTTACTATTATATTCAAAATAATTATAGGTTGTCAGGATTAGGATTGGATCCACTTTTTCATTTTTTTCATTTCCCACATTTAATGATTCTATAATCATTATTTATTGATTAAATGATTGGATTAACTATTATAATTTCTTTTCAAACCTGAATAACATTTATAATGATGAGAATAATTTTCAAAAAATAAATTTGGGGTTATTCTCCATCGATTGACTTAAAGTTACAATGAAACATACAAGAATTATCTTTAAAACACAGAGTTCAGTTTTCAAAATACCAAATATGATAGTTACACACTCATTCATTCCAACATGTTTATCAATCACTAAATAGTCCAACTCTTTTGCTATGATTTACAAATTATTATGAATTTGAATCCAATAAAATAGAGAACAATTTTCACATTCATGGAGACATAATATATCGTAATTATATTAAAAAAATAAGGTTAATTAAATTTATAAAATTAATAAATTAAAAATAATTCAAAAAATAATATAGATTAAAAATATTATTGAGAAAAAAATACTATAAAATCTCAATTTTTTTCACCCCTCCTTCACAATACCACCTGATACTTATACCCTTATATTGAGGGGGGTCATTGAAGTAGAAGTAGAGGAAGAGATATTTCAGGGAACAATAAATAAAAGAGGTGAAATGAGATTAATATTGGAATTATTATACTATTATTATTTATATAAATCTCATTCAATGTTGTGTATCTCTTTCGGTGAGTGTTCTCTTCCTCCACTATGACATGCCTCCATGTTTCAATCCACATTCCAGTGAGTCTTCCACTTCTTTCATATGAGTCGAGCATAGCCTTGGCCACCCTATCAAGAACATCATTTTATGCGTTCCAGATTTGTAATTTTAAAATTGAATAAATCACCCACCCAAGACCCACTTGTGGTTTCACTATCATTTCAGTCACATATGAATATTTTTTGTGTTTATAAAAAACATCAATAGATGGGGAGATTCAGTATACCCTATCCAACATTTTCATGTTGTTCATGGACATGAGACAATGTCTTTGTTGTGATTTTTATAATCATATAAGGAACAAAAGTGGGCATATTGGACATTTATCAGCTCATTTAGCCAATACAGTGGTCGGATGAGGCTTCTCATGGCATGGATAATGTCTTCCTCTGGGAAATTGGATTCATGGTGGCCAGATGGGGTTGATGGAGAAATCTATGTTAATGAATGGGGGTATTAGCCTTTAGTAGTGGTTATTAGTTATAGATCAAAATAGTATGGTGGAAGATATGGAAATCATAAATAGTTGATGTTAGAAGTGTCATTGATCGAGGGTGTTATGTAGAAGAGATCATTGAATCCAAAAATGTCTGAATTAGGAGAGCATGAGATGAAGTGGAGTGGAAGCATTTAATTTAAAATGAAAAGTAACTACGGTGATATTGTCCTTCATTATAAGCTAGTCAATCTATTGTGATTTTATATAGGAAAATTGGTAGCTTCATTGTATTAGAAGTACGTGCTGATGAGGGACTCAATATACACATTCACACACACATGGGACACACTACACTGTTCATCCCAATCAGTCATAGGCCCAACTATTCACTTGTAACTTCCTTCATTCCATACTATCTCTTCAACCCGAATGGGATTTTGGGTCAACATCTTGGAATGAAGTCCCATTTATGGAGCATGTTGTGATGAACCCAACCTAGATACCCTCTCAAATATGTACCCAATCCAAATTTCTGCATACCCATATGGAATTACCAATCCCCAAAGGTTTGAGACTAGATATCGAGTATCAAAACATATCTAAAGATAATGATTCCACAAAACATAAATTAGTGAACTTGATATATATATATATATACTAAAATAAGATGTTGATGAAAACATGAATATATATGTCATAACATATAGAGGACATTAGAAGTGATTCAAATGAAATGCTGTCAAAAAATCCCAAAACGGAACGTCAAACAATAACAGACAAGAAAACTAAAACATATTCTCCATGAGTATCTATATGATAGCATTGGAAAAATCCAACCATCTCATCAATATCTATCCAAAACCAGTTGATAAAAAAGCATCACCACCTCACTATGGAGCCTTTCTTTTTCAAAGCATCGAAATACATATTAAGGTCTATGCATTGCTGAAGGGGTGCATAAGGAGTCATCTAACAGGACCTACATGGTCACATCCCAGTTGTAAATATAAATTCATAAAAAAATCCAATTAATCTCAATTATAAAGAAAACAATGAATGATATGCATTTTGTCCCTTTTAATATCAAATTCATGGAAATAAAATTTAAATTCCTGTTTTTCTACATAAAAAAATAAACATGGGTAATCAGTTTCAAATAATAAAATCTAATTATATAAAAGTATATATATTAATTCAAGCCAAGGCATGTATCAGACATCATTTCAAAAACATGGACGTACAACAAAAAATTACATGCTAAAATAGATATAATCATCCAAAAGCATAGGTAACTTCATTAAAAAGGTTCATTATAATATATGAAAACTATAACACTCATTCATAACATATAAAATCAAATGAACATAATTACACTAGATATTTTAATGATATAAAAGTTTTATAGGAATACTCTTGTAATAAATTCCTTGAATGGTCTAACATGTCCTTTGAACAATAGGAATCGGGTGCAATGGAACACATAATGAATGACCCCCCAACATTGGATGAGGCATATAACATCAAACTCCACCCAAGTACCTATAGATTCCTATGTACCCTATTTTCCTAATCATTTCACCAAACCACTTATTCTAACCAATTCACAAAAACCATTTTTGGGAACCATTTATCAAAACGATTTCAATAGGATTTGATAACACTTTTCATTTAAAAAAACTAGGGAAGACCATATATAATCAAGAAAACCTTTTTACACAAAGAAATACAACTATTAAATAATGATATATAATTAATAAAAGAATTTTTCATGATCCATAGTAAATCATTTCCGCAACATATACTAGAGATGAAACCCATATCCTCAAACCATGGGATACACACACACATAATTGGATCCAGCGACAAGAAAAACACAACAAAAAATGGATAGCCAAAAATATAAAAACATATCTAATAATAGATTAAATTTTACAAAATATTTTGGATAAGAGGATGTATCTCACCAAACATGATGAACATACAACCATTATACCAAAAATTAAAAGGGATCATCCCCTAGAACAATATCACATGATGGGTCTTGAAAGTATAAGTAAGAAACATTATCATAGATAAATGGATCAAAAAACACAACACAATAATATTGCTATCATCAATGGAAATGAATAATCAAAATGAATCTCATTCTAGGATAGACACCTCACACAACCTTGAAGATCAAACTTTGAACGAATCGATACATAAGGAGCGTAGGTTCCCAAAATATCAAGTGAAGTTATTTTGGTTGAGAGAAAAAGAGTTTGTGGATAGATGAAATAAAAAAATATCATTTAGTGACCTAAAATCCAATCACATCATGATTACATGGTGTATAATCCCTGTACACATTGTGTAATACATGTGGTGCATATAAACTGAAATACCCATCACCTTCTTATTTTTAAACAATCATTTACCATTACTGGTAATGTTACCTTTACATGGAATGAAATTATTTAACTCTGTGTACCATGGTCATGGATTCATCCATGTGAATAATATATAGTTTTTAATCACTCAGTTGATAATGAAAATATAATTTTTATGAATAAAACTACAAATCACCTTAGGCATTCTCTGAACTCAGGGAGAACCCCATTAAGACATTACACATTTAAACCTATATTAAATAAGCTTACATCCATGAACATTAGTTCATTTCCGCCAAAAAATTCCCACCAATCATGGGAGATCAAATATGTACCAAATTAAAGTGTAAAAAATTAATGTAAGGTAATTACTGAATGTGGTTAATGTGTTATTACAAACTCACCTAAAAAATACATTCCATCCACTTGCAATCATATGGAAGAAGGGGATTCGATAACAAAGTGAGGACACTATTCCTAAATCCACGAAATTTGCTCGCATGTATCATGATAATTTTATCTTCATCTCCATAATTCTCAAACAAATGGAATCGACATCCCCCTCAAGACTTTATCTTGACAGCCAATGATCTATACAGGATGCTCCACCTGAAAAACATTTGGTTCTATCTCAATCTCCTGAATGGCCCGATGGCATTCTTTTTTATTTATTTTTTGATAACCACCTTTTCATGGGATAAGTGGGAACCATTAAAAGGCCCATAGGCTCATAGATTACAGGTCCCATGAGAATAGGAGGTTATATTATACGAAGGTCTTAATGAATTCAACCAGAATATCTATAAGGAACTTCCCTTTCTGAGCATCTACATCATGATAGTATCTCTAAACCATCCCATGTCCATCGAGATAGGCTTCCCGTGCAAGCACAGGATAGTCTCGATGGCATATCCATACCCTCTCATTCGGGAAAATCCATTTGGCAGTTCTCTGGTGATTGCACCTACTCTGAATCCACTTCTTGGGATGCTCCATTTTTTGTGTGTCTTGGGAAACTAAATAGTGCCTGAAGGCCTTGAGGTGGCCCGAATGCCTTAATGGTGGACTGAAAGCCCTCAGAATGTGAGAGTCTTCATGGTGGTACTTCTTGAGTAACGATGTGTGGAAAACATCATGAATCCCTATAAATTTAAATTACAATGTCAACTGATAAGAAACTTGTATAAGTATCTCAGTGACCTCAAACTAGCCATCATATCAAAGAGACAACATTCCCTATTTTCCATGATGACACTGACAAAACAATGAATAAAATTCCAAGATACCCAATCCACCATTGAGATAATAAAAAGGATGATTTCATTGATCTCTATAATATTTTTTTGAATTTTTGATGTAGTAATAAATTATAATATTTCATGAATCCTCCCTGATTTATCTTTTACAGAACATGGTCCCATCAAAGAATCGTTACCCACCTATGACCCCCAAATAGATGACCTACGAGGTTAACCATAAAAATCCTCAAAATGATTTATTATGATAGAATAATGAAAACTATTATTATAAGAAAATTCAATCAGTCCTAGATGGCTATCCCAATATCAAATAAAAACTAATACAGAAGTCATAAAATATCCTACAAGACCTAAATTTCATGATCCATATGACCTTATTTCTATGTATGGTTTGATGAATTCATCCTAAGAGGAGTCTCTATTTCCTCTTTAAGACACTTAAAATACCCTCAATGTAAACCTATGATACCTATAGAAAAAAATTGTAGATTAAAACCCCTAAAACCATATAATATTCTAAATATAGAGCATAACATAATCATAAAATTTAGTGTTGTCCTTGACAAGAGAAAAAGAGGATGAATTTATTTTCTGATCAATCACCAGCTATATATAATTACATTCTCATAGAGTCCATGTTAAAAAAAATGAGTTCCATGGATAGCTCTTCCCATTTCCAAACTGAAACTGGAGAAGGATGAATAAAACTTGAAGCCTTCAAATAAAATGTCATTATCTGTAGAAATAATTTACATTAGGAGACATTATATGAAGTGTCACGCTTCATACCATACCCCCAGAATATATATCACATTCTATAATAAATATTTATAGTTTCAAAATGAATATTCCATGAATAATTATTAAAATAAAATCAATGTTCTCATTATAGATGCATTGATGAAAATTTGATCCCCAAAACAAGGAACACCATCTGAACAGAGAGACCAACAAAAAATGGTCTCCCCACCATATATTTTTTCTCTAATTACAATGAACCCATCATCCTACAATTGAATCATTATAATAGACTCATGAATATATGATGGTTACATATCATTAGTCATAATCAAACATGAATCATCTTGTAGAGCATGAAGGCGCAACTGACCAAAAAGCAATGTAAGGATAAAGTGCTCCTTTGATTCCAAAATTTCAAGTGATGAACTCTCCTATTAAGATAATCTTCAATGAAATTTCCCATACACATGTTTTATAACATATTTTAGATAGAAATCTGATGGAGTTTTATATAATATATCTTCCTAATGATCATGTATTTTTTATAAATGATAAAGATAAATATTTTATTGTCAGAAAATACACTGAACCATTCCCAAAAAGTTAGTTCTAGAAACACATGAACGCATTCATTACTATGGTGAAATCTAATTCATGAGTTGGTTGTTTCTTCTAAGTCATTCCAATATAATGAGACACATATGCTAACACACAATCATCCTACATTTTAACAGCTACCAATGTAGTGCCAGATGAATCCATGAAAAACACATTCCCCTTCCCATTTCTTATATATCCAGACAAAAGTGAAGAAGAATTTATGAAATAATTGAGTAATCATTGAATGTATCTTAAAAGTTCACCGAATATTTTAATCTCAATGTAATTATATTGTTATTCTAGTGAATAAAATAACATTAACATTTCAAGATAAATAGATAATCCATTCTCGTAAATCACATTACATAAGAATGTCACTTCATGAATAAATAAATTATATTTTTAAATCATTCCATACTAATAGTGAATCCTACAGATTTCATGTACTGATGTCATAGGGTTCTCATTGTTTCCTAGGTTCTCATATAAACCAAAATATATTCAAGGAAAAATTCCAAAAATTGTCAATAAACTAATGGAATATCTAATTGATCAAATCTATAATGGTTTAGGAGTGTAATTAAAACTAAAAACATTATAATATATTCATAATGTCTATAGATACTCCTGAAAGATGTCTTCAATATAAAAAATTTCCCAAAAACAAAGATGATGAAAACCTGACCAATGATCAATCATTTAAAACCACCTTTCTCCAATAAATTATAAAATAAATAATCCATCGAAGGTATTGTATTTTTGTTATTAAAATGTTCGTGGTTTTAAAATTCAATAGTTCAGGCACAACGAGAGTGAACGATATGTTTTTTATTGAAAAGGGCACTTGGAATTCCAAATGAGAAATTCTAGGGTGAAAAAGACCATTCACCATCAGAATATCCAACTGAATCATGATCTCTTTCATCTCCATCGGTTTCATATGATAATAAGGTATTCAAATATGATTCATACTCGATACATGTTTAGTTGTAAACTCTACATCTCTATTTTTAGAAATCATAGTGAAATAATCGAGGAAAACAACATGAAAACCCCAAAAATCATGATATGATAAAAAAGAAACGTATTTAGGATAAACTGTAAAATGATATGAAAAAATAATAATCATTTGGTGGGGACTGCAATAAAACCATAAATCAGATCATATTGTCCCTATAACACACATAAGGCCCAATTAGTCACATCATATGATACTATTTGATGATAAGAATTGATATCAACCTAATGAAAAACATGACAATCCATCCTAATAAAGACATTACATTGATCTAGGTTGAGTATAAAAAACATACTAACTCAACATTGGTTATTTAGAGTTCCCAGGAACAAGTGAAATGATTCACATTCCACTTCCCAAGTGGTTTTTCGTTAGGCTATTATATATCTCTTCCACTAACAGACCTACAGTGTAAAGGTTCATCATTCTCGAGGAATGTGGTTGCACAACTATAGTATTTGAAGCCTCTGACTGAACCATGTAATACTTTGGAGTTGATTATTTCTAATCATATTGAGTTGTAGACATAGCCCAATAGATACAATACAAGTGACCAGAATTCCCAACACTATTATATATCATTTTTGGTGAAGGAAAATAATTTCTGGTCTGTCTAACCTTTCCACACAGATAGAAAGTCAATGGAACACTACCAACTATTAGTAAATGTGTAAAGGATTCATACTGCTGAGATCCACCTACACCAATCTTGTAATAATATTTCAACATCCCCTTCTACATTAACATGTCATTGAAGCTTCCACTAGGTGGAAGAGTACGAGAATAACATAAAACCCCTCCTGTTGTATTCATATCTACCATCATAAACTAGTGTGATGTCCATTAAGTAGTTGAAAGACTCATCATGAACACCTTCAATCTGATATCCAGTTTCTAACACTATATGTACCTATAATATATCATTTTATCATTCATAACAACATGATGTAAAATACAAATTTTTGTAAACATATTTGTGTATGATGATTTCATACCCAGTCTCTGCTAAAAAGAGAGGAATTCTACAGACTTCACCATCATCAATGACTTCAGAACAACTACTAAAATAATGCAGTCTTGAATCCCATATAGTACATGACAACATGCATATCATTCTATTCCACGGAATCACCCCATCACTGTATCTAAACATTATGTATAATTGATGTGCACTCTTACATGACACTCTTAGTTTTATTAATGTAGTCAAATCTCTGAAAAATCTATTCAATATAGTCCTCTAGCTCTTGAGGTTCATTCATACACATAAAGGGATTTTTATTTTAATCCATAAATACCAATTCCAATTAATGTTTTCTATTGCTCGTATATATCCATCTAAGTCTACATTTTGGACTTTCAGTACATTCTATTCAACACCACGAAGTGATTGACTAAAAACAAAAACAATATTTTGAAAAATTGGGGTATACCATTTTGTAGAATAAACTTCTCCCTCCTATGAAACCCATGTAACATGTCTCTAAATAATAAAAATAGACACAAAAATAGCGTATATGATAAAAAAAATAAAAATATTATTTCAACCTAGAATTTTGTCTATAGAAATTGAGATTAAGGTCAAAAACTCAAAATCGAAGACACACATCCCAACAACCCATGGTGTCTTGAGTCCCATAATGGTGAGATTTGGCTTGCTACTAACTATAGTCTACATAAAAATCCTTGGAAGTATTATCCCCTATCTATAAAATATCTCATGATAAAGTCTCCTGAGGAGAGACCATGACTAATACCAAATGATGATAAACTCAACCCGGGTACCCTCTCAAACTAGTTCCCAACCTGAATTACCACATACCAGAATGGAATTCTAAGTCCTTATGGGTTGGAGACTAGAACCTGGGCATCAAAAAATATTTATAGTGAATGATTTCACAAGATATGATGCTAAAAAAATAAATTTATGAATATAAATAATTAAACAGTGGAAGCATACTTGAATATATATTTCATAATTGATATATAAAAATAGAAAATATGCAACTGAAACAATAGAAAAAAATCTCCCGGAGATAAGTAGTAATGTAATTGATGAAAAATCTAAAACAAATACAACAATATTTTTCATGTGAAATAGTTGTAAAATTCCATCCATATCCCCAGAAGTTACCCACATTTAGAAACTAAAAAATATCTCCACAACAATATATCATATTTCCATTCCATACATCAAAAAACATAACAATGTATATGCATCGCCAAAGAGGTTCATATGTTGTGAGATAATTGGAATTTCAGGATCCCACCTAGGTGTTCCATATCATATCTCTAGAAAATAATAAAATCATGGTCAACTATAAAGAAAACTAGGTAGGATATACATTTAAAATGTTTTTATATGTAAATAATCGGAATAAATAGTAATTATAAACTTTTCCACATTTCTAAATATTAAACAAAATTAGATTCATACAATTTCATATAAATATTTCAATGAAGAAATATCAATTCAATGTATATCTTTTATGTCATAAAATTTCAAAACTATGGTAGTCAATCAAAAAATATATAAGATATTGAATAACAAGTTAACCAAAAGTCCTGGTAAGAACATGGCAAGGATCACTACATACCGGGATTGCTAGAACACTCATATCTAGAATCGAGAATCAAACACTAATCATTCCCCTATACATATACATTTAATCTAGAGAGTAGAAGAACACCACCCATTAGTTCCCCCTACCTATAGTGGATGTGGGAAATTTTTGAACACATGTTAGAGACTGAACCATCAATCTAATAACTATTGTTGCACATGCCCACAATGAGATCACCCAATAGGGAGAACACAAAAAAATGAAAGGAGGCATTAAAATATTAATATAAATATTTAAATTGATTCAATTTTAAAATGAATTCTGAAATGTATTAATCTAACTTAACTTGAAGAACTCACTTTATCTGCATGAAAACAAAAGAAGGATATACCCTTTAAAAAATATCCCATGTTAAATCTAGAAAGTATCAAGATGAATCATCATCATAGATTAAATAATCCAATTACCCAACACAAAAAGCTATCAAGATGCATGGAAATAATGAAGACGAAGTATTTTATTACCCATATAGATATCATAGACAAACCTAATGATAAAACTCACAATTAATTGATATGGATGGAGAAGAAGATCTAAAAATCATCAGGGAAGCACTCTGGGATTATAGAAAATGAGATTATAGATAAATGAAATATTAATCAACATTGTGGTTCCCAAAAATCACAAATTTCAATGATTACAGGACTTGTATCCCATTTATAAGTCATATAACCCATGTGTTCTATGTACAATAATACCCAATTTTCCTTGTTAATTAAAAACCAATCATTAACCTTTACTTGATGTCCACTCCTTTCATGTCGTGTACAAAGATTGTGACTTCTTCCCAGTGGAAAATTCCTAGAATGTAATATAAATACATAGCATGTACTAACCCAAAAGTTTAAAAAAAAAAAATTTCAGTAAAAAATATAAACTACCTCAGGCATTCTCTGATCCCAGGGAGAACACCATTAAACTATTATAAGTTTATACCAATAATAAAAACATATTCACAAACATAAATCCTTAAACATTAGGTTATTTTCCTTAGAACATGTTTTCTCACTTAGAGAGACCCAAGATGAAACAAATTATAGAGGAATATAAATAAATATAATGTAATTACATGAATGTAAGGAATGGGATGTTTCCCTAGCCTTGTGAATGTTAGTATTTAGTTAATGGATTTCTAAGCATGGAAATTTGTTTTTAAAAATAAAATATTGAAATAATTATGTATAATTTTAAAAAATACCATAATTAAATTCCAATATTTAAAATTATCCAATTTATTTTCATTTAATATCCATTAAAAACAATTTAAAAAATAGGTTTAAAAATTACCAATTTTTAATAAATGATTGAAATAAATTGTAATTGTTCATTTAATTTCCCTTAAAAATAATTATATTAAATTTTATAGCATCCTTGATATATTAGTGTGTCAAATACCACCAAACCTAAACAATTCATATAATCCAGAATAAAATACATGCATTTTATTTAAGTTGACACCAATGTTTCCAATAGTTAAACATCGAAGCATTGTAATTAAAAATTGTCAATGCTATACTAATTTTTGAAATTATATATAAAATATCATTTTATTTTATCAATTTTCATTAAAAATAATAAATTATAGTATTTTTATTTCTCTCTTTTGAAAATGGTAGAACCACTCCATTCATTTATTCAATTTTACCAATTTCATGTTATTAAACAAGAAATTCTGTGATTTTCTTCACATTGAATTCTTTATCTCATACCTCATGATAAAAATTCATGTATAATTACGATCATATCATGAGAAAATTCTCTATACACATAATCATTTAATGTAAATACATTCTAATATTTATAATGGGAAATGGCCCATAAAATCTAGAGGGATTTTCAATTAGGATTGTTATGACTATATGACTTATGGTTGGTAGGAATTGATTTTTGGAAATTAAATATTTATGAAGAGTTTAATATATATGGATTTAACAATGATATCAAAAACTAAAATCTGGATGAAATTATCTCATTCAAAAAAATACAGCTGTTTCCCATGTCCAAATTACTTATTATTTTTTATATAGATGCACAAGGAATGGTTTTCAAATTATTAAATTTTTTATAATATTATAAATTTTTCTTCAAAGAATTTTGTTTCTTTTTACATTGTTTACTTTTTTAATGTTAAGATTAGAAATAATATCAAACCCAAAACCTTACCACATATGATAAAAATAATCAGTCTATTAAATGTGAGTTTTTCTTTTTACCACTCACACCCAATTACTAAATTTTATTGTTGGCATTTTTTTATTTTTCATTTTTTTCAATAATTGAAAAAATTTAATGGATAATGTATGAATCAAATCCATTCTCATTAAACACAATCAATTGACCCCATAATGTTTTCTTCAATTTAATTTCACCATATTACAATGAATTCACATTCCCCCACACTTCAACTATAATTAAATCGTGAAATATACTAATTGGAGGGTCAAAACTATTAATATGGAATAACACATGGTTCATTACTAAGAATTTCATTAAAGGAATATATAGATTAAACAGGGAATTAAGTATATGGTATTATAATATCAAAAATATTATCAAAAGATACATGAATCCTTTTAAATTTGGTTTTTCACAGTCATGGATTTATAATGTTCCAATACATGTAATATTTGGGGGAATGTCCCAAGATATCTCATGAAATATACTCATGAATAAATAATAATTATTTTCTCTAGAAATTCTCTTAGGAATATAAAACATAATATTCTACAATCACACAAGGAATGAATAATAATAAATAACAAATTCACAAAAATATCATAAAATGAATTTGTGAAAAATGATACTGAAATTTCATTTACATGAATCAAATAATTCCCTAAAATAATGAGTCATAATTTCAATATAAATTCTTCACTAAAATCATTAAATTATACACCTTACTCATTAAATATCATTATCATTGAAATATAAAAACATTGGATTACATGGTACCTATGAAACATACGTCTCCTATATAATTTAACGGAAACAAAACATAAATTGTTGGAATGAAATTTATATTTTAAATCTCAAAATATGATTTCATTTTAAGAAAATTGAAGGAGTTTAATATAAAATCATTAAAAGTGAACTTACTTTTCAAATGAATCATTAATCCTCGTGCTTAATTTTTTTCTTATGGTATATCCCATGAAATCCATTCATGATTTATATACAAATATATAAATAGTAATACTAGTTTAAGAACCATTACCTTAATGTTCAAATGTATGAATTTATAAGAAACTAAATCATTAGTCATTCCAAATCCTATGAAAATAATTAAACTTATTTTACCTCTCAGAAGAACCTTTGTTTAATATCATTTGGTTTACCCAACCTCATTAGAAGAAATTTGAATATAGGTTTGAGATTTCTAAGGCCCTCTACTAGTTCTAGAGGTAAATTCACATGGAAAAATTTTATCCATGTATCATTGATAGTTAAGGGGTTTCCTTGATCATTATTCATGATTTTATTGGAACCAAAAGGTATCAATATTTGGAACAAATAAATATTCTTCCCAAGTAGGAAAAATGATAAATACAATTTATTTTATTCTAGAGTTGTAGAGAAATTCATGGTCTTTAGGGTTAATGGTATTTGGTTGGATTTATTTTTCATATGACACTCAGGCTATTTATTTTTATATAATTCCATTTTATTTTTCATTTATTCTGATTTTTCATAGATATTTCAATATTAGTTTTATCACATTTTGTGCACTCTCCAAATCCAAATTCACTTTTTACACCCCAATATGTATGGTTCTCCATCTCCACTGGAGGATGGAATATTTTTCCATAAATCAACTCATAGGGTCTCAAACCTCTATGTCTCAGGTTTATTAGTCCTTATTTCTATAATATATCTCTAGGGGTTTCTATCCAATCCTTCAATATTTGTTTCACCTTTAACACCAAAACACCATTAATATCACAATTACACACATCATATTTTCCATTTTGGGGATGGTTAATTGTAGATATCATGTGGTTCATCCCATTAATTCTTGGAATAAACTCAATTATTATAATGAAAAAATTGGTCCCTTGGTTTCTGATGATGTTTCGTAGAATTCGAAAAATAGATAATATGTTGTACCAACAAAAATCACAACCAAAAATTAGCATCATCAGTCTTGGTGGACATGGGTTCTACACATTCAGTGACAAAAAAATGGAAAGTAAAATATTGGATTTCAAAAAAGACATTTTAATGTGTCCAATAAAATTAATTTCCCATACATGAAGGATTTCACCATAATGTAGGGGGTTTTAATGAATATATGGAATATATAGGATCTGCACTTGCGCTACAAGACCCTAAATAACAATATGATCCACTTTGGTTCCCTTCCTCACTGATTATTTATTCAGTTTGGCACACTGCCCACCAAGGTGGCTCAGTACCACCCCCTTATGAAAAGCCTTATTATGGGAAGGGGTGGATGAGGATTATGTATGATTCCCAACATCCCTTTAGTCTCTGATGTGGGATATGGACCCTACACCCAACAAAATTGAACTATAGGGAAAGAAAGAATTCATTTGGGATTTCAAATATCTCTCCCACTATGCTCTTACAATATATTAGATTCTTTTTTAACTTATGTGATACCATTTTTAAAAGTTACATTGGGGCTATAGTACCCTACATCAAAATATTTTCTCCATTGGTTCACTACCTCACGATTTTCTTCTTCAATATGTCTCAATTCCCTCTAGGATAGATCACTACCATCCCCCTTCTAAAATTCCCTTATGTTGGGATATGGGATGGATTGGCATATATATGATTCTCATTACCCCTCTAGTCTCTGATGTGGTATAGGGCCACAACACACAACAACCATGCCCCATATGGCTGAACTACATTCAAATGAAGAGATTCTATGGACCACATGGGTATTTTTAATTTGGTTTTTATTTTATTTGAAGGAATATTTAAAAAATTTAAAATAACCTTACTTTTTATTTGAGGATAATTGGATAGGAAATCATATTCAAGAAATCATATGCAAAAATATTGAAAGTGTCACTCTCATTGAGGAAGAGTCTTGCTGGAAATAAATTTTCATTGGAGTATCCAGGTGTCTAGAATGAATGGTGTTATTGTAATTGTAAGAACATTAAGGGTGGAAAATCATAGTCTTCATGACAATTATTTAAATTTGATGAATGTTTAATAATAATATAGTTCCCATATATAAGAAGTATTTTGTAAAAATGTAAAGCATGCATGATGAAAAAAAGGGAGAGAAAATGATGCTGAACATCATATTTAGTGTGATGGAGATCATAATTAGTCTAATCATAATAATTTAAATATGACCCAAGATTACATAAAAAGATAAATTTTTAGTTGAAAATCACAATAACATATATTTCATGTTTGATGATGAAGAAGTTTATTCTCAATGTATGAAAAGTCTTGAAGGATGTTATAATACATGATGATGTATATGAATGAAGAAAGACAGTGATGTTGAAGTTTTCAAGTCATAAGATTGACATATTGACTACATGATATTAATAATTGTCTGATGAAAGGATATATTTTTGTAAAATGTGAGAAATCCAAGGTACTGGTTTTCAATCATACTGAAATCCAAATATTTAAATCCTTTGAGAATGAAATTGATGAGAATCGTATTCCTAAAAGAAATAAAATATCTTATTTTTCTTCAAATTCATTTAGCCATTGTGTCAAGATCCATCTTATAAGAGTTATTTTAGATTCTAATTTCTAATAGAAATAATAATTAGAAATGTTTTTCTGTGTTTTTAGAGGAGGTTGAAGTTTAGTGTAGATATTATCTTCATTATTTGGTACAAAACATCATAATGAAGTAAATCTTATTAAAATGATATGAATTTCACAACAAAATCATAGTAGTGTTTGAAAAGAAATTATAAAATAGATATGAAGATGTTATAAAATTCATGAAATAAAAATAATAAATACTAATAATTGAGTAGCATTTTTGAATTCATTAATGCACCTGTAATTCAAGTAAAAAATGAAATGTAGAGAATTTCGTTTACTAGAAATGTTTTTTAGAATCCATCCTAAACCACTTTTTGGAAAATTATAAAATGATAAATTACTATAAATTTATTTTGACGAGTGTATTATTCAAATAAAGGAATAGAGAAGGTGGATCATTGAAGAATATATATAGTAAATAGGGTTTTAAGATAGTCTTTATTGATGATGTTACACTGGAAAAAAGTGAATGGAGAAGATACATGATTGAAATATATTAAGCTGATCATTGTGTTCATCGATTAGAAATATCCATTTGATTATCAAATTCAGATGGTTATCATATGGAGAAATATTATTTTATTGGGTTTTCTGGAATCAGGAAGAAGGTGCTTAGAATTTTCTTAATCGTATTCAGGTAGAGATATATATTACATATTGAGAAATTAGATAGGAAAAGCATACTCAGAAATCAGATTCTATTCTCTTTCTATGTCCAATAAATTCATACAATATTTTGGATAATAAATTGAAGAATTGTTTTTTAATGATTAAATTTGGGAAAACTGAAAAATAAACACAATAACATTGTATTAAATCATTTGTTCGACATATACCACACACTATTGGTTTGTTTTCATAGTTATGCAAGAGTGAATGGGAATGTCCAACTCATTTTATTCCTTGAAAAATGATTTTCTTCTAATGTATTATGTTCTATTATATTATTTACAAAAAATTCGAGGGAAATATATATTCTTATTAATATGTGAACCTTGAAAATTCTGGTATTCTAGTGGATGTGTATTTGATTTGTTTTTCAGCAGGAAATGAATTCTTTAATAGGAGGAATCTGTTGTTTAATTTCTAACGAAACATAATAGTAAATAATATATCTGATTCACTTCACCTCTATAAGGTTTTGTCTTTTTTTCAAGGATGTTTAAGAAGAAATAAAAGTCACATAAATTCTTATTTGACGAAAATCAAACATACCATTATATTTAGGAAATGTAACTCACAATTTTTGAAAAGGTCATTTGTATTGAGGAAGAATATCTTTGGATTTAAATGGTCATCATACATTCCATAGATCTGAAATAAATGGTGTGATCTTATTGGGAAGAATAATAATTGTAGAGAATCTGTTTCTTCAGGAATATGATTTAAATGTGATGATTCTTTTCCAATAATCATGTTCTCATAAATCACATGTATTTGAAAAACATGTGATGAAATCGTGAGGAATGAAAGAGAGGGAAATGGATTCCAAAAAATATATTTAGTGTTTTGGAGATCGTATTCAATTTGATCATAATCATTCCAATTATATCAATGTTGAGATGTAATTAAATATGTTTATAATGATGTCACAATACATCCCACTATAATTAAGATGAAGTTGAATCTGATCATCAATTTATTCTAATCAATGATGGATGTTATGATAAAAATGATTTTTTAGAAAGAAGAAAGCTGGTGATGTTGATATTTTCTGGTCTCATGGTCATCAAAATATATTTAATCTAATTCATATTTGTTTTATTAATGGGGTGGTTTTTGGGAAATGTGAGAAACAAAATGTATTGGTTTTTAGTCACAAGAATACCCAAATGATTTAAATCGTATGAGAATGAATATAATGAGAATTGATTTCATAAAATAAATAAAACCAATGAATTGTTTTCATATTATATCATCAATTGGGTCAATATCCATCTTATTAGAGTTTATATTGATTCATTTTTCAAAAGTAAATAAGAATTATAAATTTTTGGATGTGTTTCCCTATGTGGATGAAATTAAATGGAATTGTTTTCTATTAATATAGTATAAAGCATTGTACATAATAGAATCATAATGAAAAAAATCATAATTGGAAATTAGAATCAGAAAAGTTTATTATAAAAATGATTTATGTATACCCGAAGATGTTAAAATATTCCAAAAGGAAACTCTGTAAATGTGAATAATTTTAAATCATTGATGAAGTCAAAAATTCTCCCAAAATTCAAGGAAATATTGAAATTTATATCATTTGGTTGATAGAAAATTATTTTATCATTCATACCCAAACCACTTTGGGGACGTGTATAAAAATAAAAAGAACTCATAACTCTTATGACAAGTATTGTATTAAAAAAAATAAGATATTCGATAAAAATTTATTAAATTATAATGAGAAGAGGTTTTCCAAATTGTAAACTTAAGCAGTTATGCTATACCGAAGTGAATGGAGAGGAGACATGATTGTAATGTTTTTAGAGGATAATCATATTTATCTTTTCATTGCATTCATCTAATCATTGTATTCATCCATTTATTATGTCAGGAAGAATTATCATGTCGGGATTTATGAATTAAGGAAAATTGTATTTTGAACTATTTCAATTTTATTTTTGAGGAGATATATTTTCTGTATATTGAAATTAGATTAATAAATAAGACTGGGAAATTAGACATAGTTCTATTTTTATGATCCTGAAGATCGTACAATTTTCTTGGTAAGAAAGTGATGAATTGTTTTTGAATGTTTAAATTATTGAATATTGAAAAGGTATAATAGAAATATTATATAATATCATTTGTACTAGAGAGATTACACACACTATTGGATTGTTTTAGTTGTGAAAAATTAGAAAAAAGGCATATCATGTTCATTATATCCCACACAAAAGGATTGTTTTCTACTGGACCGTGTTTCTTTTTATTACTTCCAAACCACACCACATATATAGCTATTTTTTTGAATAATGAAACTTTATAATTCTTGACATTTTGTGGATGTGAGATTATTATTGTTTTCAGAAATGAATATAATATTTAGCAGGAAGTGATGGTTTTTTTATTTTAAAAGAAACATAATAAAAAATGATACCACATATTTATCCCCTCCTTCTCTCAGTGACATAATTTCCCCTACTGAGGACATTCATCTTGTATCAAAGCTGACGGTTTCCTTCTATTATTCATTGCTGAGGTTTTGAAGAGTGGTTAATGGACAATCTGAATTTTGTGAACAATAATGGTATTCCGATTTTTTTGGAAGGATATAATGTTTCATTATCTTATTCTTATTGGTTATGATGATCATAAAGTAGCAAGAGATGTTTTTACTCAAATTAAAGATAAATTTCCTCTAAAATTTGTTAATAAGATGAATCTTTATAATTGTGTAAGTTATATAATTTATATACTATCATCACATTATGAAAGTGAATTCTTAATATTAAAGGATTTTTTCACAACCAATGTTTTATGAGGTAAATTTGATAACATGTATTAATGAAATAAGAATGTAATGAATGAAATATTACAAATATAGTGATTAAAGTATGATCATTTGAAAATGGGTGATTATAAATCCTTTGGGGACATATTTATAAGGATTAATGACATTGTTACCTCTATTATAATTCTTGGTGAAATATTAAAAAATTTAGATGTTGTTAAAAAGATCTTGATAATCCTTTTTGATTGGTTTAATTCGAATTTATCTCCAAATGGTGTTAGAGATCCTCAAATATTATACGTAGATTATTTTACTGAAATCCCATCACATACGAAATGTGATGGGATAGTTTTATTAAAATAAAAGAAAATGTTGATAGTGAAATTTCATTCAATGATTCTAAGATAGAAATGTTAAAGATTATTCTTAATAAATATATATCTAATTCTTATGATTTTGAAAATGAGGTATGTAAATTTTTTGATGCTATATTATCATTATTTTAATAAATTATGAAAAGAGGAATATGGAGATATAAAGGGAAACATCCCTTGAAGTCTTTTTATTATAGATTCATTGGAGACATTCCAGATAATTTTCATTAGACAAAAAAAGATGAGGATGGTGAAAAAAATTATGAAAGGCATGAAGATCATGGAAGAAACATGGGGATAAGGATAAATATTTAATCATATGGAAAGATATAAAATTATTTATTTCGAAAAGATAACGTTACATATCTTATGATGTAGAGGAAGAAGGATGTGATGTTGAATATGAATTTTTTTGGGTATGGTGTTCATAATAATTTTATTACAAAATTGAATTTTGTAAAATTCAAAAGAATAAATTTTGATAAATAATAAATTCTATTAGAGTATCATTTGAAATAAAAATTGAAATAATTCCAATGAATGAATGGATTTCAATGAAATGAAATCTGTAAATTGAAAAATGAATGACCTTAGAGATACAATAATGAATTTCTTTCATAATGTGAAATTTGAGATGGAGAAAGAGGTTAATTATTTTGAAAAGTTTATTGAGGAAGAAAATATGCGTAATGTGAGTATTTATGAGAAGATGAAATAAAAAAAGATGATTTTGGACTTTATCAATAAAAAATTATAAATATAAACAATGAAATACATGATTCGAAAACAGTTTCTCAAATGTTGGTTAATGTTCCCTAATGGATAATCCCATGAAAGATTAAAAAAAATACCTTTTAATGGTTGATAATAAATTTGGATGTGATTCTGAAGAGAATATTTCATGGAAGGCTATATATATTCCCAAGACTATCTAAGTTGGGAAGATAATGGTTTGTAAAAAAATCATCCTAAAAATGATGAATATAGATATGTTTCTATTACATCATATTCCCATTAGGATGAAAAGAAAAGGAATATTCTAATTGATAACAGAACGGATTGTGGTTCATATATGATACGAAAGATGTTTTTTGATAAACATGTTTACAATTATAGTTATTATGGATGTTTCAAAGGAAAATATTCTTTCTATGGATTCTACTGGAATTTTGGTGGAGTCCGATATATGGAAAATATGTGTTTATTTAACCATCATCATTACTATTATTCCATTGTTTATTGATGGATCAATTTCAGGGGGAGTCAATTATCTCAAAATTTATTCTTCATAGAATGATGTGAGAAAGAAATATTAGGTGATTAATGAGAAAGATGAAAATATTTTGCAACCATTTGAAACTATTTTTGAATGTAAGGAACAACATAGGCAACATGTAATTGGATTTCTAGTATTGTTACCATAAAAAAAATTCTCAATATTTCTATAAAATCCAAAGTTTATGATAGAAAAAGGTGAATAAAAATACCTTGTCATAGAAACCAATTTTAATGCTAAAAATTCTGAAAAAACATGGACTATTGATAGTGGGTGTTTTTCTCATATGATAGTAGATTTAATGTTTTTAAAATGTCAATGAATTTAAATATGGAATAGTTAAATTTTTCAATGATGAATCTTTGAGAATATAATGTTTTTTATCATCTGTCATTGTCAAATAAACATTTAAATCCATGAATGATTTATATATAGATTGGATGAAACTGAATTTGGTGTGTGTTTTACATCATTGTTATAAGGGTATCAATGTTATTCTCTAAAAATTTGAGATTTTATGAAATTTTAGGATGATGGGATGAATGTTACATGAGGCCAACATACAAAGGGAAACTTATTTCAAATTGGTGAAATACGAATATTTTTTTACTTTTGTATGGTTTAAGGGGATAGATTATGGAATAAAAGGATAGGAAACATGTGTTAAAGAGACATGATCATATTTTCAATGTGAGAATGTCTCTGAGATATTCCTTAATTAAAAATAATAAGATAATGATGTTGTAATATTTTTAAAAAGGGAAATATTACAAATTCCATGAATTATAAATTTGAGATTGTTTGAAAACAACCCTTATATATTATTCATTATTTATGGGTGGGACAAAAAGAAAACAATAAAAAAAATAGGGATATGTACATTATCTCATTCAATGATGATTTTATTTTCATTTATTATATTAGTTATAAGAAATATAATTCATATTTTTTAAAAATGATTAAAAAAATTAGAAGGAAATCTAAGAAGGAATATTAGTATTCAGTGATGAAGTTGAGAACTCCAAATTTTCGTGAGTATGAGAAAGAATAATTTGATTGTAATACAGAGAAACATTAAATAATGAATGAGTATTCCCCCATATTATCTATATAAAATGGGGTTGATGTATTAATTAAAATACATTTGGTGGAAAGGGGATGAAATATGTAACATGAGAATTTTATTTCCCAATACAATTGGAGAAAATATGTGAGTACATTTGTTTACATAAAAAAATTACTTTTATTCAAAATAGACTTATATTTGAGTCAATTTTAAAATATTTTTGTAAAAACTCAATGTTTTAAACTCTTATGATTTTTTGGAAGTCCATGTATTATAAAGAAGAATGTTGGAAAATCTGGAAAGTGTGAACTGAATGGTGAAAGTGAAATCTCTCTTTGATACGGTATAGATAGAAGATGATACAAAAATTTTAAATAGAGAAACCAGATGAATTTTTTAATTTATTGATGTGAATTTTCAAGATAGATGTGAGGATGAAAAAGATATTCCAAATAACAAAAAAAAATTGATCATGTAAATGAATGCTTTCATAAAAATTATGATATGTATATAGAAAATTGTATTCATACTCAAATAGAAGACTTTGACTTAGTTATTTCCACTGATAAGTAAAAAAATACAAAATGTCATCAAAGGTTGAGGAAGGATGTGGATTCTCATAATATTATCGGAGATAATCATCTGATTTTTCAAATAATAAGAAATTAATCTTATATTACACATTCTTCGTTGTATTAAAAAGTTAATCTGAATGATGTAAAAGTGGATTTTGAGTATCCGAAATGGTTTTTTCCATGTTTGAAGAGTTTTATTAGATATAAAATATTGATACATGGGAACTCATATCCATTGTAGATAATATAAATATTATTTTTACAATGTGGGTCTTCAAGAATAAGGCGAATGAATATGTGAAAGTGATAAATAACAAGGTAAGACATGTTTACAAAGGGTGTTCACAAATGTAATGTATTTATTTTTATGAAACCATTCTTCTGGTTAAAATATTAGTTAATATAATATTTTTTTGTGTTGTTTCAACACAATGAAGTAATATATCTCTCAAATGGAAGATGAATCATCGTTATTAAATAGTGATCTTGATGACATGTTTATATTGAACCACCTTATGGATTTGATGTTGGGAAATATGAATGTTATGTATGATAATTGAGAAAACATTATATGGGATAAAAAACAATGAGTTCATGGTATTCCAAATTTGATAAATGTATACGGAAGATGAGTTTTAATAAAGGAATAGTTGATAGAAATATTTACATAAATGAATGTGATGTGTATTCCCTCTAAATAATTATTTATGTTGATGACATTATCTTTCCTGGGAATGATGAATGATTTTTGAATGACTTATTGAATAAATGAAAATCTTGTATGAGATATCCATGATGGGGTAAATAAAATACATTATTAGTTTAAGACACATATAAAAAGGGAAAAAAATTCATTGTTAATAAATATATTACAAGGATCATATTATAATGATTATAAAGGAAAAATAAGAATTTACTTCCACATGAGTTTTATTATGAAAAAATATATATAAATTTAGAGAAGGAAAAAAAGACAATAAAAAGAATTTTTGAATGAGGATTCGAATTCTATTTCAATGGAATTCCTCGGGACCTGTAACTATGTATTCTATAATATTATGTTAAATATTTACGAGTGATATTAAAATATAATATTTACCTCTGGGAAAAATATTAATTAGATACATAAAAGGAATAAAAATTTTCATAATCAAATATGATAGCTGGGAAATTATTGATTTAATTAGGAATTTAGATGCTGACTGGGTAGGAAATTATGATGATAGAAGATGCAAATCTAGTGGAGTATTCTTTCTGGGAAAGGTTTTTAATAGATGGAATTTAGAGAAAAATAATTTAGTAACTCTTAGTATGAAAAAATTAGAGTTTCTTATTTATAATAAAGATGTTAGAAAACATATGCTGATTTAGATTCAATTAGAATAATTATGTGTTGAAGTGAAGTTACCCTTTCACTTTGTTTGTGATAATCTTGGAACAATAAATATTACTAGGAATCTGATAAAATATTCTCATTCAAAAAATATTGATATCAAATATCATTTCATCAATGTCCATGTGGAGTAGAGTGGATTAAATCCGAATATGATCAAACATGAGAACAATATGGGGACGTTTTCACAAAACCATTACCGAATGAACAATTTTCAAAATTGAGGTTGACTATCAATGGCTATCCTATTTCTATTCATGGATGAGGTATTTGTTTTTTTCACCTCTCTCATCATTTTTGATTTTTTTTGTCTTGGTGGAATATTATTTCATAAATCTATACTTGGAGAAGCATGTAAATATATGGAGTTATGGGTGTGTTTTGAAATCAACATTGTAATTGTGGGAACTATTCCAACTGTTTGTTGGATTTTATGTAGGAATCAAAGAATTTTTATTCCAAGGAAGCAAAATGGTGAGGAAGAAATATGAGGATGTTTTCATTATTACTACTTTTGTAAAACTTGGTATTTTTTTTCAATAAATCATGTTTTCTATAATGAGTTTCCTTATATAGGCTGGGAATTGATGATAGTTTATCAATTTCTTTAGGTAACAAAGATAATTTATTTTTTGAAACATAGTTGGCAATAAAATAAAAATCATTTAAACATATATCATCTTTTTCCTTATAGGATTTTTAGATATATTTCTAGAAAACTTACACTTACCACATTTTTTACAATACTAAAAATCATATTTAAACATGGTTGTAAAATAAATAACATATTCAAGTACATTAATATTAATTAATTAAGGTCCAAAGTGACCTCCATTAACAAGTGTATAGAAAAATTTAAATTCATATTCAACATCACTTATCAATAATAATATTATTATGTGTAGGTCATTGAATATTTTCTAGAGAAATTAATCTTCACAAATATTGCTTCTAGATTAGTCCTCTATTATCTAATTTTGATGAGAGTTAATGATAGAAGGTACCTATTATGTGGAAGTAAATTACTATTTCAGAATACCATGTAACATCTCCTACTATGAAGTACTGTTCCTCACTAGTTATGTGATCATTGAGTGGGCCAATTTTGGGAATTTCTATTTCCACAGTGTTGGGTAACCTACAAAGGTGACATTCCACATTATTTTAAGTTCCCTTTTTCATTTTTATACTTACCAAACTCATATAAGAGTTATATCTATCCCACTAGACAGATCCTAACATCAAATTTCATCACCCATAACCTATGTCTTCCATGATTAAAAACAAAACCACAATAGTTATATGTAAATATGAAATGAATTTTTCTATTTAAAATACAATTGAAAGAAACTCTTTTTTAATTGGATTGGAAATTGATCAAAGTATGATCCAAGGTTCATCAGTAATAGGTTATGATTTTGATATTCCATTAATTCTTTGGGAGAGAGTTACTTGCACAACCTTGATTGATAGTAAACAATGAAACTCAAATTGTTGTTTATAATTCAATGGTTTCATTATAGGTGGGGTAATCTACTACTATTATAGATCATCAAACCCAACCCAAATATTAAGATTAAAAATAATGCCATCATCTTTTAAAATTAATCATGAAATAGGAAGAGAAATCATACTGATGTACTTGATGAATCATCTATAAAATCATAAATTTCACAAAAATTATCTAATGTTACTCACATATGTGGGATATGTAAAATAACTGATGACATAAAATTTAGAGAAATCCATCTCATTTTCATTTTTTAGAATATATATACTAACATTATTCTCTGTTCACCCATATAGAGACATTTTCAAAAGTTGAAAAATTTATTCTTTTTTAATCTTGTCTCTAATACAATCTTGAGATTCAATATGAAATTATCAATGGAGTTTAAAAAATAGTAAATTCATCAAGAAATTCATTTATGTTGTCATTTATATTTTCTAAGTAAATTCTTACCACACATAGATGAAATGTACAGGTGGTATTTCATTATAAGAGATACACCCATTTATAAGAACATTTCCTAAAATGACATGTGATATTTGTATTCTCATGATATTTAAGGGATATTGGTATCTTAAAATTGGAGAAAAAAACCTTCCTAAAAAACGTAATGTGTCCTACATTATACAATTTTTATCATTTTATTAATGAAAAGGAATAAATAGTTCTCTTTTCGGGTGACTTGTTTCATCTTTCAATAATCAATGCATACACACTATCTTTTTTGGATTTCTCATAGGAATTAATTCATTATTCTCATTTCCCACAATGTTTAAGATTATTCTATTGGGAACCACATGGACCAGGATGTCCCATTAAGAGTTTGAAATTTTCTAAATTATGTAGGTTTCCAATAGTTTTTCAATTTTTGTTGACAACATACAAGATGGGGTTATGTATTCTCATGGGATTACTAACTATTTGAGAGTCATCTGAGAATATATTATGGTTGTATAAAATGAGATCAATTTAATTTATATCACTTAAAATCCATTATTTAGATCATTCATTTCTTTTTTGTTGTGAAATGAGAGTTTATTCGTGGGTCCTAGATTGATTATTTTAAATAGTTACTTGTAATTAATATCTATCTTGTGGGGTTGGAACATTTTAAATCACTAGGGAGTGGTTCAATGGTATTTCTCTAGGGATGATATTGAATTCAAATTTACTACCTCATAAGATTGAATAACATTAGTAATAGGGATTATATTGCCTTCATCGTGAATATTATCTAAGAATTTAGATGATATTTCATCATTAATTTTAGAAGAATATTTTTTTAAATTTTTTATAAATAAATTCGTATGTGGTGTTTTCAATTACAAGGTAATCTCATATGGCTATGAATTCTCAAAGAGTAAATTATTCCTTGATTATATCAATATACTCCTCATGGAAAATTAAACAAGTGTGAAGGATTGTTTTAATGGGTCCTCTTCGAGTCAAGAACATTCATGTTCTCCATGTTGTGTCCCTGGTCTATGGTTAGGGTTCCTCCATGATCATTTTTGATTGGGTTCGAAATATCTAGGAATGGTCTCCCAAAAATAATTGCTGAATTAGGTAGTGATTTATCTTCCTCTTTAGTGAGAATATTAATGTATATAGGGAAAGATTTTCCTTCAACTCCCACTATCACATAATCTAGAAATAATGGTGGAATAATAGTGGATTGGTTTTCTACTTGAACAAATACTCTTATGAGCTTCATTTCACCTTCATATAATTACTCATTAAACCCCATCAATATTATTTGTCTTGGTGAATATTTCATTGGGAATCATTAATTTTTTTTCGATTTTTCGGATTCCACATGGTAGTTTAATTTTTATTTCATAATTGTGGAATGTATCTTGGATCTCTTTTTGAAAATTCTCTTAATCAACATTTTTTTATCAAATTAACATAGGATGGGATAGAGGATAGATATAGCGACCCCACATTTTCTTATATTAATATTACATCATTTTAAAGATAAAAAACATAATATTATTACACATAGAGGATCCAAAGTTTTAGTGTTTTGGGAAAACTAGGACCATACATAACAATTACAACATCAAGCATGAACATTAATTTAATTTCTTATTCTCTAGCTTCTTATTGGCAGTTGTCATCTCCTCAATACATGTAGACACCGGAGAATATAAATGAAAATGGGTGATCTAAAAGCCCAATAAGATGATAGATATGAAGAATATAGCATGGGGTGAGCATAGTCATGACATAGGTAAAGAAATCATGAACATGATAGGAAGCATAAATATAAGACTTGAAATGTGGCAATGCAAAAAAATGAAACATCATGTCTCAGTGGTTAACTACCACGCATACTTGTGAAACAAGCTAGAATCTTGTTCAAACCTCATATCATATTTACACATGAGATTCATCACTTTAACCTATGCATTGGTGCACTGTTTAATTCTCGGCGCACCCGTAACATTCAAACATTCATATTGCGCTATATAATTCCAGGCGCATCCGTCACATCATACCATTATCATTAACATGATTGCCACATAGAACATATATCAAAAGTGAAAATAACTAACCCATGGAAGGTAATGGATTGCATATCATAATAACACATTCAAAAAACATTGGTTTCCCAAAAGAAATAGGGAATAACATACATGTAACAAGAATTGTCCACTTTGACAGAGAAGTAAAAGGTGTGTTCATACAAGAAGACATTAGTTAGGAAGGATTTTTTTGACATAAAATCCAGTGAAAAAAATGTATATCATAGAAAAGGAAAGAAAATGATGAAAAAAATTATCATTAAATAGTAACCACATAAAAAATTGAGTGTAAGAGGAAGAACCTAAAGGATGAATGTTGGGTTCGAGTATTTATCCTTACCTTCTATCTGAATACTTACATCTCTTTAATGTCTTATATAATGAAATTATATTCATTAATTAGAAGTACAGAACCTTTTGTACATTAATATGGTTCATTATGGTTTCATTAAGTTATTTTATGTGCCTTTGGATGAGTTATAGAGATTAAGAACATTATTCGGGAGTGTTTGTTTTAATGGTTTTCTTGAGTGGTTCACTTGTATTCATAAATTGATGTTCTGGTAGAACATGGGTAAACATCCAGAATAGATATTACATGATATTAATGATATTAAAGGAATTTTAATGGTCTTATAATGAATCATATTATATCCATTTGGAAGAGTCACTAGATATGAATTTAATGATGATTGTTTCAGTTATTTTGGACAGTTTTTCGATCACAACAAACATGTTTTAATTTATTACATATAAATATGTCCATAAGATATTTCCATAACATCTAATAGGAGTTAATACATATAAAATATTCTGGTTAAACCATAAAAATGGTTTCATGACCAGATCTGAAGGTAGAAATGGAAGAAGAAAACATGTCGTTCATGAAGGTGATAAATTAACACCTCACGAACAACATTCTCCTTAATAAAAGGAAGAGGGAAAGGGGTTTGGATGATATAATATCCCATTAGCATCATAAAATTACATTATATTTATAATAATGGAGTTAAAATACCCTTTTAATGAAGATAGGTGTGGAGAGATAATGAAATGAACTTGAACTTGAAAGAAAATTAACGGAGAAGAGGGAGAGAAATTACCTCATAAATCCTCCTCTAGGGATTCAAAAAAAAGAAGCTAGGATTTGACTTTTGATAATACCACAAGCTCGAAGATGTGGGAGAGATGATATGGAATAATTTTGGGTAGAGTTTAGATAAGTCTTGGAGCTTGATAGGTGTGAGAGAATGAGGGTGTGAAGGGTGGATTTTATAGTGAAGGGGAGAGGGGTTTCCTTAATAAAAAATTCATTAGTTTATTATTTTTCAAAAGACAAGGAATAGTGAGTATTCCATGACCAAGAATAGTAATTTTAACATATTATCCCTAAATATGAGGGCTTACATCTACAGAACATCACACCTGACTCGATAATTAGTTTATTTTGCTTATTTTTCTAAATTACATTATTTCAATATTTATAAAAAATTCGTGTATTTCATAATAATCCCAAAACATTAACCCAACCATTTTTCGGCATGTTGATTCCAAAAATCATTTCCATTTTTTAAAAATATTTTTAAAAATATTTTAAATTTAATATTTAAATAAAATAATGGTTTATTACTAAAAATAGTTTTAAAACATTCATTTACTTATTCTAAAATATTGGTACATCATACTTTAGCATGAATATTATTTTTATACAATCATAGGTAAGGTCACTATTCATTAGTGTATATCACTATTCATAAGGTTATGTTACTATTCATAAGAATAGGTTACTATTCTCCAAAAAATATTTTTCTTTTATTAGACTCCAAAAAATATCTTGAACACAACCGTGAATGTTATATTTTGAAAATTCCAAACAAAAAAGTGACAAAATTATGTTCAAAGGACACTTATAACTTATTAGTTCGTTGTGTTTTGTTTTAATGTAATTTTTATGACATAATTATAATAAGGGAATTTCCATTTAAAAACAATTGGTCATTACATTCGTCAATCCTTATAAAATTTCGCACCCAAAATTCCCTTTAAACAAACAGGTGAGGGTGTTTCTCCTTCATTGCCTCTTCTAGTTCCTATGTTTCTTCCTCAAACATATGGTTCCATCACAAAACATTTAATAGATGGGTTTTCTTGTTGCATAGAACCATATCCCTACAATCTTGAATCTTTAATGGCTACTCCTCATTGGAGATATCATCTTCCAGCTTCACCACCTCTGAGTTTAGTACATGTGAGGGGTCTGGTATGTACTTATTCAGAAGTGATACATGAAACACATCATGAACATGAGCCATATTCAATGTAAGTGTAAGACGATAGGTCACAGATCCTACACACTCAAGGATCACAAAGGGGCCAATACACATTGGGCTTAGCTTCCATTTCATCCCGAATCGCATGACTCTCTTCGATGGAGATATTCGAAGGATGTCTTTATCTCCAACGTCGAACTCCAAGTCCCTTCGATGGTTTCCAACATAACAATTTTTCCAACATTGAGCAGATTTGATGTGTTTTTGGATGACGTTAACCTTCTCTGTCATCCCTTGAACAAGATCAGGTCCATGTAGCTTTCTTTCTTTAACTTCAACCCAATAGGTTGGAATTCTACATTGATTTCCATAAAGAGTTTCAGAAGGAGCCATCTGAATACTCGAGTGGAAGATATTGTTTAATGAGAACTCAACCAATTGGAGATTCTGATCCCAACCACATTTGAATTCAACAGATCAGGATCTTTGCATATCTTCAAGCGTCTGAATTGTCCTTTCAGATTTTCCATCAGTTTGGGGGTGATAGGCCTTGCTGAAATTTAATTCAGTACTCAAATCATGTTGAAGGCTCCTCCAGAATTTAGATGTGAACCTTGGATCATGGTAAGAGACAATTTAAAGTGGAACACCATGAAGTCATAACACTTCCTTAACATATATCATTGCATGTTTTTCAAGCGAGATATTTTCCCGAATAGCGATAAAATGGGCAGTCTTGGTGAGTCGGTCAACAAAAACACATATCACATTATTTACCTTTGACGTCTTTGGGAGACCTATGAAAAAGTCCATTGAAACATTTTCCCATTTCCACATGGGTATAGGCAACGAATGCATCATACATTTGGAATTTTGTAGCTCGTCTTTAACTTACTTACATACAAAGCACCTTGATATATATTCCGAAATATCCTTCTTTTTGTTATCCCACCAGAAGTGTTCTCAGATATCATAGTACCTTTTGGTACTCCCAGGATGGATAGAGAATGTTGATCTATGTGCATTATCCAATATCTCCTTCATTATCCCAGGTGATAAAGGTTCACAACGGCGCATTCCAAACTGAATCACACCATCATTGTCGATATGGGACTCTTTCATCTTCCCTTCCTTTACTGCATTCACCCTCTATTGTATCTCCACATCATTCCTTTGTGATTACATAATATTCTCTTGGATGGATGGTTGGGAAATCATTTGTGAAAGGTAGGATGTATCCCCTGCCCTTATGATTTCAAAATAAATTCTTTTATTATCCATCCAATATGGTCTTTCTAAATCTGTAGCATGGATAGAGTAGCGGGTTCTTTTCTACTTAGAGCCTCAGCTTCCTTGTTCGCCTTTCCAGGATGATAGTGAATAGAGCAATCGTAATCCTTTATTAGCTCAAACCATCTCCTTTGATGCATGTTGAGAACATTTTGTGAGAATATATTCTTTAGGCTCTTATGGTCGGTGTATATGTCACACATCTCACCATAAAGGTAGTGTCGCCAGATTTTCAAGGAAAAAATCATGGCTTCCAGCTATAGATAATGAGTCGAGTAGTTATTCTCATGGATCATTAACAATCGTGAGGCATAGGGTATCACATTATCATTTTTCATTAGTACCCAACCCAAGCCATTGTCTGAAGCATCACTGTATATCACAAAAAATTATTCACTTTTTTGTAGTGTGAGTACAGGCGTTGTGACCAGCCTTCTCTTTAGATCCTTGATGTTTCCCTCACATACATCCGTCCAGACATACATTGCCCCTTTCCATGTCAACATAGTTTGTGGGCTTCACAATCTTGATAAGTTTCTCACAAAATTTTAGTATTTCCCTGTTAATCCATGAAAACATCATATTTCTGTGACACTAGAGGGCATGTTCCATTCCTCAATCACCTTTTTCATTGAAGGATCCACTAAAATTCCCTCAGTTATGATCACTTGTCCCAAAAACGTGCATTGCATAATCCAACAGTCAAACTTGCTGAATGTGGCGTACAACTTCTCCTTCCTCAATGTCGAGAACACAAGTCTTATATTTTCTTCATGTTCCTCTTTTCTCTTGGAGTAACAGAGTATATCATCAATAAAAACTACCAAAAATTTATCAAGGTAGTGTTTAAAGACTCTAATAATCAAATCCATGACGATTCTAGGGGCATTAGATAGTCCGTAGGGAATCACCAAAAACACATATTGCCCATACCTTGTACGGAAGGCAGTTTTCTAAATATCTTCCTTCTTCACCATTACCTGATGATATCCAGAATGAAGATCCACCACTGAGAAGTGTTGTGCTCCTCTTAACTGGTTGAATAAGTCATCAATCCTTGGGATATGATACTTTTTCTTTATGGTGATCTTGTTGAGTTCCTAATAATCGATACACAACTGCATTGTTCCATCCTTCTTCTTTACAAAGAGAACTGGCGCACCCCAAGGTGATGCACAAGGGCGTCTGAACCATTTGTCCAGATGCTCTAGTAGATACTTCTTTAACTCCTCTAGTTCGATAGGATCCATCTTATAGTGACATATCTAGATACGAGTAGCTCTGGGTATGAGATCAACTAAGAACGCTACCTCACAATCCGAGGTAATTCCGAGTAACTCTTTGGGAAATACATCGTCGTATTCCCTTAAAATGGGAATTTCATCAAGGATGGAACTTTCCTTCGACTCAACCATTTGGGTGAGGTATGCTTCTTCATATGGAATAAAAACCCACACCATTGACAGAATTTTTAAAAGGAGATTCATGATATTCCTTGAATTTTTATAGGAGAATGGGATGGTTCAGAATATGAAAAGATATTTCCTTTTCCCGACAGTTGATTTGTGCTCTTTATAACTTGAGCCAATATATTCCCATTACAGCATCAAATTCCACCAAGGGAAGCATTATGATATTGGTCAGAATAATATTCCCACTTACGCCAATATGAGAAGTGTTAAACACTTGGGTTTCTTTGACTGCGCCACTTGATGTTTTTTTATATATCTCAACTCCAAGGTTTCTGGGCTTCGATTATATCGTTCTAGAAAAATTGAAAGATATAAAGGAATGCGTAGAACAAGAATAAAATAAGACTTTTTCCAATATTGAGTGAATAGTAAGTGTACCTTGTACGATTTCATTAACATGCTCCACATCTATAGTTGTGATGGAACAAGCCATCCCTTGTTCCTTTTGCATTGGTGGTCGAAGATGTTCATTACCGTCGATAACTTGAGGTTAAGTGCACTAACATGCATAGTGCCCTTTCTCCCTACAGTTATAGCATTGAACCATGAGGGGTTCTCTCATTTCTTCTGCTACATTCTCCATCATTTTCGTGTCTTTTCAATATTCTTGAGCATAGATTCCTTCTTTCCCACACTTGAATCACTTCCCCATCCCTTTGAGGTAGTTCCCATGGTGCAACTTCTCACACATCTGGCATGTGGGTCATTTAGTTTTCTTTACACCTTTATTATTAGATCCACAAGCTTGAAACTTCATCTTTTGTTTGTTATCCCCATATCCATGAGACCATTCTCCAAATTCCATATCCACTTTAAGAGAACACCATATAACTTCTTAATAACTCCCAATGACTCAAATTTTGATTTCCCTTTGAAGGTGTGGTTTTAATCCACCAATGAATCTATCAATTTTGCTATCATTGTTGTTAACAAAACCTGAATCATAACTTTAAAGCCTTGTGAAATTTTCATTATTGGTTGTGACAAATTCTCCTTCTTTTTTCATGTGCTCTATTAATTCTCTCTCCAAATTAGTATGAATAGTTCGTCGAAAATACTTATTAAGAAACATTATCTTACGTTTTTTACATTCCAGCTCTTTAAATTTCTCCCATTGCTTGGTGTTCTTAATCAATTCCCACCATTGATCTACTTCTCCATCTATACAATAAATTTCTAGGGTCAACTTCTCCATATTATAATAGTGAAGAATAGAAATGATCTTCTCCAGGTATTTGAACCATTGTTCCCCAACTAGTGGATCAGAAGATCCACTAAACATTGGTGGTCGTTGCTGCATAAAACATTTTATAGCCAGTTTCTCCTTCTTTATTGAAGGAGGATGTTCCCCCATTATTATGGTTATTGTTCATAAACTGAGATAATTGGGTAATAATCTCCATGAAGTTTTTAACTCAACCTTCCAAATAATTGGAGATGTCATTCGGGAAATCGTTGCATTGGCCTTCACACGAGTTGCTGGCCTGATTTCTCCTGGTCCCCACCATTTTCTAAAATAAAAATGTTAGAACAAAAAACATGTAATCAAGTTAGGAATAGCTTATTTAATTAAACAATTTATACCAAAAACATATCATATTGGATCCCTATGTAAATATTCTAGTGTGCATATTTGTACTTAGTCTCATGCTATAGGTTTTCCCTAGGGTTCACTAATCCTAATTCCCAAATTGACTAAACCATTCCTCAGATACAAAATATTGCGACCCACCCATTTCTTACATTACTATTAAATCATTTTAATGATAAAAAACTTAATAGTATTACACATAGAGGATACAAATGATATGTTTCTTGGGAAAAATATAACCATACATAACAATTACTACATCATGGATGACCATTTATTTAATTTCTTCTTCTCTAGCTTCTTATTGGAACTTCTCATCTCCTTAGTACATGTAGCCACCTGAGGATATACATCAAAAGTGGTGAGATAAAATCCCATTAAATTTATAGATAATAATAATATAGCACGGGGTGAGTATAGTCATGACATAGGTAAATAAATCATGAACATGAGAAGAAGCATAAATATAAGTCTTGAAATGTGGCAATGCATAAAAAATTGAAACATCATGTCTTAGTGGTTAAATACCACGCATACTTGTGAAACAAGCTAGAATATTGTTCACAAAACATTCCACATTTACTCATGAGATTCATCACACTACCCAATGCATTGGAGCGTGGTATAATTCCAGGTGCACCAATCACATTCAAAAATTCATATTACGCTATATAATTCCAGGTGCACCCGTCACATCATAACAATATCATTATCATGCTTGTTACATAGAACATATATCAAAAGTAAACATAACTAACCCATGTAAGGGAATGGGTTAAATCTCATAATAAAACATTCATAAACATTGGGTTCCCAAAAGAAATAGGGAATAACATAAATGTTACAAGAACCGTCCACTTTGAGAGAGAAGTAAAAGGTGTGTTCTTAAAAGAAGAGTTCTTTTAGAAATGATTTTTTGGGCATAAAAAATAGTGACAATCATGTATATAAAATAAAATGAAAGAAAATGATTAAGAAAATGGTCTTTATAAAGTAACCATATAAAAAATGGAGTGAAAGAGGGAGAACCCGAAGGATGAAAGTCTGGTTCGAGAATTTCCACTTACTTTGTTACTGAATGCTTCTTTCTCTGTAATGTCTTGTATAATGAAATTATATTGATTAATTAGAAATACAGATCAATTTTTCATTAATATGTTTCATTATGGTTTCATTATGTGATTTTATGTGCCTTTGGATGAGTTATAGTGTTTAAGATCATTATTCGGGAATGATTGTTTTTATGGTTTTCATGAGTTGTTCACTTGTATTTTTAAATTGATATTCGGTTAGAACATGGGTAAACATCCAAAAATGATATTAAATGTAATTAATTATATTAATGGAGTTTTAATGATCTTATAATGAAACAAATTATATCCATTTGGAAGAGTCATTAGATAAGAATTGAACGATTATTGTTAGGGTAAATTTGGGCGGTTTTTCGATCACAATGAACTTGTTTTAATTTAACACTTAGTAATATGTCCATATGTTATTTCAAGAACATTAAATAGGACATAATACATATAAAATATTCTGTTACAACCATAAAAATGGTTTCATGACAAGATCTGATGGTAGAAATGGATGAACAAAACATGTCGTTCTTGAAGGTGATAAACTAACACCTCACAAACAACATTCTCTTTAATAAAAGTAAGAGGGAAAGGGGATTTGATGATATGATTTCCCATTAGAATAATAAAAATATAGTATATGAATAATACTAGACTTAAAATACCATTTTTATGAAGATATGTAGGGAGAGATCAATAAATTAACTTGAACTAGAAAGGAAATTAAAGGAGAAGAGGGAGAGAAATTACCCCTTAAATCCTCTTCTTGAGATTCTCCTTAAGAAAGCTAGGATTTGTCTTTTGATAAGAAAAAAGTCCCTTGTAAATGGGAGATGAGATAGGGATTATATTTAGGCAGAGTTTAGAGAAGGATTGGGTCTTGAGAGGTGTGAGGGAATGAGGGTGTGAAGGGTGGATTTTATAATGGACGAGAGAGGGTTTCCTTAATACAAAATTCATTAGTTTATTATTTATTCACAAGACAAGGAATATAGAGTATTCCATGAAAAATAATAGAACTTTTATCATGTGATCGCGAACCAAGTGGGATTAACTCAGACGAACATCACACATGACTCAATAATTATCTTATTTAGCTTATTTTTCTAAATTACGGTATTTCGCTATTCGTCAAAATTTCATGTATTTCAGAAAAATCCCAAAAATTTACCCCAACCATTTTTTGACGTGTACAATACAAAAATGTATTATATTTTTCAAAAATATGTTTCTAAATATGATTAAATTAATATTTAATTAAAATCATAGATTATTACTAAAAAATAGTTTTAAAACATTCATGTACGTTTTCTAAAATATTGGTACATCATACTTTCACATGAATATTATTTTTATACAATCATAAGTAAGGTTACTATTAATTAGGGTATATCACTATTTATAAGAGTATGTAACTATTCCAATGGGTTGGTTACTATTCAAAAAAAATCATTTTTCATTTATTTGACTCTAAAAAACATCTTGAACACAATCGTGTATGTCCGATTTTCAAAATTCCTAACAAAGAAGTGAAAACATATTTTTAAAGGTCACTTATCACTTAGGTGTTCATTATGTTGTGTTGTCATGTTATTTAATGAAATAATTATAATAAAGGAATTTTCATTCAAAAAACATTGGTTCGTTACAATAGATGTTTTTACATCTCTCTGTTTCCTATATAAATTCATTTATAGAGTATATTTTCAGATCCATTCCCTCATTCCTTCATTGTTCTTTTTCCTGTATTTTGGATGGATGGGGTGAAAATTATAATTTGGTTAAAATAATTAGACATACAATTTTATGGGTGTATAATCTCTTTCCAGCTTCATGTCTCAATTGTATCTACATTCTCCATGTGAGTCAGAACTATCTACGCACATTGTTTACATTTATTCTTTGTCAAAATTTACTAAAAACATTTGAATTGGTATGTGATATTATATATATTATCTTCAGATGACATATATTTTTTATATCGCTTCATCTATTCATTTTTTGGTGCATTGGTGGAGGGTTTCTCATAATATATTCACTATATTGGTGGAAATTTTGATGATTTCAATGAAATAAATTTATTGTTGTATGATTATTGGAATGGTAGAGGGGTTTGATATTTCTTCTATAAAATAGGATGACCACAAAAACTATGTTTGGACCAGTTCTATTAACCTCAAAATACATTGTGAGTTTTCCATTCTCATCATAATTAATTTTGTCAAATTTTTCTAGGAATGAATGAAGCATTAAAGATCATCATACCATGTACCTTAGCATATGGGTTAGTATAATTATTTGGCGATAAACAAAATCCACATACCTGAGGTTGGGATTGTTGTTCCCTAACCTTCTTTATAGCCATCAGTCTCAGTAGAAAAATCAATTAATCAATTTTAATTAATCAATAGGTGATGAGTTAGTTGTTATTACCTCATGAATACCTCTTTTACATGGGCCTATTGTTCTGAATTATTTTGAATTCATTGCTCTCATCATGATGTTATTCTAGTATTATACTTGTGATTTTCATTTAATCCTCACCCAAATGATTAATCTAAGATGTTACTATCGTATTATAGAAATAAATGGTGGAATAAGACTTTGAATTTGTAATGTTTCACAAATTTATGATGGAATCATTCATAATGAATCAGGTATCATTCCCATCACTCATAGAGAGTCTCACCATTAGCATATCTGGTGCCATAATTGTCCTTCCAAATTTTGGTGCTCAATGAGTTTGTAATGAACCATTGTATAAACCATTATTGGTGGTTATCCTAATCATGTATCTCATTGGCTTTCAAGATGTAGAACCAATCCTTAGTTGCACCCTCATGTGAAAAGAGGAATTACCAACACTTTATGTGATCCTCATCTACTCCTCTTGAATTGAAATTGAACAAAAAAGTTAAATTCTTGATTGTGCGTTTTAGTTTCTAAACATAAATTACATGGAATTTATATTGCAAAGGAATCATGATGATATGTAATTAAAAATTAATTTGGTGAGTATGAATGGTTGACAAGTTTTTATGGATAAACAAATTCATGGGATAAATGTTGCATAATTTTTTTTGGATTGATTATAATTATTTCTATCTCGGATTGAATACTTTAGGTTTCCATCGATTCGTCTAAATTGATATCATTTAAATTACTTAGGTTCCTAAATATTTATGAAAAGGTTCTCTATATCCTAGGATCTAAACTAAATAGTCATTTATTTAATGTAATCATCATAGAAAAAAATTCCGATAATATTAACTAAAACTCTTTGGAAATATAGCCAGATTTGACAGGAACCTATCAAGGGGAGTGGGAATAGAAAATTAAAATTCCCCCCAATAGTGTAGTAGTATTAATAGTATCTGAAAACATTATAAAAGAGTAGTGTATTAATCTAGTTCTCACGAGTGAAAATTAAATATGAAAACAATAATCATATTAATAGGATGCCCGAAATTATGGATTATGTGATTCAGATGATAGAAAAGAATCTATGTCCAGGCTTGGATACATTTTTTAATGGTATCACTGCCATTAATAAATTGATTTATTATCATTATTGATTGATTAAATGAGGGTATTAAAAACTATTCATCTATTTCATCCCCGTTTACGATTAATAATGATGAAAACAACATTAAACAGTTTCCTTTTATGTGTTATTATCCTTCCATTGTGATAATATTTCAATGTGCCTTCCATGAATTATTTAGTCAATTACTATTCAGGTATTGAAATTCCTAGACATGAATGTTAGTGACCATTCCTTTCTCAAATTTTTATGAATCATTAAACAAATTCAATCTAGAATTAAGATCAACAAATTTGTCTAGTCCTAAATCTTAGGATAGGGAGAACAATTTTATGAATCATAGAAACAGAAAATATAAAAACTAAAATAATTTAAAATCATATTAAATTTAATTTATAAAATAAAAAAAATTAAATTCCATCAAAATGGAAAATAAATTAAAGGATTTTTATGAAACATGACTCATGCATAATTTTTTTGGGTCACCTATCCTTTACCCAACCATAGGATACATATACCCCATCAATGAATTTGGATAATTGAAGATGAAATAAAGGAATGGATTTTGAATGGAAGATTAAATTAAATAGATAAAGTGACAATAGGAGAGGTATTGGTCTACACCTCTCATTTTCTCGAGTCTCGTCCTCTATTGTTTATATCTCACAATGAGTGTGTTAGCTCCAAAAAAGAGATACCCTTATATGTAGTGATCCGTATTCTAATGGTTATGACTGTCCTTTTTGTCTTATAGAAAAACTTAAACATTCCTTTTAAGAACTTTTTTCAGTAAAAATCCCTCAACGTAACATTGCAGCATTTTTGGGGTTGATTTAGTTTGTTGACAATGTAGGATTCCATGGTGAATTTCCAAGCTCCAGATATTTTGTTGACAATCCATGACAACAATGGACCATGAAAAAATAATGGATGATCTGAAGGCAGCATAAAAGAACATATACAAGGTGTAAAATTCCTGAGTATCGCGAATATATGCTTCATGATGTGTATTTCACGAATACAAGAAGAATGATGACAGTGTTCTCTGCGATTATGACTAGCTTCACGAGTGGTGTAGTTGAAGTTCATTGCAGTGGATAAGGGATTTGAGTACGGATCTTCACGATGCAGGTTCTAAGTAATTGACAGAATTCTCTGCAATTACGATGAGCTCTGTGATCAAAAAATTATTGTGGTGATTCACAATATAGAGATAATTTTAGCTGAAATTTTGGAGCATTATGATTTGAGATGACGTGTCACTCACTTTGTGAAGAAGCTTTGAGTGTCAGTGGAATCACATATAAATAGGACATGGCCCCCACTAGGGAAATAGATTGTTTTTCTATGAAAAATATGTTTCTCTTGTCTCGCGAAGGTGGTTCGTGAATGTAGTGTGCGTCACGAAGGAAGGAGCTTTGCGGCATCTAATTGATCTCTGTGAAAGTGGTGTGCTCCATGTTGGCCCAGTGAGCTTCACGATGGATGTCTCTCTATGATGAATTGAGCTTCGTGAGATTTGATAAGTTGTGTGCAATGCGAAATGGTAGGAACATCGCGAAGGTATTTTTGAGCTCTGAAAAACTGGGAGCTTCGCGAATTAGGGTTCTTTGTGAGGGTAATTCCCAAAGGATGTTTCTCAGTGTTCAGGGGAAAGGTGGTATACATCTATGGATTAAATTAGGACATCCATAGAATATCTACATACAGTGGTGGATGTATTCATTAGTGGTAATGAAAAGACCTATAGGTCTATAAACTGTGATTTGATCATCGGAAGAAGCAGTAAGCTCACATCAATTGAGAAATTAGTGAGTTCTAAAATTTTATGTGGTTGTAAACCCGGAGGGATAGTGAGTACACATAAAACTTTTAAATAGTAGTGCACATATAGTGGAATTGATACATCAACACACTATCAACGTATTCTCCTTGGATGTAGCCCAGTGAGTGTTAACCAAGTAAAAATTGATGAGTCATGTGCATGCTCAATGGTTTATTAATAATCTCCAATGGGAAGGGGAGGGAAGAGGGTTTTGTCTAATATCAAGAATAGAAAAAATGGGGCAGTTGTTTTAATTTTTCATTCCCTGATTCATGCCCCTCTCAGGGTATCTATCCTAGTGTACCGAACACATATTAACCCCCCTCTTCTACATGTTATAGGTGTGCATGGGCATGTGAAAGTGACACCTTGGTGATTATGAACATTACATTAGGTGTCATCGTGGGTATAATCATTGTTCATCAACCCATACATATATGATAGTGGATATAGGGATATTATTGTGGAATTCAGGATGTCTTCTTCATTGAAAATATATTCCCAATGGTCGGATGAGGTGGACATAAGCTTCCAATCTCGATCATGGGGGTCTCATCCAATAGTGGTAGTCATCAGATCAATGACTTGTTAAGTATTTGGTGGAAATGACAATCACTAGTAGCTGTAGGAGGTGGGGGCATGCAGTAGGGGATAGAGGATGTGTAGATTAATGGATTGTGAAATTTCAATGGAAGTTCAGCCCACAAAAAAATTAGAGGAATAATTTCTATTAAAAATGAATAGTATCCATGGAGATCTTTTTTGGCATATGATGCTAAATGGATTTCTATACTTGTATATATAAAAAATTATTAGATTAAGTGGCTCCAAATCATGAATTAATGTGGGATTCCAGATACTCACCCACACACACATGGTTACACCGCTCCACAAGCCTCATGAAGGCATAATAAAAACTATTGATGCAACTATTGTAGTGTTTCATGCATTCTCACCAGCCCATCAATTTTCTTTCGGTGGCCTTCATTGTCTGAAAACCACTTCAGGGTGCTGGAAATGTTGCTATGTATCATTATTTGAGGGATTGTGAAGCTTTTCAAGTAGTTTTTTCTAAAAATCATTAATATAATTATGTTTAATTTCTAATAATATCATTATTATATTTAAAAATATTAAATTAAACATATTCCATCATTTTGGATCATTTAATATCATTTTTAAAAATTTATTTCTAAATTCCCCATTTTTAATAAGTCTCATAAATACATGGGTATTATTGATCAGTCTCCATAAAAAACCCTTAAATTTTGTTTAAAACAATCATTAACTATGAGTGTTGAGACTCCACATGATGAACAATCCCTTTGAATTATAATATAACTACTATTAATTTTGTGTTGGTAAAATAGTTAAAGTACTATGATAAATTAAAAAGTTAATACATATGCCTCATAAGATTCCTTTACAAACTAATATGTGAACCATTAATTATTAAATATGAAAAGAATAGATCTCGGTTCCACAGTATTCAAAATACCCATTTCTAATGATAGATCAAATTCTATATAACATTAACCAACATACAACATTATAAATCATTCTCTAAATTGATTGGTCATCTAGAGATTCCATTTGCAGTCTACTCCATCAATAAATTTTTATATTGAAAGGTTTTAGGACCAACTGGTTAATAACTCTATAAATCCTTTAAATCGCCATCATGAGGAAGTTTTATGCACATAGTCGACCGTTTCCATGAAATCCTAGTCCCTTCTCAATTAACTAGGTATTTAATTTTGTTATTCTATTAACCATCTTCCAATTCCATAATCATATATGAAATACATTTCCATCCTTGGATAGATGTGTATTCTATTCTCGTTGAAAAAAATTTCACACTCCTGGAATTAAATAACATTCCACAATGAGAGGTTTCTAGAATATATCAACTCATAATACATATATTTTTTAGCTTCCACTACGTTATAGGAGAGGGGTTGGTTATTTAGGTCACCAGCCACACTAAACGTCTCTCTCTTTTTCTCTGAATTTAGATTCTCATCCTCATACGTGAAAACTAAAACTCTCTTCACACACACAACATTTTCATGAATATTCGTAGAGGGTCGAAAGTATTGATATTAAAGGAGTGTTTACATTCCGGTTGGACTAATGCTTTGAGAGGTTGAAATGCGCTTAGAGGGTTTAAGGATTAGAAAATTCTAATATAATTGAAATTTCAGGTATATTTAGAACATTATGTCATTTAATAGTAAATATTGTGAAATGAATATTTATATACACACACACAATTTTCAAAAATAATCTAATGATAAATTATTATATTCAAGTGATTGGTTAAATTATTATATAAATATATTTATATTCAATTGAGGCATTAATGAAATGTTTTCTGACCACATGAAAAACCATCATAGTTGGTTGAATATTCATGGTATCTTGAAAAACATCATAAATTCCATATGAAATGTTGTTCTTGGAAGTAACTTGTGACCATTGAAACTAAAATACAATATATTTAATATTAAATCCAAAGATTAAATTAATAATAGTTAATCATGCCTAATTAATGTCATATTTTAACTAATCTCTATATATTAAAATCCTTTTTGAAAAAAACCAATAATTTGTAGCTGAGTGACCATGAATTAAATTCTATCATTTTCATCTTATAGCCACCCAAAAATTTATTCCTTATATCAATATGTTTATTTAACGGAATGTGGTAACAGATTAATGGAAATATTTTCAAACAATAATGGTTTTAATTTATAGGGGAACATTAATATTAAAATCCATTGTTTAGTAAGTGTTGAAACACATCTACAAAATCTATACATAACAAGTTCTTATAACTATGTACTCAGATTCAGTACTGTATAATATAAATAAGTATTGTTTTTTCTACACTATTCTACAAGATACTTCTTGAAAATGTGACATGGGTTAATGTTACATTTACAATATAACTTACAAACATCGAAATCACTATCAAATTATACTAATAATTAAAAATCATGTCTTCTAGAGTAAAACTATCATAAATAATTTCTATTTTTTGTTAATTTACAAATTATTAAATAAAAAAATGTGGGATTCATTGGAGTTTTTATTGAAAATTAGCACACATAAATAAACTAATCATATCCTCTGTTCGAATAACATTAATGTAAACACCCAATCATACCTCTGAAAACAATTTTTCAAATAATTTAACAACATAATCCATGTTTGGTTCATACATTTTAATCATTTTACTATCAAATACATTTCTTCCATCCATAATAATACATTTATCAAGAAAATTATTTTATTATATTGTATATAAAATAATTCCATTTTTTTAGTGAAATTTGAAAACCAAGAATGGTTTTCAACTCACCTATTAAAATAATTTCAATATCATTTATCATAAACATGTAAGATTTAAAACACGCTGAATTTTAATGTAAAATAAAAATATTAATGTCAAAAATATATTTGAGATAAAAATTAATTTCAGATTATATTAGTAAATTATGTAGTATGTGTTATAAAATTTGTAAATATATTTTAAATATGTATTATTAGAAAATATTACAAATCTCTAGTAATATTTTTCAAACAATAAATTTCATTTTAATGATTAAAAATGATTTTCCAAATTAGGGTTAAAAAATAAAGGGAATTTTTTATGAGTAACAACCAAAAAAATATATCATTTAACTAATGAACTCTTGACATATATTAGATATAGTTTTAAAATTATATATATTACATATTTTATATGTATTCATATTTATTCAAGTCTAACTACTAGTTCTAATTTATATTCATAATCAATATTTTTTTTGTTAGAACATTGTGAATAAAATTTATCATTGTTTCTATCTATTGTTCTAGAATTATCAACCATGTTTCAATACACTCTATTAGTTATATTAGTCAGAACATCTTATGATCTCATAAATAGTTCCTAGAGATTGTTTCCTTAAAGAAATATCAATTATTATTGTATAGATACTAGCCATTTTCATTAATGTTAACTTCAGTGATGTTCATAGGTTCTAGATAATATAATAATTCATGACAGTCAACCTGGTTTCTAATAGAGCCTTTTTTATTTCTTTATCAATATCACCAATAATAACATCTTTGGGATGGTACTTATGCTTTCTTATAGTTAGAGGGGTTTATGTTCATGGTTATTCTAACATATCGTAAAGGTTAGTGATGTGTTGTTCATCACATCAAAGATATTTCTCATGATAATCAGTATCGTGGTTAGAGGTCCTATCGATATTATTGACAATTAGAATTCACATGTAATCATAAAGGCCTTATAGGGAAAACATATGTTCATGTGGATTAGTCTCATAAATGTTTAGTGATTAGATTCTTCCATAAATTTTTATTTTTTAAATACTTTATATACATTATTAATGGTAGATTAAATTAAAAAATAATAATTCACATTCATTTACTGAACATTTTTTAAGATTATAATTTTTACTATTAACGAAGACTTTACAAATAAAATAAATAATGTAATTTCCCATAATTTATTGATCATTGCATAATTCATAATTATTATTCATTATTACAGGTATTATCATAATGGTAAAATTGTATTAAAACAGGTATTCATATTCTTGTCCCCAATGTAAATAGGTATTTCATATTTAGTAATCAAATTCTAATAAATTTCTTGTAGTCTTCTATTAAAACATCAAGATCCCAATTTTTTATATGCATATGAGAGGCTAAAGAAATGTTTTTATATCATCGAAATTAATATTGAAATTAAATTTATTGATTATCATATTCAGTTCCATTAACAATTATTATTTTTATAGTAATTACACTAATTTTTTTCTATATCATTCTCATATTTACCAAAACATGCAAGAGATTCTATTTGTGAGCTAGGAAAAATTCCCATTTGTATCAAAAATGGTCCTTAATAATATAATAAGAATAGTTATATCCCCAAAGGATAAATACAATAAATGTTCTAAATAACCCTATTTTAATTAACAATATTGTTTTAGAATTAGGCAAAAATTCATTTATTGTAAAAAAGTTGTGTGTTTCTTTACATTTTGACATGGATTGCAAACATTCACTCTTGAGTTTAGTAATATCAAAAACTAATATACTTATAAAAATAATTATAAGTTACTTTAAATTTTAATGACATTATATCTTATAAGAAAACCAATATTCCCTTTGAAAATTTCTAATGAAATAATTTTTTTTGATAAAATGATGATTTAAAATTTAATGTTTATACATTTTCATTTCGTAAAGTAGTAAATAATAAATAATATGTGGAATCCTAAATCGTGAAAGAATTATTTTAACATTTAAAATTATATATATCACAATAAAATTGATATATCAATATTAGTTTATATATTAAACCATTAATGAACTAGACAATACAAATTATAACAAATTTAGAAATACTGATTTATCCAAGACCAAATATATTTTCTTTTGTAATTTTACCAAAAGAGACATGTGATCTGTTTATATTTACCAAACTCTTGAAGCTTGAGTACTCAACATTTATATGTCTACAACATTGAAAATATAGATACCATAGAACTTCTCTAGATATCATCATTAAGGCTACCTACAAAATCATTCACGAAATTATTTTTCTACCCAAACGTTATTAGGTCATGAAAATATAAAATTATTTTTTCAAATCCACAATTATAAGGATTTTTTTTTCATAATATTAACATATTTTTGGTTAGACAGTCGAATAATATCTAAATTAATTACCATTATAACCATAATCATAATTAAATTTATTTTTAAAGACTATATACCTTTTCTCAGTGCTAGAAAAATTTTAATTACTTGTACGAAATCTTTTAATATATAAAATAATAATAAATATCAATTCCATATATGGGTGATTTTTTACATCTGCAATATCATGTCTAATATGTATGTTTTATATTTTAAATAATCAAAATCATTATTTATTTGTTCAATTTAAATTTTTTTCTCAATATACACATTCAATAAGTTGTAATTTAATTTATTTTTCAATATAAATATCACCTTAAAAATAAATATATAGATAATTAATCTATTTTATAATCATGTATTTGTCATTGATTTCATTCATGGTGTAATTAATAATTAAACAATATTTAAAAAGATATTCATTTAAAAATTTACATTATTCTAAAGCATATTTTCTAGAAACATTAGATGTTACCACTTGTAACGTACATGTATATTCCATAAATAATATTTTTTTTTCAATTTCACTTTCTTTTATTGAATTAATGGAGATGTCATCTAAATAAATCTGGGTTTCCTTAATTTTTTTCTGATGTTTTTTATCTATATAAATTTTTATATTCTTACTTATTAAAGCCTTACTTAATGTTACCCTTTCATTTAAATTCATAGTAATTAAATTGACTGTAAGATTAATCATTTTTAAATTATTCTGTCCATTTTAACTTACAGTCACACTTTCCTTTTTAATTTCATATTCTAATAAACTACCTCTTATTAGATAATTATTCAATGTTCTAGATATATGATTCATCTATTCACTACTATTACAGTAAAATTTACAATCTATGGAATCATATTTAGTTATTTCTTTTTATTTCTAAACAAATGTATTTAATTATTTATATTTCTTCTTTAATAGAAGATAATTCTTGTCTTCATTTATTTATTCTTCATATATCATCAAATTTCCCTTTATTTATTTTAATTTTATCTTAATCAGGTGACATGATTCTATAATGTAAATAATAGTACTTTTCTATTTGTTTGGATGACATATTAATAATCGTAATACTATTTTTTGTTCATTCATAGGTTTTTTATGTGACTTCATAGTACTGATGATATAATTGAATTTTTAATAAATATAAAAAATGGACTCATCAGGTTTTATCTTAAAAGATTCATATTTCATAGTATATGATTTCAATGAAATATATTTATCAATAGAAGTCTTTCCATGAAAAATATCTAAGGTGTCCTTTATTTCTTAAGTGGAAGAGGTATTAAAATTTTGGATTTAATCAATATACATATAATGAAAAGAATAAAGTGTTTATAGATTTTTATCAATATTAATAAATAGTTTTGGTTTCATCACCCTATAATTGATTAAACACTGAAAGAGGATAATATCCATTATTTCAATTATAATATACTTGTTTTTTTATCCATTAATAGCACGTTAGTGAATTTTATAATTTAAATATCATTTCACATCATGATTGAAATTATATCATAAAGTGCACTATTAATTGGTATTTTATGAGAAACATTTTCAATCCCAAGATGATCTTAATTGGAATTTCAAATTACATTTTCTAGTTTCCTAATAAATTGGTAATATTTAGTTCTTCTATAGAAAATTAATAATCACTTTGGATGATGACCAAATGGTGATTTCATGCCAACACATTCCAGGGAATGTGAACATGTCGAAAACTTAATAAAATAACTGTATAGGACAATATCCAAGACCAATGATTCTAAAAAATGAACTTGAGATTCATTAAATCCTTGGGATCATATATTTCATTATTTTACAAAACTAATTCTATTATTTTAATATTATTCCAGGTGTCCTAAGTTGATGATTAAATTCATGGAGATATTTTGTGGCCTAGAAACACATCACATTATTTTGACCCTATCTCAAATACGAAATTTAATTTTGGAATAAATTTTACAAGTTATGTTAGGACATAAGGAGATTAATTTTAGTCAATTATGTTCCACCAATATTCTTACATCTATAAGCCAGTTGGAAACCACTATTTGGTAAATGATAGCTGGCTTGATTTTTTGTCAAGGGTTGAAAGGAAACCTCTCTATTAAAATTACTCTATCATATGTATACTACTATTAATTGGATTGAATTAAACTACTAGATTCATGAACCAAGTATTGAGAAAAAATTATTTAATAAATTTGGGATAGAATATTTTTTAATGCTTTCTTCTTTTCTTCGTTATAATGTTATGTTTCCACTTTGTCTTGTAAAGTTTATCTTTCAATTATAATTCATATGAATCCACCTTGTCTCTTAATAAAACATATTATTCTTCCAATTTTATATTATTTTTAATGTAGTTATAATGTCTTATTATGTTATGTAATTAGTCACAAATTAAAGATATACATTTCAAACAATTGTCGAGTATTTATTATTTCATTTTTTCCTTCTTCTTTAATATTTCCCTTATGTGTCTACTTTCTACTTCCATTGTTATCATATTATCAATTGAGGTAAAACATTATTAAGGCTTCATCCAATGGATTATAATGGTCATATATTAGATTTCATTTCTCACTATATTAATTTATAATCACTTCTTTTGATTTATAATGTTGCTTGAAGAACATAAAAATTCATTTTTCGTGTTTAATTTTAAGGCCACATAGTTCAAGGGATAATATGAACCTTTACATTTGAGAGAAAAAAATTTGATTGTAAAATTTTATAGTTCATTTTTATAATGGTGTGTTGGTATTAATCTAATATGTGGTGATGGTTTTTTCATTTTTTTTAACGATCCTATCTCAAATTTAAGGAATTGTAATAGTTGAAAAATGAATTCATCTAATCCACCATGAGAAATGACCCACGATAAACACATTATCACATATTATTAATTCACATAGATAACATTATTCTATTTTAACCCATTCTGTAATCAACCCAATTATGGCCACAAAATATCCAAAAACAATCCGTATAATATATGTCTCTATAGGGTTCTTCTTTGGTCATTGAGGATTCAGCAGACCAAGAAACACTTCAAGGGAACGATTAACCCAAACAATATTGGTAAATTTTGGCAAGCAAAAAAATTTAATCATTTTTAAGGACCCAATTATAAAGTATTTACACTCATTTATTCTCCCTCATTTCTATTTCCACACTTCTGTTTGAATTTTATTTTCGGATTTCTTTTGTTTGTCACTTTTTTTGGCCCATGTCAGCCAATACCATTTACCATTAAAATCATCAAGTTAGAATAGAAAGTCCAAGGGTTAGGATATCTTTCATAACAAGGAGTCACATTTATTTAGATTCTAATAGTCCTAATACTCTATATTGATATAAGCATCCCATTTCAATAGAGGTTTTTCAAACAAAACTGACTCATGAACCCTGGTTGTGACCAAATTGAAATTAAAAATGATATAACAATGAAATTAAAGACTGTTGTTGATGAAACAATGCATTACTAACTCACACATTCATGGTCCCATGCACCCCCTTTCTATAATTATTATTCCCTATTATAAACCCTATATGTATTCAAACCTAATTTCATAAAAAACATCCCACCATACATGGGGTGGAATCAGAAATTTCATACCATCATGTAAAAGAGTTCAACAACATTGTCAAAACCATGTTCCCACCACATAAAATTTCTTCATCTAAGATGAGGATATTTTTTTCTGACATAATTATAGAGTTTATAATTTGTTACATAATATTTTAACAAAACCATTCCACTCTTAGGAAAAATTATAAAGAGATTTATATTAATAGTACTAACCCTTTCAAAAATGAATTTCCCTAAAAAATAGTATACAAAATATTTTTGAAAGTGAAGGGGAATCATTTTATCATACATGTGAATGGTTCTAAGAAAAAATCACCATGTTAATCCAACAGTTATTTGAAATCCAATAACAATTTAGTATTTTCATTGAATGGTTGGGTCTAGGAAACAAAAAACTCATTGACATGATGTGTAATTGAACATTCCAAAAACAGGGCCCAAAATGAATCTTATGAGTACGAAGAATGACTGGTTCAATGAAACCAAACATGGAGAAAAAGAACATACTATGAGTAGAATCCCATATCTAATATAAATCACATATTTATGGATATAGTTATTCTATATTAAAAACATTCTACACCAACTAGGATTGTCAAGGAGATTTATAACAGTAAGGCGCAAGAAATTAAAATTGTTACCCTATTTCACAATTTTGGACAATCATAACTCCAATATCAATAACTTCCAAACCATTCATTCTATTATGGATTTTCTTTTAGGATGAACGCTTGTTCATGTTACCAAGTGGAACATTCAAAAGACACAATACTAATACTCTTTCAATCCATGGCACAATGACCATCCAATATCACATTAGAAAGATAACAAAAAACCCTTCAAGTATCATAGTCGGCAGCATGGACGCCCCAATTGGTAACATATAACTAGTTCTAATCACAAATATTCAAATACCAACATCCCCTAATCCAATACAAATAACCCATCCAGATAACCCAACTTATAATAAATTTTACAACTGAATTATCCCTAGGCGATAAACCAACAAATCTAAGACCCTTATAAATATTTCCCTCTCCGACTCAGTGAACTATTGTATAATAAAATAACTAAAATAAACTTAGAAGTATCATCCATTAAATAAAAACTAGAAACAATTAAAACAATAAAGTCACTCTTGCCTACTGAGGTTGTTCCATCCTCACCCTTAGTGGGACAATACTATTACACACAACCCTATCATGAACAAATAAATGTTAGGATTGTATTATGTAGTGGGAAATCTATTGAAAAAATATAAATAATAATCTAGTATAGTGAAAGCATCATAATCATATGGAAATTATGAATATGTAGCATTATATTTTGTAAAACCAAATGAAAATATGAAATAACCACAACCGTAACAATAACTCAAACATCCTTCACCATTCCCTTAATGCATGAGAGGAAGATATAAAGCAGAACGAAATGAAAATTTGATATAAGTATTCAATTTGGTTAACTTTTACCTATCCTTCTCATTGTAATCCAATCCATTCCTACATAATCCATTTACCTAATGTAATTATATGTTTTCAAAAGGATATTCTCACATAAAAACCTAGTACATTTGGTTGCTAATGTGAGTACCAACATTCATGGGACTATTAATTATATGCTGAATGATCTTGGATTTCTATACACCAATGATAAACTGGGGGAAAAAATGTTGTCATATTCCATAATGATATCAAATCTATAGTTATCATCATTCGATATTCCATGTATTTCCAGTTAGCTCTCGAGGAACACCAACCCACATATCACATTATTAAACTTGTTGAAAATAGTGTTCATGATCCTAAGGGGATCTTAAAGGATGTTTTGGTGAACATTGTTATTTTAATTTAAAATTTTGACTTTTTATCCTAGGGAGAAAACCCTAATCATCCTTGTTTGTTCCATCTTTGAAATAATCAAATGAGTCATCTGGGATAGGAATTATAACATGACTATATTCATTCAAAACATAAGCCTTGATCTGAACGTCTACAATACAAATACTAAACATTTAGACGGTGAAGAGATTCATGAGGATTATTTGATTGGTAGGGTTTATAGTGAACCATAGAAACATCAAAGAAGTGTTGAATGACGTTTTTGTAAATATGTGATTGATTTCCTATGTTCACATTGGGGAAATTTGACTCCATACCTAGAATCTCTTTCAGAAGAATCCTTTGATTATTTTCAATATAACACATCTCTGATTTCAAAAATTTTCTAGGTATTATTTTTATATATTATATGGAATTATTTCGCTACCTGGCATCAATACGGTGTGCGATTATGATGATCGTTGTTCCCAAAATAAATCATTAAAATATATTAAACTTTATATAGCATGGGAAATCAGTTTACCAAAAAAAGGGTGATAAATTTTAAATGGGTTCTCAAATGAAAATTTGAGGGTATAGTTTATCAAGCGTAGTGAATTACCATAGGTGATGCATAACATCGGCCACGACAGGTCGAATATGAATGTAAATTTTTAGACATTTTATGGAAATAAAATAAATAAGGTATTTATTTTATCTGACATTATTGTGACATAGAGATACATTTTACCCCTTTAAATAAACATAACGTTAGAGACCTAGGGTTATAATTAATAACCCATGAGAAATCCCTAGATTCTCTAATGGGAGATCCTTGTATAATTCTCTTGATAGAAAATAGTGGAGTTTGGAACGGGGAAGGACGAACGTCGCATTGACAAAACTCACCAATAGAAGTGACACTATGATAGATCTTTTTAAATGAATGATCAAAAAAGTATGTAGGAAAATATTTGTAATTATTTATTTAACATTCTTGGATTCAATGGTGAATGTAGATCATCCAAGAACTAGTTGTTCATTCATTCATGAAGAATGGGTGATTCTGTGTTTGAATTGAAGGATTTCTCTTATTTTGATTTAGATTCCTAATAATTATAATGGGAGAATATCCAGGGCTTAATGAAAAATGGATGATTTTCGTTCCTTGAATTGTTATTATTCGGTTTCATCCCCTATTATCACCACACCATTAAAGACTCTGATTTTTTCATTTAAATGTTTATTTATATGGAATTATTACGAGTCTGCGAATATTAACAGTGTGTGATTTCGAGGCCCGGTGCAACCGAAATGAATATATGACATTTTTTTAGGTATGTTCTGCAAACGCGCGAGCGGTGTTATCTATGTTTTAAACTAGTGCTCAGATTAAAAATATGATGGAAACGTTGAATCTGCAGCACCAGAATTTCCTTAAGGGAGGCTTCACTTCAACTGTAGTTGGTCGAGAAAAAATGATAGATTTTGTGACTTTTAATAGAATAATAAAATAACAAGTTATTTTCTCTCTTTTAATTTTTTCCTCAATATTACAAGTGGCGGTGGTGGGACCACTGACGTGTCAAGCCATTAAAGGGCTTAACTCCTCAATCCCTTATAAATGGACCATAGAAATTAGGATGGTTCCCAAATTAAATGAACCCCATTAATTCCTCGTGTTGTACTCACCCTCCCCCTCACCTATTTAGATGGATCATGAGGAGGAGTATTGGCACAAATTCATCATGAAAAAAAGATCGGATAATGTTCTGTGATGCGAACCACTTGGAGGATGTGACTGGTTCCAGTAAGAGGTGATGAGTGCCACCAAATCATGAACCGAAGAATGATGATAGAGCGGTGTCGTTGGAGGCTAGTTGTGAGAACTATGAACGTATAATCTTCTTAAAATGTGGATTTTCTCCAACGATCTTGAGGAAGGGATTTATCATATTTTAATTTCATGAGTTTGTTGATTCATGTATCATTCCCCCTTCTTAAGATGCTAAGGTGGAGGATGTAGGCCAAACGAACAATTCCTGAACCCCACTCTACTTTGTTAATATAAGTGTTCCTCATGGTCCTTTTTATTTGGTTTAGACAGAACCTATAATGGAAGGTCAAGAAGCAAAGGGGGAATCCTGGGGAGGTCGATCGTACCTACGGATGAAAAACCTGGCCACCAGAGCTCACTCGATGACCCACGGAAGACCACTGGTGGGGCACCGTCACGGCAACACCGGCGGCCGGTACCGGTAGGTGACATCGGTGAATGGATATGAGTATCCATGGTAGGGATTGGGTTGAGTTTTTTCATTCTACAAGTGGAGAAGGCCACAACCATAGCTGTAGTGGGTGAAGATGATGCTCGGCTCGGGCCGGCCACGAATGGCGGAGGCGGAGCCGCTCGCTACTAGAGAGGTTCACGGCCTTATGTCACAACAGTAGTAGACGGACCCGACCTACAGGTCCTGCAGGGACTAGGATGTGCCACGTGGCACCGCCACTCCATTACAAAAATAGCCATGTTGTTTGAGAGTAAAGTGATGGGGGATTGTAACATTCCCACCGTGCCAGCTAGCACGATCCCCAGTGGGACATGCCCCTCCGTGGGCCGGGCTGCATGAGCCCAGCGGGTCGTGCCCCAACAGGTTGGGCTGATTTTTGGCCTAGCAGACCGAGCCCGCTGTAACCCTGTCCACCCGGGTTGAGCCCGATTCAAATCAGGTCAGACTGGACCTGAGGACAAGCAGGCCTAGTTTTTCCTAAAGGACGACAACATGAAATCCGAAAATCCATTTGACGAACCGTCTGCAGTGCAGGGACCCTTGGAGTGAGATAGTAATTTTTTTATAATCCACTTGTGTTTTGATGAATTTTGGATTATGGTTGGGGGTTGGATAAAACTCGAATACAACTTTTCCCTCGAAACTAAAATGAATATATGTCACATACCAAACTATTGATCGACATGCCAGCTATCGCATTAGAACCATTACGACATTATGGTACTTTGAAATAATTATTCGTGGAGCTTCGTGGCTATTGAGGTATGATATATGTATTGAGGAGTGGATCCTCCCTAAATCAAGCATACAATGAGTTGAAATCCAATGGATGTAATTGAGGTGTGGGTTGGAGACAGATCTTACATAAGTTAGTACCAAGGGACCTTGTGTGGATCTGCACCGATCATGTATGGGTCAGATCTGAAGTGGGTCAGTGCTTATCAATCTTGTGTGGGTTAGCGCACACTGATCCTGTGTGGGTCAGATCCTGTGTGGGTCAGTATGGGTTATTACCTTTCGATCCATTGTGGGTCAGACTCTGTATAGTCAGTAGAAGATCCTCTTGACAGAATAAGATGATCTTGATTTATGAATAATCATTTATACAACCATAATTATTCATGGTGTGAGATGAGTTTTAACCTTTTGGGTACTTTTACCTTCGTGGTGTTACCTTTGTGGTGTTACCATTGTTTTACATTTACCTTTGTGGTGTTACACGTGTGTTGCTTTTACTGTTGTGGTGTTACCTTTGTGTTACAATTTCCATCATGTTGTTACCATCATGGTGTTACATTTGTGATATTCTTCCTTCATGGATCAGTTGTACTAAAGGGCTAGAAGTCAAAGTCTTATGCTTCCCCATGAATGAGATGAGTATCATTTGATAACTTAGGTATATGTATGGGTATATACTTATGTATTGATGATAACTGCTTTGTGCTTTGTGATTGAGGTCTTTCTTTGGGGTTTTTCCTTTTTTAAACTGTGGGATACCCTTGGGGTTCTCAAGGTCCCTACTGAGATTTATTATACTCACCCCTATATGGGTTACACCCTCACCTTGTTGTGTATGGTGTAGAAAAAGGACAACATTGATCGAGGCTTAAGGAACTAGGATTGGTCAGCGGTCATAGGTAGACCATTTGACATGACATGTCATAGTGTCTATAGATCGTGATATATACCTACCAATCTGGTAGGTTCCCCAGTGGATGATCAAGGAGATTCTTTCTCTTCTCAGTTGTGCTAGTACTTTTTAGATGGGCTTTATTCCGACCCATTTACTTTCAGTACAATTTTTGCAACATCAGATCAATTCATGGTTTCTTCTTGTTGTACTCATGTATTGTGTTTTTTTATTATTTTAAAGGAAATTCCATCCCATTTCGGGGATACGCCTTTCCAGTTCTAGTTTCCAGCCTGTGGGCTATTGATTTTGGGGATGGGGTTGTCCTGGCATGGGATCCCATTGACAAGTCATGACAAAGTGGTATCAGGGTAGTCGGTTCTACTGAAGAACTAAAACTCTAATCTTTTCAATGAGGAAATAATGTTAAGTATAATGAGTGTCGTTTTCAGTTTGGGGAATCCTGTGTTGGTGTGGTGTCCAACGTATCCATACACGAGGTCCCTAAATTCTGATTTCCAACTAACTGCCTGAAAACATAGATTCTGTGTGTGTGTTTTTTAAATTTTTCCTTTTAACCACATTGAGTCAGGTCACCAGGTTTAAATTTTTAATATGGAGCACATGTTTTACTTCAGCATGCCACCACAAAGACATCATGGTTGGATTACTGAGAGTGTACATTATGAAGTCCCACTATGTAATATTGCCTCGTTACAGGGCCCTCTAACAGTGTTAGCACCTTCGGGTGGTGAACCGGCAACACCACTAACTGTTGGGAAACAATTTCCACTATCCCCACCTATAGAGGGTGCATGCCGACTGAGCATGTTGCATGAGTTTCCAAAGTAGAGGATTTCAATATTTCAATGTGAGACGGATCTGCAGGCGGCTGAGGACTGGATGGAGGTTCTGGTCAGAGTTTATCACTTAGATTGGAAACCAGCTATTATGATGGTGATCCTAACAGCCAGTGCCTTCTAGGGAGAAGGTGGGAGATTGTGGAGTCTGAAATTCTAGTTACATGATAAGGAAACCCTCACCTTGTCAGAATTCATGGTAATTTTTAGGGAATTGTTCGACCCATAGACTCTACGGTCATTGCATATATAGAAGTTGATGCACTTACAGTAGGGTAACATGACCATGCCCCAGTACTCGGTGAGTTCCATTGATCTCTCCTGCTACTCCACTGACATGGTACAAGAACTATCCTTTAGGGTCATGAACTTGGATTAGGGTCTCCGATGGGATATCAGAGCATCGACGATATTTCACAACATTCTGACTCAGGCTGGGGTGCTAGAAATGGCACTTTTGGGGGAGAGATTCCTAGCTGAGTAGGCACCGACAACGAGAGCCACCACTGGACATCAGGTAGCTGAATCATCCACAATAGGTAGTTGATGGATGATGCAGAGGCCCACGTGGTCCAAACCTTCTATTGGATGACATCTATATACATGTTTGGTGGTGAGGGGATCACGGGACAGAGGAGGACATACTAGGAGTAGGTAGTTCTACATATGCGCTGGGCAGGGCATCGTGGCTCATGACTGGACGATCCACCATACGGATGATTAGATGATGGTTTAGGGACTATTAAGGAGGAGGCATAGGTTCGAGCGAGGTGGTCTATAGGGCAGCATGTGTGGCAGAGGATCTACCCATGTAGTAGGTGGTGGGTGGTGATTTAATGTTCTATTGCCGGAACCTCTAGGTGGTCCACCCCGACCATAGGGAGTTGGTTGATATGGACGATCACAACTCCATGTAGCTGAGACCTATGACCATGGAACTCCTAAGATGATTAAGGGTGTGATCCGTGTATACTCAACCCTATCTACATTACATAGAAACAGATGTTCCAATCAACTTTTTTTGCCACAACCCTCGTTCGGAGCTGGGAGATTCCGATGTAGCCGTTGGCTCGATCCTTAATCATAGAGACTTCAATAGAAGGGGATTCGATGATTACACACTGGTGTCAGCTGTGTGATCTTACTCTAGGAGGTGTGATCATTGGATGGGATCTTTTGTAGCAGCGTTGAGGCCTTATGACATCATCTTGGGAATGGACTTGTTATCCACATACCATGCTCATATTGACTATATTAGGCACAATGTGTGGTGTGACTGCGAGGATGTGATTAGGTATTCTTTTACTGGTGAGAAGGGATCATTTCCAAAACATGATGGACATACCCAGAAGAGGGTTCAGCTGATAAAACATCATTTGGATAGACTTTCCCTTGGAGTAATAGATTTTTAGAGTCCGAGCTATACTGTAGTGGTGGAACAGTATACAAGTTTTTCCCTGATGATGTTCTGGAACTAGCTCCTCACAGAGAGGTTTAATTTTACATCAACATGTACCTCGAGACAACACCAATGTCTACACAATTGTATCGGATGGCTCTCTTGGATCTTCGAGAGTTACTGATACTGTTGGAGAACTTACAGTGAAGGGGTTCATAAGGCCAAGTGTTTCTCTATGGACAACCCCTATTTTGATTTCCATGAAGCCAGATTGGAGTTTGAGACACTGTTTGGACTATTAGTGCCTGAACCATGTAAACATGAATAAAAATTATCCACTTATGAGGATTTATGTTCTTTTTTATCTGTTTAAGGGATCTCAGTGGTTTTAGAAGATAAAACTCAGATCGTGTTATCATCAGCTCAGGGTACGTGATAAGGATTAGCATAAGATGGCCTATTTATATCGGTATGGTCACTATGAGTTCTTGGTTATGAAATTTGGAATTAATGATTCCAATGCATTGTTTATGGTCCTCAATAATAGAATCTTCCATCCATAACTCGGTCACAATGAGGTGGTCTTCATCGACGAAATCATGGTGTACTCAACGATGAAGGATAATCTTCCCTGTCATCTACAATTATTTCTAGATACACTCTAATAGAACCATCTTTATTTTAAGCTCTTGATGTACCAGATCTGGTAAATGGTGGTCCACATTCTCAGACGCGTCATCTCAATGGATGGAGTTTCAGTGGATCCAGTGAAGATATAGGTTTTACTTGCTTGGGAACAACCTAAGATTTTGATCGAGGTGCATAGAATCATGGGGTTGGCTGGGTAATGCATGCAATTCGCACTCGACTTTTCAAGATTCGCAAAACACTTGTTAACAATAAAGAAGAATGAAAAACCCTTAATATGGATGGAGTAATTCAATCAGAGTTTTTAGGAGCCAAGGCAGAGACCGATGAGTGCCCGCATCTTGAGGGTACCATAATAAGGCACATGGTATGTAGTCTACATCGACACATTAGGGACCAGACTTTGATGTGTCCTAATGCAGGAGTGAGAAGTGATATCTTATGGTTCATAACATTTGAGACAACATGAGAAGAACTACGCCACTAATGGCATGGACTTAGAAGTAGTGGTCTTCTCTTTTATGATGTAGCAAAATTACTTGATGGGTGAACATTATATAGTATACACTTATCACAAGAGTATCAGTTATATCTTCTCATTGAAGGACCAGAACCTGAGACATTGGTGTTGGCTGGAGTTCCTCCATGACTATGACTTAGAGATACTCTACATGCCAGGGATAGGGAACATAGTGGTAGACACACCCAGTAGGATGTCTGTTTTAGAGCTGCTGAGTGAGGTGACATAGAAGCTAGTTGCGTTGCAGATATCCATTGTGGATTGTGATTGAGAAGCTTACATCTAATCTATGATTGTCACTCCCACACATCATTAGAATATCTGGGAGACAAGTCTTGGAGACTTTTATAATGGAGATCGACATGCTCAGATATACTTAGGATAGGAACCGGATGGATTTTTTGTATGTGGGGAGAATGTCATCCTCTTCAGAGGATGTACCACGGTACCAGGGGTGCTACACGATGGGGTGTTGATAGATTAACATAAGCCCCATCTGTTGGTACATCCTTCTGTAGAGAAAATATACTAGGACCTCCAGCGTCAACACTGGTGGACATGGATGGAGAATGAGTGGCATAGTTTTTTTCATGATTCCTAACATGTCTATAAGTGAAGGACGAGAATCAGGTGCCAGCATGCTTAGTGCAGGCACTAGAGGTGTCGGAGTGTATGTGGGATGGAATTTACATGGATTTCATGATATAACAACCATTTACCTCTTGGGGCCATGATTACATCTAGGTTATCCTTGACCGACACACCAAGTTGGCCCAATTCCTACCCATCCGAGAGAAAGGATCAGTAGAGGGATTGGGATGCCTCTATGTACAGGAGATTGTATCACTTCATGGGGTTCCATAGACAACCATCTTTGACCGTGTAACATGTTTTATATCAAATTTCTGGAAGGTATTGTAGGAGGAGTTTGGGAATTATCAAAATTTGTGGATGTCCATTCATCCTCAGATGGATAGTAAGATGGAGCAGACCATTCAGACACAAGAAGACATGATTCATGCTTGCGTCCTATATTTTTTCCGTAGTTGGGAGGATAACATTCCGTTGGTGGAGTTATCGTACAAGAATAGCTGTCACCCCAACATCGGTATGGTACCATTTGAGGCACTGTATGGTCGACCTTGTAGATCACTGCTATACTGTACAGACCCAGGGGAGTCAACACATATGGTTCGATAGTTGGTATGGGATACCAATGAGATGGTGGAGATCATCCAAGAGTTGATTAAGACTAAAAATATCTAGTATCATTACTATGCTAATAAAAGGCAGAGACCATTGGAGACTGAGGAAGGATGCAATGTCTTCCTACGGGTCCCACCTCGATGAGGTTTTCAGAGTTTTTGTCGAGGAAAAAATTTATCACCGAGGATTATTGGACCATTTCAGGTTCTCAGCAGAGTCTTTGAGGTGGCATATCGCATATCTCGTCCCCCACAGATGCGCTGGGTGTATGAAATTTTCCATGTGTCGCATCTCAGGAGGTAGGCACATGACCATCACAAGTCATCGACCGGGGAGAGCTGGACATCGATGATTGGGTGAATTTTATGTAGTTTCTAGTGGATATTGATGATCGACAAGATCAGGGCCTTTATGGACGATCAATTCATTTAATACTCCTTCACTCGAAACACGAGAACCTCCAATAGAGCACATGGGAGTGGGAGGCTCTGATTCATTCACAGTAGCCCCGTTTGTTTTCTTAGAATATGTTGTGGCTTTTGGGGATGAAAATACCTAAGGTGGGGAGAATATAAAGACCCAGATTTTTCCATGTAATGTTTTTTATATGGAATTTTTTGGAGTCTGTGAAAATTAATGGCACTTGATTCTAAGGCCCGAAATTCCTGGAATGAATTTATGTTCATTTTTCATGGTACATTCTGTAAAAACATGAGCACGTTTTCTAACACTTGAACTGGTTCTTACATTAAAACACTAAGGGCTCCATTTAATCAGTCGCACCAGTATTTTCTTATGGGAGGCTTCAGTTCAACCATAGATGGTTAGAAAATATATATATTTTATGGAACTTTTAAAGGAATAATAAAATAACAAGTTATTTTATTTCCATTGTTTTTTCCTCTAACCGACAAGAGGCGGTGGTGGGACCAAGGACGTGTCAATACATTAAATGTCATGAGTCATCAATTATTTATAATGGAACCGTTGAAATTAGGAAGGATACATAATTAATTAGACCCCATTAATTCTATGTGTGTTACTCACCCTCCCCCGCTCCTATTTATATGAATATTTGGGAGGAGTATTGGCACGACATCTCCGAACAAAAAAGTTCTGATAACGTGCCATGAAGCCAACCACATGGAGGAAGAGACTGGTTCCAGTGAGTAGTGATGAGCGCCACAGAATCACGAACCGAGGAACGATGATTCAGCATAGTGGTTTGAGACATGTTGCGGGAACGACGAATACCGACTCTTCCTCAAAGTTGGACATTCTCCAATGATCTTGAGGTAGGGATTTATATTGTTTTAATATCAAGAGAATTTTGAATCATGTATCCTTCCCCCTTGTTAAGATTCTAATGTGGAGGGAACTGTAATATCGAACAATGCTCAGACCCCCACCCCTGCTACATTGTTAATCTATGTTTTCTTCACTCTCCTATTTTCGGATTGGATGAAGCCCCGAATATATGGTCGATTACCGAAGATGGCCTCCTGAGGAGGCCGATGGTGCCTACAGATAGAGAAATGGGCCACTAGAGCTCACCCAGTGACCTGCCGAAGACCAATGGCACGTCACTTGCATGGAAGCACCGACGACCAGTGCTGGTAGATAATGGCGACAGCCAGTACTAGTTTTCCATGGAAGGGATGGAAGCACACCATCACGTGCTACCAGCGAACAGGTATGTGGCCATTTTTTGGCATGTGAAGAGAGTAGTCATCTCGGGATGACCGCAGAAGGCAGAGACAGAGTGGTGCGCCACTAGATATGGTCATGGAAAGAAGCCACGATAGTGGAAGAGGGACCCACCAAATGGGTCCCATGGAAACCAGGTGGTGCCACATGGCTCTTCCACACCATTACCTGAATGGAAAATCCATTCGGGAGTAAAGGGGGGAGTGTTACCCTCCCTCCTTACTAGATAGCGTGAGCCCCAACAGGTCATGCCTCTCTAGCCGGTTTTCCCCTCCATTAGCTGGGCTGCGTAGGCCCCAGCGGACCACACCCCTCCACTGACTAGGTCGCGTGAGCCTAGTGGGCCGCGCCCAGGTAAGCTAGGTTGGTTTGCAGCCAAGCGGGCCAAGCCCGCCATGACCTAGCCCAGCCTTGTTGGACCTGAATCAAATCTGGTCAACCTGAACTGGGTCAGGTCGGCCCTGGCTGGGTCGGGCCGAGTTATAATGACCAAGATAGACTAGACATAGACCCAATCAGGTGAAGAATCACCTAAAGTATTGAAACTAGAAATCAAAGCATCTATTGGGAGAACCATCTACAGTGTAGGGACCCTTGAAGTGATATCGTCATTTTGGTATACTAAATTTGAGTTTTAGAGAATGTTGGTTTGCGACCATGATTGATTGAAACCGAATCCAACTAGACCCTTGGAATTAGAACATTTATAAGTCACAGACCGGATGTCCAATTAACACGCCGTCTGTTGCATAGAAACCCTTATGTCATGGAAGTCCTTTGGTATACTCTATCATGGAGTTTTGTGGAAGTTGAGGTACTATTGATGGAATGATATGTGGATCCTCACTGAATTAAGCGTACAATTAGTTGGAATCCAATGGTTGGTAATGAGGCGGAGGTTGGAGAGAGATCATATGAAGGATAGTACCTAGAGATCTAGTGTGGATAACTACCGATCCTGTGGGGTTCAGAACTTAGTGATCCTGTGTGGGTCAGCGTATTCTAATCCTATGTGTGTCAAATCCTGTGTGGGTTAGTATGGGATAGTACATATCTATTCAGTTTCGGTCATAATTTATATGGTCAGTAGTAGAGCCTCTTTATAGAACAATATGATCTTGATTTATGACTAATCTCCTATACTTTAGAACTTATACCTGGGGTTAGCTGAGTATTTACCTTTGTGGTACTTTTCCCTTCATGGTTTTACCTTCGTGGTGTTACCTTTTTCGTTCTTTTACCTTTGTGTTGTTACCATCTTGGTGTTACCTGCATAGTACTTTTACCATCGCAGTGATACATTTGTGGAACTCTTAAATTCATGGTGTTACCATCATGGTGTTACATTTGTGGTATTCTTCTGTCATGGACTAGTTGTTCTTAAGAATTAAAATATAAAGTCTTAATTTTCCTCATGAATGAGGGAAGTATAATTTGATAAATTAGATAATTGATTTGGCATATACCAATGTACAATTAATGGATTCTTCGTGCATTGTGATTGAGGTATTTCTTTGACTTTTTTCCTTTTTGGATCCTTGGGAGACCCTCAGGGGTATCTGGTTCCCTAATGTGTATTTTTATACTCATCCCTTCACCGACTACTCATGCACCATTCTATGTCTTATGTAGAGGACATACAAGGTTGATCAACGCTAAGGGTGATAGGACTAGACGGTGATCAGAGGTGGACCATTTGACATGACGTGTCGTAGTGTCTATAGGTCCTGAGATGTACCTACCATTCAGGTAGGATCCTAGGTTGATGATCCAGGAGTAGTTTTCTCTTTTCATTTGTGACTGTACTTCTCATTTGGGCTTGCCTTTCGGCCCCTTTAATTTCATTACAAAATTTACTACAGCAGTTTACTTCGTGGTTGCTTCTTGTTTAACTCTTGGATTGTGTGTATTTAGAGGTTTAAAGTGAATTTCTTCCTGGTATATAGATATGCCTATCTAGTGACAATTTCTAGCACCTATCTTATAGAGGCTGGATTGGGGTAGTCACAGCTTGTGCCCCATGGTACGGGTTAATAAATCACATTCATCATCTTAATATGAGTTTAAATGAAGGATCTTTCCCCATCGCATCGCGAAGAAATGATCTAAAATTAATGATCTAGTGTCTTAATGTTCTAAAAGAGGTGTGACTATCATATGAATACTATCACACATCATTTGGAATCTATCACACAAGACTCGACATGTATCTCAGAGGATACATGGTCATGGAGTGGAGTACACAACATGTACTCTAGCACAAGACTAGACCTAGAACGATTATATGGGCTAACCAGTTTATTGGAACATGTGAGGGTGGACACGGGTTGATTCCATATATTGGAACATTGCCAGCGTACATGGAGTATACCCTATATAGTTGTACACTTTTGTATGCCTTTCTATATTCCATGTATACCTTTTCTTATATGACATGTTCTTCTAACATATACTTTGGTGCACAGGTAGTAACTTAGGTCATGGGACATGGTATGTAACCACTTCTACATTCCTTGTACTCTATTATACATGTCTTTACCTTCTTTTACACGGTATCATGGACCTGTTTCATTTGGTTTGGTTCCCCTTTCACAATTACATTATGATCAGATGGTATCATTACCTATCTACATGAGTATGACCTCTTGAGCATGAATTTCAAGATAGAGTTTGGAATCTCCTCCTAGAGTCCCAAAGAAGGATCCTCTATATATTCATGGACCTATCTAGTTTCAGGTATGGCATGAAAAATCTGACCAGACATTGTTCTTATACTCTGAAGTGGAATATAGATCTGTCATGGTACACACCATGGCCCTGGTAGTGATCCTCATCCATCTATCATGATTTTCCCCACCTGTGGAGTAAGTTCTCCCAAAGTGTGTGTATTGTATTTTCTATTAATATATCATTATATATATATTTATATCTCTATCTCTCTCATGATTGTTCCCAAAATAATTACACATCAGATGGTATCATCAGTGCTATCAGACATAGGAGATGGTTCTCCTAGGTTTGTTATCTGTCGAATCTTTTGACTGGATGCCTAGAATCGGAATGCTTCGATTTTGATGTATATTTAGACTATGGGCCTTGTTTTTAGTATACCTAGATAGGTTCTTGTTATATTTATTGTAGACATATATTACGTAGTTATGAATGTACATATACTTTTTATTGCATTTTTGTTTTAGATATGTCTAACATGGTATTGTTTTACTAACCCTCGCATTGCTTTTTCCCACTCTTGTAGTGTCTTATGTAGACGAGCACCCTTTTGAAATAGTCCATAGAGGACCAGGACCATAAATATATTAGTGATTTCCACATATTTTAAGGTGTTATTATAGCTATGGGTAGTGATCGCAGTATATATCATATTTACATGTTGGAGTTTTTATTTTAAAGAAACGTTTTTTTCATGGGCTGGTATTTGGACCCAATTTAATTCATTGAAATTTCCATTCATGTTGTAATATATTGGTTTAGTTTAGCTGTAAGTAAGAATTTTTTTCCATTATTGTTTTAATAGATCAGAAAATTTGGGCATGATTATGTGTGCATGTGTGTGAGTGTGTGTCTATGTGTGGGATAAGGTACATATGAATTGCCTCCAATTTGAGTTATATGACTACTCGGTGTGAGTCAACAACTTCATGACTATTATAAGATTCCTTAGAGAGTAATGGGATGGGGCCTACTAGTATGGGATTTGATAGAGTAGTATTAGAGGAGTTTGGTTTTTTTTAGGATAGAGAGTCTATGAGATTGGTTTGGTCCTACAATGTTATGTGTTTCGAGTCCATATTTCATTCCATTGACTCCAGTGTTGGTGTAGGAGGTAGAGGTATCCATATACAAGGACATGGATAACATGATTTATGAATCAATAAATTAGAAAAATAGTTTTTAGGGATCAATGATTTCCATGAATAATATTGGAATGGGTTGTGGCTTCCATGACCTTGTTGAGTGAGCCCTCCAGATATACGTATTGACCATGGTACATATCGTTTCCTTATAGGATGCCTCCATGAAGCACACCAACTCGTATTCAGCATCTAAATCAAGAGGATGACACCCTCAATTAATAGGAATCAATATATGGACAAGTACCACTTGTGTTACCTCCTGGTGGGGAACTAGATATACCACCACTAGTGGAGTAGCACATGATACATGTTGTACAAGTTGATGAGGAGGGCATGTTATTCTCAATGCATGATATTAAGAGAAAGTGACCCCTCATGATCTGAGGTGAGCTCTACCCTCAAGCATCTGAGGACTTGACTGAGGCGATGACCATGTTTTTCAACCAAGTGACGACATCAGATGACTAGATAGTAATCCTGGAGACAAGTCATCTTTAGGGAATTGTAAGGGGATGGTGGAAATTGAACATGTAGTATTACACTGAGGTGACTCTTCTAAAGAGGTAGTTCAAGTGTCCCTTTAGGGATGATTTCTCTCTGGTTATAATGAAGGTAGTGCATATGAAGTAGCTTCTTCACCTCATGAATGGTAGCTAGATTGGGGATGACTATTCATTGAGGTTCACTAACTTCCCCACGTACTCATTGGATATGGGTAGAGATCAATACTTTTGGACTCAGACATTCGATCTAGGTCTACATTGGGAAATATGAGCCAACATTATAACTCTATGCATTCCAAATTATCCTAGACTTCTTGATTGAATCTTGCTAGTTGAGATCTTCATTGTGGAGTTGAAGCAGACAGTATCATTTAGCTGCAGGTGGATTGGTATAGAGAACTCGGCTGTGTGACACTGATGTTAGATGAAAGGATCGGGATGTGGGAGATAACACAGGTGATCCCATGACTGGGGATCTACAGTATATTTCTCTCAGAATGGATCCCACCATCCTAGGGAAAGGATTTTATACACATGAGATGCCAGAGGGAATCTCACAAGATACTACCCTAGCCATTGGGATGCTGAGAAGAAGGTGGTGGATGGGCCATTGAGTCTGAGGAATCAAATGGAGTAGAAAGACTCTCCTTGTGCAAAATATAGTATAGGAGTCGGTATAGATGTCAGAGGTGATAGGAATATAAACATATTACCACCCCCACCACCCCTAGGAGGTCCATGCTAGGCACAAGGAGCTGGAGGATATGGGTGGGGGAAGCTACATGTGGTCACGACGTAAGACCCAGGGACGCCATGGATGATCTGAGTTACAATATGTGTATTCTCTACCTTGTCATCCATACATCGAGACATAGGTTCCAGTCCTTCCTTCCTCACCACATACCATTTATGTGACCTTTAAATTATGATGGAACTCTTGAGTCAACTCATACATTTGGAGACACCTATGGGAGAAGAATCTATGATCACACACCTTTTCAGACAATGTGATCATACCCTTGTAGGTGAGAGTTTCAGTTGGATCCACTTGGTGGTCGCTTCAAGGCCTTACAACATCATTCATGGTTCGGATTCACTATCATCAGTCTGTTCCTAGATTGACTATTTTGGAAAAGGGCAAGGTGTGTCTATAGAGAGGGGATGAGGTTTTTTGTCAATCAAAATGAAATCTAGGAATCACAGGATGAGATAATTCATTGTAGGTCATAGAAGATCACTCATTAGTTGGTTGGACTTGACCTTGGAGAATCTGATGTTATGAGATTTTTGTTCTCTGTAGTAGTGGAGGAGTACTGGGACGTCCTTCTGGAATATGATCTAGGATAACATCCCCTTTGGGATATCGACATATGCATTAGCATAACCATGAGATGACACTAATATTATCACTATAATATCAGTTGGATCATGTAGATCATAACTAGATAAGGGTGTATCTAGATGCCTTATTGAGGAAGACCTTTGTGAGACCAATTGTTTCACCCTCAGTTTCCCTGGGTTTGTTTTTCAAAAAATACAGAAATAATCATGAGGTTTTATCTAGATTAACATCTCTTGATCCCTGAAAACATTGAAGAAATATTATAAAATAATGAGGATCAATGACATATTCAATCAGTTGTGAGTGGAATGAGGGTTCTCCATTGTTGACCTTCGATTATGTTATCACCATCTATGAGCATGAGATGATGATATAATGGAGAAATCATTATGGTGCCTCTATAATCCTTAAGAGTATGTGGTTACTCCCTTAAGCATAATGAAATACCCAGAGGTTTTCATGGGACTCATGAACCTCATCTTCCACAAAAACATAGACCGGTTCATAGTGGTTTTAACTGAAACATAATTGTGTACTCACCTTTTGAGTAGGATTACATGAGACACATGTGGATGGTTTTGGACATACATTGCGAGAACCAGCTTTTTGGGAAGCTCTTAAATTTCTAGTTCTTCATTCAAGTGCTCCACTTAATGGGACATGATACCATAGAAGATAGAGTGTCAATGTACTCGATCATAGTTTAATAAGTGTATGTATTGGATCCACTAGGAGAGTGATGGGTGTGTAGAGATTCCCTGGACTTTCATGCTATTATGGGATATTCATTCTTGATTTATACCTGATATTATAAAAGATGAATACTTGACATAAAAGGGGAAACGATTCATATGGAAGGAGAAGTTCCATTAGTATTATCAGAAGTTGTTCCAGAGTTTTATTAGTTCCCCGATATTGTGATTTTCAGAGGATGGGGTTGAGTATGTAGTGTTTTCCGATGAATCCGGGACTTTACAAGGTTGTATCCTAATGTAGATTCATGAAATGATTGCCAATTGTTTGTACAATTAAGGAAACATTAAAAGAACTATGAGACCAACGATCATGAGTTTAGGGTGGTAGTATTTTCATTGAATATGTTCAGACAATAACTTTGGGGCAAGAAGTTTACCATCTACTCGGATCACAAGAGTCTCATGTATATATTCGCTCGGAAGGATCTAAACAAAAGGTATAAGTAATATCTAGAGTTCCTCCAAGACAATAACATTGAGATTACCTATAATACTAGGATGGAGAACATAGTGGTTGATGATCTTAGTAGGAGAGCTATGTCACTACTACTGAGATAGGTGTCAAGGTAGTTAGCCTCATTAAAGTAATCCATTGTGGATATAGATAATGCATCTTTCCTCTAATCAATAGGTTTCACCCCTCTACTCTTCTAATGAGATAGTGAGGCAAAACATTGTGATTCCGACTAAGATACCTTACATTATAATATGTAAATATTCCATTCTCTTGATAAATATTAAAATTAAGGGATCTCATCATTCGTTTCAATGGATGCACAGTTGTACCATGGACATTGAGGGAGGAGGTTATGAGGGAGTTTCATACATCCCCCTTGGAAGTACATCCTGTTGTGGTGAAAACGTATCAAGATCTCTGACGTCAGTTTTTGTGGATAGGGAAGAAGAAGGAAGTGGAAGAGTTCATTTATTGATGCCTTATGTTCTTGTAGGTGAAATCTGAGGACTAGGTTCTATTAGGTTTATCTCACCCCCTTGTGGTGCCAAAATGTAAGTTGAATGGGATATCGATGGACTTCGTGATAGTTTTATGATGTATTTATAGGGGGAATTATACCTTTTGGATGATATTTATGTAACACAAAATTTCAACCCACCTCATAGCAATCTGAGAGAAGAGCATAGTACAGGGCTTGGGAGGCCTCTAAAAGTAAGATATAGTGTGGCTTCTTGGAGTCCCATAGATGATAGTTTCTGATCGTGATGCTCTTTTCACATCGCAATTGTGGAAGGGATCATTGGAGGCATTTTGGAATCAGTTATTTTTGATAATATTGTTTCATGTCTAGACAGATGTCAAGACATATTGGAACATTCATTTTCTTGAAAACCTGGTATGGGTTTGCATAATTGTCTTCAGTCATATTTGGGAGGACGAGAAAAAAAATCTAGTTTTCTTAGAACAACATTTACAACTCCTACATTGTTATATAATATTTCAAGGCTATGTATGGGAGACCCTTAAAGTCGCCACATTAATAGAATTACCCAAGTGATTGAACTCTCATTGGACCAGATTTAGTGCGATCGTCTACCATGAAGGTGCTGATCATCCAAGAGATGATGAAGACTGCACAGAGTTGGCAGAATTATTATGCTAACAAATGGTGGAGACCTTTGGACTTCATGGATGGAGACCATTTCTCCCTTCTGGTATCACCTCGACAAGTGTTGTCGAAATTTGGATGGGGTGGTAAGATGTCATTGAGGTTCATCAGCCCTTTTTAGATGAAACATAGATTTTGAGAGGTGTTTTACCTCTTGGATCTACACCAACAGTTTCATCAAGTACATGATATCTTCCAAATTTCCAAACTGAGGAGGTACATGCATTACACATTTCACATCATCCACTAGGGATAAATGGGAATTCAATATGTAGAGACCACAGATCAAAACCCAATGGTGAATATGGATTAGTAGGAGAGGATAATTTAGGGGTGAGTGATTCCCCTAGTTCATGTTCATTGGAATCACATGAATCTCCATGAGAGTGCGTTGGAGCGGGAGGCTCATATTCATTCATAGTATCCACACATTTTTTCTATAGAAATTGTTTTTGGATTTTCGGGGTTGTAAAGCCCCATGGTGGGGATAATGTAATGTACTAGAATTTAAAAGTAATATTTTTAAAATATTTTATGGAATTAATTCGAGACCTGGCACAGAGACAGTGTGCGTCTCATAGGTAGATTCTGGTCGGAATAAGTTTTTTAAATAAATTTTCCAGGAAATAGCTCGTTTGAGTGTTTTACAAGATAAAGAGGGATAACTTCTAAACATGTTCTTAGGTCAAAAATAGAAGGGTACCATTATGTATGGAGCATCAAATTACCATAGGAGAGGAAAAACATTAGTCAGCATGGGTTTCCAAAGAAATTGATTTTTTGTACATTTCAACGAAATAAAATAAATAAAGGATTTATTTTATTTGACATTACAATGATGCATCAATGCATTCCCCCATTTTCATAAATATTGTGTCCCATAATAGAGGATTGAAATTTTAACCACAGAGAGATCACTAGAACTCTAAAGGGAGGGCCTGGTAGAATTATATCAATGGAAAATGATGGATCATGGATCAGTTATTTATGAACATCACATTGATGAATCTTGCCAAAAACAATGACAAGATGATTTATCATCCTTAATAAACAATCCAACCATGTTGTAGGGAATGTGGTTTCATTATTTATTTCTCGTTCATGGATTCTATGATGAATTTGGATTAAACCAAAAAACCAACTGACCCGTGGTATACATTTCGTTATAGTTTGGGTGATTTATGTGTTAATTTGTGTGATTATTTATGATCTAATTTAGTTTCTTGATCCTTATAACAATAGAAAATAAAGGCCATAAGGAACAATGGATGAGGAATGTCACTTGAATTTTTTTATGAGAATTATTACCCCTTTATCCCCACATGTTCTTAATTTTTAGTGGGGTTAGTTGAGAAGGGTCGACCCACAATCGATTCATGGCACAAAACTCTATAAGAATAGATCTGGTAGCCTAATGGACCATTGGAGGTGTAGAATCAATTGTGAAGGACCGACTGACGTATTTTGAGTGATATAGTTCAGTGAGTTTTCTTCTTGCAGAAGATCAGAATCAATTTCCTGAGATGATTTAAAGCCTAAAACCTATTGAAATGGTGTTTCAAGGAAATGGAGTCAATGGACCTTCAGTTTCATGGAGAACAACCCATCAGACCAATCACAATAAGATCAACCAAGGTGCTGGAGGAAGAAAATTAATTTCGGAAAATAACGAAGAACACATAATGTATCACAGAATACAAGATATCTAGGACATGTTTTGTGGTAGTAAGGGTTTAGGTGGTAGATACATGTCACACGGCATGTGAAACAAATCACATGGAATGTATTACCATCCCTGAGACACGTTGTGTATCATAGAGTATAAATGAACATGTGGTCGAGAACAAGGCATATACTCCACCTCATAGCTTGACCTATGCCGGTTACATGGGATAACATGTGAACTAGGAGATGGGATAGTGGGAATGAGTTTATGACATGTACATGAACATGGCTAGCATACACCGAGAGGACCCCAGATAATCGAATACATCATGTAACCCTTTCAATATTCTATTTATACCTGTTCAAACATTAAATATACTTCTAACTTGGGTCGTAGTACACGACATGTACTCGGGGTCAAGGGACACAACATGTGACCCAATATACATGGAGTGTACTATTTTTTACAATTATTGATTTCAATTTTCCACTGTATCATAGAAATGTTTCATTTTTGTTAGATCCTTTTTTTGAGTTCTTGTGAAGGTTAGTTGGTATCAATTTCTATCAACAATGGTATGACCCACTCAGCTGGAAATTCTAGTTAGAGTTATGAGTCCTCTCAAATAGGTACAAAGTATGATTATCTATCCTTTCATAGACCTAGGTCAAATCCGGTATCGATGTGACCAATCTTAATAGACATACATCTTCTACAGAGTATTAGAATCAGTATGAGACATTTTATACTCCCCAACACCAGCAGTAATCCTCATCCTTGAATCATGATCTTTAGAACTCATGGAGTTGGGTCTACGGGAGAGAGTGTATCATATTACATCTTTAGATATATCATCATATACTTCTCTGATGATGGTTCAGATGAAAAATACATCTCAGCCATACATCGTCAGTGATATCAGACATAGGAGTTTGTTCTAATGGGTGAGTGATTAATGGCATCTTCAAACTCAATCCCTAGGGTGATTATGTGGTCGTTGAGACCTAAAATTATACTATAGGTCAAGGATTGAGTATATATGGATATTTTTGTATTTTTTTTATTTTATACATATAATTTGTAAATATTGTTGTTCCATTACTCAGTATTTCTTTGGGGATATCAGGGTGTCCTATTGGGTATTGTTATACTCACCCCTACACAGGTTTTTCCTACATGTGTCTTGTCTTCTGCAGAAGAAAGCCCTTTTAACAAATTAAAGGGTGGACCATGGAAAAATAGAGTTAGTGACTTCTAGATTGGATGAGGTGTTCCTACTGCTTTATGGAGTAGTCCCAGTACCTATCATGTTTACAAGATGATATTTTTAGTTTACAGACTCTTTCTTTTGATGTGCCTACGTTTTGACCCAGTTTACATTACTACACATTTCATTCCTATTGCACTCTGTTGGTTGGGTGTAGTTTTATGCATGGATTATATTCCTTTGTGGCTTTTACATTTCAGAATTTGTGGGCTTCGAGATATGTTCATGTATATAGTTACATTGGAAATGTCTCCCATTCGGGTGATATTCCAACTCAGTGACAGTCACCATCCCATCGCCTATGGGGTCATGCATGGGGAGAAAGGGCATGGACCCCACTAGGACAAGCCATGACATAGTTAATGATCCCATTGGTTAAATAAATATAATCATGTCCAAACAAATACATGACACTGATCTCGGTAATTTTATGGAATAAATTTAATTTCGATTTTTTCTAATTCTATCTAAAATTTCTGAAAAAGAATATGAGGTATATATAAGGCTCAATCATTATTTTGGAATATTTATCCAGTCTGATATAGAATTAAATGTATAAACTTCATATATAATTTATTAATTCTTATAGGAAAATCATTCCTTTCATATTGTCACTTCTTCCACTATTGAAACAAATAAAGAGAGAATTCTTCTAGATGTCCTTGGAATGAATAAGAATGAAATTAGATGGAACCTTTTTGACATTTCTATAATTATCTCACTCATTGTAATTCATAGGATTGTTATAGAATCTAATTCCAAAACATGTCCTCAATCTCTATAGATAATGAATCCCATTATTATTGTTGTGTTAAGGAAATAAATTTTTATTTTTTTGAATGTTTCTATCATCTATCACACTGTTGAGTGTGAGTGGGTAATTCCAATTCATGTTTCCACAATGAATAATGGAATCGTTGTTATCAATAAGATAGCTTTTGATCATCTCTCCAAAACATTACATAGTGGATGTTGTGTGTGCATTGACTATAGGAGGTTAAATTCTTTCACGAAGAAAGACTATGTCCCATTTCACTTCATTGATCAAGTCCATGATAAATTTATAGGTCATGAGTTATACTACATCCGATGTGGTTTCTTAGGTAATAATGAAATCAATTTCTATTTAGAGGATAAGTGAAAAATAATCTTCACCTATCTATTCAAAAAATTTCCCTTCATGTTAATGACACTTGGATTCTGTAATTCCCCTGGTACCTTACAGCGGTGCATGGTGGGAATCTTCTCATACATATTTGGGAATTTTGTATAGGTATTTAAGGATGGATTCTCCATATTAAGTATATATTTCAGGGGGGTATTAATAATTTTAGAAGGATTTTATCGTCATGTAAGGATAAGAATCTCATCCAAACATGGAAAAAAATAAATTTAATGGTAAAGGAAATGTTTTGAGACAAATTGTCTCTAATAGAGGAATGAAATTTGTTAAATTTATGTTTGATATCAACTATCGCCTTCACTCTACAAAACATTTCTGGAATGTGAGGTCATTATTGGGACATTCTAGATTATACAGAAAGATCATTAAGAATTTCAGTTCTATTTTACAACCATGTTTTGATATTTTAGTGAATGATTCCCAATTTATATGTAAATAAATCTATGATGAATCCTTCTCAATAGTCAGGTCATCTCTTATCTCTTCACATATTCAATTTCCTAATTGAAAAATTCTATTATATCTCATGTGTGATGTGAGTTACTCGGTTTTATGTTCTATCCTTGGACAACATTGTAATAAAACATCATTTTTCAGTAGTTAGGAATGTATATAATTAAATTATGAAAACGTAAACTACAACACCATAGAGAAAGAGTCACTTGCTGTTTTATTTTCAATAATGAAAATCAGGTCCTATCTTTTAGGATCCCCCATCATTTACTTCACTGATCATTCATATCTGAAATTTTTATTCATAAAACAAGATACCAAATCTAGATTAATAAGGTGATTCCTTTTTCTTTAAGAGTTTTATTTTACCATTACTTATTTAATGGTTTTTAAAAATGTTGTGGTTGTTCCTCTATATAGAACAGAATTCAAATACAAACCACATCACATTTCAATTTTTGATTCATTTCTAGTTGAGCACCTATATTCTTTGATTTATTTCCCATGGTATATTGATATAACAAACCATTTGGTAGCATGTTAAATTTAAAAATTATTTGTAACACAATCCAATTGTAAATTCGTTTTTGATGTCAAAAAATATGTATTTGATTATCCATAACTCTCTATTTTATATCCTGATCAAATAATTAAAATATTCTTTCCCGAGTTTCAGAAAGAGTCCATTTTAAAATTATGTTATGGATATGCATTTAAAAGACACTTATTAACAATGAAAGCCATATTAATAGTCCTATAATGTGGTTTACATTAGACTAAACTCAGTAAGGATTCATAAAAATTATGAAACTTTTCTACTTATTATAATTAATTATGATCCATAACCAAAAGGAATCAAAATAATCTTACTCCCATTCTGGTCATTAAAATCCTTGATTGTTGGGTAATTGATTTCATGGGACCCTTGTAAAATTCTATTGGATATATCAATGTCTTCTTAGCTATTTCATATGTCTCAAAACTAGTTGAGGCCATTCCTACCAAGTCTAATGACCATTATGTTTTGATCTGGTTTCGGAAAGGGCATAAATTTTCATGATTATGAATTCCTAGGGCTATCCTAAGTGATTTTGGAACCCATTTAGACAACTCTCCCTTCTCAAAACTAATGTCTAAGTATTGTATTTATTATAATTTTTCCACTTCCTACCATCCCCAAACCAATGTTCTTGTTAAGTAGGTGAATAGATCGATTATGAAATTATTGAAAAAAATTTCAATCTCCCATGGAATTATTTGTCTGAAAAGCTCTTGTATTCCCTTTGGGAATATCACGATGCTTTTAAAAAAACTCTACTTCATTCCACTATAAATTTTCGATTGTGTAAAATAATTCCTTTTAACTATTGAAATTGAAAATAAAGCCTTTTGGGTAATGAAAAATATGAACATTGGTATTTATTTGGTAGGAACACAGAAAAAATTAGATCTCAATGAAATAGAGGAACATAGGATACAGGCCTAGGATATTTCAAGAATCGATAAATATATATTTAAAGCCTACAAATCTAGGAATCTCATTGTAAAATCGTTTGAATAGGGAATATTTTATCTCATTTATAGTTATAAACAACATTTACAACTTGAAAACTTATGGTCTACATGTTTAGGTCCATATATAGTGCATCAAGTGTACGCTCATGGGGAAACACAGATTATGATCCTACTTCTGGTCATGTATTCAATGTCAATGGTCATGGGTTAATATCAATAATTTAATCATTCAATAAAAAATAAAGAGAGCAGGAGCTAACAGAGCCACCTCAGGAACCAGAATAATGTAAATTGCTTTGTTTTTCAATCCAAGCTAAGTAAGTCAAATAATTCTCTTTCAAAGAGGTAACCCTTTCTTTACATTTACATTTAACCATGTTTTGTAGTTTTAAAATAAACATGTACATTTTTTCATACATTAATTTTTTTCCTGGTTTTTAGTTAAGGTAACATCTGTAGGTCTCAATAGGTTCTAATTTTTTTTCAATGTGAGATGTAGGGTTTGTTGAGTACGATGATTTCATTGAGAAAAATCTTACATCAAGAAATGGCACAACTTTCTATCATCCACTATGGGGAGTACATGAGTAATATAGATATTAAATGATCAATTTTTTGTGGCGCAAACATCATTAGTAAACTAGTAGGTGAAATTTTTCAAAAACTAAATTTTATATTTTATTTATTTTTAACTCCTTCCTTCTACCTCAACCACATTTTTATTTTTATTTTCCTTAAAAATGGGGAAAATTATATTATATGTTGGGGTTTGAATTGAAAAAGATTCATTTCTGAAACATTTTGTTCATGTGTTAATGGATACAAAAATTTATTAATCCTTGAAAATGATAATATAAATTGTATACTTTGAAACCGAATATCAAATAATTGTGTGTTTCTTCATTCTGATTTTAATCCGCGTTTATTATCGTGAGAATATGTTTTGGAAAATTTGGATGTGTAATGTGATTTTTCACCATTTACATTTTCATTAAATTTATAAAATAATTCACAATGCACGTTCTTTAAATTGTGGGGTGTTTATTTTAGTTATTAGGTACCATAATAAATAGAATAGGGTTGACAGATATTGAAATTTGAACATGGGTATTAATGAAAAATTATTGAAAACAATGTACACAAAAACAACAAAAAAAATTTACGTTGATAAATCGATTGACATAATGAATTTCATTGTGAACTTCGAAATCATGAATCCCTGGTTTTCTTTCCAAATGTTGTTAATTTTATCTCTATTTTTGGTAATTTATATTTTTTATTTGATCTAACTCAATTTGATTCCCATGTGTGAGGGATTCACTTGGTTTCCTACGGTCTTTAATCCCATGAGTCATTGGAAAAGTATAGCCACAAGTTTTAACTAGATTGAGTGAAATTTCAAATATTAATGAAATTATGTAAAATGAAAAACAAAAAAATTGAATACTCATTTTAATATTGAAATGTGATTCCACATAGGAATTCCATCATTTTACAATTAAATAAAATAAACCCGCATTTCTATTTTGATCTAAAACACACCATCATGCTTAATTCATATTGGTTAAAATTTGGTGATTAATTTGAATAATGGAATGGGATTGGGCTTGAGATATACTTATCAACCAGTATTGTGTTAAATCATATTTATAGGTTTCTTAATTTTTTAGAATGAGTTTTTTTGGTTGGAATTGTATATTGAAATATTTTTGGAAAATTGAACTGAATTTAATATTTTTTGGGATATATTTTCCATGGGACAATAGAGAAACAAGATGAGGTTCTTATTGTCAACTGAGAGAGGCTAATATGCATATTTTATATTAAAATATTCATGTTTTTCATTGTTCATATACACTAATTTAGTGCATTTTATAATTTAAAAATTATTTCACATAATGATTTCAATTATTTCATAAATGGAAGTATTACATTGTATGTTTTGAAATAAATTTATATTCCCCCAATGATATTGATATTAGATTTATATTTCATTATCAGTTTTTCTATTCAATTTGTAATATTTCAATCTTCTATAGTACTTGAACAGTCAAATTGGAACCATTATGGGATCTAATTCCAATACATATTTGGAAAAGGGAACTCGAAAACATCCCAATAAAATGATTCTAAAGGCCATGATCAATGTCTTAGGATTCAAAATTTTGAACCGGAGTTATAGGAAATCATAGAGAACATTTAATTCAAAAATGTATCAAGATAATTAGGATGTTTTATTGGAGATCCTGGTGTCCCAAGTTAATGATTAAATCCAAGGCTAGATTATATGGCCTAGAAAAATAAACCATTATTTTGGAAATATATTGAATTCCAAAAATCCATTTCATCGGAATGTTCACATATTGGTATGTGATATCTGGAGATTAATTTTATTCTTATATGGTACAACCAAATTCTTCCATATCTTGAAATCCAAGAATCCATTTGGGATTAAGGTTTTTAGTTTTTTATGGGATATCAGGATATTTATTTTATTCTAATATGACACAACAAAATTCATCCATATAGAAGGAAATTTTGGAACACCAGTTTGGTGGATGCAAGATGGATTAGATATTTTTAAATTGTAGAAATTTCTACTCTCCTATAACATTTCACATGCCTTGTTCCACCACCATTTATTATAGTCAATTCAATTATTACAGGATCTACCTAAGGCTTGCAGAATTCTTATTTAAGGTAGCGGTATTTGAATATTTAGGACTTATTAGTGGTTTTTTTCATTTTTAATAAATTCTATCATATTGTCATTGTAATGTTCTTTTTTAAATTATATTTTTTTTAAATCAACATGTTATCTTAATAAAACATCTTTTTCTTCTAATTTGTGATTGCTTTTTAACATGCTGATACAATTTCATTATGGTGTGATGTTTTACACACACAAATGATCAAAATACATCAAACAAAGATTGAGGGATTTCTATTTCATTGTTTTTTTACATCTCCAAGTCCACCCTCATGAGTCTACATCACACTTCCATTGAGGTCATTTTGTCAATGGAGGGGAAAAACTATTACAAATTGATCTAGAGATGTATAAAACACATATATTAGATTTAATTTCTTACTCTATTGATGTATAATTACTTATTTAAATTGAGCATTATGTTTATGATATTAAAACATATCCTTCCTTCGGAATTTTAAGGCCACACAGTATATGTGCCTATAAGAACCTATTTCTAGGATTTCTCAAAAATATGATCCTTTAATTTAATATGTGATTAGTATTATTGTGTGATGGTATTAATCTAGTATGTGATGTTGGTAGATTTACTTCATTGAATAAACCCAACTCAAATTTATGGAAATAAAATATTTTAAAAATTAATTCATCTAATCCACCACAGAAAATAATATAGGATTAACTTATTCTCTCATAATTTGAATTCACAAACATATTTAGTTATGTTTTAGAACCATATAAATTCAATTGAAAATTGTCCACTTCATATCCAAAAACACTCTAATGAATTTTTTTGTCTATATTTTTCTTCTTATGTGAATGAGGATTTGAAAACCCGAGCTACATAATAATTGGCTGCTTAACCCTGAAAACATGGGTAAATTTGAGTGGGGACTAGTATTCTCTAATATCATTGGTTTTTTCAGATTCATCTTCATTATTACCCTATATATAAAATTACATTATTTATAGATAGTTTTTTATTTTAATTTTCCTCTGAAAATAACTACATTCATTAATGAATTGTGTGTAAGAACCCGGAGCTTCAGTTTCAGGTACAGATCTCTTTTACATGTTTTTAAGGAAAAATGGAGAATCTGGAAATTTTCAGAGTACACATCATGTACTTTATGAGTACACTCCATGTACTCCTCGGCCACTCGAAGTCGTGTGTTGGCCGAGACCGGGCCACACACATGGTGTGTAGGGGTGACGTGGAGGCCAATTTTTTCGGAGTACGGAAAAACTCACTACACGCCATGTACATTAATAGTACATGCCCTGTACTTTTTCATATTTCATTAATCGACTCGGGGTCGCGCCTAATGATGGGAAACATATTCTTCTCCGCCTAATTCCGTCCAGAACATCAGATGATGTCGTTTCTTCTCCGAGCCACCGATTCATCACCGGTTGTCCGCATCAAACTACGTCAGTTGGCGAAGTATCGCAGTGGTGAGTTCTTGGTTCTTCTTTAGCCTCGTTTGCAGATTCTTCCTCTCGGGTGAGTTATCTGAGGTTGAGTGTTTTAGACATTTTTGCAGATCTACACATTTATAGGCCGATTCATGGGCCAAGGTTCATGTATATCGATCTCCGAGGATCGAGGTAGGTGTTTTGTTTCCCTATATTGATGTTCTTTGAGTTTTGGTTTCAAAAGTGTATGATACTCATGTATTGGGTATCCCGGGTTTAGGATTTTGATCCTATTGTTTATCTGCCAAGATTTCTTGTTACCTTATGATGAATTACTTCTAATTTATGCTTGGTTGCATGTTTGAGGATCACCCCATGGGTGTTTTCCTCCCCTGTTTGGCTGTTTATCACTGTTTGGAAACGTTGCCTATGATGTAACCCCATTACAATTGATATTTTACTTGTTATCACTGATTGCATGTGTTCCCTGCTGTTGGAATGCTTTTGAAGTATGGTAGCTTTAACCAAGTAGTTGTTTTTCTTACTTAGGGATTCTAACAGTCGATTATGCACGACTGGAAAGCTCAGGGCTATGAGAACCTGGTGTGGGAGATCAAAGAGGGAATAGACGATTAAGCACATCCCTAGAGGGTCTGTTGTTTTTAGTTTCATTTGAAGGACCTATTGGAATTGGACTTTGTTCCTCCAAAGAGTGTTCTTAGTTTCCCCAGGCATCGAGACCACATGAGGAATTAGATGTAAGTGCTTCCGCAGAGATTCTGTAGCTATTGTTGCAAGACCATAGGGAAATTGACGTAAGAGATTCCCAAAGTGTATGTGCCTTGTTTGTTGACTAAAATATAGGGATCTGCATGTTTTAGCCACCCAGAGAGTTAGTGTGCGTATTCTTCAGGGTTGGTTGTGATGAGTCCACCAAGCCAAAGAACAAGCTTGGGTTTTGTACTGCATGTGTTAGGTAGCCTTTTTAGATACCTGTTGTGTTACTTGCTTATCAGGGAATAGAAATTATTGCTGGTTTTCCCTAGTTGTGCAATTAAATGAATGTGGATGTTAATTGGAAGAATTGTTTACAGAATTTATTTACCTTTACTTTTTCTATATCACTCACTGAAATTAGGGCACAAATCTTGTGGTGGTTGCCTGCTGGGATTTGTCTCACATCCTTTTGGGGTCCTTCTTTTCAGCCAAAACAGATTATATGGTTTCAGGTATAGGTAGGGATTGTAGCCCTTCTACATCTGGTACTTGATTGCTAGTCGGAGATGTGGAGAATGGGACTAAGCCTTGGCCCGGGATTCTGCTGGAGTTGCTGTTTACATTTAGTACTTTGGATTCAGATGTATTTCAACATGTTGTTTTTCTTACTGCTTTTCATAGATAAATGTACCATTTTGCATCATTATTATATAAGACATTTCTTTTACTTTCAGTTCAGTTGTCTCATGCTATTTACTGCTTCCGCCATTGTTTATGCTTATTCTTCCACTGCATAATTTACCAAATGAGGGCATTGTTTCCCCAATGACTCACCATGGACCTCACTACTAGTCGGTAGCCTCTGGCATTTGGGGAAACACGCTTGAGGTCCTGGGGTGAACCGGGTATGGGGCACTAGTGGAAGGGCTCTGGATTCCGGTCATTACAAAGTGGTATCAGATGAGTTTTATTTCTTTACTATTGGTTTCTATTTTGCAACAATAGCTAGGGATAGGAAAAAAATGGGTAGTTAGTACTTAACTGTGCCCGAGAGTAAGTATCCCATGTACAACGAAATGCTATATTACTTCGTTATTTAAATTTTCAGTTTTTCCAAGAGTTATAGTTCATTATAATTCACTGTTGGGTGACGCACATGATTTGAGTTGTTATAGTTTATATGATTATGGTTCTATTTGGTTGCAACCCGATGAGATGCGGGTGTTCTATCTCATGCATCATGTAGGAACTTGGTAGGAAATCACTTGTAATGCATTTTACCATTCCATAAAGGGTTCATTAGAATTTCATGCTATTGTGATAGATGTCGTGATAGATTATGCATGATGTTGTGGTAGTTTCTATGATAGAAATACTTTTTGCGCTGATAGAGTGTAACATCTTTTACAGCCTGTTTGGCATGGGTTCCAATCTTTGGTCTTGGAGGTGTTATGGGCCCTCGAGGATTGGAATTTGGTGGATCATTGTTTGTTATACATTTTACTTATTGAATGCATTGTTATGATGCCAAGCATTGATTCGCAGGGAGTATGGCCCCCCACAGATCGGAATTTGGCACATAGCTGGTTGTTTTTCAGTGTTTCTGGTGATTGTAGCAGTTTCAAAGGTACTTCCCGGAAAAACCCAGAATGCACGACATGTACATTATTCATACACGCCGTGTAGTTTTTAAACCGTGTTACTATCTGTGTAAACAAAAACACGGGGTGTTAGAAAATCTTCAGGGACACGCCATGTACCATAAGTACACGGCGTGTAGTAGTCAACCATTTACCCAGCCGTGTCACTAACAACACAAGTTGGGGAAACTCGTGTAGTACACGCCATGTTTTATAAGAACACACCGTGTAGGTATTCCTTTGGGTACCCGGCCGTGTCACGAACAACACAGGTTGGTGTTATCCATCTTTATACACGCCGTGGTTGGTCGGAACACGCCGTGTAGGGGTCATCCGTGTAGCCATCCATGTAACCTGCTACACGAGTTGTCAAGCCTGTCTATTACACACCGTGTGTTATAAGAACACGCCTTGTCGTTTCTTCTAGGTACTCGGCCGTGTCATGAACAACACGGGTCGGTGTTATCTTCTCCGAAACACACCGTGTTTGTTTAGAACACACCGTGTAAGGGGTCAGCCATGTAGCCGGCCGTGTAACCTGCTACACGGGATGCTGAATCCTAGTTTTACACGCCGGGTCCTTAGTTCACACGCCGTGTAGTATAGATTTTGGAGGACTGTGTAGGATAGTCATGCAAGGAGACTCGGGCAGGGGAGTGGAGTCCAAGTACATGCCGTGTTTTGGGGAAAACACACTGTGTAGTCTGGAATGTTACACGACCAGTGGTGGGAAAATTGATCTCCATGTAAATGGCTTTAACAACCATGTCGTGTATCATAAATACACGTCGTGTAGTATTGTTTTATAAATTTTTAGTGTTTCACTCTCCTGTTTCCATTTTTTAAACATGGGTTTTTTGTCCATGTTAATCCTAAATATGGAGTGTGCTTTTGACCTTTCTGGGTTATGGCACCAAGACATCCTCCTGTTGCACACCAGGAACTAGGCAGTGACTGTACGCCTGATATGGAAGACTAGGGACTACCAGTAGATCCGCCGTGTGTTCTGGATATGGAACCTACAGTGATTCTGGACACTGGTGCAGATGCTCAGTTCAGAGAGTGTTTCATGAGGTTCATGCAGACCTTCCAGTGAGCTCATCATCATGCCATGTCTATGGCAGAGATGACGTGAGTCTTGCAGCATCAGCATCCTCCTACTTTCACAGGGGATGGTGGACCTCAGGTTGCAAAGTCATTGCTAGAAACCATGTTGTCCATTTTCGATAATCTGGAGAAACCCCCAGATAGATGGGTGAAGCTCGAGAAATACATGCTGCAAGATTCATCCAAGAGATGGTGGGATGTAATCTCACAGGCAGGGCACCAACAGACTATTGATTGGGACGAATTCCAGCATACGTTTTATGACTACTTCTATCCAGTGACGCTGAGGGCTAACAGGGCCAGGGTGTTCATGAACCTGCAGTAGGGTGCTGATTCGGTTATGGAGTATTCCTCTCGCTTCACTGAGATACAGTGTTTCGCTTCCGTTTTGGGAAATGACGAGATCTTTTTATCGAGGACGTTTGAGGAAGGCCTCAAACCAGAGATCAGATCACAAGTGAACGTTTTCTAGTTGACTTCTATTACTCTGATTGTCAACCAAGATCTGATCACCAAAAGAAATTTAAGGAAGACTGGAGCTGTTGACCAGGGCGGTTTAGCATCCAAGGAAGATTCATTTCATACTGACAGTAGGAAGCTCCACTGAGAGTCTACTCGAGGTGGCTCAAGAAAGCGAGGTATATCTTCTGGTATACGGGATCTTCTTTCTGGAAAACTGGTGGTGTGATATCAGTGTGTAAAGAGCATGCATAAGAAGCCTCAATTCCTGAAAGATCTAGTGGAGTGCCGAGCTTGTGGCAAGATGGGTCATCTGTAGCGTTTTTGCAGGGTTCTTCTTCCAGCGGCTAGTGATGGAGGAGTTGTTTCTTCCCCTCGTTCGGGAACATGATTACCAGTCCCATAGAAGACTGGGGTCTGGAGTTATTTAGGTCATTCAGGCTAGGGTAGAGGTCATGGACGAGGTGGTTAGGCTCAAGGGGGATTAGCTCAGGGATATCAGGCTACTATATAGGGCCGTGGTACTAGCCAGATGTTTGTAGTTGAGCAGATTCATCTGGAGCAGGATCCTAGACCTTCCACAGTTCGAGGTACGATCCTAGTAGCCATAGTTTTATCTTCTGCAGTTTTTGTAACGCCCCGACCCCAGATACCCAGATTCGGTGCATTACTTCGTAACATTGGCATGATCACAAAAGATCAAGTCTCGAAATACCGATTAGTTTAGTAGCCTTGGAAACACTAGATACATTCATAAATCTTACATTACATCATAAAGTGAAAAACTAATAACAAAGTCTTCATAGTCCACACTCATATCCTCTTCTGACTATCCCTGTAGGTCATTCATAAAATACATCTTCACATCCTGGAAAATATTAAAACATTGAAAGGGGTGAGCTCAAATGCTCAGTAAGGATAAAAATATTGCGGAAGCTTTCATAAATAAACATTAACTTTTAAGGAAATGTATAACTAAAACAAAATCCTTTTAAACATGAACTTCAACATAATATGGAAAAAGTAAAATGAGATAATTCCATTTACTTATTCACATGGATATTCTACTGGTCGAATAATCACATGCAATATCAATAACCACATTCATAATGAGGGAATGTATAATGCCAGACATTCTAAAACACTTTGTCAAGGCCTCGGCCAAGACGTCTAAAATGATTAAGGCCTCGGCCAAAACTATAAATCAAATTGGGAAAGGGCCTCGGCCAATTCCACATCTAGTTGTCTCATAAGACCTACGGATGCATCGAGGAGCTATAGAGGGCTCCACCTGTCACTTATTAAGTCCAATACATTCCTCATATGAATAGGTTTAAACATATCATAAACCATAACATAATCGTATCACATAAAACATGCATAAAGGAAACATAAAATTTCCACATTTCAATCACAAGATATCAATACAACACATTGATAAAAACGCTTTCAAAACCATTTTCAATACCAAAATAAAAGAAAGTTAAAACTTTGTATTTATTTTTCATTAAAAAAATGATGGCTTGTAGAGGAAGCCAAAACTCAAATAATGGTCACGGCGGCGGAGAAGTCGTTGTCGCCGCATAAGTACGGAAAGGAAAACATTCCCTTTTTTTCGTTTAGTAAAACGATTCATATAAAAAAGATTCCTTTTAAATAAACATAAAAGTCAAAGGGGTTTATACACCGTATAAAAGAAAATTGTGTATAAAACCAAATATTCCTCAATGAAAGGAGATTGAGACGAAGTCCTTAAAAAGATAATTTTTAAAATAAAATAGATCTATTATGTGTATTCACTATAGGTACACATAAATAAAGTAAAAATACAAAATAATACATAATAATATCATGACATAATTGGAAAGTATGAGATTAACCCAAAGAATGGAAGTTGGGTTAAGAAGTTCCCTTACCTCATGTCTGACTTGACTCAACCGTTCTTTAACCTCCTGAATAATAAACTAGAGTTAATATATACCTTATTAAGAACCATTTTCAATTTCATTATACATATTATATCACTTATTACAATGATAAGAACATTATGTAATTATTTAAGTTAATAACGGTCGTTTTTTCGATCTTTGGTACTTGAGTCAACAATAAACTTCTTATATTTACAAGTTGTTTATGTGGTAGAATATCCATTATCTCCAGAATTATATTCATGATTTAGATGTCATATATATCTTATATATCCATTATATACATTCATTTATAATATTACGTAACATTTAGAGGTAAGAAATGAAATGCACCGTTCATGGAGACGGTAAGCCGTACGTACGCATGAACGCTACTTTCATTTCAATTTCATATTTAATGGAACGAAATCATATTGACATAAATGTATAATATAATTACAGTATAATATAGTGTATAATACCATTTAATGCATTTTTTATACATCCCACATATGGCATTAACGATTCAAATCACTTTGAGGGGGCGGTAGTCCGCACTTCCTAAAATGAAATTATCGCGTTTTACCCATAATGGAAATCATAAAGTATGCCATAAATGAGAAATACAGAAGCATAAGTAAAACATTAACACATTATATATCATATATAAATATAGTGACATCTTAATGGCCACCTTTTAAGGTGTTATATGAGTGTTGAACAATCATCGTTTCGTGAGGCAGAAATTCACCATCCACAGAAACAGTATGTTCTTTAACCATTAGATGTTGGTGTGTGTAAGTGTAGCTCTAATCCTTCTTATAACAACATCCTAGTATATTGAGGATACTGGTGTTGTTACAAAATAATTGAATAAAAAGAGTTTAGGGGGTTGGAGAAGAAAAATAAAACAAAACAACATTAGAGAAGACATTACCTCAAAATCGGGTAACTCTTTTTAATTTGATCCAAAGGCTTCCTTAGGGAGAGTTCTGCCCAAAGTGAGGCTTCTAGGAGTAATAGGGGGAAGTTGGGAGAGTATTTGGGCAGAGGTTGGCCGAGCCAAATGGCTTGAAGGTGTGAATAAGGTGGGAGAGGTGGGGGCCTTTTATAATTGGAGAGGAGGGTCACTTTTGGAATGATTGAAATGTTACATTATTACACAATGCTTTTCGGATTATAAAGTTCCCACACATATATATTTCGTTGGTAAGGTGATAAGGGTCAGAAATATCCTCATCCAATAGGCTTTGGACAAGTTTAAGCCTTGTATTTTACATTATCTTTTCATTTTATTAAAATCGTTAAATATTGAGGTCATCGCTACATCATAATGATGTCATAAATAATTTAATTTATATAATGTATAAAAATTATTAAAAAAATAAAATGATGTAGGAAATATTTTTATATTTCTAATGAATATTTATAGTCAAAATTTGGACTTGTGTAACCCCACTTAAAAACTGTTTTAGTAAAACAACTCATGTTTGTGTCAATTTAATTTTAACATTAAATAAATATATATTAATGTCATTTTCCAACTAAAGTGGCTCCATGGGGTCCCAAAGTTGACCCATGGGTTGTCTTGGTCGGCCATGACTCATCCAATAGGAGTATGACAAGTGTCATGCTCATCTCATATTATTAAAACATTATTTGTTTCTTAAACTACACTAATTACCTCTAATCGCGATTAAGAACTTAAAAGTTACTATTCACCAAAAATTTATTTTAATCTCATTGAACCAAATTTTACTTCTTAATGACAACCATTTATGTCGGATTTTTGAAAATAAAATCACAGAAGTGGTAATATTTAATTTAAATGAAAAATCAGTTATTTAACTACCACTTAGTGGTTTCACTATTCATCAAAAATTGAAGTTTTTCAGATCAGAGCCAAAATTTCACCCTAAGCTATAATTGATATTCCGAATCGAAAAATGATGTCTATTTTACAAAATTACAAACATATAAGTTGCATTAATTAATTTTATAATTATTTCCCGCTGTCACAACAAATAGCGTGTTTTAAGAAACAATTTATATCAAAAGATTGGCAATTGTTTATGTCCAATTTCAATGTTAAATTAATTCTAACGACCACCATTGGATAAAATGTTAAAAATATATTTTAATTATACTTTAAAACCACTAAATAGTATAATTTATCACAATAAATTATTTTGATTAAAAAATTTGTTTTAAGTATTTTTCATTATTCATAAAAAAAATCGGAAGTTCTCAGAAAGTTACAAAAAATTCAACTTAGGATAATTTCGATATTACAAATACAAAAATGAAGTCCATTTTGAAATATAAAATTTCTATAATTTTAAAAAGTGGTTATTAGTATTCATAACAGCTACTTTGATTAGTCGCGGTGTTTTAGAACTCGATGTTGCGTACAACGCAAGCTATTGCATTATTGAATGAGAAGCATATCGTGGAATCTCGGGGTGTTACATTCTCCCCTCCTTCAATAAATTGCGTCCTCGCAATTTGAAATTTTTCCTTGAAAATAAAAGGTTGAAAAGAGAAAATACCTTTGAGGAAAACCCACATCGAAAATAAGATTAATAAAAATTAGCCTTAATAAGAGGGAAAGGGAAATGAAAAAGTCACCACCCAATTATGATCTTGATTAGGAGAACATTGGTGGAAATTAGAGACATATAATTGGAGGAAAAACGTAAATATTTGTAGGGAGAGATTCAGGTCATCAATCACAATCAAATGTCAAATTGAGGGCCTCAAAGCCTTCAATCTATGTTGATTTAAAATATCATCAGTTCAACAAGACATAAGGTATTAGGATAACACATTTTTTTGTTTTAATATACCTTTACTAATGTTTAAGAATTAATTTATTCATTGAATAAGAGATAGGTATATATATATTTATGCTGGACAATTAGAGTTTCAACCTTCAACTCATCTTTCACTCAAAAAGATAATAGAACTCAAAAATATTATACTTATCCTAATTGTATAAGGATACAAATGTTAACACATACCATTTAGATTAGTAAAATTATTTTTTAATAACCAGGGACTTCCAGTAGGCTAGTGGTAGGAAATAAAGGCATGTCGCACCATGATTGTGGGTTCGATTCCTACAGCTTTGTCCGACGTGATGGGTTATACCCCACCCTGCAGGTTGTCCTTTTCCTAAAACTATAGTATCATAATATTCCAAAAATAATCTTCATAAATTTTTTATCCTTAAACAATACTATCCAAAGATCAACTTAATCCACTCCAACCTTTATAATTATCCAATATACCTCTGTCCAGACTTTCTCTAAAAGGTCTCTAAATTCCAAAATCAATTGTAACATCAGATTCCCCAAACAAAGAAAAGATTCTCTTATTGTCACATACTAAAAATATGATTAACTTAATCATATTAAAACCTTAATGAAATCAAAAAGTACTGCAGTACAATCTTTATATATATATCACATTATTCTTATAACCAGAATATAATCCTTGATTCCAAAAGCACCAATATATTAATTATTCTGCTTCAACTGTAGTCACAGCCTAAGATTGGGCTTGATCCCTTGGCCTTTTATGTGGTATGTTTCCTTGACGATTAGGACATTCATTTTCATAATGCCCCATTTCCCTACAATTGTAGCATTCAACATTGACAGCCTCTTTCTTTCCCTTGAAATCACGAGCCTGGTGACCCTTTTCTCCACATTTATAACAAACTCTCATTCCTTTTAGACAAGTACCAAGGTGATTCTTCCCACAATTATCACATAATGGAAAATCCTTCTTTCCCTTTTTCCCTTTATCTGTCTCTTGTTCCACCATTCTCTTCTTCTCTTGCTTTACATTGTTGTCATAAGACTTAGAGAATTCCTTTTCTGTCTTGATAGCAGACGAGACAATATCTTCGTATGATGAGAAGGATTGTGATACTAAAGCTCAACGGAGAAATGGTTTTAGCCCATCAAAGAAACGACCAATCATACTCCTTGGGTTACGTATATAATCAGCAGCATTCCTCGCTAACCTTGTAAAGTTAGCCTCATACTTTGCGACATTCTCATCCTCCTTCTGCCTCAAACTCAGAAATTGTCTTTCCATATCTTCTCGATGGTCACGAGGAAAGTATTTTTCTAAGAAAATCTCTTCGAACTCCCTCCATTCCATATTCGATACGTCATCATCTTCCTTTGTGTTTTGAATCAGCGACCACCACTGATCGGCGTCTCCAGTGAGGCGGTAAACTGCCATGACAACCTTCTCCCTTTCACTACTCCCCAAGGCATGGAATATTTTCTCTAAGGAATTTATCCATTGCTCAGCTACTATAGGATTTGTACTCCCATTGAAGGTTGGTGGTTGTTGCCTCATGAAACGATCTAGCATTGATCCTCCACGTTGCGGATCAGGGTGCTCCATACGAGTAAGGTTATTATTCATAACCTGAGTGAGTTGTCCCAGTATGGTAATAAGTTGATCAGCACCAGTTGTATCTCCAGATCCACAATAATTATCTTGAGCAGGAGGGCAATCCCTACACAGAGTTCGTGCATTGATACGGTTTCCATTCCTTCCACTAGGCGCCATTTCTAAACAATGGCATAAACTAGATTAGTTTATGAATCAAAATACATAATTCCATACTTGTAAAACACTTTACATAAATTGAACTATTTATGGATATAATCCATAATCATAAAAAGAAATGTTTTCTTTGAGGAAGTATATACTCATAACCCTTCATAGTGGTTTGTAAATAAAATGAGAATTATCCTAAGCATATCCCCCGAAAGTGTCGTAACCAAGAGTGCAGAAAAGGCCCGTTGTCGTGCACTAGTTCCCGTTCGAGTCTAGCTCAAAGCGGTGTTTTCGGGTTTTACCCCTAGGTACATCTGTGCCAGAGCCGCCTCTACTTGCTCGTATCCAGAAAGGGACGTATTGCTCGGAAAACTCACAAAATCTCTATAATACCAAAATTGTAGAAAGTTCTTATATACTAATCCTTAAAGTCTATCTTCGGGCTATGTGCTCTAATCAGAGTTTATCTAAATCTAGCTTTCAAGGTTAATACTAAACTGCCTCTGATACCAACTGTAACGCCCCGACCCTAGCTACCCAGAGTCGGTGCATTACTTCATAACATTGGCATGATCACAAAAAATCAAGTCTTGAAAGACCGTTTAGTTTAGTATCCTTGGAAACACTAGATACATTCATAAATCTTACATTACATCATAAAGTGAAAAACTAATAACAAAGTCTTCATAGTCCACACTCATATCCTCTTCTGACTATCCCTGCAGGTCATTCATAAAATACATCTTCACATCCTGGAAAATATTAAATCATTGAATGGGGTGAGCTCAAATGCTCAGTAAGGATAAAAATATTACAGAAGCATTCATAAATAAACATTAACTTTTAATGCAATGTATAACTAAAACAAAAGCCTTTTAAACATGAACATCAACATAATATTGAAAAAGTAAAATGAGATAATTCCATTTACTTATTCACATGGATATTCTGCTGGTCGAATAATCACATGCAATATCAATAACCACTTTCATAATGAGGGAATGTATAATGCCTGACATTCTGAAACACTTTGTCAAGGCCTCGGCCAAGACGTCTAAAATGATTAAGGCCTCGGCCAAAACCATAAATCAAATTGGGAAATGGCCTCGGCCAATTCCACGTCTAGTTATCTCATGAGACCTACCGATGCATCGAGGAGCTATAGCGGGCTCCACCCGTCACTTATTAAGTCCAATACATTCCTCATATGAATAGGTATAAACATATCATAAACCATAACATAATCGTATCACATAAAACATGCATAAAGTTAACATAAAATTTCCACATTTCAATCACAAGATATCAATACAAAACATTGATAAAAACTCTTTCATAACCATTTTCAATACAAAAATAAAAGAAAGTTAAAACTTTGTATTTATTTTTCATTAAAAAAATGATGGCTTGTAGAGGAAGCCAAAACTCAAATAATGGTCACGGCGGCGGAGAAGTCATTGTCACCGCATAAGTACGGAAAGGAAAACATTCCATTTTTTTCGTTTTGTAAAACGATTCGTATAAAAAAGATTCCTTTTAAATAAACATAAAAGTCAAAGGGGTTTATACACCGTATAAAAGAAAATTGTGTATAAAACCAAATATTCCTCAATGAAAGGAGATTGAGGCGAAGTCCTTAAAAAGATCATTTTTAAAATAAAATAGATATATTATGTGTATTCACTATAGGTACACATAAATAAAGTAAATATACAAAATAATACATAATTATATCATGACATAATTGGAAAGTAGGAGATTAACCCAAAGAATGGAAGTTGGGTTAAGAAGTTCCCTTACCTCATGTCTGACTTGACTCAACCGTTCTTTAACCTCCTGAATAATAAACTAGAGTTAATATATACCTTATTAAGAACCATTTTAAATTTCATTATCCTTATTATATCACTTATTACAATGATAAGAACATTATGTAATTATTTAAGTTAATAACGGTCGTTTTGTCGATCTTTGGTACTTGAGTCAACAATAAACTTCTTATAATTACAAGTTGTTTATGTGGTAGAATATCCATTATCTCCAGAATTATATTCATGATTTATATGTCATATATATCTTATATATCCAGTATATACATTCATTTATAATATTACGTATCATTTAGAGGTAAGAAATGAAATGCACCGTTCATGGAGACGGTAAGCCGTACGTACGCATGAACACTACTTTCATTTCAATTTCATATTTAATGGAACGAAATCATATTGATATAAATGTATAATATAATTACAGTATTATATAGTGTATAATACCATTTAATACATCCTTTATACATCCCACATATGGCATTAATGATTCAAATCACTTTGAGGGGGCGGTAGTCCGCACTTCCTAAAATGAAATTATCGCGTTTTACCCATAATGGAAATCATAAAGTATGCCATAAATGAGAAATACAGAAGCATAAGTAAAACATAAACACATTATATATCATATATAAATATAGTTACATCTTAATGGTCACCTTTGAAGGTGTTATATGAGTGTTGAACAATCATCGTTTCGTGAGGCAGAAATTCGCCATCCACATAAACTGTATGTTCTTTAACCATTAGATGTAGGTGTGTGTAAGTGTAGCTCGAATCCTTCTTATAACAACATCCTAGTATATTGAGGATACTGGTGTTGTTACAAATGAAATGAATAAAAAGAGTTTAGGGGGTTGGAGAAGAAAAATAAAACAAAACAACATTAGAGAAGACATTACCTCAAAATCGGGCAACTCTTTTTAATTTGAGCCAAAGGCTTCCTTGGGAAGAGTTCTGCCCAATGTGATGCTTCTAGGAGTAATAGGGGGAAGTTGGGAGAGTATTTGGGCAGAGTTTGGCCGAGCCAAATGGCTTGAAGGTGTGAATAAGGTGGGAGAGGTGGGGGCCTTTTATAATTGGAGAGGAGTGTCACTTTTGGAATGATTGAAATGTTACATTATTACACAATGTTTTTCGGATTCTAAAGGTCCCACACATATATAATTGGTTTCTAAGGTGATAAGGGTCCGAAATCTCCTAATCCAACAGGCTTTGGACAAGTGTAAGCCTTGTATTTTACATTATCTTTTCATTTTATTAAAATCGTTAAATATTGAGGTCATCGCTACATCATAATGATGTCATAAATAATTTAATTTATATAATGTCTAAAAATTATAAAAAAATAATATGATGTAGGAAATCTTTTTAGATTTCTAATTAATATTTATAGTCCAAATTGGGACTTGTGTAACCCCACTTAAAAACTGTTTTAGTAAAACAACTCATGTTTGTGTCAATTTAATTTTAACATTAAATAAATATATATTAATGTCATTTTCCAACTAAAGTGGCTCCATGGGGTCCCCAAGTTGACCCATGGGTTGTCTTGGTCGGGCATGACTCATCCAATAGGAGTAGGACAAGTGTCATGCTCATCTCATATTATTAAAACATTATTTGTTCCTTAAACTACACTAATTACCTCTAATCGCGATTAAGAACTTAAAAGTTACTATTCACCAAAAATTTATTTTAATCTCATTGAACCAAATTTTACTTATTAATGACAAACATGTATGTCGGATTTTTGAAAATCAAATCACAGAAGTGGTAATATTTCATTTAAATGAAAAATCAGTTATTTAACTACCACTTAGTGGTTTCACTATTCATCAAAAATTGAAGTTTTTCAGATCAGAGCCAAAATTTCACCCTAAGCTATAATTGATATTCCGAATCAAAAAATGATGTCTATTTTACAAAATTCCAAACTTATAAGTTGCATTAATTAATTTTATAATTAATTCCCGCTGTCACAACAAATAGCGTGTTTTAAGAAACAATTTATATCAAAATATTGGCAATTGTTTATGTCCAATTTCAATGTTAAATTAATTCTAATGACCACCATTGGATAAAATGGTAAAAATATATTCTAATTATACTTTAAAACCACTAAATAGTATAATTTATCACAATAAATTATTTTGATTAAAAAATTTGTTTTAAGTATTTTTCACTATTCATAAAAAAATCGGAAGTTCTCAGAAAGTTACAAAAAATTCAACATAGGATAATTTCGATATTACGAATACAAAAATGAAGTCCATTTTGAAATATAAAATTTCTATAATTTTAACGAGTGGTTATTACTATTCATAATAGCTACTTTGATTAGTCGCGGTGTTTTAGAACTCGAAGTTGCGTACAACGCAAGCTATTGCATTATTGAATGAGAAGCGTATCGTGGAAGCTCGGGGTGTTACAGTTTTCGATAACGAAGCTTCTCATATCTTTATTTCTATGCACACTGTAGAGAGCCTTAGACTCACCGTCCTTACTTCTGAGGAATCCTTGGAACTAGACACTCCTTTGTGACATAGAACATCTGATGTGCATCAGTGCAAGGAGTTCCCCCTTGAGGTTGGTGTAAGTCACTTCGTGTGGGATCATTATGTCTTAGAGATGACAGGTTATGATGTCAATCTCGGAATGGACTGGCTACTTTTTTTCAGGACATTGTCGATTATCATCGCCGAAGGTTGAGTTTCACGTCACCAGAGGGCGGGTCTTTTCTTCACAAGGGTGAATGTAATGTCTAGGCTAGCAAAGTTGGTCCAGAGCATCATGGGTTGGGCAGAGTTATGGCCCAGATTGGTAGTTTATATATTGATGATCAGGGGACCTCTCAGATGGATTTTCCTCTGGTAGTCGACTGTTTTCTGGATGTCTTTCCAGAAGGCTTCTTAGGTTTGCCTCTAGAGCGTGAGGAAGACTTCTCGATTGATCTTGTTCCAGGAGCTGCACCGGTATCCATACCTCCTTATAGGATGGATACACCTGAGTTTCAAGAGCACAATGAGCAGTAGGAGGAGTTTTAGGCTATGGGTTTCATCAAACCCAGTACTTCCCCTTGGGGTTCACCTGTGTTGTTTGCGAAGAAAGAAGATGGTACCTTATGGCTTTGCATGGATTATCGGAAGTTGAACCAGTTGACATTCAATAACTGATATCCCTTTCCGAGGATAGATGATCTTTTTGATCAGATTCGAGGAGACAGGGTGTTCTCGAAGATCAACTTGAGATCCGGCTATCATCAGCTGCGCGTTAGGCCGTCAGATATACCTTTGACAGCCTTCAGAAGCAGGTATGGTCTCTACAAGTATACAGTTATGCCGTTTGGCCTTACGAATGCGCCTGCAGTTTTCATTGAACTGATGAACCAAGTGTTCCACACTTACTTGTATTCCTTCGTCATGGTCTTTTGGGAAGATATCATGGTGTACTATCACACTCGACACGACCATGTAACCCATCTTGAAATTGTTTTGAGTACACTAAGGGAGCATCAGATTTATGATGAACTCTCAAAGTGACACTTTTGGATGGATGAGATTCACTTCCTGGGTCATGTCATCTCAGAGACAGGAGTATCAGTAGAACCAGAAATGATTAGAGCAGTAGTCACCTGGGAGCAGCTGAAGAATGTCTTCATGGTACATAGTTTCTTGGGGATGTCTTGTTACTGCAGGAGGTTTATACAGAACTTCTCACTCCTAGAATCACCATTTAAAGTCTTTACTAAGAAGGGGGTGAAGTTTGTTTTGTCAAAATCCTATGACTCATCCTTCCAGAAGCTGAAGGGAAAATTGACTTCAGCACCGATTCTAGTTCTCCCAGAGCAAGGCAAGAGATATACAGTTTTCTGTGATGCATCTGGCATCGGTCTTGGAGCAGTGCTTATGCAGGAAGATCGTGTTGTCGCTTACGGATCTTGGTAGTTGGGTCCACATCAGAAGAACTATCATAGGCATGACTTGGAGTTGGCTGCTGTTGTTCATGCATTTCATTGTAGGAGGCACTATCTCATGGGAGAGAATTTCATGGTATATACTGACCACAGGAGCCTCATGTATATCATTACACAACATGACTTGAATCTGAGACAGCGGAGGTGGGTCGAGTACCTACAGTCGTTCGACATCGAGCTTTCTTATAAACCTGGGAAAGACAATGTTGTGGTAGACGCACTGAGCAGGAGGACTCAGTTTCTGGTAGTTCAGAAGGCCAACAGTGAGTGGAAGCTCATGGAACTATTCTCTGAGATGAATTTTGAGGTGCACGACAGACAGGGTCAGGTGGTTCTTTCTTCTGTAGCAGTTACCTCTACAATTTTTGATCCAGTTCGAATGTGGCTGCTATCAGACCCTAAAGGCCTATTCTTATGGGAGGGTGTGTCAGATGGAGACCCTACTCCAGGGTGTACAATGGGTGATGATGAGATGCAACATTTTCATGGCCGCGTATGGGTTTCAGCAGATATACATGAGGAGCTGATGCAGGATTTTCATTCTTCAGCTTGGGAAGGTAATCCTGGTGTCACCAAAAAGTACCGAGACATGCACCGTCAGTATTGGTGGCCAGGTATGAAGAAGGATGTGGCTGGTTTTCTTATGCGGTGTTCCAACTGTCAGCAGGTGAAGGCATAGCATCAGCGACCGTCACAGATTTTTGCAGCAGTTACCCATTCCTCAGTGGAAATGGAATGATGTCGCAATAGACTTCATGACAGGTTTACCGAGATCACCTCAAGGAAATGATGATGTTTCGATTGTAGTAGAAAGGCTCACTAAGGTTTCACACTCCTTACAAATAATGTAGACCTTCGGTGTTGATGATCTGTGATGGTTGTACATCCAAGATATTGATCATCTTCATGGAGTTCCAGACTCCATTGTTTCAGACAGGGGTGCACGTTTTACTTCGCACTTCAAGTAGGGGCTACAGAGGGCTTTGGGTACACATGTACTTTTGATTACAGCATACCATCCCCAGACTGATGGCCAGTCCGAGTGTACAATCCAGGTGCATGAAGATATTCTCCAAGATAGCATTCTAGACATTGGCGGTTCATCGGAGAAGCATATTCCTCTAGTGGAGTTCGCCTACAACAACAGTTTTCAGGCGACTATTCAAATGGCACCTTACGAGGTATTGTACGATAGTCCATGATGATCACCTTTATGCGGGCTAGAGGTAAGAGAGGCAGCATTGCTGGGACCTCGTCTTGTTCAAGATACCTCAGAATAGATAGAGTTGATTTAGAAGAGGATGGAAACAACACAGTCTCGGCAGAAGTCTTATGCGGATCTGCAGAGAAGACCTCTAGAGTTCGAGGTCGAGGATCAGGTTTTCATACGTGTTGCACTGAGGATGGGAAATAGGATGATTCAGAGACATGGTAAGCTTTCACCTAGATACGTCAGGTGGTTTGAGGTTTTGGAGAGAGTCTGGCTGGTTGCTTACAGGTTTCATTTACCTCAAAGATACCAGGCTATGCATGACGTCTTTCATTTTTCTCAGCTTCAACGGTATTTCTCAGACAAGTCTCATGTTTTTCAACCTGTGGAGGTTGAGTTGGAGTAGCATGCATCTTTCAAGTAGAATCTGATCATGATTTTTGATCGTAGTGCAAAATTACTCCATGGCTGTTCTATTTCTCTGGTACAGATGCTATGGCAGCACGACCATATACAAGACAAGACTTGGGAGAGGGAGGCTGATATACGACTACAGTGGCCAGAGTTGATAGAGTTTTCTTCTTCTATGCCTTTCTAGGGAAATTTGGTGATGAATTTCATTAATGAGGGATGTTTGTAAGAACCCAGAGATTCAGTTTCAGGTACGGATCTCTTTTACGGGATTTTTAAGGAAAAATGGAGAATCTAGAAATTTTCTGAGTACACGCCATGTACTTTATGAGTACAAGACACGAACTCCTCGGCCACTTGAAGCCATGAGTTGGCCAAGACCAGGCCACACACACGGTGTGAAGGGGTGACGTGGAGGCCTATTTTTGCGGAGTACGGAAAACCCACTACACGTTCTGTACTTTAAGAGTACTCATCGTGTACTTTTTTTATTTCAATAATCGACCCGGGGTCATGCCTAATGAAGGAAAACATCTTCTTCTTTGCCTAATTACATCTAGAACGTCCGAGGAGGTCATTTATTCTTCGAGCCACCGATCCGTCACTGGTTTTCCGAATCAAACTTTGTCGGTTGCAGAAGAATCGCAATGGTGAGTTCTTGGTTCTTCATTAGCCTCGTTTCCCGATTCTTACTTTCGTGTGTGTTATCTGAGGATGAGCGTTTTAGCCTTTTCTGTATATCTACTCCGTTCTAGGCCGATTCATTGGCCGAGTTTCATGTATATAAATCTCCGAGGATCAAGGTAGGTGGTTTGTTTCCCTACATTGATGTTCTTTGAGTTTTGGTTGCAAAAGTGCCTGATACCCTTGTATTGGGTATCCCGGGTTTTGGATTTTGATCCTATTGTTTATCTGCCTAGATTTCTTGTTAGTTTATGATGAATTGATGCTAATTTATGCTTGGTTGAATGTTTGAGGATCACCCCATGGGTGTTTTCTTCCCATGTTTGGCTCTTTATCTCCGTTTGGCACTGTTTCCTGTGAGGAAACCCAATTGCAATTGTTAGTTTAATTGTTATCACTGATTGCATGTGTTTCCTGCTATTGGAATGCTTTTGAAGTATGGTAGCTTTTAGCCAAGTAGTTGTTTTACTTACTTATGGATGCTAACATTTGATTACACACGACTGGACTGCTCAGGGCTGTGAGAACAGGGTGTGGGAGATCAAAAAGGGAATATACGATTAAGTGCTTCCGTAGAGGGTCTATTAGCTTTAGTTTCGTATGCAAGACCTACAGGAATATGACTTTGTGCTTCCCAAGAGTGTTCTTAGTTTACCCAAGAATCGAGACCACAAGAGGAATTAGATGTAAGTGCTTCCTCAGTGAGTTTGTAGCTATCATTTCAAGACCATAGGTGAATTGACGTAAGAGGTTCCCAGAGTGTCTCTGCATTGTTTATTGACTAGACTATAGGGGTCTGCTGGTTTTAGCCTCCTAGAGAGTCAGTATGTGTATTCTTGATGGATGGTTGTGACGAATCCACCAAGACAAAGAACAATCTTGGGGTTTTTACTGTTTGTGTTAGGTAGTCTTTTTAGATACATGTTGTGTTACATTCTTATCATGGAATAGAAATCTTTGCAGGTTTTCCCTGGTTGTGCAATTAAATGAATGTGAATGGTAATTGGTAGAATTGTTTACAGCATTTATTTACCTTTAATTTTTTTATATCACTCACTAACAGTAGGGCACAAATCTTTTAGTGGTTGCCTACTAGGATTAGTCTCACACACTGTTTGGGTCCTCCTTTTTGGCCCAAACAGATTATATGGTTGCAGGTATAGGTAGGGATTATGTCCCTTTTACCTCGGGTACTTTATTGCTAGTCGGAGCTGGAGAGCATGGGACCGGGCCTTGGACCGCGATGCTGCTGGAGTTGCTATTTACATATATTACTTTGGTTTCAGTTGTATTTCAACACGTTATTTTTCTTACTGCTTTTCATAGATATATGTACCATTCGACATCTTTATTATATCAGACATTGCATTTACTTTCAGTTCAGTTGTTGCAAGCTATTTAGTGCTTCTGCCATTGTTTATGATTATTCTTCCACTGCATACTTTACCAAATGAGGGAATAGTTTCCCCACTGAATAACCAAGGCCCTCCCTGCTAGTCGGTTGCCTCTGGCATTTGGGGAAACGCACTTGAGGTAATGTGGAAAACCGGGTACGGGGCACCATTGGAAGGGCTCCGGAATAGGGTCGTTACATTGTGATCAATTGGAATCATAACCTCTAAGTCTAATATCAGTAGTTAAATAATATTTTGTAAAGATATGTTAATAGATGCTTCCCTACATACATTATCATAGTCAAAAAATAGGAAACAAAGACTATGAAAGTCAAATAAAATTCTTTGATACAAAATTTTTGTTCAAGGGAAATTCATAGTTGGGGGAAGGTTGAGTTGTACATATAAGATAAAAAATTTCGTTTTTTAAAATAATAAATTAATAATCCCACAAAATTAAAAACATACCAATTAATAAATACTATATATTTATATAATATTATAATTTAAAATACTTTTCAAATACTTAATATAGATAATGTAAAAACATATTGTATATTTTGACATTGAAAATACTGGACTTATTTCAAACAGAATATATATATTTATTAATCATATATATATATGTTAACATTAAATATTTTCCTTTGAAAATTTAATTTAAATATAGTTAGGGAAAACAAAGTAATACAGAAAGTCCAAAAACACACAATAGGATTTTAAAAAATATTTTAACTCCAAGATGGAGCTTAGGTGTCACCACATGATATTTTTCCATGACCATAAATGTTTATAAAAAATAAAAAATATATCTATATGACAAAAATATGCACAAGGAAGTAGATGATACACTAGGAAACTTCCACAGTTATATATGCGAGAATAGTTGGAGATATATAATGGAAAAAGTTTTATATTACTCCTATTTATATGGAATGATATGTGATTCAAAATCGACATGATAAAAAATAAAAACTAAAAACATAATGTAAAATAGAGCGGTATAAGAATATTTTATATGTTTGATGAAGTTATATATTGGACTGAGATCAATTGAGCATAATGGTTATATTACTTAAATGATTCTATATAAATATTTGTAGTGAATATTGAAGTTATATTACCCTTCTTTTTTGTTATTATGAGGTTTCTTAGAAATTATAGTGTAAAAAAATAAGATAAAAAAGCACATATGTCATAGAAAATAACCTCTCAAGCATGTGAATTTATTCCTCTAATTTTTAGAAGTTTCTTCTCAATGTAGTTGTAGATACATAATAACCCTTTGATTGGGAAGACATAACCACTCTAAAATGTCCCATTAAATTCCAAAACATTGTTTTTTTAGATATAATCTTTTTTACAGTATGTTTGAATACCTATGGTTAGGTGGTATGCAGTTGGTTGTCTTCAAAGAGAAATATATCCACTTGGTATCTTTATCCTTTTGATATGTTGGATTAGGCAATCTTAATTAACATCTTCGTGTTGGCGATCAAATAGATAGAGAAATTATCACTCTCTCCCACAGTTAGTTGAATATCTTCTTATGGTCGGTCGTATGTGGTTGACATATACTTTCTTCTAATTTTTAGTTTATGTCCTCATTTGATTTATCTATTTTCCCCCTGCGGATGGTCTAACACTTAGAAAAAAAAATTATTTTCCTCGTGGTCGCCATCTTGTGACGTAGTCACTTGAATTATTTCTTATGTTCGATGACCTATAATGTTTGGTAGCACTATGAATTGGAATATATACATTATGATTACAACATTTGGTCGCATAGTCACTCTACTTGTACATGTGTTTGACTGTCTGGTCATATGATATATCTAGTTCAATGCACGGTCGACCCATACATATCCTCCTTTTTACCTACATAAAATATTAATATCATAATATAATTTTATTTATATTATTAGAATAATGATTATGTATAAATAAATAAATTATTGGAAAAGGTAAAATATTTTATGTATCAAATGGTTGTTAAAACCTATTTCTAAAATATAAATTTATTCATAGATTTGAATATGATACAACAAAAAGTTTATGAAGTAACAAATAAACATACTACAATATATAAGTTATAATTATTTATCTAAATGTTAAATCATGTTTCATTGAGTTTTATTATCTTCATTTTAAAATTAAATTCAAATGATTGGTTTCATAAATAAAATATATGGTAGTATTTTATACAAGTGGTTTACTCTGAGTTTTATTATTTTTTTGATGGTATATCATGATGAATACATACCATCATAAATATTGTTCTGAATTTACATTTTGTAAAGGTGTGGATGGGAATGTTTTTATCAATGAAAGACATGGTTGAACAATTCTATATACATAAGATGGATATCTATAAATATATATTAGTTATTTTTCTTGGAATGTGTGAAAACACATATATTTAGAATAGTAATGGCCATGAAGTGGATTTTATATATTTTTTATGGAAATAATCTTAATATAGTTCAGGATAATTTTAATGATTTAAAAATTAATGCTAAGATTCATTGTGAATACTCCATATAATATATTGTTATATCCCATGTGTACTGATGAAAATTAATTTCAAGGGGAAATTTCATACTTTTTTTAGTGGTTTGGATGATTATAGAAATGAGATTTTGATTGATAAAATGAGAGTGGTAACATCTTATAGGGTTTTTTTGGATATGATGTGAGAACTAAGGGCTACATCTGATGCTTGGATAATCTTGAGAGGTTTAGGATGAGTTGTGGGGGGATTTGAGTCTTTCTCCAAGGTGTATGGTTTTGGTTCAATGTATTTTGAGAAATCATGAAACACCTTATGTGTTGGTTTATTTTTAGTTTATATATGTTGGGGTATAGTTGAGTTACACAGTTAACAAATATCATAGGAAAACCACTTTAGATATTAGAGGAAACTATGTGTCTTGACTAGGAAATGTGGCTTGCTACACGATTTTCCCAAAGTGGTAGATAATCCATGAAAATTATTGAAGAGTTTTCTAGTGGTAAATCATGTTGTTGGTTAATGGTTAATAAAATGTACCTCCATAAGATTTTGTGAAATTATTCTTTTAAAATTTATTTAATCCTTTATATATTTTATGTTACAGAAAACATTGATTATATATTGAATTAAATGAACTAGAAATATTTTCCATCACTAAATGTAATATTTATTTTATCTGGAATATTGGGAACACCAATTTTTAGATTGTGTTACAAAAAATACCGAGTTTAGCTTTTGTTACATGAAATGTTGAGTAAAAATTAAATTTGAAAAACTATTAAGATATTATTATTTATTATGATAGATATCACCCGGCCTTTGCTGTGTTGAGTATGAGTAGGATTAATTATTTTATGCTAATTTATGGTTTACACATGTATATATACTGAATTATTTGTTGAGATATTAATATGAAACTAATTGAAAAACAATATGAAAATAAAGGATATTTTTTTATGGATATTTATATATATATATATGTTTTTACCTCAATAAATTAAATGAATCAATTTTTGGTGAAATATTTTACTAATATATATATATATTATTTTTAATAAAAGGTTTAACATTTATATAATGTGTTTCGATGACAATAGTTCAAAAAATATGTTTTATACCCTTCAGTGAAATTATATTAAAATTCATTATTTCCATTTTTAGAATATTTATTTTAATAAATAATCTTCATTTTTGAAATTGGAATCGGAAAATTATTTTGGGGTTAATATTTTTTATTATTCGAGAAAGTTTCATTTTTTGATGTATAGTGATAAATACTGAATTTATAATGAAATTTAAATTTTAAAAATTTATTTATAAAGTTATATTATATTTTAAATTATTTTTAATGTAAATTCAGTTCAATTATACCTACAATAATGTAATATATTTAATTCGAATCAATTTCATAATGAATGGTTATTTACAATCGTTGTAATCTTCTAAATAATTTCTTTTTAAAAACAATATTCTCATCACGTATGTGGGATTAATTTTTAATAAAAATTTGAAAAATATGTGAATATAATTTTGAAATTTTTTTAAATTTTTTGAATTATAATAATTTATACTATATAATCTTTTCAAATTAATATTACGACTAAATTAAATTGTAAAAATATTAACAATTAATTACCGCGATGAAGGTAAAAATTGGTATACCAGAGGGTGGGGTTAAACTACCAGGATAAGGGTTAAAAACCCAAAACAAGACTAAACCCCGTTTTATGGCCATATTTGGACATTATATATTCTTTTATTATGATGTTACATTATTATAGCTGTGCGGTATGAAAAAAACTCGGGTTGAATTCTTTATTTAAAAAAATTTCAACTGTACCGTATGATTTATCATTCAAAATCATTCATCATATAATATGAAATATTTTAATGTAACTAACTTTTTTGGGGATATGAAAAAGGATAAAATTATTATTCATTCTCAAAATTTTATCGTTATATAACGAAATGATGTTCATGAATCCTATTTTTATTCCACAGGTTTTATAATGATAAAATGGTTTTGAATGACATGTCTATTCATGGGTTATACTTTGATGAAATACTTCAATGATAATGAATCAAGTCTACCTTCAACTATTTATGATAAGATGAAATTTTTATAAAATCCATTTCATTTCATTGCATATGATATAGTGACTGGGTTATGATCTTATGGAAATCATATGTTTGATTTTCATTATATGATTGTGGTTACGTTATAACTGCAGATGGTGGTCACATTTTAACCAAGGATGGTGGTCATGTTATAACAAATTATTGGGGTAGCTATAGCTGCCTCCAATGAAATGGGTGAGGATTGGTATATCATGAGATAGAGATGACTGGAATGGGGAGCGAACTCATTTCAGTAAGGGACATTGAGCATCTGAATATAATTGGGTGTACTCATTATTAATGGAATTCAGGGAAAATAAATAGCACAACCAATAAGGGAATATATATTACAACAAATTAATTTTTCATTTATAATTATTTAATCGATTAATAAACACAAATTTTTTTTTCAATTAAAAAATTATGGTTTTAATGCTACATGTTTTAATTTAATTTATTTATTAATTCCTTCCATTAATGGGGTCTACATTGAATGTACATACCGACTAAATTCCATATATAATAGTTGTTGTGTATCTAGTTAACACGTCTAGATATATTATGTGTACCTCATCAATATTATATGAAACATAAAGACAAGATACTCACCATGAGTTCCTCTTTATGGGTGTTTGGGATGCACATGAGGGTTATGATGTCAGTTTCTTACAAGAGAATGGATAAGTTACACACCAAGTACATTTTATACAAGTAATTTGTTCACAAATAGTCATTTTTTCCATCTCAAATGGGTTGAACATGAATAATGAACACACATTTTGGACTGATTTAAACTACTGATGTGTAAACATTAAAAAATATTGTAATCTAACAACCCATTTTCCATGTTGCCCTGATCTATATAAAGTGTGGAATAAATTCTTTGTGTGTAGTAAAATAATAGTCCACTCTGTATTCCTAATTGAATACATATGCAATTAAATAGGGTACACAACATATACTCCCAGGTGTATTAAATGTAACCCTATCTTATAAGAAAAAATTTTCGTTCCCAGTGGCATCTCTAATTGTCATTATGATTTAATTATACGTTGAAAAAAATTAATAATTGAAATAACATGATTAATATTTTGAAGCATGGTTTTTCAAATAAAATTATGAAATGAATAACATGAAAGGAAAAAATGACCATAATTTCACATATTTCAAAAATATAAAAAAATAATTATAAATTTTAATATTACAGCATTGATACAATGTTAAGGTTATGGGAATAACATAAGCATGTTGTGGGCGATGGAATAAATAAATTTTATTGTATGATCATTTCCCAAAACCCCAATAATGGATCTTGCATGTTAAATTTAGGATTAATTGATTATTATGGTAATAAAATTCATCTTCTTAGGATTCTCGTTTCATAGTTTATATTGATCTTTGGAGAAGACCCTTTCATACTGCCTCTTTTATTCATATGACAATCCATGGGTAGAATCCCTCTAATAGTGATCAACATGTGCACCAACGATATACAATAAATTTCACTCAATCTCTTGGTCCTATCATGGTGAATCAAATTTATTACATTATTCATTATTAATTGGTCATACGTTAGCCTTGAATAATTCTCTATTTCATTCTCATTATTTAGATGGATAGTCATGGAGGAGTCGAAAGATAATTCATTATGCGTAAAAATTATATATTTTTACATAACCCAAAGGAATGTCTATATAATATGTTTAATCAGACATGACTATCTATATAATATTTGTCCTATCGTAATATTTTTTCCAACCATAGCCATATATTAGGATTATTTTCATAACACTTCAATGTTCCCATCATAAAGGGGATCAAATATGAAATTTTCAATGGGAAAAATAATCAAGGACATAAATAAATTAAATTCATGTACAATAGTGAAAAATATGTAAAAGGTTGTTTAACTAATATTTAATGATTTTAATATACATGAAATCCATATAAAATTTGTAGGTCTTAGGATACCATTCCATAAATAACTCATACTTGGAAAAGATCCAACTCCCTATGAATTTTTTTAAAATATACCTTACATGATAATCATGCTTTTTCTAAGTCAGTGCTTTAATCAATGGGTCCACCACATAATCTTCCTAGGTAATACTTTTCACTGTAACCTTATATCTCTGAGAAAAGTATGTTATAAATAAAAATATAATTATATAAAAAAAAAGATAACTTTAATTAATATGGAATAACTTTTATTATTTTTAGTAAATGGATATTATTTTACATTAAATACATATCCATGATAGAATTAGTGTTTTCATTCACTATATTTATAAAAATAAATTGTAATTTATACTGAAAAACTGAAATTTTAAAATGAATATATTTTGAAAAGTCCTAAAAATTAACTTTATTCTAATTTTTAAATGTTTTCTAAGAAATTATATTTATTTCCCAAAATAAAATTTCAAAAAATTGAATAAATAAATTACAATACCCATGAATAAAAACCATATGATAGTCTCAATGGAAAACTCAAGAAGGTGGTTAATTTTGTTTCCAATAAATAGTCCTATTTAAAACAATTAATGGATTAAATCACCAAAATTCATAAAAACTCTAGATAGTAAAAAATATACAGATATATATTTTAAATTTTAAAATATATTCCCAAAATTTGGATCAAAGTGTAGTTAAAAATAATGTTAAATAAATATTCATTTTTTAATGTTATGTTACATAACCAAACAGATTATATTATAAATTAAGATTAATTATTATTATAAATTATCTATGAATACATTATGAAAATAGAGTGTATAGAAACAGATAAAAACCCAATGAGTGTATTCAATGGGTTCATTCTCATGTCTAGATTTAATTCACTCAACATGGTAATCACCTAATTCCATGTTGGTTATTTTAAAATAAATCGATCCATAAGATGGATCAAGTTTTTTACATGATATATCGTTAGACTATTTAGGAAAAAATCATATTCCACATATATATGTTGGATCAAGGTAAGTAAGAGAGGGATATAGAGTGATAGAGATAAAGAGATTCTAGAACTCTAAAATATAAACCAGTAGTTGGTGCTTATAATTTAAAAAATAAATTCACATTAATAGTTAAAATCAAAAAAATAATGGGGATATATAAGAAATCAATGTAGCAAAATGTGTATCTCTTTTATTCTACATTTATTTTAGTCTCATTTTCATCTACTGTTTTGACATAAATACTCAGATTCATGTATCTGTTGATTGATTGATTGATTTTGTTCTAGAACAACATTGTATATGTAAAAAATAGAGTAATTTATAATCATTTATATTTTGAAATAGTTTTTTCATTTTTTATGTTCATCTCAGTATCCAAATCATTATTTTTAAGAAATGTTACATTGATTTTTTAATCTATTTATCCAAAAAATATGTTGATAAGTCATGATGAATATACTCAAATGTTCTATGAAATTAAGGCCCATTATGTTCTTATGACTTTCATTAAAGTATGCAAACAAAAATGGATGGAATTGGATTAGAATAAAATAATTATATATTAATTATCTTTTGTTATGGTCAATGTAGAGTTCAAAATCATAATTTAAGGTCATTTTACTTTTTCATATTAGTAATCATATTAGCATTTGATGGTTACATCTATATGATATTTTTTGATATTCCCAACATTCAGCCATAAACCCTCTTAATCATTCAGTTATTCATTATGGAATTTTCCCTTATTACAATTAATCTCATTATTATGTTTGGTCATCTAATACTTATAGTCTCTTTCTTGATCATATGGTTGATCCATCTACCATTTAGGTCAATATGTTCTTTTTCATTTTTTCTATTTATGCCAAGGTTGATAAAATGTTCATGTGATTGTTTGATTCCTTTTAAAAACTTAATCTCAGTTTTAAATTTACTGGATGCCAATATATAGTGTCTTGACTACGTCATAAACTCATCACAGTTGATCATATGATATTGCGTTCAATTATTTATAATCATTTTTCATTACTAGAAATAGAATAAATCAACTAGGATACACTTTAATTCCCAAAATATATAATGGATATGAATAAAAATACCAATTATTTGTGATTATCAAGATAATGAACTGTGGGACTTAGCCAAAAATCCGCATCTTTTATGAAAAATAATTATGGGAAAATGTCCATAAAATCTTAAAAAATTTTGTATAAATCCATACTACCAATTTTGAAAAATCCTAAAGTAATCATAAAGGGTTATAAAGAAATATGATATTGAATAAATAAGAAAGTGTAAAAAAAACAGACAATAATATTAGAATAAATTTATTTTTCATTAAAGATATATAAGGTTTATGAAACACCAATCAGATTCCAATTAGAATCTAAATCAATAATAATTACATGATCTTTCAATTTTCCAATATTAGTAGGAGAATAAAGTGGAATAAAATTTTCCCAGGAATGGATGTACATTTTCAAATATGAAAAATGTGACCATGAACATGAGAAATTGAGTGACCAAAAGGTCTTGATGGAGGTATAGGTAAGGTAGAGGATGTAGAAACATATTCTCCATTAAAATATAGAAGTAATGAAAATAAATTAACTATAATGGTTGGATGTTCTAATATAGGGTAATTTAAAACATACTTTTATTGATCCTATTTCCTTTTGATATTAGATACATAACTCATCCCATGATCCATTAATTGATGAAATTTGTCTTTTACATACATTATTGTGATTAAATAAAAATATTCATTACAAATATTAAAATTATTATTCAGTACTGAAATTTTATTGTTTACTATAAAATAAATAATCACGTTTTATGATCTTCCTATAAGTATATTTTGAGAGATATTACTTGAAAATATCCTTGATTATATTTTTATATTTAGAAGTATTAGTGATCTTGGTTTTATGAAATTCATATTGACTTTCACCATGATATATAATATGCATCTTGACTTGATTTACTATATCCCTCACACTAAAAATCACATCTAGAAATTCATCATGAATCAAAATTTTAATCATGTTATCTTCAAAAGAAACTCAAATAGAATGTGGTTATGATGTATAAAATGAATGTTGAATGTTCTTTCTAGTCAATTCAAGATAAAATTGATCCATAGTAAACATTATATTATATAGTTCTGATTAGTGGGACCCCCTTTGAGTTTTAAAACATTCCAATCCACTATTAAAACAATAATATTCTTGAATCATATTATATATTTTTAGAAAAAACATTTTATTAATATTGGTAGTAAGTTTTTAAATTATTCTTGTAATATCATCAACATTGTGTATATTATTAGAAAACATATACCGTAGAAAATATAATTTGACAGCATCAAAATTTATTCATAAACTCATAAATATATTAAATTGTTACAACTAGATAATAGTGATAAGACATTACAACTTCATGGGATGGATCAATTCTAGATTTGGATGAAATAACTTCAATAAAATAATCATCTCCCTGATTAGATAATCATGTCAGGAGATTGTCACCAGGTGTCTATCATGGGAGATATGATACCAGGAATCCTTTTATTTTATTTTAAAAAAACATAAAATTCACCTATAAAAACATCCTTATCCATTATTTCTATAATAATATAAGAGTTATATACATGCTATTCATGAATGTAATATTTTGGAACATCTTCAAGATAGATTGTAGTAGATTTTATCTTTTATATATCATCATTAGACTCTATAATTATTATGATTGATGAAGAAGTATTAGAATGTTTCTTATGAACAATAGGGATTTCTAGGGTAACAATAAGATTTGTGCCTTACAGATTTGGTGAATCACCACTATCTTCATCATAACAATCTTTCATACTAGACTCATTATATTGATCATCACCTTTCTCAGATTTATCATTCACAGTAACATTATCATCTACATCATTAACAGTTTTATCATTATAATCATTATGATAAAAAGTATATGGAGTATAGATATCATTATCAATGAAAGGATGTTTTGAAGTGTTTTCTTCAGTAAAAGGAGATGTATCAAAAATTGTACCTCCCCTATCTCAAACATAGAAGGAATATATGCTACAGAAGTATCCATGACCTTATCACTTCTTAAGAAAGAAACATTATTAAAACAACATAGACCTAGGAATATTATCCCCCTAAACTAATAAAAATTCATTTTTAATTGATTTTGGGAACAAATAAAATTTATCCTTTTTCTAACTAAAATAGAATATCCAAAGGTAGAGGAATATTAAGAATATGATGTGCTTCTTACCTTATAGGATCGTTTTAAATAGTAACATGAACATGTGTCTTTTCATTGATTTACTCAAAATATATTCAATGTTATTCCCCTAGATTAATAATAACTTATCATTCTTTTTTATCATAAGAGTAATTGGAATCATCTAATTCGTTATTTTCAAAACCAGGATCATTAATTTCACACTGCATTGATGGATGATACCAGAGATTGAATCTTTTATAGGGTTTATACTCATCAACCAAACACATATTTTATAGGGATTAAATCTAATATTAATTCTGTTATATGTAGTCTATTCATATACAATCCATTTGGAACCAAATTCCATTCAAATAATATAGGTACCAATTTCTTTTGTTCAATGAAAACAACATTTAACTTAGGGTATGTATGTGTGATAAACCTAGAAGATGGTATAGTGAATGATTCTACATATGGTATTACTATATGGTAGAAGCTCACCTGGATACTACGAATCATCATATACCAAATTAAAAAACATTAATATCTACCAATACTAAATTCTCCCATACATGGGAGTATACAATGACAGATAAACATGTACAATATAATAATCTCTACACTTAGCTCAATCTCAATAGGTCCGAGGATGGTTCTGTATTTCATTAATTCATATAACGAACTATCATCTCACAATTTGGATGTTCTACTACATATGAACTCTTTTACTCCTCACAATCTCCAATATATGGGACTCATATCATGTGATCCCATAAGCATGATGTATACTCACAATATTTACAATTTATGGTTGTTTTGATGACTACTACATATTCACTATATTCAATAAACATGTTCATATTAAAATATATGACCAGGAATAGAAATAAGGGTAAATATTCATTTTAAAAAAATATATTGTTCTAACAACAAATAGATTTCCATAGAAATTGCTGTCTAATTTTACACTATTCAATGTTAAATTCTCTTTCATCTTCATATTAGGAAAGTGGAATATGTTATTTAGAAATATTCATAGAATTATTTGAGTTAGATTTCAATATATTGAATGATTTTGGAATTTTTTTCCCAACTGATCCATAAATTTATGTTAAGAATATTGAGAATCATTACTTGAGTGCTATGTATTTTAAGAAATAAGGGTCAAAAGAGGAATTTTTTTAAGTTTCGAAGGAGGTTCAATGATTCAAATCTAATATGACACTTCAATCCTATAGGTATTTACATATATTGTGATGATAGGGAAATAATAATCACATTTAATATATTTCTATATACAACAATAAAATAAACAAAAAATACACATTAACAATATAATGATAAAATTAAAATCACAAGTTATTTCAACTAAAAGTAATCATACCTAATTCATGTTTCACATAATTCATTATCTCACAATTTATGGTATTTTTTAAAAATTTCGGTATGTTTATGTTCTATTAAAAATTACTATAGAATGATATATCTGTTTTTAAAATGATATCCCAAAACCTTTGGTAGTATTTTAGTATGATTCTTTGTAGAACGTAATAAAGGAATATTATAACTATTAATGGGACTCATATTGTAATAATTTTTGGTTACATGTTGAAATTGATATCTATAGTATAATAATGTGTGATTCATGCAATGAATCTATTATAAAATGATACGATAATCTATGAACTCATCATCAGTAGTTGATAATGAAAATGATTTCGATTTCCTACTACATTATTAAACTAGAGAATTTCCTGATATGTGACTTTTTAATGAGGTATATTTCAATCTAACTAACAACCACCAAATCATTTTTTAGGTAACTAAATATATTAAATGAATGTCATTTATAATAGAATAATCCTAATTTTCTATAATTTTTCTTGTTTCTGAAAATTCGTTGCACATCTAGCAAGTCTAAATAATTTGGATTTAGTTTAAAATGATCACACATACAAACTAAACAATATACCAGATTGGTTAGTATTTAAGTATAGTAAGAATCCAGTCATACCTCTATAAGTGGTTTGATTAACTAGTTTTATTATTTTATCACGATACAATTTATAGTTGGTACTCATGAATGTATCAATACCACTACAAATTTCATTATAGAAAAGTTTTAATATTTAATTAGTGTACATGATTTGATATAAAATAAATCCATACATAGTTCAAAAAACATGAAATCCAAGATAAATTTTAACTAAGTCATTTAACTCATTTCAAATTCATTTTCAGGATTTTTAAAATTAAATATATAAATAATTAACATAATATCAAGAAAAATATCATCAACATAGATTTGGACTACTAAACGATATTAGAAAATTATTTTAACAAATAGATTGGTTCAGCTATTCATCTTGTATAACTTTTTGAAATTAAAAATATGATTATAATTTAATAAAAATCCTCAAATTGATTTGTTTAAACCATATAAATTTTTTTTAGTTAAAACCAATCATATATAATTTGTGGTTTTTTCAAATCCATGTTTTCTCTATTAAAACATACTCAATTATATTAACATTCATGAAATTACTATTCACATCCATTTAATAAAAATTAATATCCAAATGTGTTGCATATGAAACCATAATTAAAATCTCTAAAAATCATGAAAATGGTGAAATTGATTATTCACAATCAAAAAATGTTTCTCGAATATATCCCAATGTAACCAATATATGTATATTTACATGTATTGTGAATTAATAATAAAATTTATTTCAGTACACCCATATAGTGATAATGAATAGGTAATCAATGTGTCTTTGAATTAATGCCAATACTATATTTTATTCAAAATTTTTTATATGTGTTTTAATTTTCAATACCAATATTTCAACATTAATTACGACATTGTTGTTCCTAGGATCATGTTAGGAAGAGAAATATTGATGAGTAACATGGTTTATAAGCGATTATCTTGTTGAAATTCCTTAATATGGGCCTCCAACAACTATATCTATGAAATGATATCTATACGTCCTAACGTATATAGTAATATATGTGTTTGGAACCTCATTCATCATTTATAGGTTTGGGTTCAATAGGTTCCTCTATATTGAGTGATTTTTCTATATTAGGTCTTTTAGAACTATCAATAGGTTTTTCATTGATGGGCATGATATAAATATCATATTCTGGATTATCTAAAGAGGAATTTGGATCATATGTAATTGTCCTTTCAAACATGTAATATACAAATGAAACCATTAGCATAGACCATTTTTTAGATACCATGTATGATTCAATAGTTGCTAAATATCTAAAGAATTTTTCTCCATCACGTTTTGAACCAAATTTGATTAAATTCGTTTTTTTATGGATTATAATGACAATAATATATATATATATATATATATATATATATATCTTATTTTACATTTTGAATACCACAATTTCAAAAACAATGTGATCCATTTCATTAAAATCAGTCAAAGAAGAACTCTATTAGTTATATATAAATATGTGTTCCCAGTGTTTTCCCCAAAAAATAATAGGTAAATCATAATCATTTATCATTTCCTTTAATTTTTATTAAAGGGTTTTAGTTTTCCTCTCCACTACACTATTCTGATGTGGGGTCCTTGGTGATGAAAGTCTATTACCATTTCCATGGTTTCAGCGTAATGAATCAAACTATTTATTTTAAAACTCATACCCATGATCACATGAAAATTTATTAATTATAAGTCATTTAATATTGTCTATAGATCATGATACTTTAGATAAATAGTAACCTCCATCACTATTATTATAATGGAAAAACAACCATGTATACATTAAATAATCATCCACTATAATATAGTAATAATTCATTCCAAGTAAACAAGAAACACGCGAGGTTCCAAACAAATCAAAGTGAAAAAATTTATAATGTTTGAGAAGTTGAAGATTATTTCATTGGTTGATCTATTTTTTTTGTTTCCCTCTTTGATAGGTATTATATACTTCTTCGGTTGAGAAATATAGTTTAAAAAGAACATTGACTAATGTCTTCTGAGTTTTATTTCCTATTGGGTGTATCTTCCAATGTCCATATCTCCTATACCAAATAAAATATTATATATTAAAGACACCTAAATAAGAATTTTTCTGAGAAAATAAATATTTCACATCAACTGCATAAACTGATCTATTAGACTTCATGAAAAAATAAAAAATGATATCAAGAAATTTTAAATAATTACTTTAAGTCATTAAATGATAATCAAAATAACACAATTGTAAAATACTAATTAAATATTATTTCAATCCATATACTAGTTATAATTTTCAAATTCATATAGTACCGAGGATTCCTATTTTACTGAGTTGTTTTATTTTTCCATTAGAATTGTAAGAAAAAGTGACATGTCTATCATCCACATTGATTTGGTCCTATAAAATTTTGTAATCACAAGTAATATTTTTAGAGAATCCTCTATATTTATTTAATACGTTCACACTTATTTTCAAGTATATTTTCTATAAGATTAGTTTATGCAAGAAATTATTTCACTATCCATATTTTCATTGGTCCAAAGATGTTATTAAAATGAACTTTTAGAATGCATAAAATTTTTAATGATCCCCTCTATTAGGATCCTATTCATTCATAAATAAAAATATTATTAGTTGTAGTAGAATAATATCTAATAACAGATCTAGATTAAGTAGTTATAAGTCTAAATATGTTCTCATAAATTCTCCTCAATTAAGGATAGTAAAAAAATTGAAATATTATACTTAGGTATTTCATTCATTCAAATATGCTAGGTTGATGTTATACTTCCATTAGTACATCCTTGAAAATATTTCATTAGTCACAAAATAGTTAATTTAAATTCATTATTTCACAATAAATGGTGATCATTCATATATTTTTATACAAAAAAAATTAGTTTTGATGTGTGTGGAAATGACAGATTCTTCATAATTTTTTGTATTTATATATAAATTTTTATAATGTTTCTTCCATAATATAATAATATTAATAGATCATCACTAATTATATTATCATTTTCCAATGAAATTGAAGTATTCTTGGGGAATCATGAAAAATAATTGATACCTCATATGCCTTTATCATGAGACACATATTGTATTAATTATATATTTGGGAGTAGGAGTCACTAAAACTATATTTAGAGTCTCTTTATGGGGATTTTATAGTCTATTTGTACATTTAATTTTTTTCCATCATATTGTTTCCTATATTTTAACTTGGGATATTATAATATTATATAACATATCCTTTTAAAGACACATAATATCTTTTTATTTGTGGAATCATCACTTTCCTATTCTTTTCTATATTTCTCTTAATTTTAATAACCTCCTATATAATTTGAATAATTTAATATGATCCTATTACTATTAAATTTCGTTAATTTTTTGGATAATTGATCCATTTAATCATCACTTTTATATGATTATTCATTATCAAATGATATTTCCTCTTTGAAATTATATTTTAATATTGATTTATAAGTCTTTCAAGAAACATATTTTTTTCTTTGGTTTATCTGGTTATTATTTATTCACATGTAATTATTTGTCATACTTAATGAGTTTCTGAAGGATAATGTTTAAATGTAGTGTAGTAATGTCACAATATTCTTTAATGGACATAGGTGTTCCTCTCTATCTAGCTAGTAAGAATATAAGCTATTTTATAACTTGATCCTTATCTATAATTTTTATTCTACGTGAATGTATCATGTTGACTATTTCATTGAACCCGATATACAAGTCAATAAATAATTTTTTGGGATTCATCGTAAATGTATCATATTTAAGAGTAATTTTTTAATGTTAATTACATTTAAACTAGACGAAACTTCATGATAAAGAACTACTTTATCCCATATTTCAAAGTAAGTTTACCATCAAGTTATACTATTAAAATACTATTTTCCAAATGATTTTTACAAGGAATTCTAATCATTATAGAAAAAATCATATGTAGCCTTAGAGGGATCAATCCAATTTTTTATAAGATATTAGGGGTTTTCATATTTGTCTTCAATAATATTGTGAATATCAAACCCCATGACCCCTAGGAATTTTATTTTAATATCCCATTGTGTATATTTACTTCCATTTAAATAAGGATATTTATTAGTTGAACTTTGTACTTTTAAATTATTATTGATCAATATATAAATTTAGATAAAACAGAAATTTAATATCTTTTTTAACTAGAAAATAGTAAAAATTATTTTTTAAACCAAATATAATAATAAATACTTGTCCTACACGACAACATGATGGGGTGATTTAGTTTCTAATTTGAATTTATTTTATAAACCAATTTAAAAACGTACATCCCTAAAATTGATAAAATTTAAAGTTAACCATAACTGTAGATATATATACAATAATTTTTCATATAGCTTCTAAAATGTGAGGTCACGTAAAAAATAATGTTACATTAGAAGAAATAATCAAATTTTTATTCTACTTTACTTCAACAAACACATTATATAAGACAAAATATACGATTAACTATAATAGTGTTTTTCTATAAATTTGTTTTCAAAACAATTTATGGAAACCATATAAACACACCATATGAATAAAAAAGGGGTTGGGTCTCATATGGAGACATATCCCCTATACTTGTAAATATCCTACTAATAATTAGTTTATTATTCAAGGTACTACACCATAAAATGGATTTGTTTTTATACACAATAACTTAAAAGGTTTTCCATGCACAAAGCATCTTCCATATTTCTATGTGGGATCCCATTTTATAATGATTGAATGAGTGGGAGAAAGGGATAGTCTTGAACACATTTTTTCATCATAGGATATGGTACTTATGATTTACAATGTAAATTCCCATATATAGATCAAAAGTAAAAAAAATAGATAAACGTAAGAAATTAATGATGAATAGTATGTTTCTCTCTTATTTTATAGGTAGTTCTTCTATTCTCATTATCATCTCTTGGTTTTTGAATGATTCTTTAAGATGATTGAATTTTCTCTGATGCATCAATTATGCTTAGTAATAGTATTATAGTTGCTCAAAATTAAATAATTTTTCGTTTTTTTATTAGAAATATTTTATCATTATTTTGGGATCACACAAATACTTCCATCACCACTTTTCTATCCATGTGTATTAGATCTATGAATCTATTTATATGGAAACAAGCCTTTCAGATATCATCTTATTTATTGTCATATTTTTTCAAAAAATTATACCTCGTAAGATTCTCTTAAATAGAATTAAATTATTCTTGTAAAAGAGTTTGGATTTTTATTAAAATAATAATAATTACCTTATGTAATGGTTGATGTAATTTTAAATTTTTTCATTGAAATGCATTTATCTTTTCCACACAAACATGCACATCAATATTTGACATTATCATCTATATAATATATTTTTATGTTTTGTAATGTCGATGAAATTTCAATTAGGTTTTTCTATTTTTCATTGCATTTGGTTTTGTTATTATTGTTGATAACTTTTTAGTGATTGATCATCTTATGTTTATAGTTGGTAGTTTTCTCTTATGGTCGATCAAATTGGATTGGTTGTGGATGGGTTCATTTTTTTCTATTTCCATTTGGACTATGGTTGATAATATGTTCATTCAATCATTTTGTGCCCTTGAAAATGATTAGATTCTTTATTTGTTAATTATATGTCAACCCACAACACCTAAATTTGTTATAAACTCATCACGACCAATCAGATGATAGTATAGAATATTATTTATATCTTATGGACATTTACATACATGGAATAAATTATGGAGAATACATTTTATTTTAAAACAATATATATAGAATTTATTAGAATGAATATAAATATTTTTTTATCAATATAATGTATTTTTGGAGTAGGTAACAACAATAGAAACCCATTTCAGAATAAAACATGTTATTGAAGCATAAAATTACTTTATAGAAAATTTGGTACTTATTTTTTTTAATTAATTAATACATTTTCATTCTATAAAACCGTTATATATAATTTTCATTATGTGGTTATTCTTATATATAATGAAAATTTAAAAGTTTTGTTATAACCATCACAATTAAAAAATATATATTCTATATTATATCATAATTTGTTTAAACATCATGTTATATGATATGAATTCTATGAAACACTTTCTATTTATTTATGGAGAAAATATTTTCTAAATATCATGGTGTGATGTCTGGTTCTATGTTACTTAGTAAATATGGATACCATGGGATGAGTTTTAGGATGGGTATGTGATTTTTGAGCACGATCCGCATAGTATGATCCATTAAGAATGTTTTTAGTGTTTAAATTAACCATAGTGGGTATATAGAATGATGGTGGTAATTTGATTGGTTGTGTTAATGGCTCATACATTGACATATTCTATCATTTTAAATATAACGAGGATACTCTTCACATGGAGGAACTAGCATATGATAAAGGAAAGGTAGGTGGCTTAGTGGTGTGAACTATGTTTTGGAGGAATGTGGATCATCAGAAAATGAGGTATGTGATCATGTCCATGTTCTGTAGTACCATGAATATATTGTGCATCAATGCGATAATGGAGGAAGAGAAGTGATGGGGATATGTTCTACCATGACACATATGGTTTGAGAGGTATGGATGTTTTTTCTCATGCTGCTTAAATGGATAAGAGTCTAGTGTGGGTCTTATATGTGGATTAGAAGCTTGGTAATATAATCATCTCTGATTAGAATTTTAATGTTCAAATGGTGGGAATAATAATGTTGATGGATCGGGTAGGATGAATTGGTCTATCCTAGTAGAAATTCAATGTGGTTGACTGAGGATGATATGAATGATGAGGGGGAATGGCTTGAAAGAAGTAAATTTTTTGGAGGTTTCAGTGATACATGTCTTAGTTTTTTCTATAAAGAGTTTTAATTTATGATCTATATATTGTGGAATATTCTATGCTTCATTATATGTAATGAACCTTTTTGTTAAAGAGTTTTTTGAAAAAAAAATTGGATAACATTCTTGTAATCGATTAGTGGGTTTTATATTTCCACTCATAATGACAATATGGGGTGATCAAAATCAACCCTATCATTACATCATGTTCAATAATAGTTGTAAAATGGTTCAAAGAGATCAATTTTGGTTTAGATATTTGGAAAATATTATTCTCCTATAGTGTGAATTGAGATGTCAGTTATGGAGATATGGCCATTTTCCAAGAGGAATTAGGGTTTTATGAGATTGATTGATGGATTACAATCACAAAACTATGATTTAAATACATAAATGGCGTTAAATTTAACATAAGTAATATTGAATGTTGTGTTTACACTTAGAGGTGTTGTTAGATGGTGTATGAGCATCTTCCACTGGACCTAGATTGGTTGATTAGACATGAGTGGGAATTTGGTCAATGGGTTTTGGTCATGGTATAACATGATAGTTGATTAGGTCAGTTCAATTTTTTAGCAGTAGATGGAAGATGTTGTTATTTTTGGTGTATTTTGTGCATGCTTGGATGGTTTTATGATGCATTAAGATCTATTTAATGGGATCAACTATTGATGTAGCTCATTTTTGGTAGCCAAATGTTTTATGTAGGTTAGCTAAATAAGGTTTTCCCAATGTTATCATGTGAATATGGATGCATTGATTTGAAACCATGTCGATCATGAATTATTTGTTGTGGCCGATGCATTTTAGGCATTAACTATGTTTTTTCAGATAATATATCATGTAGAGCACATATACTAATCTTTTATGTCTCATCGATTTTTTTCAAAATTATAAGCTGATAAGGGTACTAAATTTTGACCAGCTTTTTTATAAATGTTGTGATTTTTTCATTGGGATCCCCAATAAATAGTTTCATTAGAATAGTATAATCATTTTAAATAAGTAAATTAAAATATTGGAGTGTTGTAGATCAGAGTTGGACTCTCTTAGATATGGCCTATGGTAGGGGGAACCATAGTTTGAGTGATATTTTGATTGAATAAACATTAGGTGTCTTGGGGTAAAAGGTAATAGAAAAATATGGACTATATGATTTGGAAATAATAGTAAGTCTTGTATTGTATTTTTATGGCTTATAAACATTGAGTTTTTAGGTTATCTCAATATGCGTTTTGTTTATTAAGGGTGGTATCATAACCATTGATTGGGATTTTGGTTTCTGATGTAGGTTTTTAGATTAAATGGAAAAACAACCATGATTACATGGGTCTAAGAATTAATATTCTAGGGAGCTTTTAATATATCATTTATAAAAAGTGATTACATTTCATGGGGGAATTTCAAACATAAAATTATTGGATGTTTCTATTTTAAAATGGTCATTAGATCAATAATATATGAAATGAAACATGTTAGAGGGTGGTTATTTGATATTGTGTGAGTTTTTAGAGGTGTGTTGGGATCCCAAATAATTCATTGGTTATTTAGGCTATTTTGTAGTAGAATTTGGAGTCATTTTTTTCCAAGGTTCATAGTTTTGTGTATATAATTTATGGTAAGTCATGAATCACCCTATATTTGGGTTGATTTTAGTGTAGTTTTTTTATTTAATGGCTGAGTTTCATTTCTAGCACATGGTATTTCTCAAACTTTGTATACTTTTGGGGAAATTGTGGTTGTTGTATCGGAACTAGGACATGTCACATTGTTTGGGAAAGGTAAAAAACAAATCAAGTGAGGTATTAGAGAAGGTTCAGGTCCAGATTCACACATTTGGTAAACCATATGCACCAACCATTCTATGTGGGGTGTTTTCGACATTATTGACCCCATGGTTTGTGTAATGTTTGATAAAAAATGTTGTTAAAAAATTTCCTCTAAAAAAGTGGATTTTTACAATTCTACGCATATGATTTTTAATCTCATAGAAACAACTTTCTCCTCGTATTTCGAACTAGAAACCATATAGCATACCCTATTCTACTTCCACTATTACATGGTAGATCTCCCTCATTCCATGGATAAATAAATTTTTGATTGATGAGTTCGAAATCCAAAGTTAAGGATACGACTCCATTATATTATCTATCTCATTTATTCCACTCTATAGTTTCCTCTCATTGTATTTGTCCAGTATTCCATATTTTAATGGTTTTCACTGCTTCTTCATATTTATAAAATATAGTCCAAATAAATGGAAACAAAATTATAGTCTGGATTCTCTATTTATGTGGAAATATTTTCGTTCAATTAAACCCATATACATTCCTAATTTTTTATGTGCATGAGTTTACATTATAATTACATCACTTTTCTTCAACCTAAATATAATTTAATGTATTTCATGACCCTTGTTTAATTCGAATGATAAGATTATTATTCAATGAGCCCTAAATAAATCCCTTATAATAGGTTTCCCTTGTTTTTTAAAAAATAATCTTTTTCAGAATTATATAGTACTAAAACATTTTTTTTGGAGTATGTATTTAATTAATTACCCCATTTTTGTATTGGTAAATGGGTAGTTATATGTCCATATGGCTTAATGGGAGATCAGTTTTTGTGAAATGAAATTTTACAAACATCAATAACGTTATTGTAGAAGTTATGCTGGATTTGGGTCCTATATTGAAATGATAAGCTATATTCGGTGTTTCCCTAACTCAAATATTTGGTAGAATAGTCATTCAATTGAGCCATATGTGACATGTTTAAAATTTTTAATTCTTTAATGTAAAATTACTGTTTACATATAAACCATACCATTTTATGAGGCTTAAATGGCCTCCGTGTAACCCCTTATGAAGGATGAAAATGGTATTGGATATATCTATTCTTTTAATAATTTAATTGTAATATTGGTACTTGGTTACATAATTGATTAAATTCTATAAATGGGAATGTGGTGGTTTCAAGAGGTGATTCCTAAGAAATAAGGAATGACTTCATTTACTAAATTTAATGAGTTTCCCTTCGTTTACTTAAGTGATAGGAATTAATAAGATAGTTTACATGGATTTTATATAGACATGATTGGTGTGGAATTACATGAGTTATACCAATATTCCTATAGGGTACTTGGGATGAAAGATGTGGTTTGATGAAACCATCATATTAATTGAAGGCTAATGTAATGGAATAAATTTACTAATCCAGTGGATTTTTCTAGGATTTGACATTTAAACTCCCTTGTAGTTGATCCACCTTGGATTTGGGTAGTGTGTATATGTATCATGATCCACATATTAAAGTCGCCGATTATTGCACAGTAAACTCATTAAATTATATAGGATGAACTGCTCAGCTTTGGGGTTTTCTATTGGGGTGGAATTCCATGGATGTATGTTATATATTCCAATCAAGAAATTCATCTAAATATCAAGGAGGTATCCTTGAGATTTTACTAGTTCACTGAATCATTTTAATACTATGGTTCAACACACTTAGATTCCTTTCGATGCCTATTTATAGGGAATTCCTAGTAGAGACGTGTATATTTTCTCCGATATTCACAATCATGATTTTCTTTTTTGTATATGTTAGCACCAGTCAAGACTCACTAGTGATGAATGAAGAAGTTATAAAAAATGTATATTGTAATTATAGAGCCTAAGAATCAGTGGTTTTTTAAAAAAAATTACTAAATTGTTTTATTTTTATTTTTAATTAGCTAAATGGAAATCATTTATTTATATTACTCATCCATTCACTTCATTATAGACTAATTTTTTGGGGGAAAACATAGTTGGTGGACTATAGAGTTATACTCACATATTTCTATGGATTCCATCTAAATTGGGAACACATAAATCTATTACTATTTCATTACTGGGAATGGTTGGGAAAAACCACTAGATGTGGGAGATTTATTTGTTTATAGGATAAATAATATAGTTCGGCACTAAGCTAGGACTTTGAACCCTTTTCAAGGTTTTTTTATTTTATTTTTTGTTCGTTTTTGATTCTTATATAGTCTTTTTTGGTTTTATTCCTTTCCTAATATGTATAATTTATGTTTATTCATTGTTTCGGGGTTATGGATTTTTTTTTCAAAACATTCCTAGATGAAGTTTTATTATTTACCTATCTAGATGTCATATGTGATTGACATTATTTCTGATACATCCTTTATATGATTTTTTGGTCTATTCTACACCACTATACAACCTTAGACCTATGATGCTAGATAGAAACATTTGTATTAGGGGGTATAATTATCGTGGAAATGTGTTTCACTTATTTGAAGCACCATTTCAGTGGCTCACAGGGTGGGGTAATTATATATATCATGTATTCAATGTTATAAAAATGATAAATATTGCACATGATTTTAGAATTAAAAGTATATATGAATTCTGCTGAGAGTCGAAATACTTTTTTATGAAAATTTTTAAGTAATTAGAAAGTTGTGACATGTTATTTTTATTTTGAGGTGACATTACTATAATTGTAAGGTGTTACACTAATACTAGTTTCAAACACGACTAGGATAAAATGAGATCACAATCCAATTTTTTCTACAATAGTAGGGTTATTAGATGGAATAATTTTAGAAAATACATTGTGGTATAATAAAATATAGGGAAAAGTTCATTGAGGTATTCTATTCTATGAATGATTTTTATTAGATAAAGAAGTTCATTATATAATGTGGGTTTTCATGAAGTGTTGAGGGAGAAATTGAGATATATTGTGACATCAATGAAGCTATGTTAACTATCTGGGAAATATTGTCCAACATAATTTCTAATGAAATAAATTTAATGTATCATTTTATTTGAGAGATCATATAGAATGGGGATGTAATGATCTGTTGGGAGGCTTCATAGGACAACATATAAAATATACGGATAGAGACATTACTGTTTAAAATGGGTGAGGTCATCGAATGTGTATGAGTATTCGATTCCTAAGATACTGAGTGTAAGGATTATTATGAACTTTTTATCAGGGTTTTATAATGTAGGCAACCATTATTAATCATGTATTCATGTGTGTTGTGTATTTTCAACAAATGGTGAATTGACAAAATCCCCTCAGAGTAAGAATTTTAGTTTTCCATAACTAATGATCATAAAAACGTGTTATGTGTTTTTCTGAAATGTTAAGATTATAGTGACTATAAAATTCTATACAACATAGTGTAAACTGAGGAGATAATAAGTTGAAAAATATTATATAGATTGATTCATTAAAAAATATCAGGTAGAACATCATACATTCATTGATCTACACAGAGGAATATGCTTAATATGAATTTATTTTATCTAAATTTAAAAATATACATAACATTATAACCTTCATACGTTTATACATTTCTTACACCAACTCTGAGGGAGATACAATTCATGATTATTGGAAACTTTTTTAATCATTTCATTAGTTAATTTTAACCAAGATGGGATTTGGACACCAGTATCCAAACTATGATATCATAGATCATTATTGAAATATATTTATGAAATTAATATCTATTATTATCTTATTTTCATGTTAATTTTTCATCAACATATATATTACTTTTTTCAATATCCATCTGAATTGGTTATTCTATTTTATAGAAATATGAATATCTGAGTTGACCTATACTAGATTGACATGTTCCATTCCACGTGTTCAGTTCATGCATTAGATTATTTTAATTTATAAGCATGAATAAAAGGTATAAATATATATATTATGGTGGTAAATTTCATATGGAGATATGAGTTTATTTTATAAAGATCATGCCGGTCCCATTTGTATCTTGAGTGGTAATGTGATTTTGTTAGAAGTATCTCATTTATCACAATGATTGATTAGTAAATTAATAATTCTTTTCAATGAAACAATGTCAAATAGGTTCACATATAAGTTCATAGGAGGATAATTCATGTTGTCACAATGTATATTGCAAAATTATTGATAGATCATGATAAACATGTCCAAATGAATTTGGATATATTCATAAAGATTTGGGATTAACTTTAAAAATTCTATGAGGAAACGATGAACTTGGGTGACTATTCAATTTCATAAAATAAAGATCAAACAATGATTTTGTGATAGTTGCTACATCGTGGTTATTCTCCTAAATTAATAATCTATCCCATATCATCGTGAAGATTTAATGTGATATAAGATATCATTCATTCATTTTTTAGAGTATCCTTTTAATTTTTTTTCATATTTACACATCATATGATGATGTGAAAATGAAATATAGATTATTAAAGGGGGATAAAAATAATATAAATAGTGGAGATGAAATCCAAGGGGTTCATCTATTTTATAATATATAAAATATTATAATTCCATTATTTTCAATAATTTAATTATTGGGGCCTATAAAATGGAGCTTCAAGGGATTTTTTGATATTAAAGATTTTATTATCAGTTAGCCGAATTTATCTCAATTTATATCCTCTATATATTTATTCGAGGTGAAGGATACAAATCACTATTGGAGACTAGAGCTCTTAAAAAAGATTTCAATGTTTCCAGTGGCTATTTGACACCATTTGATGTAGTGATGTGTTGGTTACTTCTATGGAAAATGATAAAAAAATTAAGACTAAAACAATGAATAGTTTCATATGGTTTTCATATTTCATCTTTTTTATTACACTACATAAAAATATTATAATGGGTTTTTTCCTTCCCCAGTAAATGGGAGTTTTTATTTCTCAAAAAACTAAGAAATTTAGCCACATGAATACACACCTAACAACACCATTCGATACACACACTATGTAGTTTATATAAACATTCCATGTCCAATAAAAGAATATAGAATTTACACAATTGGTAATCTTTTATTTTCGATTAGGATATAATTTTCAGGTTAATTTTGGTACACATAATATATTCCCCCTTTTCGGATAATTTCATGTCTTCTCACATAGGTGTTATAAATGGTATAAAGAATATCCCATTAGATGTGCTTTTTCATATTGACCATTACAATAAGGTCCAATTTTCCATCAATGTACATTTATGTTGAGTTTTTATTGGTTTTTGAATAATATCTCTATCATGGTGTTTATTGAGTTTGATTGAGATATTTGACACAATCATGGGGTTTGATACACCTTAGGGACATGTAAATGTAAGGGAATGATTCCTCACGAAGCATTATAGGGTTTCCCTTGAATGGAACCTAGGTGTAGATCCTCTAATACAGACATGGGGACCTCCATGTTTCATGAAAGTATCCCTACTAGTTAGTAATGATTGGACTTGATTATTTGATCTTTAGAGCGTGATATTTTTTTTATTAAACATAAATTACTTATCTAGAATTCATAAAAGTCATCTTGAGAAGTATGATAAAAAATTTAATTTTGACTCTCTATGAACTACAACCTTTATGACTAGAAGACTCATTTTTAATGATCATTATAATGATATAAAATCACAATACTTGTTCATCAAATAGTAATTTTCTTATCATCTTATTTTATCTGATTCCTTTGATTTGATTATCATGGGGAAAAGAGAATATTCAAATTTGGGTTAAATATTCTCTTTGTCATTACACCATGGATGTGGTGGGGGTTACCCATATATTAATGGTTTTAAAAATACCTGTCAAGTCCACGGAGAGTTTCATTAACTGTGGGAATACATTGAAAATATAACTGGTCATTATTATATTAATAGGGGATGGTTTTTTATTCTTTGCAATTGGGTAAATAAGTCACTTATAGTATGGGTCACCTGACCTCCCACCCCATTAACGGGGATGATAGTACATCATATGATATAGAAATTATTATTGATGTGGGGGCCTACAATCCTACAAGTCATTGAATGATAGTTTCATAGAGTGATGTTTTAGGTTACTTTCCATGTCATAGGGGGTTGTAATGAGAAAAATGGAAAACCTCCTAATTTTAATCAATGGATATATTGTTATGATAGAGGTGAATTTGTTAATGATATCATAGTTCATTTATAAAATCAATCCTATGTATTGGATCTCCTTAATTGGTTATCTAGGGATTAGGTAGATTTTTATGTTGGTGGTTCCATCATATGGTTGATTTGAATTATTATTTTTATTTTTTAGTCTTAATTGTGATATATAATAATTCCCATGTTTCATGGGTTTTAGTTCTAGTTTCATTCAAATAATGAGGGAAGTATGTTATCTGGTCTTTCACTTTATCTTACATTATTTGTTTATGAGTAAACGTGGATGTTTAGTCATAAATATCTCTCAACATCACCTACATTATCACGTCTTTCATATATGGGTTCTCCAATTTCATTGGTTTAGAGATTAAATTTTCTAATAGCTTTTATTTATTTATGGGGGTGTCGTATTGTTTATTTTTATACTCATAATGGCATGTACATTCCAATGTACCCACTAACATATCTACATACAATGGGCTATCATTTTTAGAATTTATGAGTTTGATTAATTTTTCACTATAGTTATTAAACATAAAATTGTGTGAGATCTAGTTCATTAAAATATATAATATGAGTGATTGCAAAAATAATTTTATTTCATTTCTTTCAACATATTAGTTTATAAGAAAATGTATATTTAATTAAATTTAAAACATGAATCTAAAATAATTAAAATATTTAAAAACGGGATCAATTTCAAAATATGATTTCAAATCAATTTAATTGTTTCATTTATTAACTAATAAATAATTGTGTTACATGATAATTTTATGATTAAAAATATATTTAAGAACAATTCCATTGAATTTACCTTGGACAATCTAAATCTCTTTTTTATTGAAAGATAATTACATATGTAAATTAATACTAATCTTATAAGAAGAAGAAAAAAAACTATTAGTTATAGTTTAATTTACTCAACCACCCTAGGGTTAATCCCATAAAAATGTTTCTATTGATGATATAACAATGAATTAAATTAATATTACATATCTAATAAATTCTTTATTAATATGATTATTCCAATGAAGAATTGATATAATAAATTAATCATTCATTATTTATTCTTGGTCCCTCACCCCATTAGAGACTATAAAATCATGATGAGATATAATAAATCATCATTGACTTAATCCTCATAATCAGTGAACTATGAATGGAGTATGAAACTGGAATTAAATAAATAATGAAATAACTTACCTGACCTAGTGTCTAGGAATAATGTCACACCCCTCACCAATATCATGAGAAGTTATAATGAGATTACATTTAATTTAGAGGCATCCCCAAAGCACCAAATGCTGAAAGAAGTAGTGATGTATTCATGAATGATTGGGGGACTAGTTTTAATTTCAATCAATGAAACCAACCAAACATGCCACTTCAAAAAATAAATACATGATTCATGTTATGAATGAATTATAATTCCACTTATACCAATGACGAAAACAAAAAACTATTCCAAAAAAATAACAAATTACAACATCGGAAGACTAAAATGACCAAAATCAAGGACTCATGAGGAAACTACATGTCTCCACACCATGTTAAATAATCGAACCCCAGAAAAATTCCCATCCATCATGATATACCACAACAGGAATGAGATGTTATAACATTACCAATGTCTCAGAATAAAAAATCTGCAAAAGCACCAAAGTGCCAAATAAGTAGGTTAGTAATGAAACACAGTATGGTATACCGAAATTACATCCCTACTCATGACATTAGGATATAACAATGATGACAGATAATATAAAACAGTTTATATAGAACAATTTCACTAGTTCAATAATGTCTAATAGGCGAGACATATCTTTTCCCAAAATATTTATCCCAACAAACAAAATACTATGGAAAGAACAGAAACACGTCATTAAGAATTTACCCATTCCATATCGGAATAACCCATTTCAGTAGGTATGACCACTTGTGCCTCTCAACAACTGACATAGTTCAACCACATGCACCTGATCTCAGTGTTACCATTGATGGTGGAACTTCACATCACTACCCCCCCATAAACTTTTGTAGTGCTTATTCACACCACATTCCAATTCCATGATGATGGTACATCACAAAAATTATCCATCCATTCCATGTCATTCTCAACCACTTATGATAGAAACCAAAAAATCATGATTTAATCAAAATCATGTCATCGAATAATATCAAATCCCAATCATTCGTTCAAACCAATTCACTGTTTCCATAGACATGCAAAAAATCATCTCAATAAAACTACATTTTTATAGAAACCCATTTTGAAACAATTATTTCCACAAATCAAAAAATGAAACATAATTTATAGTCATCATTTTATAATCTAAAAACAATTAATATTTCACACATGATCACATCTCCCCAAAAAAATCAACACACAAGGGCTTCCACACAATCTTTTCACATCATTTACGCAATAAATATTTTAGAAACATTTAAATTAAAATAAAATCCATCGTGTTCTAGAAAGAGGTTCCAATATTTATGTCATATACCTCTACTGTTTTAATAAAACAAAAAATGGCACCATGGATAAACAAATCTGAGAAAAAATCCACAAATCCTCCTTAGAACCCTTCCCCTAAAATCAACAAGGATAAAACTATACATTATTGGAAATGAAATATATAGATCTATCCAGGAGATAAGTATATCTAATACATCGATATAGTGAAAGAGAAGAGTATATCTATGAAAATCCAAAAAACCATCAAGATATGATATTTACAAATGATTTTTTATATTCAAACCACCATGAAAATACTTATAATTACTATCGGAAGGATGAGGGCAGATTCCATTGACATATAGTGAATAAAATAATGAGTAGGGGTAAAAATGGGGATCAAATGTGTTGTTTATGGTAAATATCTAATGAGGTCCATTTTTTAATACCCAATATTTATAATGTTCCCTATTATCCAAAACAGTTAGCAATATCGTGCACTAGTCGTGCACCTGCTATTGTATCACTAGACCAGCTCACATGGTTATCATGGACGGTTACAAAAACAATGTTACAATAATTCCAAAGCACACTATCCAATGTTTCATAGATTTTTTGGGGAATTTTCCTTGTTTCATGATCATGCTCAAATTGAACACCCAAAAAAATGCCCAAAACAATTTCTAAAAATATTAAAGACTCTCCCAAACATCAAAACCATTATAAACAAAAAAAAGACATAAAATGTTTACAAACATAAATATTGGTGTTTTAAATTATCCACACCATTAGAGTTTCCATCATTGGAAGGTAAAAACCATAGATCTCTCAATAGAGTTAGTTCCATTGCATGGCCCTTTCAATCACCTATTTCGAAATATCCACCTGATTCTAACCATGTTGTTAAAAAATATTACTACAATGATTCAATTTTGATGAAAGGCATTATCTTAAGTATATATTTTATATAGTACTTTGTGCAATAATTTTGCATCCGACTCTATCTCAATGTGATCCAATAAAATCACATGGCCATGATCCCATTAATACATCCTCAACTAAGAAACATGAAATACATTATAACCTCCACATAACTGTGGTTCCAATCCAACCTATAATACACATCTCTAACCCATTCAATTGTATCAGAAGGTAATATATATCATAGGGATAATATTCAATGTATTCCGAATCATTTTTGTTTAAGACTAGGAGATATTCTCAAAAACACACAATTACCAACCACAAATGACAATGGTCATTGAAAATGATCCACATATGATTTAGGATGACTCATTGTTTTTTCCATTCCCTCTTCCATTGGCTTAATATTCTCTATAGTGTCATGGGAATGGATCTTCCAAAATAATAATGCTTCACTAAATTCCACCCAATAATGTTGAGAACGACACTTACACCCATACAATTACACAAAAATACCCATATATATTAATTCCTCATAACTGTTATTATATTATAAATCCACTAAGGGATTGATATACACTCATGACCAAATAAAATCATTCACAAAATCATTCATCATGTCCTTCAATATTTGTATCATCCACTCCGATTTCCAATCTGTCTAATGATTATACACCATGCTCATAGAAAACTTATTCCCAAGGGATTTTTTCAGGTATTTATAGAAATGAGACACGAAAATCATGTATCTATCTTATACAATTGAAACTGGAAAACCATACCTCTTTACCACCTCACATATATATATATATATTTTGAGATGATCCTCCACCATTTGGGATTCAAAAATATTGATGAAATGGTCTGAATTTGTGATCGAATACAATATCACCCATATTAAATCACGAATAAAAGAAATTCATGGAAGACCTATTAAAAATCCATAGCTATATAGTCACAATTTGACATAGGTATATGTAACGAAAAAAACATACCTACTGGTCACTTATTAGTTTCCATGAATTTCTGACAAGTCAATCATCTTGATATAAAATTTTCCACATTATTTTTTTTACCCCCAGAAAAACAATGTTTCCAATGCCTTATAAATTTTATGAATTCATTGGTAAACCAACCTTCTTGATTGATGGTATGTAGTATGAAATTTTTCCCTAAAATACAATTTTACAACTATATAATATTGAATCTAGATGACTAAATATATATCTAGTTTCAATCCCTTAATGTTATACCCATTATTGAGTTTCAACCTTATAGTGACATACATTGAGTCAGAGGCCTACACATCTTCAATCAGTATAATTATGCAATGGATGAATGAAATTATGATGAAAACCAATACACCACCTCAATCTGCACATTCCAAAATCAAGTTGTCTATAAACGACATCAACTCCCACTTATCCAAATTTTCCTTTTCCATATAAGCATATGAATTCCAACTCAATGCATCCTACATTGAATTTCCTTTTCATGGTGTATAAATATGGTCCAAGTCACTCATTTGGATTTTGTCAATGCATCTTCTTTATCTCAAATTATGATCTGTTTTTGAGAAATTATGATTCAAGAAATTTTGATTGGAAAACAGTGAAAATTTATCACCAAAGAGATAATTAATAAATTTTTTTGAATCAGACACAACCTCTGCTAATACCAAATGACGTGTTGGGTAGTTCATTTTATGAAACCCCAATTATCGTTCACAATATGAAACTCCAAGATCCCCTTGTGTGAGAGCACATCCCAACCCTGATCCCAATGCATCTCAACACAACAAATGTTGTTTTCCCGGTTCAATAAAAATCAGGATTGGTGCTTATGTGAGTTTTCCCTTGGGCTCTTTAGAAGTATTTTTCAAAAACAAGTCCATTGATATTGAACATTCATCCTTGTCAACATAGTAATTGGAGATGCTAATTATTAAAAGACACAAACAAAGAATCATTAATAACAATGTACGATGAGGAAACAACATATCTCAAAAACATCATTTGTAGGTTTATATGAAATAACTAAATCTATATTCCTTGGATCTATTCTAACACCTTTCATAGAAAAAATGTTTCCAAAGAAATGTACCTTATGTATAAAAAAATATCACTATAATAATTCGGAATACAACCGATGGTATCTTAAGATTCCATGTACTGTTTCCATGTGTTTCTCATGATCATCCCATGTCCTTGAATACACAAATATATCATCGATAAGAACAAACATGAAAGAATATTGATATCTATGAAATATAAGATTCATCAAATACTTGAAGACCATTCTAGAATTTGTAAAATCTAATTGCACCACTATATACACATAGTGTTCATATCTACCCCTGAAAAATGTTTTTGGAATATTCTCCAATCTTAAATGAAACTGATGATATCCTTATCACAAGTCAATTTTGGAGAACCACTGAGCTACCAAAAATTATAGAATAGTTCATCATGTATTGGAAATTTTTCATGATATATTATTTTAACGTGGTTATAATACAATAATAAGAACATGTATAAAGAGTTCATCCTCATTTTTAATGAACAAGAATGGGGTATTATTGTGAGATGTGCTAGGCTAGATGAATCATATGTTGTCTAGATCTTCTAAATGCACATTAAATTCCATCAATTCAATTGGTTGCATCTAGAAATATAAAAGTCAGATATTATTGGTCCTTGGGAGAGGATCATTCATAAACTCCACTTCTCTTATGGGTGGTATCCTTGATTAAACAACGGGTTATACATAAAGAAACAGGTCAAAAACATCACGAAAACTACTTCTCCTAATATCAACCCTCAATGCTAATTAAATTTCCACCAACATGTATGAGATTTACCCATGATTGTGCTCACATTCCCGTTTATCCCAACTTTTCATGCTTCTCTCCTCTAAATTGGTTCTTGATTCCATCAATAGTTGTTAAACTAACCATTATCCTATACAATATTATTTGGGCCTGAAAAATAATAAAAAAATCCACACCCAGGATTATATCATAATCAGCCATCTCAATAATTTAGAATTCCCATATCAACTCATCTCCATCAACACATACACAACATATTCTACACAAAATATGATCAACACTATAGTTCGCCTAGAGGATTTTTATGTTTCAAAATAGATGGAATAATTTAAACATTAAACCCAATGAATAAATAACATGAAAAAAATCAAATAATGTGATGAACACATATCAAACAAAGGTTGTATGGAGGTAGATTTAAAAATAAAATTACATGTCACTATGGATGATATATACAAATAAACAACTATAATCATCTCATCACAATAAAAATTCTTATAAACCACACTATTATAATTATTTCCATCCAGATAGTTCCCTTTCTAAGGAGTCACACTGTTCCTTGAATCACCATGTCAAAATGTACTATACAGACAAGGGGTATGTTGCTAACCTCATTCCGTCGAGGCATAAAATGCCTATGACCCCTGAGAAGTGTCATGAACACCTTACCTCAATGAAATCTGACAATAGCTCTAAATATTTCCCATCTGGTTGAAATAATGTAATTCTCTCAGTTGTGCTAGACACTCTGGATTTATGTGTCTTATAGAGACACATTTGAAACATCCAGTTTTTAACATAAATCTTTAGAGGATGATTCACTAATCTTAATGACTGATGCTAAGACATTCTACTACCTTATAGAAAAATGCCCCACTTCTTATTTCATGTAGTGTTGGATTTCCTAACATTCCCTACAAGAATCAACATACTTCCCCCACCTAGAGATTCTAAGATATATCTTTCATAAATTTTTGATCTATATACCATATTAGTATAATCAATTATAAAGATCTAAATAATCATAAAATGAATTTCCTACCTCAAATCGGATTCAAACATGTGATCCTCCAAAGATGCATTTCCAACAACATCTTGTGAAAACTAGAAAAAATTCATAAATTTGGTTGCATACTCAATCAAGGAATTGTTTTCCTATTTCAAAATAATGAAATATTTTGTTATCAAAATTCTGAACATGTGTGTGAAGAATTTTTTTTCGCAAAATTCCACTAATCACCTCATTACATACCCTGGTCTATTCAAGCATGAACTACTAACTGCCACAAATGATGAGAATGATCTTCCAACATATACACAGACAATTGGAATCCCATCTCTACCAGTGTGACTAAGAAATCAAATTTTGATTTATACTATTCAATTACACCTCAACCTTTTCTTGTTCTAAATCACCTCGAAATAGGGATGGATTTAGTTTATAAAACGGAATAGAATGGTCAATTTTCCTCAACTAAGAAATTCAATTTCAGCTACCTAGATCCTAAATGGATTGATCTATACATTGAATCAACTACATGTTCACCTAGCTTTCAAGTAAAACAACATTTTCAGAAACATCCTCCTATTTTTCTCTATGATGCCTACCTAGTTACACTACTATCAACACCAAAAACCTAATAAGTCTCACTCAATAGGAACTAATAGTTTAAATATTAAAATTATTTAACATTTCAATAATCACAACCAGGATATCCAAAATTCAACTTTTTCATGTTCATTCATCATTTAAAAAGAAAATCTATCATGATTTTAAAATTCAAACCTTATTCAAAATAATACGACCCTTCTCTTTTTAAAACAACGGTTTTGTGAAAAATCCAAAATTTTCATAAATAAAAGCATGTATTGAACTACATACATAATATTATATAATGTTCTATTCAATACTAGTGGGAAGTAATTTGTACAATGTTTTTTATGCCTGTCTCACTAGATAAACCTATCATAAGGAGATTTCAAGGCTCATAAGTGTCTCCAAAACACTTGTGTACACAACTCCCTCGAAACATTATGTTCCTCATAAAAATGTTAGATACATATTTTTATGCATTAAATTTTATATTTTCAGAAAACTACCCCTTAATAACATCCCAACTCAAGGAACCAAATGATATTTAGTGATATATCTATGTTCGAAAATTGAAGCCAAAGGACTGAACAAACTAATACAAAATGTAAATTCCCAACCCTCTGATTTGGCTTGAGAAATTTGAACGACATTAAATTCCTTAAATTGTGTCCCTCTAAAACCAATGAATGAAAATAAATATTGAGGGAATTATCAATTATTGGTGGATAAATTTCCATTTGAATAAAAAAACGAATGAAACATACCACTAAGAAAAACTACATGATGAATTTCAATAATAAATTGTAATTCCAAATCATATCAATGACCATAATTAAAAACCATATAAAACCAAAACCAGAGAAATAAAATAGATGGTTAAATTATAAAACATAAGGACTAAAGATGTGTTTTCATGGCTCCACACTAATCACCGAGCTCCAACACCACAAGACCACCCACGCATCATGATGCACCACAATTGGAATGATATACTTTACCTCTATATGTTTCACAGAATACAACATCTACAAAAGCAGCAAAGTACCAATGTAGGGCATGTGTAATGAATCTATATAAAAATTACACAAATGACTTCACTAATCATGTCACTATGACAGATCAAGTTCACGCTATAATATAAAAACATTAACGTTATACCTTTTAAATAGTACAATAATTTATAATAATATAAATATATCCTTATCAAAACAATTCATCCCAATAAATAAAATTCCATGAAATTCATAAATAAAAGCCATTAAAAATTTCCCCACTCCATGTATGATTATCCAATTTCACCATAGGTGATCTCATGTGCATCTCATCCACTTACACAATTCAACCACACACACATGAGCTCATTGTTACCATTAAGTATGTAACTTCACGTCGATAACCTCTCCCCTTTTATAGTGGTGGTTCATTCCATATTTCAATCCTTTGATGGATGTACATTAGGCCCACTACCCATCCATTCCAACTCAATGTCAACAACATATGTCGAAAACCAAAAAATAAATATTTACCGAAAATCATGTGAACAAATAATTGAAAACCCAAATAAACCCTTCCATCCCATTAAAATTTTCCATTAATTTACATAAATAATTTCAATAACACAAATTTTTTATTGAAAAATATTTTGACAAACCCATTCCACGAATAAAAGAAGGAAACAAATTTTAAAATCATAGTATTAAAATAAAACAACAAGGAATATTTCACAAAAATAACATCTCCCCTAAAACCCCATAAATCAACACCTATGTGTTTCACCACAATCTTCACATTTCAATTTTAAAATCAATATCAAGAAAAAAATTATTTTTTAAACGTAGACTCCATTTTCGTGCTAGAGGATTCTTTAGTGAATCCACCCACCTCTAGGGTTTCTAGAAAAAATACCAACGATACCAACGCTCATCAAATTTGAGTGAAAAAACCACAAATACACCATAGAACACTTCCTATAACACTAGAAAGGTCAATACTAACCATTATTGGAAACAACATCCCAAAATCTATCCATAATGGAAGGATATCTAAAAATACAAAGAGAGATAGAAGATTGGATCTATGAAAAAAAAGAAAACTCTGCTAACATAGACAAACATAGGAATATCTGGCATCAAAAAGAAATTTAATCACTTCTAGAATGATGAGGAGAATATTTATGGTCATGGAGAGAAGATAATCATGATTGAGGGTCAAAATTAGGCACTTATAGTTTGTTTAGAGCTAAAATCGCATGATGTATCTTTATAAAAACCACCTTTTTATACATCACAAAGTTAGCTCGCATGGTAAGAAAAACCACTTTCTAACTGTGTTCTAGCTACTATATCACTATAGATACTATCAAAATTTTCCAATTAGGTTATAAAAACTATGTTTTAACCTATCCAAATCCCATTTTCTAATTTTTCATAGTTTCCATGGGATATTCCATGTGTTTTAGTGACTCTATTCCTTAGAAAATCCCAATGACCTTTTAAAAGACTATAAAAAATCTTCCAAACCATAACCAAACTCTTTATAAACAAAAAAATACATAAAAATGTGTTACATACCTCAATTTTGGGGTGCTACACTAGGTCAAAAAAATCATTCTAAACAAGAGAAAATTACTAGGTATAAATTCTTCTAAAAAAACTAACATGTACTATTTATAGACATTCTACAAATGATGAGACAGTAATATTTATCATCACATAAATAGAAAAAACTAAAGACATAACTTTTATATATTCTCCTCATCTTGATTCATCAAGGTGTGAAATATATCATTGCGATTGGATCCATTAATATTCTCCTTAAAAATCTAAATTTATCATATTTTGTGGTGTTGTACCACAAATTATTCAACTAGAATATTATATTACTATATCTATCTCAGATAAATCATCAGATTAAAAGGAAATTAATTATGTGAATATTTTAATATATTTTATAATATCCCTATCTACATCAAACAAAAAAACAAGATTTAAAGATCATAGTGTGACCACATGTGGCTCCTCAATAGAATGATTTGGATTTAAAAAAAGCATGATTTGAACACATAAATAATGGTATAAAATCTTATAAACTCTTTCTAGTTATTATAATATATAACCACCACTTTATTCTTATAGAGGTTCTTCATGTACTCTGACATGATCCACTATAGCATCTATTGAATTATTCTATCATATATTTATCCCTGTGAAGTATACCTCATTAGAGAATAATGATTCCTGCACAACTCTAAGAAAATGTAATTTCATTTTATAAAGACATTTCTCCACTATCGTTAATTTTACATAGGTGCAGTTGACTCTTACTTATCGATTTATTTTTTATCTTCATTTAACACCAACATATTCTTGAGTATCCAACACAACTTGAGACATAATATTTTATAGGCATTTTTATTCAAAGTTTTTTCTTGATTAATGTAATTATATTGTAACACAAGGGCTAATAGTGTGATCTTTTTAATGAAATAAATAAATAAATTTTTTAAAATTTCCTTTGCGCGTGTTACACAAATTTTTGTTTGAAAATTCCCTGTATCATAAAACTAAAATATTAGTTCAATTTTTCAGAATACCGAATCATTTGTTATCACATCATTTTTCATAAATTACACTTATTTAACAAAAACATTTATCTTATATTCATTCCAATCGATGTCCTTTCATATATCATAAAAATTAAATATATTTACATAGTTTTATGACCATTAGACTGGAAAATCATGATGTGAATATATAGAAAAATAAAAGGTATCAAATTACACAATACATGGATATTTTATTCTCATTGACAAAATATCTAATAAAAATCTAAAAAGAAAATAATTTCTCCAAAAGTAAAAATAAGCTCAAATTCATGTTAATAAAAAAAATTATTTTTTGGAAATAATAAAACAACCACATACTCATCCCTCTTAGTTATCTAATATTTTATTTCCAATAAATCCTTTTTTTAGTAACATTATTGGATATTTTTTTCTGTAGATGAAGGATATTTTTTTTAATTTTTGAATAAATAATTTTTTCAATGGTAATAAAATAATTTTGTGATGTGGAATTCAATACAATTTTTTTATAGTATAGGTTTATATTTTTCATCTTTATATATTTAACACTATATGTCCTCTTACCTTCTATTAGTGTTCCAAACCCATTCCTTATCCATCCATGGCCATGTTGTGATCTACCATTCATGAAATTTGATACTCAACACTAATGAATAATGTGTAACTATAGTTATGATTAATCTCAATTTCAGCCACACTATCTACAAGTATAAAATATATCTATCTTCACTTTTGAGGAATCTATCCACATAAATCAAGGGGACTCATTCAAAAGTGATCTAATTTATCACAATATAAAGGAGGATAATTAATGATTTAATTATTGAAAAGTAATAATTTAAATCGGAATATATACTTTTAGAAAAATATAATATATTATTTTATGATCAATATAACAAAATCCTCCATATTGGTTTCAAAATATATCATCTAACATCAAACTCCCCTCATCCCAATGATTTTTTAATTAAATTGTCAATATCAATGATGTTATTTTTCATCTTCAATATTTTTTACCTTTAAAATTATTATGGGAAATATTACATGGAAAAAATATATATCCTTAGAGCCACTATTTATCTATCTCATTACAAAAATATTTTTTTAGTTGTGAAAATATTATAGGTCGAGTATGAATGGTCATAAATATATCTAGGAAACAATAAATTATTTCAATTTCACTTTTAAAAGGATATAGGAATGAAGAAAGAAAAACTTAAATCAAATGGGAATCAAATTTAAAATCCCCAATGGAAACATTACATCATCTCTTTAATTTTATTATAACTCAGGGTTCCCATGAATCATCGGTCTCTTTTATATATATATATATATATATTGATGAATTAAAAAATAAGGTATGAAGGATAAATTGGAATGTAATTTCAATTTTTATTTTGGTATCTCATGGAGATTAGTGGCTTATTAGATGGAATAAGTTATGTAGGAATAAAACTAAGATGCGCTATAATAAATGACCTCAATAATATCAAGGTGTTTAAAATATAATGATTATTTGATGAGATTATTATGGATGGTCTAGGAGTGATATATGTCTTGGGTTCTCTCGAGAAACCGGGAATTAAAAATAATATAACAAAACTAATAGAATTCATCCATGGAATGGTGTTTCAAAACATTGTACAACCACTCATTGTTACATTGATGGGGTTAACAGTGTATACTAGGTGGGGGTTAAATTGTTTTTCTTAATATTAAACTAAAAAAATAAAATTATTGATGAGTATATATCATTAGAATCATACCACATTCCTTGATCAAGGAGTTAAAATCTGATCAAACACTCATGATTAAATAAATATTATTTATCAGTGCCCCAATTAGTCGGACGATAAAATTCATCTCAAAATATAAGTTCTATATAAAGCTTTTTAAAACATAAATAGTGGAAAATAAATATGGTAAAAACATTAAATAGTTAATCATGTAAAATTAAACATGAATTACATTATTATGAAATATTTTACTCTTCATCATTATGAGTTATGGGAATTATAAAATCCAAAAAAAATGATATCCATAGTTTTCAGTGCCAACAATAAGGTTTATCTTTCCTTACTAGAAAAGCCCTAAATCAGATGGATGATTTTCTGATATATTATCCAATGCCTTAGATTCCCCGGATACAAATATATATGTCATACCATTCATCATATCCAAAATATATCTTGATCTGATGGATTGGATTCACCTCTTTCTTTTTATCCTCCAAAACCCTTGATCAATACCACTATAAGAAACATGATTGTAAAAGAAAATTGTTCTAAAGTAATTATAATCCATTTAAGGATTTCTTTTAATTTAAAATCTGAACATATTTAAAATGAAAAGAAATTTTTTGTTCATATTGGGAAATTTTTTGATTATATATGTGGCAAATAAAATAACCCCCAACACTTCAAATTAACTCATATTTGTGGTCTATGATCCAACAGTCGTATTTTAGATTTGGTTGAAACACCCTCGGATATCTTAGACTTGTTAGCTCATTGTGAACTGAAATAACTGAATGTCTGATGCCATTTTCTTTAGAAGCATTAAAATGAAAATTTTCCCCATCCTATAAATACATCAATATATGAACATACTACAAAATTATTATAGTTCTATGGGCTTACATTTTATTTTACAATAATAAAAACTATATAAGGGTCAATCCAATGTATCAGTATCAATGTCAATATAATGATATTGACTTTTTTATATCTAAATGAAAGGACATAAGTCCGACCACTAATTGTAGCATATGTTATTATGTTGAACCATACACACCATCAGTATGTTTGATAAGATTAAATAATTAAATCATTCATTTGTTATAAGTTGGAGTTATTTATTTATTCATTATAATTTAATAATTTCTATAAAAACATACTAATAAAATGAGATATAAAGGGTTATTATCATTGTTATAAGATATTTTTTTATTGAAAAAACTAATGGAATGAAAATGTAATAAGTAATACATGTAAGTCAATAGTCATGAAATTAGTACGATTTATATACTAAACCAATAATAAAATTATAATATTAATATTAGGGGATAAATTTAATTAAGTAATAATTTTATATTTTAACTTAAATATGAAATAATACATTATTTTGAATGAGTTCCTCATAATATATCAATTTTTAATTCCATGTTTTTTTGAATATTAGTATTGAAAAAAAAATTCCAATCAATAATATATCTTATATATAGTAGGTTAAATGATCCAAATGTTATATAAATGTAAATGAATATAAGATAAATTTTTAGAAGAATTTAATATAATAATATTATAGTGAAATGGGGGACTCCCATCATTGAAATAATATTATAACCTTGATTCTTTTTTCTAGTTTGAAATCATTGATGTACTAATGAATTAGTGGATGACTATCATTGGATATTGAAGGTGAAATTATATACATGAATAAATATATAACTCTAAAAAATATAACCACATAATTTCATAGAAAATATATTCCTAGATCCAATAATTCATTAATACATTCAATGTATTAATATATATATATATATAATCCTCATAAAAGAGGAAAATATATGATATAATGTAAAATATGATAAAAATATAGAACAATTTGGTAATTTCCCAAATCATTGGGTGGTGGGAATACTATTACTTGGTGATTTCATTTATTGTGTCCTCAAGGTAATATTCCTCCTATGGTTTAATAATGATGGCTATAAAATACTCCTTGTGAGTAGGATCGGTCTCTTCCTAGATTCTGGCCAATATAACAAAAGTGTGTTGCTGGGAAGGTAGAGTATATTAATTATGTATATCTATAAACATTTAAATTATAATACATAGTAATATTGTGATAACAATGATGATATGTTCATGGTGTCACATTGTATACTCAGTCGGGGTGATCTAGGTGAGCACTAAGACTATCAGTGGTTTCACTAAATGGGGATGTTCCATGATCAATAACATGTATATAGAAATCAATAATCTAGGGACCAATATAGTAATAGGGTCCTTATAATCCACCCTTATATGCTTCTAACCAGCATCAATGATCGGTGCAGTAGTGATTGGGCCTATTGTACAAAATATGGCATCAGTGGGATGTAGGTACTACTCGGTAAATTATTCTATAAAAATCACTATAGCTACACAGCCTTTTATAAAATTACTGTTACATAATTTCAAAGGTATACAACATAATAATATTACACATATATGATCTAAATTTTTAGTGTCTTGGGAAAACTAGGACCATACTTAACAAATTCAACATCAAGCTTACACATTTATTTAATTTCATCTTCTGTAGCTTCTTTTTGGCACTTTTCCTCCCCATAGTACATGTAGCCACTTGAGGATATACATCAATAGTGGTGAGCTAGAATCCTAGTAAGAGGATAGTTAAGAAAAATATAGCATGGAGTGAGCATAATCATGACATAGTCAAAAGATCATGAACATGAGAGGAGCATAAATAAAATACTTGAAATGTGGCATTGCATAAAAATGAAACATCATATCTTAATGGTTAACTACCACACATACTTGTGAACCGAGCTAGCATCTTGTTCACATATCATTTCAAATTTTCTCATGAGATTCATCACTTTACCAAATCCATTGTAGCATTATATATTACCGAGCACACCCATCACATTGAAACATTCGTATTGCGCTATATAATTCTAGGTGCACCCGTCACATCATAACATTATCATCATCATGCTTTCCACATAAAACACTTATCAAAATTTTAAATAACTATCCCATGTAAAGGAATGGGTTTATCTCATAATAAAACATTCATAAGCTTTTGGTTCCCCGAAGATTGAGGGAATAAAATACATGTTACAAGAACCGTCCACATTGAGTGAGAAGTAAAAGGGGTGTTCTTAAAAGAAGGGTTATTTTGGAAAAAAAAATTTTGGACATAAAAACCAGTTAAAACCATTTATATCCCAGAAAAGTAAATAAAATTATGAAAAATTGATATTTATGGAGTAACTATATAGATAATGGGGTGAAAGAGGGAGAACTCGAAGGAAGAAAAATGGGTTCGAGATTTCCTCTTACCTTGTATATGAATGATTCCTTCTATTTAATGTCCTGTATAATGACATTATATTAATTAATTAGAAATTAAATAACATTTTATACATTAGTAGGTTTAATTCTTGTTTCATTATGTTATTTTATGTTCCTTTGGTTGACTTATACAGTTTAAAAACATTGTTCTAGGATGTTCGTTTTTATGGTTTTTCTTGGGTGGTTCACTTGTATTCATAAATTGAAGATCAGGTAGAACATGGGTAAAAATAAAAAACTGATATTACATGTTATTAATGAGATTACTGGAGTTTGAATTATCTTATAATTAATAATATTATCTCCATGTTCATGAATTATTAGATAATAATTAAATGAAGATTGTTTGGGTGAATTTGGGCAGTTTTTGGATCACAATGAACTTGTTTTAATTTATCACTTAGTAATATGTTAATAAGTCAATTAAATAACTTTAAATAGCACATATTACATATAAAAGATTCTGGTTCAACCATAAAAATTGTTTCATGACCATATCTGAAGGTAGAAATGGAAGAATAAAACATGTCGTTCTTGAAGGTGATAAATTAACACCTCACGAACAACGTTCTATTTAGTACAATAAAAGGATGAGGTAAAGATGGTGGGATTATATAATATACCATTAGAATCATAAAATTATAGAATATTTATAATAATGGAGTTACAATAACATTTGGATGAATATAGGTGGTGAGAGATGAATAAATGAACTTGAACTGGAAAGGAAATTAATGGAGAAGAGGCAAGGAAATTACCTCTTGAATCCTCCTCTTGAGAACCTCTTTAAGGGCCTATTCTTGGTCTTTTGATTAGACCAGAAGCTGATATATGTGGGTTAGGGTCTAGGGAAGGTTTTTGGGAAGAATTTGTAGAAGGCATGGAGCTTGAGAGGTGTGAGGAAATGAGGGTGTGAATGGTGGCTTTTATAGTGGAGGGGAGAGGGGTTTCCTTAATATAAAATTCACTAGTTTATTAATTTCCCCTAAGATGAGGAATAGTGAGTCTTGAATGAACGCGAATAGTAATTTTATCATGTGATCCTGAACAAAGTGGGCTTACATCAGCATAACATCACACATGACTCTATAATTAGCTTATTTAGCTTATTTTAGTAAATTACGGTATTTCACTATTCATCAAATATTCATGTATTTTAGAAAAATCCCAAAAATTTACCCCAACCATTTATTGATGTGTACAATCAAAAAATGAAGCCCTTTTTTCAAAAATAAATTGATAAATATGATTATTTTAATATTTTACTAAAATCATAATATATTTAAAAAATAGTTTTTAGAAATTTAAACTCATTTTATAGTGCATTCAAAAATTACTTAGGGTTTTATAAAATTATCTAAAAACTATAAGAAATTTATTAAATAATTTTTGAATTCATTTTAGGGAAATGATTTTTTAAAAAATTTTGTTAATTAAAAATAATTAATTATTTTTTACTTACAAAATAACAAAACGCTTACTAAGGTCATATTGTCACTTTTTAAGATGTCTAAATTTTATTTAATTATATATGTGTAAGGTTACTCTTATGTTGGATTATTTACTATTCATAAGGGTCATAATACTATTCATAATGGTATGTTTCTATTCACAATGGTACGTTACTATTCACTAAAGATTATTTTTGTTTCATTAGACTCCAAAAATCATCTTGAACAGAACTGTGTTTGTCAGATTTTCGAAATTCAAAACATGGAAGAGACAAACATATGTTTAAAGGTCACTTATCACTTAGTAGTTCATTATGTTTTGTTTTAAGCTTATTTTATGACATAAATATAAGAAAGTAATTTCCATTGAAAAACATTGGGTCATTACATTCTTCCCCAATTAAGAAATTTCGCCCCTAAAATTTCACTTTACATAAACAGGTGAGGTTGTTTATCCTTCATCTCTTCTTCTGGTTCCCATGTTGCTTCCTCAAACTTCTGGTTCCTCCATAAAACATTGACAAGATGTGTTGTCTTATTGCGTAGAACCTTATCCATGTGATCCATAATATTTACTAGCTGCTCCTCATAGGAGAGATCATCTTCCAGCTACACCACCTCTGAGTTTAGTACATGTGAGGGGTCTGGTATGTACATACTCAGTAACGATACATGAAACACCTCATGAAATCAAGCCATATTCAGTGGAAGTTCAAGACAATAGGCCACATCTCCTATGCATTCATGTATCTCAAAGGGGCCAATATACCTTGGGATTAGCTTCCCTTTCTTCCCGAATCACATGACTCTCTTCCATGGAGATATTCAAAAGAAGACTTTTTCTACAACGTCGAACTCCATATCCCTTCGATGGTTGTCATCATATCTGTTTTGCTGACATTGAGCAGCTTTGATGTGTTTCTGGATGACTTGAACCTTCTCTGTTATCTCTTGAACAAGATCGGGTCCAAATGGCTTTATTTATCCAACTTCAACCCAACAGGTTAAGGTTCTACATCACTTTCCATATAGAGCTTCATATGGAGCCATCTGAATACTTGAGTGGAGGCTATTCATGTATGAGAAATCAACCAATCGTATATGCTGATCCCAACCACCTTTGAATTCAATAGATCAGGCTCTTAGCATATCTTCATGCTTCTGAATAGTCCTTTCTGACAGGCCATCAGTTTGGGGGTGATAGGTCCTGTTGAAAGTAAATTCAGCTCTTAAATCATGTTGAGGGCTCCTCCATTATTTAGATTTGAACCTTGGATCACGGTCAGAGACAATTGAGTGTGGAACACCATGCAGTCTCACCACTTCCTTCACATATATCATTCCAAGTTGTTCAAGCGAGAGATCTTTTCTAATAGTGAGAAAATTGGAAGTCTTGGTGAGTCGATCAACCACAACCCATATCGTATTATTTCCCTTTGATGTCTTCGGGAGACCTGTGAAAATGTCCATAGTAAAATTTTCCCATTTCCTCATGGGTATAGGAAATGGATGCCTCATACCATTGGAATTATGTCACTAAGTATTAACATGCTGACATACCAAGCACCTTGATATATATTCCGCAATCTCCTCTTTCATGTTATCCCACCTGATGAGTTCTCAAAGATCACGGTACATCTTGGTACTACTAGGATGGATAGATATTGTTGAGCTATGTGCATTATCCAAAATCTTCTTCTTTATGCCGGGTGATTAGGCAAACAAAGACGCGTTCCAAACCGAATCACACCATCATCATCGATATGGAACTCTTGCAGATTCTCTTCCATTACTGCATTCACCATGTTTTTTATCTCCACATCATCCCTTTGTTCTTCCTTAATCTTCTCCGGGATAAATGGTTGCAAAATAATTTGGGGAAGGGTAGGATGTATTCCCTTCCCTTATGATTTCTAAATCCATCCTTTTATTATATAAGAAGATATGGTCTTTCTCAATCTGTAACACGGATAGAGTAGCAGGTTATTTTATGCTTAGAGCATCAGCTACCTTGTATTCCTTTCCAGGATGATAGTGAATAGAGAAATCGTAATCCTTGATTAGCTCTATCCATCTCCTTTGACGCATGTTGAGCTCTTTTTTGTGTGAATATATAATTTAGGCTCTTTTGGTCGCTGTATATGTCACACTTCTCACAATAAAGTTAGTGACTACATATTTTCAATGAAAAAATCACGGCTGCCAGCTCTAGATCATGCATCGGGTAGTTCTAATAACGGATCTTCAACTGTTGTGAGTCATAGGCTATCACATTGTCATTATTCATGAGTAAATAACCAAAGCCATTCTTTGAATCATCACAGTATATCACAAAACATTTTCCAAATTTTGGTAGTGTGAGTATAGGTGCAGTGATCTGCCTTCTCTTTAGAACCTTGAAGCTTCCCTCACAGTCTTCCGTCCAGACATAATTTACCCATTTCCTTGTTAACACAGTTAGCAGTCTTGAAAATAATGAGATGTTTCTCACAAAATGTCGGTAGTACCTAGCCAATCCGTGAAAACTACAGATTTCTGTGACACTAGAGGGCTTGGGCCATTCCTCAATCGCCTTTGTCTTTGAAGGATCCACAGAAATTCCCTCACTTGTGATCACATGTCCCATGAATGTGACTTGATTCATTCAAAAGTCACACTTGCTGAGCTTTGCGTACAACTTATCCTTTCTTAATGTCGCAAACACAAGTCTTAGATGTTCTTCATGTTCCTCCATGCACTTAGAGTAGTTGAGAATATCATCTATAAAAACCCTAACAAAAATTTGTTGTGGTAGTGTCTAAATATGTTATCCATTAAATCCATGATAATTTCAGGGGAATTAGGAAGTTCAAAGGGAATCACCAAAAACCCATAGTGCCCATACCAAGTACGGAAGGTATTTTTCAGAATATCTTCCTTCTTTACCTTTACCGAATGATATCCAGAATAAAGATCCACCTTTGAGAAGTATTGATCTCCTCTTAACTGGTCAAATAATTCATCAATCCTTGGGAGAGCATACTTGTTCATTTCAGAGATCTTGTTGAGTTCCTGATAATCGATACACAACCACATTATTCCATCATTCTTCTTCACAAAGAGCACTAGTGCGCCCCAAGGATATTCACTTGGGCGTATGAACACAACTGTAAATCATGGTATTTGAGAATGCTTATTTACAATGGGATCCCATCACAAATAATCTTTATCGATGGGTCCCTGTTGCAAATAGCCCATTGCAGAAAACGTGGTTGCAAATACCATTATTTATGACGAGCCCGTTTCAAATATTGGTATTTGTGACGGGAAAAATCATCGTCACAAATAATTCTCCGATTATATGTATTATATATATATACAATTTTTCACGATGGGCCGGTCGCAATTAGTTTTTTCGATGGGCCCGTTATCCCGTCGGAAATATATATATATATATATATATATATATATATATATATATATAATGTTCTACGACAGGCCCATCGCAACCAAGTATTTGCGATGGGTAAGTAGTCCCATCACAAATATGGTTTTTAAAAAATATTTAGTTAGACTATTTTTGACGGGGTCCCGTCACAAAAGGTCCCATCATGAATAATAAATTAATTTAAAAAAAAATTAATAAAATTATGATTAATTAAAAAATAATATTACTATTATTGAAAAAAAATATATTAAAATTCTCAATATTCACAAAAAAAATTAAACAAATAAAATAAAAAATTTATTATTATTATTATTAGTAAATAAACAAACATTAATAAATATAATACTAAAAAAATATATTTAATAAAAAAAATTTATTATTAATAAATAACAAAAATAAAAAATATTAATATTCTCAGTATTAACAAAAAAATATAAATAAATAGTAAAATACTAAAAATTAACTTATGTAATATTTGCACCGATATAAAAGAATGAAAATGTGAACAATTCATATTAAAAGGTTAAATTCAAATTTTTTAACTAAAAAATCACTGGGAGGGTCATCTTCTGGTGTTGGTGAAGGAGCAGAAAGAGATGGTGGAGAAAACTCCATCCCTAACGTAAGAGTCAGACGGTGCATGTACTCCATCTGCTCGTGATGATGCTGCTACCATCGATGCATCTCCTCCTCATGCTGATGCTACTACTACTGATGACATCGACACACCTGCTCCTCGTGATGATGCTCCTACTGCTGCTTCCACCGACAAATTTCTTCTTGTTTCTTCTGTAAAGTCTCTATAAGCTTAGCATGAGCTTGCAACTAATCCTGATACTATGAGCTAGAAGATGATGCCTCTCCATGAGCTCCTCTCAATATGGGCACAGACATCGCAGCAGTACCATAATAAGTACCAGGAATAAAATGAGAGCCAATACCAACTACTCTTCCCTTATCAAAGCCATACTGAGTCGCCTGAATCCATGTCGCCTCATCGAAATGGTGCACACTGGTCTGCTCAATCATCTCGTCCTGACCCTCAGCCTCTGTCTGAGAGGTCCCAGCCTCATATGACTCCTTAAATTTCAATTTAAAATTAAAATTATGCAAATGTTATATCTAGTTAATTGTCAAACTGAAAAAATAATACTGACCACAATCTGATGCTGACAATCACATCTAATCTCTCTAGTGGTTGGATCACCATACATCTTCCGATAAATGTCGAACTTCGTAATATCGGGATGCTCAACTACCTACAAAAAAATAAAATAAACTGTTTATATTTAATGTTATATAAAATATTTAAATAATATACTTATAAGATGATCTCTATGTGAACTGAATGTACGACTACCAGCTCGATGTGTCGCATCTTGTCTCCCCCGGTTCTATCATCCCATTAAAGATATCCTCTGAAATCCACCACCCAACCAGTGTAAACATAATCCATCCAAAACATAAGATGAAATGTACTCTGGTCGGTGGGCTCTACATGACTAATCAAATTCTGTCACTCCTACTTTCTTAATGGCTTTCCTTCTCAAATTGTGCAAAAACTGACGAAAACAGACACACATAGAAACCATCCATGCTGTGTGGATAGCGTCATGAATGCTATCATGGATATTATTCAATAAAACCTACAAATAATTTAAAATAACAAGTTATTAATAAAATAAATTTAAAAATAAATACTATTTATTTACATACTAGACAATTATGGAACATGTCGCATTGGACATCAACAAGAATATGTTCCCATTTGATCCATGGCTGAGAAAAATAATTGCTCAATATAGCGCTCCCCTGTCCATTAACTACATGGAAAAAACTGTGAAAAAGGAATAAATAATCATTCCATTAGTATATATATAAATAAATAAATCAAATCTAACTAAAATATATTGGTTACCATACCTCTGTGTGCATGGATCAAAACCAAGATGTGGACGTCACTCGGGGATAGGGTTAGGAATCATTAGTCGTGCAAGACCGCACTCCCTCCACGTACCATTTGAATCACTAGTAGGCTAAGGGTCAGATGATCCCACATCCCCATCATCAAAAGGTATCTGAGACACCTCAAACTCATATAATTGATCAGAGTCCTTCTGAAACACAAAATGATTGTTGTTAGCAGATTGTTGAAAATAACTATTATATAGAGATATATATTATTTGTTATTATAACCAGCATTTAATTGTGTCAATGTTCATCTTCATCGTCTTCTCCATAGCTTTAAATTTCATTGTCTTCCTCATCCTCCTCAGTATCATCAATATCCATATGAGATTCAGTTTCAACATCTCTTGTCATTTAAAATTCATTCATATCATCATTAACATCTTCATCATCATCGATCCTTAATTGTGGGGTTTCATCATCGATATTCACGTCTCATTATGAATCAGAGTGATTTTGAGCAGTCTCTTAGAAAAATTCAATTCCTTCCACTACAGCGGAACCACATTCAGTTTATTAAATTTATTTTCCTAAGATATCATTTTTATTATGCTCCACCAATCGCTCAAGTTTCTTGATGTTTCACAGTACTTTGCATAATAAATTTCATGTCTCTATTGAGCCAGTAAAAATGGTTAATTTACTCAGAAAAGAATTTTATATTTAACACCGATGATTCCATGAGTATGATGAATACACAAGCCTCTCTTAGTATCCAACGACTGACATTTAAACAATATTATGTTATTCTATCATTGATAACACAACTCAATAATTTCATCCAAAATTCCATAAAAGTCAACTTCGGTTTCTCTGTGATGTGATCCTCTTAAGAAAACTCAACTTTTCAATGTTTGTTTTGATTCCCCGTATGAATGTGTATGAAATTGAAAACCATTACATATGCATTATAAGATTTAACCATTTTGGATGGCGGTTTACTCAATATACACAGTCGCTTATCAATTTTATCAGCATATTGGGACACCTGAATTTTTTTAAAACAATTATCAATATAATTAATAATAAATGGAATTGATATCAAACCCTCAATAATTTATGTTACCAGTTTTTGAAACCATTGAGAATTTTTTTTGTATGTGTTCTTCAAGAGAAGCTGGTGTAATTTGTTGAAGTTGTTTCTTGATATGATTATCATATATCCTACAAATAAAATAAGGTTAAATATTGTAACATAAATTATTGGATAAGTGATAGAAGCACTCACAGAACAAATGATGTCATTTCTTCTTAGTTGATCAGAATGTATGTATGAGCTCTATGATGTTCATCATCTGAAATCCATCATTCATGAACTCCACAAAAACCAAGATTTGTCTTATTAAAAACTATTAATACATTTTCCATTTCATCATTAACATTCCCCTCATTTCATCAAATGCGATTGTCTTCTGAGGGATATTGAGATTCAAAATACTAAGAGCAAAAAAAATAATTTTCCTCTTGCAAATAATTTTCACCAATTGAGCATTCAACTGATTCATTGTTACGTAATTTTTTTATTAAATTTCTACATGCATCTCTCGAATCGGTACATCAATCGAAACTGTACTGGACCTCCAAATATTGATTCATGTGGTAAATGTAATATCATATGTTCCATTGAGTCAAATAAAGCATGCCGAAAGATGTTTTCAATTATATATATAATATAGGAGCCTCTTCCTCCGTTTTCCTTAGCACATGGTAGTAAAAAATATCTATAAAATAAATATGATATGTTTTTTATTGAATCCCATATCATAGAATTCAATAAACCATTGAATCTAATCTGCATACGACTTTCCATTATAACATGAAAATCATGACTTTTTAATCCAGTAATATAACCATTCTCAACACATCTTCCCAAATTGGAAGCATATCCATCTAGAAGTCTCAAATCTACAATCCACTGACAAAATAATAGGCGACTCTCTTTGGACAATGTATAAGCTAATTTTGGCTTCAATAACCTCTGTGATCTGACATTTTCAAATAGATCATGTTCTGGTCGCCTGTAAATTTGGGAAAGATCTAATCATGCAATTACAGTAGCTTTGGTCTTAACTGGTGTATCTGAAACTGTATGAAATAAATTATCAAAATATTTCTTCTCAATATTCATAACATCCAACATGTGGCATACTAACAAATCAGACCAATTTGGATGATTCCAAAAAATGATCTGTTTTATGCAATTATTTTCTTTCCCAAAGACATCAATTTTCTGTTGGTTTACTGTTGGTCCAAATGTGATGGGGGTAATGAAAATACATCTGATTTTATCAATGTACATGAGATTATCTTTTGAGGTTCATCCCTTTCTATTGTACCTTTTCTAAAATGAGATTTGTTCCTCCGAAAATGATGATCAGTTTGAAGAAATCTATAGTGACAATCAAAATAATAATTTTTGTCCCATTGATGAGCATAAAGCATTGGTTTTCCTTCATATGTTGAGGACATTATTTTGGACCATGTGTACTCCAACCAGATAACATGCCATATGCTGGAAAGTCACTAATCGTCCACATCAATACATCTTTTAATATGAAATTTTGTTTCACAGCAACATCATATGTATTAACACCATCACTCCACAATTCATTTTACACATCAATCAATGGTTTCAAATAAACATCAGTATTGTTTTTCGGATGTCCTAGGATTAATAGAGTCAAAAAGATATAAGGATCCATCATCAACATCCATGTAGGCAAATTGTACGGAGTCATAAATATATGCCATCATGAATACTGACTAACATAATAACTAAACAGACAGAAACCATCAGTAGAAAGACCCAACCGCACGTTTTGGGATTCTATAAAAAAAGGCAGATGTAGAAGGTCAAAATGTTTCCATGAATATCCATCATATAGTTGATTCATGGTTTTATTAGTTGAAATCTTGGTTTTGTGTCATGAAATCATTGACACTGTGTTCTCAGTCGTAAATAAACCATATAACCTGGGTGTAAGGTGGAAATATCTCAACTGTTTTACTGGAATCGATCTAGACTTTCCTGGTTGAGCATATTTATACCTAAATTGTCCACGTGTGGGAAAACTATCCATTGAATCATTTTCACTAGAATATAAGATGAAATCATTTGGACATGGATGAATCCTATGATAACTAAGGACCAAATTACGAATCTGTCTCTTTCTCTCATAGTAATTTGCAGGGAAACACATTTCCTTCAGCTAACATTTTTTTAACCGAAGAAAATATCTGATCAAAACAGTTGTTTGAAATTGCATTATCTGTTTTAATATCCATAAATTTTGAAATCTCTTCTAATTTTTTTATATTGCAACCAGGATATAATGCATCCTTAGAAAACCTCATCAACTCATAAAATTCGAATATGGCCAACACAAGAGTTAAATAAATATCATTGTGAGTTTCAGTTTGTTGCAGAGACGGACCTACAACATCATGTACAAAAATTTGAACCGTTGATGTATCCGGAATCATGTTATTAGGATCATCTTTGAAACTGAATTCCCGTGTTAATACCAAAAAACATAATCTGGTTGAAAACCAAACTGCAAGAGATGTCCCCCAACCTTGTCAAATGTGTCAAACATTATCAGAGCACATTTTTTACAAGGACACTTAATTTCACCTTTTGAAACATATTCTGGTTTTGATGATGCAAATTCTATGAAAGCTTCAACACCCTCAATATATACAGGATTTTAACCAGAACCATTTAGATTTCTTCGCTGATTTATCCAAGTGTGATCATCTAATAATGACTGATTTCAACTTCCTTGTTCCATATTTTTCAACATAAAATATAAATTCATCACTTTTTTTGAATAATTTGAAATTATAAAAACACTATCTGAAAAAAAGATGAATAATTACAACTACTTAATAATTACCACTAATTAAGGGCGACAAAATTTTCAGTGGATTGACAGCTACTCTTTTGCCTGATGCCTCATTTAATTGCATCTTTTTCACACTAATTATTGTAAATTATTGATAATTATTTCTAATTATTAATAATTATTACTAATTATTACTAATTATCTATAATTGTTCCTAATTATTCAATATTACTCCCAATTATTTCTAATTATTCCTAAATATTCCTAATTATTAAAAATTATTACTAATTATTACAAATTATTACTAAATATTACTAAATATTACTAATTATTACAATTTATTACTAATTAATTCAATTTATTACTAATTATTAGTAATTATTACAATTTATTACAATTTATTACTAATTTAGAAATACATAGCAATACGTAGCAAAATGAAAACATCTTGAATAATTAAAGGAAATTTGGTAATCATCCTTGTGGAGATGATTACAAATTTTCCCTTCATTATTAAAGCAGTTTTTGTTTACTAATTATTACTAATAATAATATTATATTAAAAATATTTATGAAAAAACAATATTAATATTTTTAAAATAATAAAAAAATTATAAAATAAAAAAATTATAAATATTAGCAACAAACATTACTCTATTCATAACATGTTCAATTCTAAAAGGGTCTCCAATTATTAGGTCATGCACAAGAAAAAGTTTGTGTCATCCATGTCCAATGTAAACTCTATAATTGTACTTTCATGGTTGATCACCTCGGAAGTAGTATTTCAATAGGATGACCAAATTAATTTCATTCTCATCTCTAAGAATCATCTCACATGACCCTTTACAAAGATCATTCTTCCTTAAACATTTGAGGGGATATTAGTATCTTTCACCTAAATTATCAAGGAAGAATGATCTATGTAAAGGGTTATGTGAGATAATTCTTATAAATGGGAAGGGCATGACTTGGGTTTCCGTATGCAACACTACTTGGGAGGTGATCAACCATAAAAGGAAAATTATTGACCTTACATTAGAAATGGATAACACAAACATTTTATTGCGAATGACCTGACAATTGGTGACCCGTTGATATTTGAACATGTTAAGAATAAAGCAAAGCCAGTTGCGAATATTAATAATTTTAATGTTTTATAAATATTTATAATATAATTTTTTGTTACTAATTATTACTAATTATTACTAATTATTACAAATTATTACAAATTATTACAAATTATTACTAAATATTACTAATTAATTGTAATTATTACTAATTATTACTAAATATTACTAATTTTTACTAATTATTACTAATTATTACTAATTATTGCTAATTATTACTAATTATTACTAATTATTACTAATTATTACTAACTATTATTAATTATTTCTAATTATTACTAATTATTAATAATTATTACTAATTATTACTAATTATTACTAATTATTACTAATTATTTCTATTTATTATTTATAAATAGAAATTATTACCAATTATTCATAATTATTTATAACTATTACTTATTATTACTAATTATATCAAATTATTACTTATTATTAATAATTATATATAATTATTACTTATTATTACTAATTATTACAAATTATATCTAATTATTACTTATTATTACTAATTATTACTAATTATATCTATTTATTACTAATTATATCTAATTATTACTAATTATATCTAATTATTACTAATTATATCTAATTATTAATATTATATCTAATTATATCTAATTATCACTAATTATATATAATTATTACTAATTAAAGCTAATTATATCTAATTATTACTAATTATTACTAATTATAACTAATTGTATCTAAATATAAATAATTATATCTAATTATTACTAATTATAAATAATTATTACTAATTATTCCTATTGTATCTAATTATTCCTTATTATATCTAATTATTGCTAATTATTGCTAATTATTTCTAATTACTTCTTATTATTGCAAATTATTGCAAACAATTGCTAATTATTCCTAATTATTCCTAATTATTGCTAGTTATTGCTAGTTATTTTTAATTATTGTTAATTATTGATAATTATTTCTAATTATTGCTAATAATTGCTATTTACTCCTAATTATTGCTAATTATTGCTAATTAAGCCTAATTATTGCTAATTATTGCTAATTATTCCAAATTATTGCTATTTATTCGTAATTATTGCTAATTATTCCTAATTATCGTTAATTATTGCTAATTATTGCTAATTATTGCTAATTATTTCTAATTATTACTAATTATTACTAATTATTCCTAATTATATCTAATTATTTCCAATTATATCTAATTATTGCTAATTATCTCTAATTATTGATACTTTTACCAATTATTACGTATTATTACCAAATATTAGCAATTATTACCAATTATTACTAATATATCTAAATATTTCTAATTATATCTAATTATTACAAATTATTGATAATATTGCCAATTATATCTAATTATTAGTAATTATTACTAATTATATCTATTTATTACTAACTATATCTATTTAATACTAATTATAACTATTTACTACTAATTATATCTATTTATTTCTAATTATATCTAATTATAACTAAATATATATATTTATTACTAATTATATATATTTATTACTAATTATATCTATTTATTACTAATTATATCTATTTATTACTAATTATAACTATTTATTACTAATTATATCTATTTATTACTAATTATATCTATTTATTACTAATTATATCTAATTATTTCTAATTATTACAAATTTACTCTAATTATTTATAATTATCACTAACAATATCAATTTCTTACTAAAAATAAATATAAATATAAATCAATTGAAATCTACATTAATTACAACTAATAAACAACAGTTAATATTAACATAATAAAATAAAATTAATATATGAAAATATAAATATAAATACCATAAACTTTGATATTCTGATGATATTGGCGCCCTATAATTGCTCTCGTTTAATCAATTTTTACTCAAAGTAGTTTTTTCCCTGAAACTGAAGAATGAAATGAGATAAAGAGGAAGATCTGAGTGATTTGGAAAAAAACGGATGAGGGTATATATAGGTTAAATTAGTTGTGATGGGGTTATTTGTGACGGGGTCTGTCGCAAATACCCTCACCTGGATTAATTACAGTCGATGGTTAAAAACGTATTTTCGACGGGGCCCATCTCAAATAGTTCCTACTGACACTCTTTTTGTGACGGGACGACACTTGTGACGGGCCCCGTCGCAAATACTCTCATGCAGATTAATTATATTCAGCGGTTAAAAGGGTATTTGCGACCGGCCCTATTGCAAATAGTTCCATCAGACTCTCTTTTTGCGACGGGGCGACATCCTGTCGCAAAATACTATTAACTGCCACCAGGTATTTGCGACGGGTACTGTCGCAAATACTCTTGCGCGGTTTGGCGCGCATATCATACAATTTAGCGTGCAAGTTGAGCCAAACTATTTGTGAAGGGAGACATCTCCCCTTCGCAAATACTATTCGTGTGGTTTGGCGTTCAATTCATGTCGAACTATTTGCGATGGGAGATGAAAACCCATCACAAATAATTGGTTATTTGTGAAAGGGAAATTACGCTGTCGCAAATAACCTCCTGGATGGGTTATTTTCGAAGAGAATAAATCCCATCACAAATATTGATTTTCCCGTAGTGGAACACTTTTTCCAGATGCTATTTCAGCTGATTCTTTAACTCCTCCAGTTCGATAGGAGTTATCCTATAGGGACACTTTGAGATAGGAGTAGGACCAGGTATGAGTACAATTGGGAACTCTACCTCATGATCTGGTGGAATTCAGGGTAACTCTTTGGGAAATACATCGTCGTATTCCCTCACGATGAGAATTTCCGCAAGGTTGGAACGTTCCATCGACTCAACGATTTGGGTGACGTGTGCTTCTTCATAGGGAATCAACAACCACACCCTTGAAGGATTTTTCAAAGGCGATTCATGATCATCCCTGAATTTGTAGAGGAGCATTGGATGATTCAGAATATGAAAAGATATTTCATTTTCTCAATAGTTGATATGTGCTCAATATAACGAGAGCCAATCCATTCCCATTATAGTGTTGAATTCCACCAAGGGAGGTATTACGATATTTCCTAGAAGAATCTTCCCACATATGCCAACATGAGAAGAGTAAAACACGTCTGTTGCAATGATTTCACCACTTGGTGATTTTACAGGTATCTCTACTTCAAGGTTTCGGGGCTTCGATTCTATAGTTCTAGAAAAATTGAAAGATATAAAAGAATACGTAGAACCAGAATCAAATATGACTTTTTCCACTCTTGAGTGAATAAGAAGTTTATCTTGTAAGAATTAATTATCATGCTCCACCTCCTAAGTAGTGATGGCATAAGCCTTCCCTTGTTCCGTTGGCTTTGGTGGTTGCTGATATTGATTACCCTCAAGAACTCGAGGTTTAGTGCACTGGTTTGCAAAGTTCCCTAGCTCTTTACAGTTGTAGCATTGAACCATGAGTGGGTCTCTCCAATCATCAGCTACATTCTCCATCCTTTTCGTTTCTTTTCGTCACTCATGGGCATGGTGTCCTTCATTACCACACATTAAGCATTTCCCTGTCCCTTTGAGGCAATTCCCAAGGTGAAACTTCCATCATTTTTGGCATGTGGGTCGTTGATTTTTCTTCCCACCTTTGTCATTGGACCCACCGCCTTGAAACTCCATCATTCATTTCTTAACCCCATATCCATGAGACCATTATCCAAACTCCATCTCCACTTTAAGAGCTCATCAAACAACTTCTTCATAACTCCCAATGACTTGAATTCCATGACCATTTCAATGGTGTGGTTTTAATCCACTAAATAATCTATTAATGTTGATATCATTATTTATGACAAAAGACAAAGCATACCTTGCAAGCCTTGTGAAATTTTCTTCATAGGTTGTGACAGATTCTCCTTATTTTTTCTTGAGATCTATAAATTTTCTCTCCAACTTCGTAAGAAGTGTTCGTGGGAAATACTTATTAAGAAAGATTATCTTAAAGTCTTCCCATTCTAACTCTACAATTTTCTCTCATGGCTTGGTTTTCTTAATCAAATCCCACCATTGATCAGTTTCTCCATCTCGGCGATAAACGGATAGGGTCACCTTCTCGGTCTTAGAACAGTGAAGAACAGAAATGATATTCTCCATGGGGTAAGCCCATTGTTCCGCTACTATTGGATCAAAATATCCATTAAACGTCGGTGGTCGTTGCCGCATAAAAAATTTGATAGCCAGTTTCTCCCTCTTTGGTGAAAAAGGACGTTACCCATTATTAAGGTTATAGTTAATAACCTGAGATAATTTTGTAAGCATAGCCATGTTGTTGTGAACTCCACCTCTGAAATCATTTGGGATGTCGTTCAGAAAATCGTTTCATTGGCCCTCACACAAGTTATTGGCATGATTTCTCCTGGTTCCCTCCATTTTCTAAAATAAAAAAGGATAGAGCAAAACATAAGTAAAAAAGTCATGAATAAATTATTAATTTAAACAATTTATACAAAAAATATAACATATGGGATCCCTATGTAAATATTCTTGTGTGCATATTTTAACTTACTCTCATGCTATAGGATTTCCCTAGGGTTCACTAATTCTATTTCCCAAATTAACTAAACCATTCCTCTGATACCGACTATAGTGACCCACCGTTTTCTTACATTAATATTACATCATTTCAATGATAAACAACATAATTATTTTACACACAGAGGATCTAAAGGATTAGTGTCTTGGGAAAACTAGGACCATACATAAAAAATACAACATCAAGCATAAACATTTATTTAATTTCTTCTTCTCTAGCTTCTTATTGGCACTTTTCCTCTCCTTAGTAGATGTAGAAACCTGATGATATACATCAAAAGCTGTGAGATAGAAGCTTAGTAGTAGGATAGATAAGAATAATATATCATGGGGTGAGCATAATCATGATGTAGGCAAAAGAACATGAATTTTAGAGGAGCATAAAGAAAAGACTTGAAATGTGGCAATGCATAAAAATGAAACATCATGTATTAATGGTTAACTACCACACGTACTTATGAACCATGATATAATATTGTTCACACATCATTTCACATTTACTAATGAGATTCATTACATTATCCAATGCATTCGAGCGCGGTATAATTCCGGGCACACCCATCACATTGAAACATTCATATTGCGCTATATAATTCCAGGTGCACCCTTCACATCATAACATTATCATCACCATTATTTACACATAGAAAAAATTTCACAAAGGTGCATAACTAACCCACGGAAAGGAATGGGTTTCATCTAAAAATAACACATTCATAAGCTTTGGGTTCCCAATAGAAAGATGGAATTACATACATGTTACAGGAACCGCCCACATTGAGTGAGAAGTAAAAGGGGTCTTCATAAAAGAAGAGTTCTTTTCGAAAAACATTAGATGGAAATAAAAACTAGTGAAACCATGTATACACCTTTTAATTAATGAAAATTAGGAACAAATGATCTTTAAGGAGTAACCATATCAAAAATGGAGTGAAAGAGGGAGAACCCGAAGGAAGAAAATTGGGTTCGAGATTTCCCCTTACCTTGTATATGAATGCTTCCTTCTCTTTAATGACCTTTATAAAGACATTTTATTCATTAATTAGAAATTAAAGAACCTTTTATACATTAAAATTATTCATTCTGGTTTCATTATATCATTTTATGTTCCATTGGATGACTTATAGAGTTTAAAAACATTGTTCTAGGATGTTTGTTTTTATGGTTTTTCTTGGGTGGTTCATTATATTAATAAATTGATGTTCGGGTTGAACAAGGATAAATATCCTGAACTGATGTTACATGTTATTAATGAGATTAAAAAAATTTAATTATCTTATAATGAATCATATTATATTCTTTTGGATGAATCATTAGATATGAATTAAATGAAGATTGTTTAGGTTAATTTGGGCGGTTTTTCGTTCACAATGAACATCATTTAATATATCACATAGTAATTTGTTCATAAGTCAGTTACAAAACTTCAAATAGGACATAATACATATAAAATATTCTGGTTCAACCATAAAAATGGTTTCATGACCAGATCTGAAGGTAAAAATGGATGATGAAGCATGTCGTTCTTGAAGGTGATAAATTAACACCTCACGAACAACGTTGTCGTTAATAAAATAGAAGGAAGAGGGAAATGGGGTTGGATGATATAATATATCATTAGAATCATAAAATTATAGTACATGTATAATAATGTAGTTACAATAACATTTTGATGAATATAGGTGGGGAGATATCGAGAAATGAACTTGAACATGAAAGGATATTAAAGGAGAAGAGGGAGAGAAATTACCTCTTGAATCCTCCTCTTGAGATCCTCCTTAAGGGCCTAAGCATGGTCTTTTGATGAGGCTAGATGCTCTTGGACGTAGGGGAGGGGATATGGAAGGTGTTTGGGAAGAGTTTATAGAAGGCATGGAGCTTTAGAGGTGTGAGTAAATGAGGGTGTTAAGGGTGGCTTTTATAGTGGAGGGAGTGGGGTTTCCTTAATATAAAATTCATTAGTTTATTAATTTCCCCTAAGACAAGGAATAGTGATTCTTGAATGACAAATAATAGTAATTTTATGATGTGTTCCCGAACCAAGTGGGCTTACATCAGAATAACATCACACATGAATCTATAATTATCTTATTTAGCTTATTTTTTCTAAATTACGGAATTTCACTATTCATCAAAAAATTCCAGTACTTTAGAAAAATACCAAAAATTTACCCCAACAATTTTTCAACTTGAAGAATCCAAAAAATAATTGCTTTTTTCAAAAATAAATTTCTACATATAATTAATTTAATATTTAATTAAAATCATATTTTACATAAAAAACAGTTTTTAAAAATTAAAACTAATTTTATAGTGCTTTCAAAAATTACGTAGGGTCTTATAAAATTATATATATACTATAAGACAATGATTAAATAATTTATGAATACATTTTTCGGAAATAAATTTTCTTTTAAATTAATTAATTAATTATAATTAGTTATTTATGACTTACAAAATTCCAAAAAGCTTACTAAGGTCAAAATGTCACGTTCTAAGATGTCTAAATTTTATTTAAATATTCATGGGTAAGGTTATTTGTTTGTTGGATGATTTACTATTAATAAGGGTCATAATACTATTCATAAGGGTATGTTACTATTCACAAGGGTACGTTACTATTCATCAAAAATTATTTTTGTTCCATTAGACTCAAAAAATCATCTTGAACACAACCATGTATGTCGGATTTTTGAAATTCGAAACATAGAAGTGAAAAACTTATGTTTAAATGTCACTTATCACATCGTAGTGCATTGTGTTGTGTTTTCATGTTATTTTATGACATAAATATAAGAAGGTAATTTCCATTGAAAAACTTTGGGTCGTTACAATCACCCTAATCTATAGACCTATTTTAGGATGATATTTTGTATTTATAAAAAGTAAAATCATGAGAAGAAATAATGTCAATTCCCATACCATTCATATGGGTTATTGTTTGAGGAACTCAATGGGAAAATTTCAATTGGTTCGGGGCTCTCTCAACTCTCTAAATTTCCAAATGTGGGATCCCTCTTGATCACCTAGGGTGGTCATGATGAAACCTTTTATCAAACTAGAGGATGTGAGGTCGAATAATCCCTTAAGGTGTATTTTTTCCAATTATAATTTACTCTTATATATTCGATACTTTTTCTGGATTTATTTCAAGTAAAAAAATATTGTTTCCCAAAATAAATTCATTAACCAAAAACATTCTTTTTAGTTGATCCTACATGTGTGGATAATATCACCACTAATTTAATAAATTTATTTAGACACTACATGTATTGAATCCATATCTAAATGTATTTTGGAACTTATATCATTCTTAAGAGACATTGGGAACATTTAAAAGGAGACCCGGGGAGTTTAAAAGTGGGTATCAAGATCATAGAATGGGATTATTATTGATAACAATTAATGGAGTTAGAACCCATGTTTTTTGTCCAATTAATATGATATAATTTACATTTTCATGTCACGTGTCATGAACCATAATGGTTCCTATTATGGTTATGTATCTATGAATAAATGGTGTATCTTTTACGGTCTTGTATCCAACACCTAGTTTTTTAGAATTGAACTAATAGGTTTTTTTTCAAACATAACATAGTGATTGAAATAAAATCCCACACAGTGAGAGTTTTAACATTTAGGGTAGTGTGGAAATACCAATCCATTATTTTTAATGTCACATGGTTAGGATGATACACAGTGTAGTTTAATGTTATATAGTAAAGACTACTAGGTGAAATGTACTTAAAATGGTTTAGTTTGGGACATATTGAAATATGGTCCTTTTGGTTTTGACATGAATTATGTGTCAGATGGACAAATTTTAGCCACTAATATGAGTTTTTGTACTCCAGGTACATGAAGGAGTAAGTGTATCATCTAGTGTCAAGGCCTATGGGGAAGCTAAGAGGGTTATCCTGGTTCATGGGATTTCAGGGAAACAAGAGGAGTATCTCAACTCAGGGCATCTGATGAATCCCAGTGGAGTATATCAAATCAATTTAATTTACGAAACCATGACAATGATCTCTACTTAAGTTTCTCTATGAAACAAATAACAAAATCTCAACTAGAGTAATTTTTGAAAACTCCAAGTAGTATCTCAATTTAATCAATATTTATAAACAATGAGATGAAACCCAACTCAAGGCATTGATGTTTGGATTATGCATATGATTCTCATATAACAAATATCTCTCAAAAGGGATTACCCTATACCCAATATTCATGATTGATGGTATTTTTAAATTGGGAAAACATGTGACACAAGATTATTGGTCCCATAAATGATTTTGGTTTATGTGAATGAATGTATTTTCATAAAAAAAACCAGGGACCTCAATAAGTAATAGCTTCCCCAAATTGGATAGGATTTTGTAAAATATTATATGGAGATTTAACATTTGAATGATGCTAAGATATACTATAGAGAGCATTAATTTCATATTATAATGGATTATTTTAGGATTCTATAAGGTTTATAAATTCATTATGGTTAATTTTATTAGTACTTGACGGGTATATTTGAGTATATCTCTATAATGATGTTTTATAGGAGTTATATGTGAAGTGCATTCATTGGGTTCATCTATGCAAGATCGTCAACAGATTCATCTATAAAGGAGAATCCTATAATTAGTCTATTATGGATCTTTTTATGAGTTATCCAAAACTGTACACTATAGAAGTATTCCATGACCGAGTATAACTAGGGTCATCCGTAGAAAATCTTCATAGCATTCATCTATATTAATGTTTTGTTAGAGTATTACATGAGTGAAATTATATGACATGTCCGGAATGGTTCGTAATGTAAGATGGAATTATTATGAAGACCTTATGAAGTGTCCTTCTGTCTCACTCTATGAGATATTCCAATATAACCTAATATTTTTGATTGAAGAGTTGTTCAAGGGAAATTCATCATAGATAATGTAATTTCATCTATTTGGATTTGTCCAATTGAATAAAATATCCTCTTGATAATATAAATCATTGAATACTATCCTTCCTAATGAATTTTCATTGTATTTATAAGAATATAGTGTATCATATTCCAAAAAATATGGTTACAAAAAATGTTCATTCTATCTTAGTTTTATGTAACCATATAATTTCAATATCTTGCCTACAAAAACCGATGTTCGACCATAAATATTTATCATGGACATGAGGGATTATTTTCATTATACTATAAGCAAACACTCATATTTGAATTTGATCTATGGAAAAGATAGATTATGGTCATGATTCCAAAATGAAACTCTGAAACATGATGATATTATATAGTAAAAAATATTTTTCATCACACTACCAAAAAGAGACGGCTATCCCATGTAGGATTTCTATTATATGGATTGTTCCTTTATGATGATGAACTATCATTTATACGAAAATTAATCACAATTTAATCTTAACACATATTGTTAAACTGTATATCTTCTTAAGTATATGAGTAGTCAACTTTGATATTGTGAAATAAGTCTTTTCATTGGATATAGTGATTCCCTATATAAGTTGTTTTATATAGAAAATTATTATCAAAGCTATAATAAAAAAATTATTTTCATTCATTCAAAAAACACATTCATTATAAATTGATGAAATTCTTAGCCAACCACTAAGGGGAGGTTTGGACTACCTCGTCACAAGGATTGGAGACACTTTTGAGTATTATGTATCCATTGATGAGTGAAAAATCATTTGATACAGAAAGATCGGATTTATTCCTACTTCTTTAAAACAGATAGTTTTTTAACACACCTGAATTGTGTTATTTGAGTGAGGACAATATCATGACTTATATAACAAAGTTCATATAACATAGTCTTTAGTGATAATAGGGAAACTGGCTCAAATTCATGTCAGAAATTTAGATCTATATGAAAAACCATGATCTAATATAGAATAAGTACAATTGGGTTATACTATCTCTTATATGAATGCTCTATTTGGGGAAAATGTACATGAACAGTTTACATTGACATATGGGTTAGATCATAATAAATATTGGCGACAACACTAGTGGTATCCCCTTCATATGACCATAGTTGAGGTGGTTAGTGTGGCGTCGAGGCAGGTTGTGGAACATGTATATTTAGTAATTGTAACCCGATAAACATGTAAAGGGTAAGGTAGGTCCAATTATTATACCAGAATGTGGTATAGAAATAATAATTTCCCTTCTCCTAAATAAATGATGGTGGTTTTGGATAATTATGTCCAGTTTATACCGATACTCATGGTAGTGGGGTATAAACAATAAGTGTAGGTAGTCAAGGAGTGACCATCAATGTCCTTATCATACCTTATAAAAAGAATATTCCTCCAAACAATTATATTTAATTCCTAATTTACTTATGCAACCTAAATTATCATATAATGAGAGGACAATTATGCAAAACATTCCATGTAAAGCTACTATTAATGATGAGTAAAAATAATACTGGATGATTTACTAGATGGGTGATAAAAGATCATCACATAACCATTCCATTAGACATATTTAGTTTACACAAAAATTAAATTGAATATTTCTGGGTCATATTAGTATTTGGACACCGTCTATAGGTGGTGGGGAAAATGAGAACATCATGTTGGATCATCTAACTTGTAAAACCAATTTGGGTAACCATACATTTGTGATGAACCAATGTAAAATTCATTGAGGGAAGTTGTTTGTTGTGTTATTTTATTGGTGAAATAAAGATGATTCAGTGGGTTAGTGACAATTATATTCCCTCTGAGGATGGCTAATGTTCCTATTAAACACTAGTAGAACCAGAGTATTAGTGAGTGCCTATTTGATATTAGGTACATACATTCACAATATTACTAAAAAATACGAATGAATGGACATAAAATGTGTGTCCCATGTAAAAAATATCATTCTCGAAGGTCAAATATAGTATAGAAAAAACTACATTACAAGCTCTCTATGAAACATCTTCATGAACTAAAGAATATTCCATAAATACATTGATCTTAATGAATCCATGAAAAGATCATATATATTTATTTGATACATGATCTTCATTTCTAGTGTATTATTGGTGATAATTAACATCATAAAATTTTTTACCTACTTTTATTGGTGATTATAATTAAAACACTATAAGAAATGATGAGAATTTTTTTTGATAAGAATCCCCACGCAAAGATGATTAGGGGTTTGATTAGTTATATTGGACTAGAGATGAAGAAATTTATAAGGGGTATTTTATTGTTAATGGGATAAGGTAAGGATTATGGGATGGTGTAGGTAGGTTGTTATTTGAGATTTTGGTTGGTTATAATGATATGGTCATAGTCCTATAAAATCTTGCAAAATTAGAGAGACCCTAATATTCTTACATGACAGTTCATCATTTCAAAGATAAAAAATTAAAAAAGTTATCAAACAAGAATGAATATTTTTAGTATCGTGGGAAAACAAGGAAAATTCATTACGTTTACAAAATAAAACATAATTTCTTTAATTCCTTATTCTCTTGAATCATAGTGAAAATATCATTATCATTAGTACAAGAAATCAATTGAGGAATTAAATAAAAAATGGGTGAAAAAAATAACTATAAGAGGATAGATAAACACTTGAATCAATATAACATTAGGTTAGTCTAATCATCCTCATCATAACATAAATCATGGGTCATCATAATAATCATGAGTGAGAGAATTAGATAAAGTCATGAAATGTGGCAATCCCTTAAAATGAAACATCATGTTATAGTGGTGAAGTATCAAAAATAGTTGTTAAAAATACAGCATAATGTGGACACATATTTTACATTATCTCATATATTATTCTTTTTACAAAATGAATTAGAGCACTATATAAATCTTGGTTCACCTCTGACATCATATTATTTAAAATATAATGACTATATTTTTTGAAAGATAAAATTATTATGATTGGATTAATTAATCTTGAGTGAATAAGAAACAATATCAAGCTAAATAAAATGTGTTGTTTTTTTGGAAAGTATAATTATTTTTGAATACATTATGGTTGTCCTAAATTCATCTAGAAAAAATTTTATATCCTATAAATGGTAATATAATGATGAATAAATAATATTTTTGAAATTTTAATTGTGTATAATCAATGAAAATGGGGTGAAATATGGAAAATCCCAATGGATATGGAATTGGGTTCATGAATTCCCCTTAACTTATGTATGAATGTGTCCATTACATTAATATCTTGTGTAATAACATTAGATCAATTAGCTATTGAATAAAATAATTTTATATATTAATTGGATTAATTATGGATTTATTATGTTCATTTATGGTATTTTAAATGAGTTATACAGTTTAACGTCATCGTTCGGGAGTGTTCGTTTTCTAAGATTTCATGATCGATTCACCTGTATAAATGAATGTAAGTTCATGTAAAATAAATAATAATATCTATAATTATAATTAAATGTTTTTAATGAAAATAAATAATTTTATATTATCTTATAAATAAATTATTGATGGTGTGAGGATGAATCATTGGATGAATGTTAATGATGATCGTTTTAGGTCAGTTTTGGAGGTTTTTCAATCACAACAAACTCTTTCTATTTTATCATTTAGTATTATGAATACATGTAAGATATTTAAGATAAATATTGTTATAATATACTCATTAAAATTTATATTCAATAATTTAACCAATTTATTATCATCTTTTAAGGCATTAATGGAAAAGAAATTTGAATTACCCACAATGTTAGTAAATTGACACGTCACGGGCAACAATTTCATTTTTAGAATATATGTGAGAGTTGGAGGATTTTAATGATACATATTTATTTATCATGATAGAATTATAGTATATTATGTGAATGGTTTTATCATACCATTTGGATGAGTGATAAATAATGGTGAATAAAAAGAAAAGAGAACATGACAAAAACTATAAGAAAAAGGTATAGGTTTTCACCTCAGGAATTATCCTCCTTGAGAACCTCCTTAAGGAACCTTTGTTTTAGTATTTTGAATAGACCAAGAGATCCTAGATGTGGGAGATGATATTGGGATAATTATTGTGAGAAATTTGGTCAGGGCTCAAATCTTGAGAGATGTGAGGACAAGAGGTGGTGGGGTCATATAAATAGTGGCAGAGAGGGGGGTTTCTCATTATTATATTAATTAGTTTATTATTTTGGCTCAAGACAATGAATAGTTTGAGAATTGTCAATAAATTTATTAAAATAATTATAGGGAGTAAGTGATTTGGGTACATAAATCATGCATAATGTTTTAAATTCATGTATTTGAATTATAATTTAAGAACTGTAAAACACATTATTTCACTATTCACAAGAACTCATGTATTTTTGATAAATCCCAAAAATTACCGTAATAAATTTTTTTATGTGTACAATTATATAATTAAATTAATTTTAAGAAAAAAAAATTATATATTTTATAAATCAAATTTTTAATTAAATTCATAATTTATATGGAAAATACAGATATGAAAACAATAACTGATTTTATTACATATTAAAAAATTAAATAATATTACATAAACATATCTTATAATAATAAGACTTAAAAATATTAATTTAGGAATACATTTTATGTTAATAAATATGCATTTTAATTGTTAAATTAATCATCAAAATTTAATTAAATATTTATTACTCATAAAAATACCAACAGCTAATTGTTAATTTTAAAAATATTTAATTAGTAATATTATGATATAGTTATATAATATTTTCAATTGTAAGATGGGTAAATATTATTTATATTTTAATCAGTGAATAAACTATTCTATTAGATGGTTTACAATTCATAATGGTCATATTAATATTCTAGAGGTCAACTTAATATTTTATCGGAATAGGTTCCTTAACATTTAGACATACCACTTATATCATCCATTCTTAATTTATAAAATTTATACTGGGTTTTCTCTGTGATTTAATGTGATTTATACGATATAAAATTATTTTGAGAATGAAATTTTCAATTGATAAAATTTTGATTCATTACATTTTTTCCACTTTTGAAATTTCTCCCTAGAAATATAATTTTATATTAATACATGAGAGTTCTTATCCATCATTGCCACATATGGTTCCCATGTTTCTTATTCAAACAAATCATTCCTCCGCAACTCTTTCACAATGTGTTGTTTAATGATGAAAAAAAAAATTATCTCTCTAGTCCAAATTCCTTACTGGCTACTCCTGATAATAGAGATTATATTCCTATTGTACAACCATTTATTTTAGTACATGTGAGGGATCTAGAATCTACATCCTAAAGAGTGATACATGGAACATGTCATGAACGTGAGCCATATTCGGTGGATGTGAAAGATAATAGGATATATAAATTATGTGATAAAGGATCTCAAAGGGGATAATATTGATGGGCTTAACATCTCTTTCATTCCAATGCACTTTACTCTCTCCCCTAGGGATATTTAATGGACATCTTTATCTCCCACATCGATATCCAAATCAATTATTTTATTGTCAGCATAGATCTATGGCTGACATTAAGTTTATTCGATATATTTCTAGATGGCATGAACCGTATCTATAATCTCTTGCATATAATCAGCTCTTTTTAGAATTCTTTCACGTACATCATCCCAACAGGTTGAGGTTCTACCTATCTTTCCATATATAGTGTCATATGGAACCACCTAAACACTTCAGTGGAAGCTATTATTATATGAGAACTTAGCCAATGTAATATGGTGATCCAATAGACCATTTAATTCTATTGGGAATGCTCTTATCATTTCATTGAGTGTCTGAATAGGTTGGACATCATTTGGTGGGGTGATAATTTCTGTGTAAATTAAATTCAGTACTCCAAGCATGAAGAAGACTCCTCGAAAATATAGATGTGAATTTTAATCATCATCGAAGACAATATATATTGGAACCCAATACACTCTTAATAAATCCATTACTTATATATTATATTGTTTTTTAATAGGTAGATCTTCCCAAATAAAGAGAATGTGTGCAGTCTGGGTGAGATGGTCCTACACAACCCATATTTCAAAATTTCAAATGGATGTCTTTGGGAGACCATTGATTAAATCCATAGCGACCTTCTTCCATTTATACATGAGCATAGGAAATTTTTAAAAAAACTCTTTGGAATTATGTCACTCTGCATTAACTATCTGACATATCATGAACCATGAGATATAATCAATAATCTTATTCTTTATGTTGTCCCAAATGAAGTGTTCATAGAGGTCTTGGAACATCATGATCCTACCAGGATGAATGGATAATTTCGATCTATGTGCACTATCCAATTGATACTTATTTTTCCTAGGTTAATAGGGCACATAAATCCTCATTCCAAAATTAATCATACCATCATCATAAATATGGATCTCTGATAGATTCCCTTCCATTACTACATTCACCTTCATTTGAAGCTCCAGATCATCCCATTGGGATTCCTTAATAATATCTTGAATAGATGGTCATGAAATAATTTTCAAAAGGTAGGACGTATTCTTTTCCCCTATGATTTCAAAATACATCCTTTTCATTTTAAAAAATATATGTTTTATCTCTATCAGCAACCTGAATAGTGTACATGATTCTTTTCTACTAAGAGAATTCACTACCATTTTTTTCATTACTGGGATGATAGTGAATAGATAAATCATAGTCATTGATTTTATCTAAGCATCTTCTATGATTCAATTTGACCTCCTTTTTTGGGAATATAAACTTTAGGCCTTCTTGACTGGTATATATATCACACTTCACACCATAGAGGTAGTGTAGCCATATTTTAAAATAAAAAATCACATAAACTAGTACAGATCAAGCATTGGATAGTTCTGTTAATGTAACTAAATCTACAATGAGTCATATTCTATTAATATATCATTTTTCACAAAAAAATAACATAATCCATTCTTTGAATCATAACTATATATAACAAATATATAACCACATTTCCTTATGGTGAGTACTGGTGCAAAGATCACTCATGTATTTAACTATTTGAGGGATTTCTTCCATTATTCTGTACATTCATACTTTACACATTTTCCTTATTGATATAGTTAGTATGTTAGAATATTGTGTGAAATTTCTCAAAAAATGTCGATAGTACCCAGTTATGCCATGAGAAATGTGTATTTATGTGACACTACACAGTCTTGGATATTCCTCAATTTACTTTTTAGGGTTCCAAATAAATTATATGACTTGTGATCATGTGTCCCAAGAACACAACATTCTATTTCCAAAAGTCACAATTTATGAACTTTTTGAACAACATATTTTCCCTTAATTTGACCAACAAATCCATTGATTTGCTTCATGTCGATCCACACACATGGTGTAGATGTCAATATCATCGATAAATGCTAACAAAAATAATTCAACGTTATGTATAAAGAAACTAATCATAAGTCCTAGATACTTTTACTGGCATAATTAAGTCAATACATAATCATTAGATACTCATAGTTCTCATTACTTTTACGGAATATGGTCTTCTAAATCGCATCCTGCATTACCTTCAGCATATGATATCCAGAATGAATATCCACCATTGAGAAGTACTTAGATCCTCATAATTTATCGAACAAATATTTAATGCTTTTGAGAGGATACATGTTATTTATGGTCATATTGTTAAGTTATTTATAATCAATACATAGTAGATTTGATCCAACCTTCTTTTTAAAAAATATAATTAGCACACCACAAGTTGATTTACTCCGGAATATGAACCCTTTGTCCATATTCTCTTGCAGCTTCTTTTTCACACCTCCAATTAGATTGGATCCACCCTATATGTATATGTTGAGATATAAGTAACATCATGTATGAGTTCTATTGGGAAATAAACCTCATGATATATTGGAATTCTGGGTAAGTCTTCTGGAAATACCTCATTTTATTCCCCTGTATGGGTAATTTGTGATAGTATGACACTTACCTTTGACTCAACCATTTGATAGAGGTATGGAACTTCATATGGATTAAATATCCAAACCAATGAATGAATTTATAAAGGATATTTTTTATCGTACGTTCATTTGTAGAGGCTCATGGGATGGTTCTGAATATGAAATAATATTTTAATTTCCAAACAGTATGTATGAGATCTTTATAATGAGATACAATCTATTACCATTACAAAATAAAATTTCTTCAGGGGATGTATCCCAAGATTAACTATAAGAATATTCCCACATATTCCATCATGAGAAATGTCAAATAATTAGATTTCAATGATTTCACCACTTGGTTTTTTTCAGGTTATCTCTACTTCATGGGTTCAGGACCTTGATTCAAAAGTTCAAGAGAACATGCATGATATAAAGTATTGTGTTGAACCCAAATAAGAAAATACTTTTTACATTCATGATTAAATTTTAATTTTACCTTTTAGGAATTAATTTTATTTCTGTACTTATTTAGTATATATTGAATAATCCTTTCCATTCTCATTTGGATTTTATTCTTATTGACACAGATTACCCTTGAGGAATCAAGGAATAGTGTACTACATTTTATAGTGCCCTTTCCCCCTATAGTTGAAGAATTGAACCATGGGTGGTTCACTCATTTCATCTACCCCATTTTCCTATTTCCTCATGTCTTATCAACATTCATAAGATTGGTGTCCTTCACTCGCAAAATTGATGAATTTACCATCACATTGAGGTAGTTACCATGATGCTTTATCAAAAAAATTTGACATGTGGGTGGTTGAGATTTATTTTCACAATTCTCATTAGATCCTCCAGATTGAAGATCCATCATTTTCTTCTAATCACCACATATGTGGAACCATTCTAGAAAACACTATTGACACTTTAAGAGCACGTCGAAAAACAGGATCATAACTCCCAACGTCTTGTATTGTAAGAGCTTTTTGAAGATACAATTTTTAACAACAAACAAATATTTCAATTTTTTAATCAATTTTTATTACAAAACCCAATGCTGACATTGAAATCCTTGAGAAATTGTATTCCTTGGTCATGAAATATTGACCATAATACTGATTTATCTCTATGAATTATGTCTCTATCATTGTTTGATGATTTTAATGAAAACATTGTTTAAGAAACATTTTATTAACAATATACCACACCATATCTTAAATTTATTCCTATATATTTCTGTCCTTAATAAACACACACCCCATTTATAGGCCCCACAATCTAAACCATTAATGACTATATTCACATTCTCCATCTAAAAATATTGAAGCACAGAAAATGCATTCTCCATCTATTTAACCCACTGTTCTGTATGTAGTGGATCATAATATCCACAAAACATTGGTGGTCATTATTTCTCAAAACACTCTATAGTTGATTGATACCTCTTAGTTAAAGGAGTATGTTCTTCATTATTCATGTTATTGTTCAAAACCTAAGTCTATGGGGTAATCATAACTATAAAATTTTTAACTTCGCCTCCCAAAGCATTGGGGGTCCTTATTGGGAAATTAGTACATTGTCCCTCGAATTAGTTGTTCTATTTGTGTCCCATTTTCCCAATATTTTCATATATTGAAAATGTTATTATAAATATAAGTCAAAATGTTAGGAATAATTTTTCCCTTTTGAAATTATTTCTAAAGGCATATCTTGTGGGATCCCTATGATTATCATTATCTTAAGAAAAAAAATTCTTTGATAAATACATCCAATGGCCCGAAGGCCTTAATTTTTTATTGATTTTTTGATAATCCACCTTTCAAGGGGTTAGGTTGAACCCTAATTCTTTGTTGAATACATAAACAGAGACTATTAAAACACGATTTATCTAAGGTTATAAAATACCAATTCCAAAATTAACTAAAACAGTCCTCAAATAACAACTTTACTTCTATACTTTTTAAAGATGATTAGTTCATCATTATAAAGATAAACAACATAAAAGAGTTACACATCCATGATCAGAAGGTTTATTTTCGTGGTCAATTTAGTACCATGCATATATTTTATAAAATAAAACATAAAAATGTATTTAATTGTTTATTCTCTATATTATTAGTGGCTTTCTCATTATTTTTATTTCAATTAATCACCTAAGTATATACATCAAAAATGGGTGAGATAAAATCCGAGTAAGAGGACAGAGAAAGACATGAATCAATATAACATTATGATAGAATATTAATCATTATCATATCATAAGAATGGGATATTAATCATAATCAAAAGTTTAATAATTATATATTTTCATTTAATGTGGTCATGTAAAAAATGAAAAATAATGTCTTAGTGGTCAACAAAAACACATAGCATAGAAAAAATATAGCATCATCTTCATGTATATTTCACATTATCTCATTATTTTATTCATGTTAATGAATTAATATGATAAAATATAATTCCAGGTGCACTATTCACTTCATAACATACACTTGTCATTATATAATACTCAACGAACCCATTATATCATAACATTTACAAAATCATGCATGCCACACAGAACACATATCAATTTTGAACATAAAATAACCCAACTAAATAAATGTTTTCCAAATCATAGAACATTTATAAATTAATTAAAATTGGAAAATATTACATTCTTGGTATTGTAATCATCAATATTGAGTGAATAAGTAACAATCATAACATAAGGTAAAGGTGCATTTTTTAGAAGAGTTATTATAGAAAAAATTGTGTTTATTAATAAGACCAGTAAAAACATTTATATCCTAGAAAAGATAATATAATGACAGTGAAATTACATTTTAGGAACAATGATGAAGTATCCATAATATATTTGATGTGAAAGATGAGAAACTACAAGGAAATGGAGTTGGGTTCATCAAATCCCCATTCCTTATGCCTGAATGATTCCTCAAATTTAATATCCAACACAACCACAATAGATTCATTAATTAAAAAATGTAGAGAGTTTTATTACTGAAATTTATTCATACGGTTATATTAACATAATTTATGTCCATTTTTATTAGTTATAGAGTTCAATTTCATCATTCTGGAGTGTTTGATTTCATTTTTTTCATGACGAGTATACCTATATTAATGAATTGAAGTTCATGTAAAATGTGGATAAATATATATATTTGTTATTTTATTTTTCAATAAACTTATAGAATATTAAATCATATTATAAATAATTTTGTTAAATTTTATGACAAAAAATCATTGGATGAATGTTAGTGATCATTGTTTTATAGTGATTCTGAAGTTTTTTTATCACAACAAATGTGTTTTGTTACATATTTTAGTTTTATGTATATAAGATAGACCCATAACATAAATATAGTCATAAAATACACATAAAATATGTTTTCAACCATGTAACAGGTTTGTAACATCATGTAATTTGTTAAATGAAAATGAAACTGCATCACATGTGATTTCATTAAATTGACACATCACGAGCGATGATTTATATTTTAGAATAAATGAGAGAGGGAGAGAGCTGGGGAATTTTAATGATAGATATTACATTAAAAAGATTTGATTATATTATATTTGACATACTTGAGTTATCATGTCATTTGGATGAGGGGATGTGATGAGAGAATAAAAATAGAAATGATCAGGGAAGGAAACTAAAAGAAAATGGAGGAGTCTTTTACAAATTGAATTATCCTCCATGAGTACCTCCATATGGAACTAAGGTTTAGGTATTTTGATGAGAACAAGTTCCCATGTACATGGGGGAGTGGATACCGAAGAGTATTGGGTATAAATTGGACATGGATAAAAGCATGAGACATATGGGAAATTGAGTTTGTGAGAGGTGGTTTTTCATTGGTGGAGAGGGGTGTTTTCTCATTATTATATCCATTAGATTATTATATTTGATCAATACTATGAATATTTTTAAACTTATTTGTAAATATATTAAAATGATTATTTGTTTTCCGAGATTTGTGTTACGACATCATGCATGATGATTTTAATTGTTTTATTTGGATTATAATATAAATACTCTAAATTATTGTATTTCACTATTCGAAAAAATTCAATTATATTAGGATAATCCACAAAACTAACCCTAACCATTTTTCACAGTGTGGAATTAAAAAATGAACTCAATTATATTATATTAATTTTCTATATATTATAAATTTAATTTTTAATTAAAATAATCAATTATTAGAAAAAAACATATTTTCAAATTATAATTGATGTTATAATAATTTAAAAAATTAATTATGGTCTCATAAAATTATCTTCTAATCAGAAGAAAAAAATTATTAATATACAAATATATTTAAAGAAAAAAATTATTCTTTACAGTTATTAAATTAATCATGAAATTGTAATTAAATATTTTTGACTTAAAAAGTACCAATAGTATGATAATAATTATTTAAATATTTTTTTACTCATACTGTGATATAATTATATCACACTGTGACATATAATATGAATAAATTTAAGTATAATTTCATTGGTGATGATACTATTCTATTTTGCGGTATACAATTCACAAGGGTCACCTTACAACTGCAAAGGTCAGGTAATATTTCATCGGTATATGTTCCATAACTTCTCAAAAAACCTATTATATCATTAATTAATTTATTATATATTTAGTATTGTGTTATCAATGTGATGTTATGTGATTTATAATATATGAAATAAATATAATAATGAAATATTCAATTGATCAATGTTTGGGCCATTAATGAATTTATCCATTTATTTTATGCCTATGATTTTGATTAAGGAAAAGGTGGAATGAGTGGAGGGTATGGTTAGTTTAATATGTGGTTTAAAGTCATTTAAATGATGATTTTGATCTTGACTGTTGGTTTGAATATATGTGGGGGAATTCTAGTATATCAGTTTAGAATGGTGTAGTTGGTAGGGTGATTACGTATGGGGATAAAAAACATGAGGGAGAGGATCATGATAGTTTACCTTCACATAGAATATTTTCAAAATAAAATTACAACACTCTGTGTGTTAGAATATTGATCTCTTGGATATTGGAATATGAATTGTTACGACATAGTTTAGGGTTTTTTCACTGAATATATTAGGGATTTTATTATGTTACGATAGGACCTTATAGTTTGTGGATATTTTTAGTTCAGAAAACCGTGGATTCTACAACATTTCACCGTTAGATTTTTTATGTTGTGAGGAATGATTTCCTTACATAATCATTTGGTAATTATCCTCAGGTAATGGATTTTGAGGTGGGGTCATGACATTAATCTCAACATGAGAAAATTAAGCTTTAATATATATTTCACAGAAGAACAGTCTTTTATGAAACCATGATTTCATTCCATGAATAATCCTTGTCACTCTTAAATGAAATTGTTTTTTGTTGCATTATTACATGATTCCCACACCATGAAAATTAATTTTTTTCTCTATTTCTAGTTATTTTCTCCACTTCAACATAATAATTTTTATGTGTTTTGATTGGACTTTCCATCTATGTATTTTCATGTTAGGATTATAGTTTCAAATGAGGAAATTATTGTTAATTATAACACTTATTTATTTTATTATTTACCATTCTAACTTCACATGTGGTGTGTGGTATATTACCCTAGAGTCACTACCATACTTTTTCAAAGAAGTCACAACCTTGAATAAATGAAATGTAAAATTTTAAAAAGGAAAAATAACAATGTCACATCCAAGAAATAACTTCATTTAAAGAGGAGGGGTGGAAATACATTCTAATCCTCAATAAAATTTAAGATATTGAATGACTCCCTCTTATATGTTTCCCATATATTGATTTATCCATAGTTTATTTACATCATATGATGTTTTTTGATATACTGAAGTCTCAACAGCTCCATATAGAATGGATTTTGTTACTATCTAGGTTACTGAACAATTAGACATTCAATTACATTTAAATAATCTAAAATATATGATAAATTCATGTATGTTTAATTATGATTCCTATTTTCATTGATTTATTAATCAATCATGTGAATTATTATTCTTTTACTTAAAGAAAATTTCATCATAAATCACATATATCTTGATAAATTCCAAACCATTTGGTTTTATCGACAATTTAATTATAAATTGATTTAAATACATGTTGACTTTTGTCACTAACCAATATGAATGATGCTCGAGATCCACAACTTAACAAAATCGATTTTCATAAATGATCTTTAATGGAGTAATACTAAAATTTGTTGTAAAATATAACACATAAAACCAAAAAGTATCATCTATCTTTTTATTCCAATACATCTATGTTGATCTAATATTTTTCTCTATTTTTTGATCTCTTGGATTGATAACCCTACTTTCCTAATACATTGTGGATAATAATGGGTATTGGTGTTATAGTTAAATAAATATTTTCATGATAATTTCCCTCAACAAGGTAATTTTGAAGTGAATTACACCGTCGGTAAAGAGTTATTGAGGAATTTAAAACTGTGAAAATATATTTTTTATTATATAATTTATCAGCACGTCAGCTATGATCATGTAATTTGTGTTATCTCTTATCTATTTGTATAATAATACACAAACTATAATGTATTTATTTTTAAAGGATCTCAGGAAGGGACCCACCAAATTGATTCCCTGCCCATCAAATACATTGACTTTGATTATTCAGTGTAGTAAAATGTGATAATGTATTGAATATTACCTATTATTTTCTATACATTGCAAATTATTGTGAGTATCCATGTATTATTGTGAGAAATTGTCAACTAATTCACATTTTATGATATTGGGAACTATTAGATAAGGTCCAGAGTCTCCAAAAGTAGGTTATGAAGAGAAAAATCTAAAATTAATTTTTCCACAGTTATATACACACATCACTGAATTAATTAAACTCTATAATTATTGAATAATATAGAGTTACAATATAAATAACTCACTACATTTGATAAAAACCTCTTAATTTGTTTGTATGTAAAGTGTATATAGTGTTTCAATTTACCATATAATTTTAAAAATTCACAAAAAATGGATGAATTTATAAATCAGTATAAAATAGTTCGAATACTAGGACTCAACAATAATATCATTTTCCTCCACTTCCTCTAAATTCATTAATATTAACATTAATAAGTGATAAACTAAAATGTTCTCTGGGACAATATTTACTTAATCATAATACATAATCAAGGAGTAACAAGATTCAGCAATGAATTCATGAATTTATATATTTTTTAATAATTAATTAACTCAATGTGGCAAGATATATATAGATAATTACAATAGAGATTACTACCTATTATAAAAAACATGTCAAAATAAAAAACCAATGAGAAAATTTACCTCTCAGTGGTAGCATTTTTTATTTTTAATTCACCATGAGTGTGTATTTTATAGTATATATGTCAAAATATATGATAATCCCATTGGAAAAACACATCTCTTAATTTTAAATCACATTCATCACACCTCAATTCAAATGTGTTCTTTGTGTTTAGTTAGATTATGGTAACTAAATCCACTATATTGTTACACAGATTTATAAAAGCTTCTATTCATTATTAATCAATGAAATAATGGATTTTTCATTAATAAATGATGCTTATGTATCCTAGATATCATAGAAAAATCCATCCAAAAGCGATTGTAGAATTCCTCATTTCAACAAATTCTATGATTGCCATTAAATGTAAAAACTCTAGGTAATTATTTGGTGAATTTTATATTTATTAGATAAAATTTAAAAACATTATAATATAATCCATGTATGGGGAAATAACCCAATTTAGAAAACTGGTGTCAAAAATTTTCCCAATTTATGAAAATGGCAATTTTTACCCCTTATGGGTAACAAATCATTGTTGTGAAAGTGTAATTTAAATTATATTCCATAAAATGAAAAATAATCCTTGAAATTTCTAGAAGACCCATTCTATGTCTTGATTTAGTGACAAATTTAATTTTTTTGATGTATTACAAATTCCAAATGTCAAGTCGTGATAGTAAAATTTTCAATATGGGAAGTTTAAATATATTTTTTCTTGGTTATCCAAATGTACCTGTATTTAATGGTAACTGGAATACCCATATGAGACGTAGTAAAGCCCATGTATGACTCCCCTTTTGAGAACATAATAACTAAATATAATTGGACATTGGACCTTCCTTTTTGGGGTATTTATCATCCAATAATCCACCCATACACTCCACCGCATAGAAATTCATCTAGGAATAATTAGATTGTGTTCATTGTTGATTGTCACCATACCTACCATATTTAAAATGAATTAAATCTCACTCAGCATATCTTTTCAAATAATTTAATGTTAATACCAGTGTATTGATGTTTATAAACTTCATTTTGAACCACTAGTTCCATTAGTAGTGTAATATCTCTTTTCAATTTTCAATTTTACATAATACATTCTTCTAGAAATAATTTGTCAGTAAATATTGTTGCATTAATACCTATGATGATTATGATTCCCTATGGGATTTAATGATTTATTTTCATAAATACTTGTTTGAATATCTCCCCTTATTTCTTTGTTAATTTTTTGTTATTTTTCACTAGTAAAGTATATTTATATCATAAGAACGAATACCACAGTATAATTGAGAAAATATGTGATGATTTGGTGGATTAATGAAAGAGGAGACCAATTCCATGTAGAAATTCATTAATAAATGATCTATCAATTATACTTATTTATCTTATTTCTCATTTTTAAAATTAATTCATTCCATTATTATTTTATATTATTAAATCAATAAGTTTCAACAACATTTCCTCTTTTCTCCCATTATAAACTGAGGAAGATTGTTTATTCCTCAATATATAAAATTTCATGAATATATACCAAATCCACTCTATATTTAGTATATTTCATGCAATCAATGTTGTTATTTACCTTATAAAGTGGTAAAATCATTCCTTCCTCATTTACATAGAAATATGAATTTCTATTGGCTCTGAAGGATCTCCCAAGAATAATGGGTTCATATTCTACTAATTCCATCACAAGGATTAGACTATAAGTATGAAATTTGAACTTTTCCTCCTTTATAAGCATGTTTCAAAAATTTCCCATCTATATATCCTTGATCGATTGGAAGGTTTCAGTGGTTCAAATTTTAGTTTAAGACCTTACAATCCTGACTTTCAAAACACACTTACAGGATTCAGTTATACATTTTAAATAAAATAAATAAGGGACTTGTAAAATGTTTTTTTAAATAATAATTCATGGGATAAAAAGAATCTAAATAACACATATCGTGATAGTTCCTTTATTTAGATAAATACTAATTATTTTTCACTTATATATATGACATTTATATCCTCTTCACTTATATTAATTGAAATAAATTGCATAAAAATATATTAAAATATAGAAAGTTTAGATATAGATTTTATCAATAGGATATTGATATGAATTTTTTTTAATAAAAAAATAATAATTATATTTTCTTTATACTATCCCATTTTGTTTACCCTTATGGAATATTATAAGGGATTTATACAATTTTTAATTCTTATACTATTCCTTCAACTATTGTTGTTTTTCCTATTTTGCTTTCTATTTTTCATTATCATTTTTAACTTAATTTTTCACTTTTTATCATTATTCCGCCATTTACTATTATTATTCATAATTTTTCTATTTTTCATATAGTTAAAACCTAAATAACAGCGTCACAACATTCACATACTCCATTTCATTTTCTCTATGATACACAATTTGTCACCAAATATTTTATCCAATAAAGTCAACCTTATTCACTCTATGTGATTTTTATGTTTTTCGATAGAATGTTTCTGAATTAATCATGAATCTTCATGATTTTTATTTTGTTTTTCTTACTTTTAGATTCATGGGTATTATTGTGGGTTTTTTAGTTGATTACCTAAGACATTTTTACAAAATAAGTTTAAATTGAGTTTGTTATGGATGGACTGGTTATAACTGCAATATATTTTGTGGTGATGGGTGTGAATATTGGACGTCCTGGTTTCAATTAATGTTTATTCCATCATAATTTCATAACCATAAAAAATATTGTTGTGGTTTAGGATGAACATATCCCCATTTTTATGGTACTTTTTTACTTTTACTGGTGGCACATTTATAAATCACATAATTATAATCAAGATGATGATTTTCCTCCGAACCATCACTACACTCTATATATACATAATGTTCTATACACATAATAAATTGTGGTATGGGTATGGGAGTAGTTGGATGTTATTGTGACTGAGTAGGTGCTATAAGAAATTAGAAATTTTCAAATTTTATTGAAAGCCTCCATATAGATTACTAAAAATGTATGCTCCACTTTTTAGTGAATTTAACTACTCTATAGAGACAAATTATGAATTTATTGAACAAATTAAATGAAATATTTATTTAATATTACTTATTTATTTAAGAATAATAAATTTATTTTACCTAGTTTTATCTTTATATTTTAGATATAGAAATTAAATATATAAGCAAATTAAAATAAATGGCATAATTTAAAGATAAAAAAAACTATTGGTAATAGTTTAATTTTCTAAATCAGATCAGTGTTCCTCTATTAATAAATCACTTGTTAAAATATATATTAATTAGTGTAATAAAAATTATGCATCTATGAAATTACTAATTTAAATGATTTTTCATTAGTTAAATTGAAAAAATAAATTGTTGACTAATCGTTTTTACTCTTTATTCGTCACACCTTCAGAATTTAAAAAACCATTAATGAGAAACAGTCAACCATACGTGGCATCATCATCATAAAATGTGAGTAGGGAATGAAGAATAAAACTGGAATAATGTAAGATGTAAAATAAAATAAATAAATTAATGGAATGGAAGGAAAATCAAAACTAGAACAAAATTCCTAAAGTCTCCCAAATTCTCTTAAAACATGAAAAATGTAAAAACCAAAACTATAAAAACCTAGAGCCACTGCCTTCCCTGTTAGATTGGAAATAGATAAAACTAATCACATCCCAATGAACTGGAAACATTAGTATTTATGAATAACTATATATATATATATGTTTCTCAATTTACAATTTAAAAAAATACATAGCATAAAAACATTATGTAATCCTTGATATTATTCAAAATATATTTTTACATATCCATGGGAAGATAAAAAATAAAATGGTGGGAAGATATAATGAGTAAGGGTTACATATAATGGAAGTTATCGTGACTGAACAAGGCATAGTAAATATAGCGAGGTAAATGACTACAAAAATATTTTATATTTACATTAACACAAGTACAAATGGAATATATGGATAATATGAACACAGTAATCTCATGGATAATAATAACTATGATATACACTATGGAAATTATAAATATTAGTCACCATGATCTCAGATACCATTGTATAATTAATAGCTATCCCTTTTGTCAATATATATTAAAATAATGATTAAAGATCCATTCATTTTTTCCAACTAATTTAACTCATAAGACTACTCAATGCATCAAGTCTCTATGACATTTTAGTTCCCACCCATCTATGAATGTCCAATTCATTCTTTATATACTGAATTATTGATTTAATTCATGAACAACATGCCTCTTAAAAAATTTCATATCATTTAACAAATAAAAATTATCAATATTTCCCTAGTTAATCAAATAAATTTCCATGTAAAGAACCATATGTAGAAATGTTAAACAAATTAAAGAATAATCTTATCCATGATACTAAGAATATGTGTATGTAATGGAAATGTAATATATTTGATCAATGGTACATTTTTGTTTCAAAGGATATTATGATTACAACATGTCCCTGTAGTTGAATAATTAAAATAATGGTTTTTTTCATTTGAGAATAAAAGTACCCCAAAAATATCATTAAAATATTTTATACAAATATAATTTTTAACTATAAATCAACATTAAAAAATAAATTATTATAATATAATAAGGGGTTTTTTTCTATAATTACCTTTAAAATATTTAACATTGTCATAAAAAAATTCAGTATTAATGTTGTGAGATATTCTAATTAATTTTTATAAGTTAAAAAATATTCCATTAATTGTTTCGTAATAAAAGTATCCCATTTAAAAAAATATAAGAAGATAGATTTTTAAATATTATTTAAAAAAGTAAAACATGGGTAAAAAAGACAATTTATAAGTAATTCTATAATTTAAAAAAATACATCATTTTAATGGGAATATGGATATGTATGGAAAATATATTCTATCAAAAGGGAATTAAGAACATGTTTTGTATTAAATGTTTCATTGCTTGATTAAATTTCCAAAGAGAATAAATGTTGGAAAATAATATGGAAGATATATAAAATAATAAACAACAAATGAACATTCATAATAATAAATAAATATATAATCAATGTAAATATCTCAATGAAGAATTAAATTAACCACATAAAATTAAAGAGTCACATAATAAGAAATTTGTATCAATGGAGACGAAATTGAGATGAAATCCCATACCGGAAGTTCAACAACACATGTAATCACTTTTTTCCATATTTATAATGAATTTAGATATATTATAATTACATACCAGAATCATATACATATATATAATTTCATATATAATCAATTTAAACTTTATATAACTCTTTGTTAATAATATTTATTATTAGATTCATTTATGGTGTTAAATTCTTCTTTTTTCAAGAGTATTTTGATTCAGTAGTATTTTTAAATTCATATTTATCGTGGTTTCCACATCCCTAGAATTATATTAATGATATAGATATCTTATATATATTGAATAAATTGAAATTTAAATTCATCCATAGAATATGGAGATCGAAAAATGAATTACACCATTCATGGAGATGGTAGGATGTTTGTATGCATGGATGCTATTTTCAATTTTCTATTGATGTAAGAAATTGAATAATATGTAATCTTTGAATAATTATTATTATGTCATAAATATCATATAGATTCATTAAATATATCCATAATACCATCAATGTAAAACAAAAATGAAAAGTGGATCAAATCACTTTTTTGAATCCTTATTATATCATATATAACATATAGATTCATTATTAATCCTTTTATTTTTATCTACCTAGTATTTTATAAATATATAAAAAATTTATAAAATATTATTTAGTATATAATATCATTGATATCTATTTTGGGAAATATTCAATAAATTAGACTTTAAAAATACAATATAAATATAGAATTTAAATAAAATACATATGAACCTTTATAATAGATAAATGAATTTATAAATATAACGTTACATAAATAATCACGAAAATAATAATACATTTAATGTCTTTAATATCATTTAATTGATTTTTAACTACTTGTAACATAATTATGCTAGTGTTTTCTAATATTTTAATGAAATTATTTCATCGCTAACAATTTAATAACAAATTACCATTATGAAAAAATTAATTACTATTTGAATTTAATAAAAAAATATAATGTAGTTATCCCAATGTCATAAAATTATAGATATAAAACCAAAGAGAATCACATGTTTCACTTTACATTATATAAAATAATATAAATCGTAAAAATCATGGAAAACATGGAAAAATGGAATCAAATTTTAATTTTTTTTTATTATGGAAGAGATATACTAACCCCATAAAATTAATGCTTTTTTACAGCCATTATTTATTCCTTACCATTTTTATCATTAATTGTAGGATTTTCCATTTTCCATGCTAAAAATAATAATAAAATTAGAATTCATGAAGTCCAAAAATTAAAGTGTCATATTTAGAATATTTTTACCAAATGATTAAAATTTTGGAATTTATTTTTAATTTTTCAATTTAATTATGAGTTATAAATTACTTTTTAAATAAATGATTGAAACACATTGAAAATAGTTTTTGTAATTTATTTTAAGCCAAATATTGAACTTATAAAAATATAGGTTTTATGATGATTCCAATGAAGTTAATAGATAATAAAATATTAAATAATACTTCTATAAAATTACTGGAAATTTTAATGAATCATTTTACTAATAAATGAAAATAAAATAAATTTTTTCCATAAATTTTGTATTTTAACTATTCATTGAAAAAAGATCTTTTTAGGAAAATACCAAAAATTACTCTATAATAATTTTGATATTATGATTTATAAAATAATATAAATTTATAAAATTAAAATATTCCAAATTACATGAAATTTATTATAATTACATTCCCATATTAAAGGTATACATACCATTTTTCAGTGAAAAAGTGTTTTTGAAGAATAAAATGGATATCATAAAAAATTTTAATTTATTTTCTATAAATTAATAAATATAATTATATTTATTAAAAACATTATATATATTTCATAATATAGTTATTCTTATTCATACCCACTAATAAAGTAGTTATGTTATAATGGTCATATTCAAATAATAATATTTTTTTTGTTTGTTTTAGCTTGGTGATACAATTAACAAACACAATTGAACATAATGTTTTTCTTTTAAATTATTGAGGAGTTTGAAATAAATTGTACTATTTATTAACTATTTTCCCATAATGTTGTAATACTATTATTTGTGATATTTAAATATTGAATATTTTGATAAAACTGAAATATACTATCCTTAACTAGTTTCATGCTAACCTAAAATATATCATTTTGGTGTGATTCATTTTAAATATCTATAAAAATCTAAATTTAATTTTTATAATGGTTTACTCTGGTAAATAATTCATATGGTATCATATATAATACTATTTATCTCATATGAATCTCCACAAGAAAATTTCATGGAATGAAACATGATTCTAATGGATTTTACTATCCTTATATCCTCGACATCTCATGGTACAATAAGTATTAATCGTGATGTTGTCACAAGCGGATTGACCATGTTGTTAATTGTCTTGTGAAATCATTGTGTCATGATATATCAAGACAAAAAATATCATATTATACTTTTTGTTACTTTCATATAGAAGCCGAGTTGTTTTATATGTAGCCTCTTTCGGTTACACTGGCATAGTTTTGTCGAATTATTCATATCTAGAATACATTGACATACTCTTCCCCAATAACATTGTAGTGAAACATACCATATCATGGACCGAATATTCCTCTGTAGATTAATAAAATTTTAATTTATCCATACATACACATAGAACTAATGGATTTAGTTTTACATAAAATCAATTTACACTTACATATCCTTGGAATTCACAGTATTACCTTTGTCTAATATATTCTTTTGTACATATAACAAGTTATTTCTCGATATTTTATAAAATTGTTGATTCCATGTTCATTTTTATGACAATTAATCGTGGTGTAACATGGGGTATTATAGAGTCATCTCTTTTTAGGTAATTATTTATAGCCTTAATTAAAAAAAATTAAATCAATTGAGAAAGTGTCACAATATTACATTCATATGGATATTCAAACTATACTCTAGGATCCAATGAGCATGCTGTGAAACCCCTTGTGGAGGTGTGATTTTCTTTCAATTATTTTAATATATCCTCAAAATTTTACAATTTAATTTATAATCCCCATATTCTATTAGTCATCAACAATATTAATTTTTTTAGTATGAATTCCATTAGACAATGAAAATCATGGTAAAAATATATCAACAAATAAAAGGTATCACCTTTACACATGGTTTTTGTTTTATATAAATGCCATATATTTCAAGGATGATAATTTAGTATGCATACTTTACAATTCTTATTCATATATATTTTTAGGGGTGACATCTACAATAGCTTCTTGCATTGGGAGTTTCTCGGACAAGGATGAGTGTTTTTCATTTTTATGTCTATTCATGATTTAGTATATTGTTTCTCATATTTTAATTTTCATAATGGTTTTATGATTTTTATATTTATTTGTATTGGAGTTAATGAAATTCATACTATAATATGACTAGATATTTACTTTAATAGTAAATTTTTAAGGTTGTTTTCATTTTTGATAAAGGGATATTTAGTTTTATATAGGTTCCATAGGATGAGGTCTCTGATGTGAATTATTCATTGTTCGTGTTAGTAGGAAGGCAGTGGCCTATTTTTGGTAGGTTTGGGGTGAAAATGTTGAACTATATTTCTATACAGGGGTTGACCCAGTGGTTTGAGTGTTACCATGAAACATTAATATATATAAATTTTAAATGATAAACCTTGATCATTGTATTCATTATGATTAGTGAATGAAGTGTTCTTGAGTTCTCTAGATAATTCCAAAGATGTATCCATTCGTATTAAATATAGTTCATTCTAAATTAATTTTGAAAACTATTTATACAATGTATTAAATAATTTAAATTTGAATTAATTAATTAATATTATAAATATTTACTATTTAAGTGATTATAAATTCAAAAAAACAGTCATCTAAGATGGATATGAAAGTATTTCATCTATTGAATAAAAAATAGATTCATTGATCCATTAAATCAAGGAATCCTTATGGATCCAATACATATAGTAATATAATAATCCACATTTCTCTCATATAATCTCAATAAAATATACAAATACTTCCTATATAGATTAGAATCTTACGAGGAATGTTATTTTCAGACTATTTTTCAATTATAAAATCGATTTCAACCATAAAAAAGCATCCAAGACCACTATAGATTCCATTTATAATAACCCCAAATATGTAAGGAAAACATAATATAAAATTAAGTGAACCAAATTTCTTATCCTCTTTTATAATCTCAAACAAAAGTATGATATTTGGGTCATTGTTCAGACTCCACCATTGAGGGATTGAACTACTCATGGGTTTCTAAGACCATTTCAATTATGATATAATATCATCACTATGATTAGTTGGGTAGGTTAAACCAACTCCCACAATATCATTTTCTATAAATAGTTATGTGAACACTCATGGAAGTTTTCTTAATATTTACATAATATTATTCCAAAATAAAAAATTTATATTTACAACAATTATACACTAGAAAAATTATTTCATTCATTACATTGTCCTATTGAAGCCAATTATTCGAGGAAGATTCACTTGAACACTTCATAGCATGTCATTGGTAATAGTAAAATCCATTATAAATGATTTAGAAATCTCAATTTTCTGAAAAATGTTTCCATTAAATTCATTCACCTGTACTAAATCTATAGGCTTCATCTATTAATTAAATTCATCATAAGTATTATGTGGATATTATTTTAATTATTTATTATAAAAATCATTCTTTGATAATAAATAAAAAACATTGTAGTGACCAAGGTGTAACAAACATGGATATTACAACAATTTAGATAAATATTTAGTACATTGAAAACATTCATGCATTAGGAAAAAAATAGTTTACTCTCTTTAGAATCATGGAAACAAAATATTCTATCTTGCTGAATGATCTTCAACATATACCATAAATATATACACAAATATATCATCTACCAAAAACCTTTTTATAACATGGGGAGAGGAAACATTTGAAATGGGAGAGAATAGATTCTCTATAACGGTAAATAAAAAAATGTGTTAGAAAAACGTGAACAAAAGGCTATCGAAAATGAGCATAGTATTTTAATGTTATACCATTCATATCAAATATCATAACTGAAATCACGGAAAAAAGATTCTAAATTTATTGGACATGCATTATAAGGAAATAATGAACATAATCCATGAGAGTATTACAGAGGACTCAAACATTGTACTATGAAAAAACATATAAAAAACCTAATTCAATGTTTCCTTTTAATATTCCTTTAAAAAGTTAGGCTTTAGTAAATAACTTGTGTACCTTCATTGAGGTTGTAATGTCATCCCATGTAACAACATGTTTCGAGATTGGGAATTCATCCAATGTACCATCTTCTTTTTATACTGGGATGTTCTCCCTTATTCAAACTTGTTGTGGGATTGGGATTTCCTCCTATGTACCCTATTGTTTCAGGATTGGAATGTTCTTTTATGATACCACTTTTTGTGGTCTTAGTATGTCCACCTTTTTACCCTTTTTTGGAATTGGAATATTCTTCCATGTTCTCTCTTCTTTCAAGATTGGGATTTTCTCCCTTGTTTCTTCTTATTTTGGGCTTAGGATGTCCCCTCATGTACGATTTGATCTCGTTAAAAATTAATCATTACTCAATTAATTATATGGAGATGTAGGTCCCACCCATATCATAATAAAATCATTAATTCTTGCACTACAAAATAATAAACATTCATCATATCATAACCCATAAAAATACTTATGTTTTATGAAAATAAAATAAAAATCCATGATATAAAATGGGTATCATTAACATTTCTTCACATCATAACCTATGTAAAAGAGACAGGTTTCATAAAAATTTCAACAAATCATATCCTGATGAAGAGAATAGGGTTTCTTAAACATATAACATATGAATGAAAAGGTTATCATAAAGACCACGACAATAAGAATAACACATTCATAAAAGAGAAATGAATGAAACCATTAGATAATTTACAAGAATGGGATGAGTAACATAAATAGAATTAATCATTCATGGGAACTACATATGGAAATATATTTAAAAAATGGTTCTTTAGGAAATACCCTTTCATGTTTTAAAATAATTTTTAATACATAAAACCACTTGAAAAGCACTTAATTCGAAAATACATTGTAACTTATAAAATCATTTTAAAAACCATATTCCTTGAAAATTTAGAAAATAATACTAATATAAATTTAAAGAAATTTTTCATTGAAAACACGTAGAAAATTTATAAAAATATATAGAAATCTTTTTGAAAACCTTTGTAAGTGAATTTTGTTTTGACAACATGGTCTTTTTAATAAAATAGATTTCCGATTAAATAAAGACATTGTTATATTTTATGTAAAACATTATATTATTTAAAAAAATTGGAATAATTATACTAATACATTGATGTAGCTTGAATAAATAGTTCAAAATGTTTCTCATGATTTTTCTAGAATGAGGGATCATAATATTTCTTCAACGGAATCATAAATGTAAACAATCTGAAAATGTGATGAGAGTTAACCAACAAACCATTATAACATAAAACATGGAACCATACTATCATTGTAATACATGTAAATTACATGAAACTTATAATATAATGAAAATAAGTAGATTCATCATATAACATTTTAAATGGATGTATATACACATTGAAAAATAATTTAGCTTCATAACTAAACATAATTATCAATGAATTCTAGTTGAGAAAAAAACTAACTTAACGATTACGTATCCTTTTAAAATTATACCCCATAAAATAATGATCATAAAATGGAGATGTGAAAAACCATTAATTTGATTTTATGATACATTTAATAAATATTTTGTTAGTATATCCAAAAAAAACGAATGAGTAGAGCACATAACATGTATCTCACATAAATTATAAGTGAGATGAAATCCCCTTACCTTGTGCCTTCAATATCTATATACTCCTAGAAGATTTTGGTATAAATATAAGTTTATTAAATATAATTTACATATTAATATTCTTATAAATAATACCATATATGTTATTATTATAACATTATATTACTCTCTTTTTATCGATCCTATGTTAAGGTTTCACTTCTGGAAATTTTCTGTTTTCTATTCGCATGTGTCTTAGTTTGTAATATAATTTGTACTTATAAATATATCATGATTATAAATTGTTTATAATGATAAAAATAACAGATATATACATTATATTTTTTTCATAATAATTTATTATATATATATGTATGAAATTGAATACACTGTTAATGGAGATGGTTAACTTTACGTATGAATAAACTTTGTTTCCATTTTTTATTATTTTATTAAAACAATGTATGTAAATTAAATATGAATATATATTCATATATATGTATATATCATCATTAATGTATAATTTATATATCATATATATCAAATAAGTTCATTAAACCCTTCCTTGATACCTTATTGGTCGTGTGAGAAGGAATTACATCTCATTGATGGGGCAGTAGTCCACACTTTCTCAAATAAGATTATCGTATTAAAATAAATAGAAAGAATTTTTTTAAGGAATATAAAAGAATAAATAAATTAATAAATATAATATTTGAAATATATAAATATATTTTTCTTCATAATGGAAGCAAATATTGCTAGTAATGGTGACAAAACAATCATCGTTTCTTGAGAGAGTGGTTTTCCGTACTGAGAATCAATAAGCTCAACATCCATTAGATGGAGATGTGTGTAATTGTGGGATGAAAACATATCATAGAAACATCTTAGTATTTGGAGGATAATGTTTTTTTCACATATTAATGTCAGACAAATATTTGAGGGGGTGAAGAAGGAAAATAATGAAAAAGAGCTTGAGATAAGACATTACCTCTTAATAAGTTAACTCTTTTTCGATTATACCATAAGGCTCCCTTGAGAAGATTCAATCCCAAAGGGACTCATCATGGTATAAGGGATAATTTTTTGGAAGATAAATGGGATGATATTTTAGGAACATAAATGGATTAATTGGTGTGGGAAATTGGTTGATGTGGTGGCCTTTTGTAGGGATAGAATATGACTCACTTAGAATTTTGAGAAACAAGTTAGGTGTGTACATGTTAATACCAACAAAAATCAATTAATAAACCTAAAAAACACAATAATTTAATTTTTAAGAACGAAATATGGACATAAAATGCGTGTTGGACAAGTATTTGGGTCATTTGAGACCTTAATTTTAATGATTACTCCCTATTTATTTTTAAATTTTCCTTCACAATTGTGATTAATTTAATCACTTTTACAAATCATATTGGAATAAACATTAACATGGTATTAGTATAATATAATTAGTATATTGAATAAATTTTTATTTATGATTTTATGAAATTCAATTCATATAAGTAGAAATATTAATATTAATGCAAATCCCGCTGACAGGTCGAAATAATGGGGTTTTAGACTACAAAAAAGTTCAAAAGATTCTTAAGATTTTATATTTAGTTTCAAATATAAATTTATTATAATTAATTAAATATCATTAATATATTTAATACATATCTATTTTGATATTAAAAATGTTTATAGTATCATTTAGAAATAATAATGAATTACACATAATGGCAGTTTTTAACAAAAAGCTATATTTTTCACTATTCATCAATGAATGATATTTCACAGAAAAATATAAATAATTAACCATAGTTTAATTTCAATGCTCTGAATTAAAAAAAATAAGTTTATTTTATAAAATCAAAATTCTAAAGGTGTAAATAAATTAATTATATAATTGAAGGTGCTTTATTCAAGAAAATTGTATTTTTATCAAAAAAGATCATTACCAAATTTATTATCTTGCATTATCAATATGGATTATTTATATAACACAGTAATAAAATATATTTCAAAACTATTTATTTCTATTCCAATAATTATTTTTAATGTTTATTTTATAGTTATCTCAATTAATTAATTATATATATATATATATGTTATATAGAAATTCAGTGTTTCATGCATCGTAGGCTATTTAGGTGTTACTTGTAGTGGAATAAAATTTGGAATTAGATGAAACACAAGACACCAATTTATTTATTTTTATTTGAATGTTTGAATTATTGTTTTAATATATATATATATATACATATAAAGAACTATTTCCAGTTTCATATGAAATGAGTCATATTGAAAAGTTAAATTAATTAAAAAATTAATAATTCATAAAATCTCGGGGTGTTATATTCTAACACCTTTAAATTAATTTCACCCAATAAGTTATATTGGTTTATCAATGATTTAATACATGAAATATACTTTTATAGTTACACTATAATTAACATTTATAAAAAAACATCCTCAAAATGGAATATTTAGAACCATGATGGTTGCCCAATGTAACAAATAAATATGTTTCCACATGGGTGAACATAGGTGGAATGTGAAAACATATATACAGGAGAAAATTCATACTATAATGTTGTAACGCCCCGAACCCAGTTACCCAGAGTCGGTGCATTATTACATAACATTGGCATGATCACAAGAAAGATCAAATCATGAAAGACCTATTGGTTTAGTAGCCTTGGAAATACTAGATACATTCATAAAGTTTTACATTTCATAAAAAAAACATATTTTCTTCATATACCCTCATAATATCCCTGCAGGTCATTCATAAATTACTTCTTCATAATCCTAGGAAAAATAAAACATTGAATGGGGTGAGCTCAGATGCTCAGTAAGGGTAACATTATAGCAGAAGCTTTCATAGATAATCATAAACACTTAAGGCAGTTTATAACTAAAATAAAAGCCTTTTAAACTTGAACTTCAGCATAAAATGGAAAAGATAAAATAAAATAATTCCATTTACTTACTCACATGGATATTCTACTATTATAATGAACACATGCAATATCAATAACCAATTTCATAATGATGGAATTCATAATGCCAGACTATCATAACCACATAGCCAAGGCCTCGTGCCAAGACTACAAATAAGATTTTGTCAAGGCCTTGTGCCAAGACACTAGTAAATCTCATGAGACCTATCGATGCATCGAGGAGCTATATCGGGCTCCACCCGTCACATATTATGTCCAATGAATTCCTCATATGAACAGGTTTAAACATAACATAAACATTCATATTAAAACTAGCATACGAAATGTCAATACTTTAACCACAATCCATGAATGGTATAAAAAATAGCACATCCACAGTCAAACATAACTCATTCAATACAATATATAAGATTGTATTGTACCTCAATTGATAATAATGAATTATATTTACATCGATGTAAATAACCATCAAAACTATTTGAGATAAATATACCCCTTTTCTTGAATACATTTAAAAGTCGCACTATTTGTCAAGAAGCCGTTAAAAAATATATTATTGAATCAAAGTGTCTCATACCAATTTGAAACATTTAAAATGAGTTTTAATTTTAAAACTTTAATGTCCATATAAATAAATCCTCAAAACCATTTTTAAAACATGGTCAATAATGAGCATGATTTAGACGAATAAGTCTTTAAAACATTTAAAATGGTATTTTAGTTAGAGTTTATAACCAGAAGAGAGACACTTGAATACAAATAATTGAGGTAGTCAAATCATTTTAATATCATGAGAATAGAGGAATTCATGATATACTATATCAAAGTACATTATATACACCACATAAAATTGATTTGGTGTACAACAACAAAGAAGTCTAAATGAAATGTAAATTGACATGAATTCTTTCATAAAGGTCGTATCCTTAGGTTAAGGATAAATCAATGACAGAATTATGTGTGAAAAATATAAATACACTAAATATGATTGGATATTTAGTGTAAAACAATCAAAGGACATTCACACGTATTCTTGTAAAAACAACACCAACGAAATTGATGTTTAACTCAACAAATGGAGAATGAGTTAAAATTACTCTTATAAAATTCATATCAATGACATGAGAAATTATCAATGGAGTGATTATGTGTATCAAAATTATATCCATAGGAAAGGGAGTGGAAATTATGACATAATCAAATGAATAGTGATTCCACGTATATTCTTGGAGTAATATAATCAATGAAATATGCGTAAAGCCAAATGAGTGGAAATTGAAATTTCAAATTCCCTTATCGATTAGGTAATATACGAAACATACACCCATGAAAGAAGTATCATTAAAGGATGATTTAAATATAGATGAATTAAAGTATATTACACAATGAATACAAACATGGGCAGTACACACATCACATGTAATAAATAAGTGGTGAACAATGGAATTCTCACGGAATTAAAAGTGAGATAAGAAACCCCTTACCTTGTACATTTCCATGGTTGGGGGTAGTTTAACCTCCTGTATAATGTTAACATAATTTTTATTAAATTATTCAAGAATCATATACATTAATATGATAATATATATGATCTTTTAACATTTCTTTGTTAATAATATCATAGAATTATCGTCATTTTGGTTGTTAACTTACTCATTTTATTTTATATGTTTTGTTACATAAGCCATGTTTGTCATGGATAGGTTGTATATTCTTCGTATCCAGAATGATATAAAGTTATTAAACATTATTTTTAAATCATCAAATGATAATTATACTTGAATGGATATGATGGAGAATGAATCTCATCACGTTCGTGGAGATGGTAGTCCGTACGTACGCACGAGCGACAATATCATTCTTTTGATATTAAAATAATATATAATTGGATGTTATATCATATATATAGAATCATTATCATGTTATATTTATTATTTAAATGATTTACACATCATTATTATACCCACCAAAATAATAATATATTGAATAACAATTACCCCACGACGTGGAGACGGTAAGCCGTACGTACGCACGTATGGTGACATGTTATTTAAAGGGTAGATAGAATACTGAATATGCTTGTACAATATTTATAATAATATCACAGTATATATATGATACTGGAGTTATTATTTTATAATGTCAATAAAAAAGAAAGAAGAAGTGGAAGAAAAAAGGAACTTGAAAAGGGGTGGTGAAAACATTACCTCTTCTTTAGGTTCTTCCTTTTGATTTGATCAAACGGGCTCATTAGGTTGGCTTTCTGATCAAACTAAGGCCTCTAGGATGTATTGAAGGAAGTTTAGAGAGTATTTTGGCAGGGTTTTTCCGAACCAAAAGGCTTTGAAGGTGTGAAAAAATGAGAAGGAGGAGTTCCCTTTTATAAGAGGGGTGAGGGGCACCTTTGGAAAAGCTAGAAATATTAATTTATAATAAATTCATATTCAGTTTCTAATGGCACAAAAGTTGATAATTCAAAGGTTAAGGTGGGAATAAGTCGAAAACAATTCAACCAATATAATTTAGACAGGTTTGGGTTATTATATTAACCTTATCATTTAGTTTTAACTCTTAGTTAATTAGTTTGACATTTACCATGTCACTTTGTATTTTTATATTATATAATTAATAACCGTACTATATACATCTAAGCGACCACCAAGTGGTAAATTAATGATATAAATATCATGATATAAGTCTTTTGGGCGATCCTTAGATTTTTAGGAATTTAATATCAATTAATAATATAATATTTGATTTAAAAACACTTTTATGTCAATTTTGACACTATTCAATAGTTGATTTTTGTGAAACTCATAACAGAATTATTACTTCAAAAAAGTCAATTAAATATATCATAATATGTTATATTATCCTAGAAAATTAGTTTAATTCATTAAAAGTCTTTAATTATATTTATTTGGGTATTTATAATGTCAATTATTTTAATTTTTCACTATTATGGTAATTACTGCATCATCAGTGTGTCATAAATATATTAAATTATTTAATGTCTAAAAATTATAAATAAAATATAATTATGTAAGAAATCTTATTATATTTCTAATGAATAATTACAATAGAATATATCTTATGTATAACCCTCTATTAAAAATGTTTTAGTAAATAAACATTGATTTTAACTCTTTTAACTCTTCTTTGAATTAAATAAAAATAAATGTCCTAATCTAATCCAGGTGGACCTAAATATGTATTCCTAAGGTTGTTTGTGGTCGATATAAACTTGTCCAATAGAATTAGGACATGTGTTAGGGTAATATTAATATCATTTTTACCCTTAATTGCCCTATTTACTTTTAACCGTGGTAAATAAAAGTAAAATGTTAATATTCACCAAAAATTATTTTCATCTCATTGAACCACATTTTACTTCTTGATATTAACCGTGTCTCTCGGATTTTCGAAATTCCATTCCCAGAAGAGGTAAAATTATGTTTTATGAAAAATTCAGCTTTTTTAACAACCACATAGTAGTTTCACTATTCATTAAAAATTGAAGTTTTTCAGAACAAAGCCAAAATTTCACCCTAAGATATAATTGATATTCTGAATTCAAAAATGATGTCTGTTTTACAAAATTCTAAACATATAATTTTCATTAATTAATTTTATAATTAATTCCTGTTGTCACAACAAATAGCGTGTTTTTAAGAAACAATATATATCAAAAGATTGACAATTGTTTAGGTCCAATTTCAAAGTGAAATTAATTCTAATGAACACTATTGGATAAAATGGTAGAAATATATTCTAATTATACTTTAAAACCACTCAATAATAAAAATTTTCACTATAAATTATTTTTATTTAAAAAGTTGTTTTTAATTAAAATTTAGTAATGTTCACTATTCATCAAAATATAAGTGTTATCTGAAAAGTTCCAAAATTTCACCCTATGATAAATTAGATATTAAGAATCCAAAAATGAATTCCATTTTGAGAGATAGAATTTATAAAATTTCAAAAAGTAGGTATTACTATTCATAACGGCTAGTTTGATTGGTTATGGTGTGTTAGAATCTCGAAGTTGCGTACAATGCACACCATTGCATTATTCGAAGGGAAACGTACCGTGGAAGCTTGGGGTGTTACATTCTACCCTCCTTCAATAAATTGCGTCCTCGCAATTTTTAAAATTGGGCTTGGGAATATATTTGAAAGTCCCACATCTGAAAAAGAGTCAATAAAACTATCACTTTAAAAGAAAGAAAGAGAGGTATAAAGGTCAACCAAGATAACCCATACTCGGATTCCATGTAGGAAAACGTGGATATGGATGATAAACTAATTGTAATGTTCTGATAGAGAGGGATAAAAATCAAGATCCGGAGAAAGTTAACAATAAGAAAACCACAAACATGTGTTGGAAAAAATGGTCATTAGTCTCCTAGTAGGAAAGTAAACGGACAACATTTTTTTTGTTTTAAGTTACATTACATAAGGCTGAGGAATTTATTTATGATATTGACTAAAAATATAAAGATATATATACATACATTTTATGTAGAGTTTCATTCTTTAATAAATTTCCACCACTAACTCATTTTTTTAAACAATGAGTATTCAAGAAGACTTGGTCACATTGGAAGAGCTAGAATAAACATCTATAGAATCACATGATCCATGCAGGATGAACTATATATTTACATTGTCTTTAGAGATTAATCAAAACCAAAATGGTTAGTACAAGATCTAATGATCCCCAAAAGGATATTCCTTGAGAGAAATAAACACTAATCTTAACTTCCAAAATTAAACCAACAATACACCAAAGTTAAATAAATACCATTCAATAATAAATTGTCCTTAAAATACTTTAATATAAGCAAAACTAATATTGAAAACCAAAACTTATTAAGAATGTAGACGTCCACGTTAAATTGTATCTCCAAATGACATTAATTACTCTTAAAGTCACATACTTAAACGTAATTAACCTAATCATTTCCATAAATAACTCAAATCATTATAAATCCACAATAAAAAAATAAATAAAAATACACAATTACTCCTCAAATGAAATCCCATACTACTCTATTTTCCTTTGGCATATAGTGTTCCCAACAAAGCGAACATCTTCCAAAATATCATTTATCACTTAATCACCAAATCATTTTCATATACTAAGGGTATTCATTTGATAAGACATAAGATCCCAAATAAACTTATTATTGATCAATAAAATCATTTAACTAAAAATAATTAGTCACACTATCCAGGGACTTCACGTAGTCCAGTGGTAGGCGATAAATCCCAATCGCACATTGGTTGTGGGTTCGATTCCCACATCTTTGTCCGACACGACGGGTTGTCACGTGGTCTGCGTGTTATCCTTTTCAAAAACTATGTTTTATAACATTACCAAAATGAGATAAATTTCTCAAAATAACCATAACATAATTTAACCAAAAATCTTATCTCATACCTTGCATTTTCATCCCAAATTATAATAACTTAAAATTCTCTCAAACCCCAATGATCATATAAAACCAAATGGCTATTTATACTATATCCACAAGAGAAAAGATAATTCTTCCATAAATATCATTCTCACATGGCAAACGTTAGGGTTAAAAATACAAGAGAAAATTATTCCAAAGTAAACCCTTCCACAAGAATTCACTAATAATTTTTAAACATTTATCCAACCATTTATTTCCACATAGATTCTTCTCTGACCATGAAAATATCCTATAGAATAGGAAATTCACTCGGGTAATGGCCAGGTCCCCTACATTTACGACAAATGACTGTAAATGGACTCTTGGGACCATTTTTATCTTCTTCCATAGTACTCTTCATTTTTCTTCGGCAATTCTTCACTTTATGTCCTTCCTCCCGCACGTAAAGCATTTCTTTGTCCCATTGAGACACTTTACTGGGTGTCTCCTTCCACATTTCCTGCATGATGGAAATTGAGGTTTTCTTTCCCCATGGTCTACACTTCTAGAGCTCTTATCATTCATCATCATTCTCTTCTTTGTTGAGTCTGGTAATTATTTAATATAAATATTGTTGATCATATTTTTTGGAAAACTGATTTGGCATAAAGACGATATCTTTTACGCTTATCAACATTCCATTTTGTTGCTCATTTCCACCACCATTCCCACCTTGTACATCATTCTCAAAGTCACGATGACTTCCTTGGAATCCAGCCATTAACTAAAACCAGAAAGCATTATGTGAGTAATAGTAGTCATACAATCATTTAGAGATTAAAATGTCACCATATTCTCAATTTGAAACACATTAGGATTAACCAAGGTCATTTACTCTCATCTTATATATATAATACTTTGAATCGGTTTGTAAAGAAAATATAAATTATCCTAAGCATATCCACCGGGAGTGTCGTAACCAAGAGTGCAGCATGCCCCGGTGTCGTGAACTAGTTCCCGTTCGAGTCTAGTTCAAAGCGGTGTTTTCCGGTTTTACCCCTAGGTACATCTGTGCTAGAGCCGCCTCTACCTGCTCGTATCCAGAAAGGGATGTATTGCTCGGAAAACTCACAGAATCTCTACAATACCAAAATTCTAGGACCTTCTTCTATACTAATCCTCAATGTTCATCTTAGGTCTACAAGCTCTAATAAGAGTTTATCTAAATATAGCTTCCAAGGTTTGTACAAAACTTCCTCTGATGCCAACTGTAATGTCCCGACCCCAGTTACACAGAGTCGGTAAATTATTACACAACATTGGCATGATCACAAGAAAGATCAAATCTCGAATGACCGATTGGTTTAGTAGCCTTGGAAATACTAGATACATTCATAAAGTTTTACATTACATAAAAAACATCTTTTCTTCATATCCCCTCATATAATCCCTGTAGGTCATTCATAAATTACTTCTTCATAATGCTGGGTAAAATAAAACATTGAAAGGGTGAGCTCAGATGCTCAGTAAGGATAACATTATAGCAGAAGCTTTTATAGATAAGCATAAACACTTAAGGCAGTTTATAACTAAAACAAAAGCCTTTTAAACATTAACTTTAGCATAAAATGGCAAATATAAAATAAAATAATGCCATTTACTTACTCACAAGGATATTCTACTGTTCTAATGATCACATGAAATATTAATAACCACTTTCATAAAGATGGAATGCATAATGCCAGACAATCATAACCACATAGACAAGGCCTCGTTCCAAGACTACAAATAAGATTTTGTCAAGGCCTTGTGCCAAGACACTAGTTTGTCTCATGGGACCTACCGATGCATTGAGGAGCTGTAGTGGGCTCCACCCGTCACTTATTATGTCCAATGCATTCCTCATATGAACAGGTTTAAACATAACATAAACATTCGTATTAAAACTAGCATACGAAATGTCAATACTTTAACCACAATCCATGAATGGTATAAAAAATAGCACATCCACAGTCAAACATAACTCATTCGATACAATATAGAATATTTTATTGTATCTCAATCAATAATAATGAATGATATTTACATAGATGAAAATAACCATCAAAACTATTTGAGATAAATATCCCCCTTTTCTTGAAAACATTTAAAAGTCGCACTATTTGTCAAGAAGCCGTTTAAAAATAGATTTTTGAATCAAAGTGTCCCATACCACTTTGAAACATTTAAAAGGAGTTTTAATTTTAAAACATTAATGTCCATATAAATAAATCCTTAAAACCATTTTTAAAACATGGACATTAATGATCAAGATTTAGAAGAATAAGTCTTTAAAACATTTAAAAATGGTATTTTAGTTAGAGTTTATAACCAAAAGAGAGACACTTGAATACAAATAATTGTGGTAATCAAAACATTTTAATATCCTGAGAATAGAGGAATTCATGATATACTATGTCATAGTACATTATATACACCACATAAAAGTGATTTGATGTATAGCAACAAAGAAGTCTCAATGGAATGTAAATTGAGATGAAATCTCTCATAAAGGTCGTATCCTTAGGTTAAGGGTAAATCAACAAAATAATTATGTGTGAAAAATATAAATACACTAAATATGATTGGATATTCAGTGTAAAACAATCAAAGGACATTCACACATATTCTTGTAAAAACAACACCAACGAAATGGATGTTTAACTCAACAAATGGAGAATGAGTTAAAATTACTCTTATCAAATTCATATCAATGACATGAGAAATTATCAATGGAGTGATTATGTGTATCAAAAGTATATCCATAGGAAAGGGAGTGGAAATTATGACATAATCAAATGAATAGTGATTCCACACATAATCTTGGAGTAATATAATCAATGAAATATGTGTAAATCCAAATGAGTGGAAATTGAAATTTCAAATTCCCTTATCGATTAGGTAACATACGAAACATACACCCATGAAAGAAGGATCATACAAGGATTATGTAAATATACATGAATTAAAGTATATTACACAATGAATACAAACATGGGCAGTACACACACCACTTTTAATAAATAAGTGGTGAACAATGGAATTCTCACGGAATTAAAAGTGAGATAAGAAACCCCTTGCCTTGTACTTTTCTATGGTTGGGGATAGGTTAACCTCCTGTATAATGTTTAAATAATTGTTATTAAATTATTCATGAATTATATACATTAATATGATAATATATATGATCCTTTAACATTTCTTTGTTAATAATATCAAAGATTTATCGTCATTTTGGGTGTTAACTTACTCGTTTTCTTTTATATGTTTTGTTACGTAAGCCATGTTTGTCATGGATAGGTTGTATCTTATTCATATCCAGAATGATATAAAGTTCTTAAAAATTATTTTTAAATCATCAAATGATAATTATACTTTAATGGATATGATGGAGAATCAATCTCATCGCATTCGTGGAGACGGTAGTCCGTACGTACGCACGAGCGACATTATCATTCTTTTGATATTAAAATAATATATAATTGGATGGTATATCATATATACAGAATCATTATCATGTTATATTTATTATTTAAATGAGTTATACATCATTATTATACCCACCCAAATAATAATATATAGAATAACAATTACACCACGACGTGGAGACGGTTAGCCGTACGTACGCACGTATGGTGACATGTTATTCAAAGGGTTGATAGAATACTGAATATGCTTGTACCATATTTATAATAATATCACAGTATATATAAGATACTGGAGTTATTATTTTATAATGGTAATAAAAAATAAAGAAGAAGTGGAAGAAGAAAGGAACTTGAAAAGGGGTGTTGAAAACATTACCTCTTCTTGGGGTTCTTCCTTTTGATATGATCAAAAGGGTCCTTAAGATTGCTTTATGATCAAAATAAGGCCTTTAGGTTGTATTGAGGGAAGTTGAGAGAGTATTTTGGCAGGGTTTGGTAGAAGCAAAAGGCTTTGAAGATGTGAATAAATTAGAAGGAGGAGTGCCCTTTTATAAGAGGGGTGAAGGGAACCTTTGAAAAAGCTAGAAATATTAATTTATAATAAATTCATATTCAGTTTCTAATGGAACCAAAATAGATTATTCAAAGTTTAAGGTGGGTATAGGTCGAAAAAAAATTCAACCAATAGAATTTAGATAGGTTTGGGTTACTATATTAACCTTATCTTTTAGTTTTAACTCTTAGTTAATTAGTTTCACATTAACCATGTCACTTTGTATTTTTATATTTTATAATTAATAAACATACTATATACCTCCAAGCGACCACCAAGTTGTCCATCAATGACATACCTATCATGATATAAGTCTCTTGGCCTATCCTTCGATTTTTAGGAATTTAATATCAATTAATAATATAATATTTGTCTTAAAAAATCATTTATGTCAATTTTGACAGTATTCTATAGTTGATTTTTTTGAAACTCATAACAGAATTTTTACTTCTAAAAAAGTCAATTAAATCAATCCTAATATGTCATAGTATCCTAGAAAATTAGTTTAATTCATTAAAATAGTTAAATTTAATTTATTTGGGTATTTATAATATCAATTTTTTTAATTTTTAACAATTATGATAATTACTGCCTCATCATTGTGTCATAAATACATTAAATTATTTAATGTCTAAAAATTAAAAATAAAATATAATTATGTATGAAATCTTATTATCTTTCTAATGAATATTTACAACAGAATATATCTTATGCATAGCCCTACATTAAAAATGTTTTAGTAAATAAACATTGATTTTAACTCTTTTAACTCTTCTTTGAATTAAATAAAAATAAATGTCCTAATCTAATCCAAGTGGACCTAAATGATAATATTTTATTCCTAAGGTTGTTTTTGGTCGATATAAACTTTTCCAATAGAATTATTACATGTGTTAGGGTAATATTGATATCATTTTTACCCTTAATTACCCCATTTACTTTTAACCGTGGTAAATAAATGTAAAAAGCTACTATTCACCGAAAATTATTTTCATCTCATTGAACCACATTTTACATCTTGATATTACCCGTGTGTCTCGGATTTTCGAAATTCCATTCACAGAAGCGGTAAAATTATGTTTTATGAAAAATTTAGTTTTTTTAACCACCACATAGTAGATTCACTATTCATCAAAAATTGATGTTTTTTAGAACAATGCCAAAATTTCACCCTAATCTATAATTGATATTCCGAATTAAAAAATAATTTCTATTTTACAAAATTCTAAACATTTAAGTTGCATTAATTAATTTTGTAATTAATTCCCGTAGTCACAACAAATAGTGTGTTTTTAAGAAACAATATGTATCAAAAGATTAACAATTGTTTCGGTCCAATTTCAAAGTGAAATTAATTCTAATGAACACCATTGGATAAAATGGAAGAAGTATATTCTAATTAAACTTTAAAACCAGTCAATAATATAATTTATCCCTATAAATTATTTTTATTTAAAAAGCTGTTTTTAATTAAAATTTAGTAATTTTTACTATTCATCATAATATAAGTGTTATCCGAAAAGTTACAAAATTTCACCCCAGGATAAATTCAATATTATGAATCCAAAAATGAAGTCCATTTCTAGTGATAGAATTTATAAAATTTCAAAAAGTAGGTATTACTATTCATAACGGCTAGTTTGATTGGTTGTGGTGTGTTAGAATCTCGAAGTTGCGTACAATGCACGCCATTTCATTATCCGAAGGGAAACGTACCGTGGAAGCTTGGGGTGTTACATTCTCCCCTCCTTCAATAAATTGTGTCCTCTCAATTTTTAAAATTGTGCTTGGGAATATAATGGAAAGTCCCACATCGGAAAAAGAGTCAATAAAACTATCCCTTTAAAAGAAAGAAAGAGAGGTATAAAGGTCAACCAAGATAACCCATACTCGGATTCCATGTAGGAAAACAAGGATATGGATTATAAACTAAGTGTCAAGTTTTGATGCAGAGGGATAGAAATCATGATCAGGAGAAAGTTAACAATAAGAAAACCACAAACTTGTGTTGGGACAAACGGCCATTAGTCTCCTAGTAGGAAAGTAAATGGACAACATTTTGTTTGTTTTAAGTTACATTACATAAGGATGAGGAATATATTTATTATATTGACTAAAAATATAAATATATATATACATACATTTTAAGTAGAGTTTCATTCTTTAATAAATTTCCACCACTAACTCATTTTTTTAAACGATGAGTATTCAAGAAGACTTGGTCACAATGGAAGAGCTAGAATAAAATTCTATAGAATCACATGATCTGTGCAGGATGAACTATATATTTACATTGTCTTTAGAGATTAATCAAAACCAAAATGGTTAGTACAAGATCTAATGATCCCCCAAAAGGATATTCCTTGAGAGAAATAACCACTAATCTTAATTTCCAAAATTAAACCAACAATACACCAAAGTTAAATAAATACAATTCAATAATCAATTGCCCTTAAAATCCTTTAATATAATCAAAACTAATATTGGAAACCAAAACTTATTAAGAATGTATACTTCCACATTAAATTGTATCTCCAAATGACATTAATTACTCTTAAATTTGCATACTTAAATGTAATTAACCTAATGATTTCCATAAATTACACAAATCATTATAAATCCACAATAAAAACATAGATAAAAATCCACAATTACTCCTCAAATGAAATCCCATACTACTCTATTTTCCTTTGGCATATAGTGTTCTCAACAAAGCGAACAACTTCCAAAATAACATTTATCACTTAATCACCAAATCATTTTCCTATACTAAGGGTATTCATTTGATAAGACATAAGATCCCAAATCAACTTATTATTGATCAATAAATCATTTAACTATAAATAATTAGTCACACTATCCAGGGACATCACGTAGTCCAGTGGTAGGCGATAAATCCCAAACGCACTTTGGTTGTGGGTTTGATTCCCACAGCTTTGTCCGACGCGACTGGTTGTCACACGGTCTGCATGTTATCCTTTTCAAAAACTATGTTTTATAACATTACCAAAATGAGATAAATTCCTCAAAATAACCATAACACAATTTACCACAAATCTTATCTCGTACCTTTCATTTTCATCCCAAATTATAATAACTAAAAATTCTCTCAAAGCCCAATGATCATATAAAACAAAATGGATATTTATACTATATCCACAAGAGAAAAGATAATTATTCCATAAATATCATTCTCACATGGAAAACATTAGGGTTAAAAATACCAGAGAAAATTATTCCATAGTAAACACTTCAACAAGGATTCACTAATCATTTTTAAACATTTATCCAACCATTTATTTCCACATAGCTTCTTCTCTGACCAAGAAAATATCCTATAGAATAGGACATTCTCTCAGGTAATGGCCAGGTCCCCGACATTTACGGCGAATGACTATAAATGGACTCTTGGGAACATTTTAATCTTCTTCTATAGTACTCTTCATTTTTCTTCCGCAATTCTTCACTTTATGTCCTTCCTTTTCGCACATAAAGCATTTATTTGTCCCATTGAGACACTTTCCTGGGTGTCTCCTTCCACATTTCCTTCATGATGGAAATTGAGGTTTTCTTTCTCCATGGTATCCACTACTGGAGCTCTTATAATTCATCACCTTTCTTTTCGTTGTTGAGTCTGGTAATTAGTTAATATATATATTGTCGATCATATTTTTGGAAAACTGATTTGGCATAAAGACGATATCTTTTACGCCTATCAACATTCCATTTTGTTGCTCATTTCCACCACTGTTCCTACCTTGTACATCATTCTCAAAGTCACTATGACTTCCTTGGAATCTAGCCATTGACTAAAACCAAAAACCATTATGTGAGTAATAATAGTCATACAATCATTTAGAGATTAAAATGTCACCATATTCTCAATTTGAAACACATTAGGATTAACCAAGGTCATTTACTGTCATCAAATATATATAATACTTTAAATCTGTTTGTAAAGAAAATGTAAATTATCCTAAGCATATCCCCCAGGAGTGTCGTAACCAAGAGTGTAGCAAGGCTCGTTGTCGTGCACCAGTTCCCGTTCGAGTTTGGCTCAAAGCGGTGTTTTCGGGTTTTACCCCTACGTACATCTATGCCAGAGCCTCCTCTACTTGCTCTTATCCAGACAGGGATGTATTGCTCGGAAAACTCACAAAATCGCTACAATACCAAAATTCTAGGACGTTCTTCTATACTAATCCTCAAAGTTCATCTTAGGTCTACGTGCTCTGATAAGAGTTTATCTAAATATATCTTCCAAGGTTTGTACAAAACTTTCTCTGATACCAATTGTAACACCCCGACCCCAGTTACCCAGAGTCGGTGCATTATTAAATAACATTGGCATGATCACAAGAAAGATCAAATCTCGAATGACTGATTGGTTTAGTAGCCTTGTAAATACTAGATACATTCATAAAGTTTTACATTACATAAAAAACATCTTTTATTCATATCCCCTCATACTATCCCTATAGTTCATTCATCAATTACTTCTTCATAATCCTGGGAAAAATAAAACATTGAAAGGGGTGAGCTCAGATGCTGAGTAAGGATAACATTATAGAAGATGCTTTCATAGATAAGCATAAACACTTAAGGCAGTTTATAACTAAAACGAAAGCCTTTTAAACTTGAACTTCAGCATAGAATGGAAAAGTTAAAATAAAATAATGCCATCTACTTACTCACATGGATATTCTACTATTCTAATGATCGCATGCAATATCAATAACCACTTTCATAATGATGGAATGCATAATTCCAGTCCATCATAACCACATAGCCAAGGCCTCGTGCCAAGACTACAAATAAGATTTTGTCATGGCCTTGTGCCAAGACACTAGTTTGTCTCATGAGACCTACCGATGCATCGAGGAGCTATAGCGGGCTCCACCCGTCACTTATTAAGTCCAATGAATTTCTCATATGAATAGGTTTAAACATAACATAAACAATCGTATTAAAACTAGCTTACGAAATGTCAATACATTAACCACAATCCAGGAATGGTATAAAAAATATCACATCCACAGTCAAAAATAACTCATTCGATTCAATATAGAAGATTTTATTGTACCTCAATCAATAATAATGAATGATATTTTCATAGATGAAAATAACCATCAAAACTATTTGAGATAAATATCGCCCTTTTCTTGAAAACATTTAATAGTCACACTATTTGTCAAGAAGCCATTTAAAAATAGAATTTTGAATCAAAGTGTCCCATACCAATTTGAAACATTTAAAAGGAGTTTTAATTTTAAAAATTTAATGTCCATATAAATAAATCCTTAAAACCATTTTTAAAACATGGACATTAATCAGCAAGATTTAGAAGAATAAGTCTTTAAAAAATTTAAAAATGGTATTTTAGTTAGAGTTTATAACCCAAAGAGAGACACTTGAATACAAATAATTGAGGTAATCAAAACATTTTAATATCATGAGAATAGAGGAATTCATGATATACTATGTCAAAGTACATTATATACACCATATAAAAGTGATTTGGTGTATAACAACAAAGAAGTCTCAATGGAATGTAAATTGAGATGCAATATCTCATAAAGGTCATATCCTTAGGCTAAGGATAAATCAACGACATAATTATGTGTGAAAAATATAAATACACTAAATATGATTGGATATTCATTGTAAAACAATCAAAGGACATTCACACATATTCTTGTTAAAACAACACCAACGAAATGGATGTTTAACTCAACAAATGGAGAATGAGTTAAAATTACTCTTATCAAATTCATATCAATGACATGAGAAGTTATAAATGGAGTGATGATGTGTATCAAAAGTATATCCATAGGAAAGGGAGTCGAAATTATGACATAATCAAATGAATAGTGATTCTACACTTAATCTTGGATTAATATAATCAATGAAATATGCGTAAAGCCAAATGAGTGGAAATTGAAATTTCAAATTCCCTTATCGATTAGGTAACTTACGAATCATACACCCCTGAAAGAAGGATCATACAATGATGATGTAAATATACATGAATTAATGTATATTACACAATGAATACAAACATGGGCAGTACACACACCACATGTAATTAATAATTTGTGAACAATGGAATTCTCACAGAATTAAAAGTGAGATAAGAAACCCCTTACCTTGTTCTTTTCCATGGTTGGGGGTAGGTTAACCTCCTATATAATGTTTAAATAATTGTTATTAAATTATTCATTAATCATATAAATTAATATGATAATATATATGATCTTTTAACATTTCTTTGTTAATAATATCATAGAATTATCTTTGCTTTGGTTGTTAACTTACTCATTTTATTTTAAATGTTTTGTTACGTAAGCCATGTTTTTCATGGATAGGTTGTATCTTATTCATATCTACAATGATATAAAGTTCTTAAAAATTATTTTTAAATCATAAAATGATAATTATACTTGAATGGATATGATGGAAAATGAATCTCATCGCGTTCGTGGAGACGGTAGTCCATACGTACGCACGAGCGAAAATATCATTCTTTTGATATTAAAATAATATATAATCGGATGGTATATCATATATATAAATAATCATTATCATGTTATATTTATTATTTAAATGAGTTAAACATCATTATTATAACCACTTAATAATAATATATTGAATAATAATTACACCACGACGTGGAGAAGGTAAGCCGTACGTACGCACGTATGGTGACATGTTATTCAAAGGGTAGATAGAATACTAAATATGGTTGTACCATATTTATAATAATATCACAGTATATATAAGATACTGGAGTTATTATTTTAGAATGGTAATAACAAAGAAAGAAGAAGTGGAAGAAGAAAGGAACTTGAAAAGGGGTGGTGAAAACATTACCTTTTCTTCGGGTTCTTCATTTTGATTTGATCAAAAGAGCTCCTTAGGTTGTCTTTCTGATCAAACTAAGGCCTCTAGGTTGTAGTGAGGGAAGTTGAGAGAGTATTTTGGCAAGGTTTGGCCGAACCAAAAGGCTTTGATGGTGTGATGAAATGAGAAGGAGGAGTGCCCTTTTATAAGAGGTGTGAGGGGAACCTTTGGAAAAGCTAGAAATATTAATTTATAATAAATTCTTATTCAGTTTCTAATGGCACAAAAGTTGATTATTAAAAGTTTAAGGTGGGTATAGGTCTAAAACAATTCAAGAAATAGAATTTAGATAGGTTTGGGTTACTATATTAACCTTATCTTTTAGTTTTAACTCTTAGTTAATTAGTTTGACATTTACCATGTCACTTTGTATTTTTATATTATATACTTAACAAACATACTATATACATCCAAGAGACCCCCCAAGTGGTCCATTAATGATATAAATATCATGATATATGTCTCTTGGACGAACCATAGGTTTTTAGAAATTTAATATCAATTAATAATATAATTTTTGTTTTAAAAACACTTTTATGTCAATTTTGACACTATTCAATAGTTGATTTTTGTGAAACTCATAAAATAATTATTACTTCGAAAAAAGTCAATTAAATCAATCTTAATATGTCATATTATCCTAGAAAATTATTTTAATTCATTAAAAGTATTAAATTATATTTATATGGGTATTTATAATATCAATTATTTTAATTTTTCAGTATTATGGTAATTACTGCATCATCATTGTGTCAGAAATATATTAAATTATTTAATGTCTAAAAATTATAAATAAAATATCATTATGTATAAAATATTATTATATTTCTAATGAATATTTAAAATCGAATATATCTTATGTATAACCCTGTATTTAAAATGTTTTAGTAAATAAACATTGATTATAACGCTTTTAATTCTTCTTTGAATTAAATAATAATAAATGTCCTAATCTAATCCAAGGGGACCTAAATGATAATATTTTATTCCTAAGGTTGTTTTTGGTCGAGATAAACTTGTCCAATAGAATTATCACATGTGTTACGGTAATATTAATATCATTTTTACCGTTAATTACCCTATTTACTTTTAACCGTGGTAAATAAAAGAAAAAAGTTACTATTCACCAAAAATTATTTTCTTCTCATTGAACCACATTTTACTTCTTGACATTAACCGTTTCTCTCGGATTTTCTAAATTCCATTCACAGAAGCGGTGAAATTACGTTTTATGAAAAATTCAGTTTTTTTAACTACCACTTAGTAGTTTCACTATTCATCAAAAATTGATGTTTTTCAGAACAATGCCAAAATTTCACCCTAAGCTATAATTGATATTCCGAATTAAAAAATGATGTCTATTTTAAAAAATTCTAAATATATAAGTTGCATTAATTAATTTTATAATTAATTCCCGCTGTCACAACAAATAGCGTGTTTTTAAGAAACAATATATATCAAAAGATTGACAATTGTTTAGGTCCAATTTCAAAGTGAAATTAATTCTAATGAACAACATTGGATAAAATGGTAAAAATATATTCTAATTATACTTTAAAACCACTCAATAATATAATTTATCACTATAAATTTTTTTGATTTAAAAAGTTGTTTTTAATTATAATTTAGTACGTTTCACTATTCATCAAAATATAAGTGTTATCTGAAATGTTCAAAAATTTCACCCTAGGATAAATTCGATATTACAAATCAAAAAATGAATTCCATTTTGAGAGATAGAATTTATAAAATTTCAAAAAGTAGGTATTACAATTCATAACGGCTTGTTTTCTTGGTTGTGGTGTGTTAGAATCTCGAAGTTGAATACAATGCACGCCATTGCATTATTCGTAGGGAAACGTACTTTGGAAGCTTGGGGTGTTAAAAATGTTCTTATGGAGAGTGATAGAGAACAATGTTAGAATAATGTAAAAAACTATACAGGGATTTATATTCAATGACATATGAAAAATTATAATTTATAAAAAACGTATGTATATGACAACATTTTATTGTTCAAGAGCTTTTTCCCTAAACTTAAATAATTTTCATTTAGAGATATACTTTCATGATTTCTAAAAAATCGCCATTTTTATCTACTTCATTGATTTTTATAAAAATAAGGAGGATTTTTTTTCATTTCTTAAGTACTAACAGCTCATGAGTTCCATGATATGCATCTTATTTTTCATTAGTTACCATCACCACAATGTAGTTTTTGAAGGCTATCCAATATTCATAAATCCTTATATGGAAGATAAAAAATTCTTCTGACTGACATAATAAGAAGATTAACTTACTCATTCCATAAATGGTTAACCATAAAACCCTTCACAAAAATGTAATTTTTAGATTTAGAAATAAGTCCATGAAATCATTTTAACATCGATCGCCCACATATCACAATGTACCACTTGGTTTTCACATTCCAACCTATCAAATATCCTAAATGTATATTCATTTGAAACATGGTAATTAACATAAATCCTTAAGTAAAACTTGTTTTTTATTCCAATTATAATTGATTATATTATTTAATCCAATGAGTTATAATCATTGTATGTGATGATGTAGAACACCTTGTCAACAATTAGTTCTAGTGTAATCTATACCATCCTGTTTAATTAATCATATACATCATATCTTTTTCTAAACATCATTATCTCAATACCTGAAATTAATTAATGGTATCCTTCCATTCAATAAAAATATAACCATTCCTTGAAATATATTTTCTATGTCTTCATCACCCTTAAAAATGACATTTTCAGTCCTTAATGAATTCTTGTATCTAAAATACATGCACATTTCATGACTCAAATAACATAATCCTTGACATCCAAAACATAAATACATCATTAGTCAAAAATTATTCTTAGACCATTACTCAGGATTAATCAACATATTAATTAATACCACTTTCATAGAATATGAAATATAAACCATGTATGATGGTTCCTCATCCACAATACAATCATGATTTTTTTATTAATGTAATCAATATGGGAAGAACATCACCAACCTTTCAAATGTTGTATGCAGTCTCATTATTTTCAATTTTTTAACCAATACTCATAATGCATTCCTAATTTACATTATGATATTTCAACTTGGAAAATATATTTTCATAATTCTCATACATTACACATAATGAACATTAAATATTAAACATGTTACTTATAGTTCTCTCCATTGACTAAAACAAGAAAGCATAGTGTGGGAATCATTAATCATAATGAGATACCATATAATTATGAAAATGTACTAATATAATTCATAGATTAGTGCTCTAAATTCATTAATCTCTGACACATAAGGTTTATCCGAATTTATTTATATATAACATTAATTTAAATCCCCCATGATAGATTGTGGAGTGTTTTTTAATTCCTAAAGAGTGTCACCATGTTGTGTCAAAATAGGTGTGGAAAAAGGAAAGTTATTCTGTACCAAAATACCCAGAGTAAGGATGGGAAAATATTTTCAGAGTTTTTAGCCTTATGTACATATGTTCCAGTGCCACATCCACTTATAGTATCCATACATGGATTTATTTCAAGTAAACCACTCACTCTATCATTTAGAAAAATTCCTTGACATTTTCCTAAATGATAACTAATCCATACACATATCCTTAGAGGCATCATTGCACAAATCCTTAGAAATATAATAAGGTGCCTCACTAAAAATATCAAAACCGAGTTTCCAAAGGCTAACTAAAACCTTACTCTAATACCAACTATCGTGAGTCAAGCTTAACATATATGGACATTACATCCTTTTATATTAATATTTAGTAAATTAAAAAAATAGATGTTAGAGGACTTTAATTTTTTAGTGTCTTTATAAACATGGAAACAAAATATTTTATCATTGAGAAAGATAATCATCATCACCCATAAATATCTACACCATTAGCACTTCTACCTAAAACAATTCTATGCAACCTAGGGAGAGGAAACATAAGAAAGGGGTGATCATAGATGCATTTTAAGGGTATATAAATAAAATGGGTAATCATAACATTAACAAATGATTATAGAAAATAAGAATAATATTTTATGGTCACTCCCACCATATCAAATATCATAACTGAAATCATTGCATAAATAATTGAAACTTATAAGACATGAAACATAAGTAAATAATGAATATAATCAATGAGATCATAATAATAGGAGTAAAACATGGGATTGTGGAAAACCAAAATAAAAAACCCTATTTGAATGTTCATAACAATATCATTGTAACTTGTTACTCTTGGGAAAATAACTTTTGTACGTCCTTCAGGCTTGGGATGGGTCCTATTTACCCCCTTGTTTAGGGATTGGAATATCCTTCTGTGTACCCTCTTGTTTTAGGATTGGGATGTTTCCCTTATTCCATCTTGTTGTAATATTTGGAAGTTGTCTCATGTACCTTCATGTTTTGGGATTGGGATGTCCTCACATATTCACTCTTATTGTGGTCATGGGATGTCCCCTTATGTACACTCTCATTTCAGGATTGGGATGTTCCCCCATGATCCCACATATTTTGGGATGGGGATGTTCTCCCAGGTTTCCTCTTATTTTGGTCCTGGGATGACCTCATGGGTACCCTTTTCGATCATAAAACAATTATCATTACCTAATGATAAGGTGGGAGATATAGGTACCTCCAATCACATAATAAAATCATTCATATGTGAACCCCATTTTAATAATACATTCATCATATTATGACCCATAAAAATACATAAGTTTATGAACCAAATATCATAACCCAAGAAAAGAAATGTGTACCCTCAAAATATCATCGCATCACACCATATGGAATAGATATAGGATTCACAAACATTTAATAAAATCATAACCCATGAAAAGAATCATGATTATTAAACATTTAACTCATGAAGTAATAAAATTTCATAAAACCCTGACATTAGGAATAACACATTCATATATCGGAAATGAATGGAACAATTGGATAATTTCCTATAAAGTGACTAGTAACATCAACAGATTTCATCTCAGATGGGAAAAAATGTTGGAACTGTATTTCATAAATGATTCTTCAGTAAAATAACCTTTCTTTTATGAAAGAGATCTTTTAATACATAAAACCATCAAAATATCATTTTAGTAGAAAATGCCTAGAACCTTTTGAAATTGTTTTGAAATCATTTTTCATTAAAAATATATAAAATAAGATTCAAATAATTTTAAAAATCATTTTATTTGAAAAAACATTGATAAAATATATAATCACCTGGAAACCAATATGAAAACCATTTTACGTGTACACATTTTTGACAATGTGGTCCTTTTAATAAAAATGATTTTCGAGTGAAGAGAAATACAATCGAATTTTATGTAAAACATTATCTTAAGATAAAATGATTTTAAAAATGGTACTAATATAGGGACATATAATGATAAAATAGTGAATATGAAAAAAGATTATTTCTCTAGAAATATGAATCAGAATATTTCCTCAAAGAAGTAAAAAAGATAAATAATCTCAAAAAGTGATGAGATTGTCTCAAAATATCCTTATAACATGATACCCTTTGAACATGTAATCCTTGCAATAAATGGAGATAAAATAAAACTTATAATATCATAAAAATATTTATATTCAAGATATAACAAGTGAAATGTAAGGATATACACCACAGAAAATAGTTTAGGTGCCTAACTAAATATAAGTGTCAAAGAAGGCATGTTGAGACAAAACTAATTTACCAATTTCGAAACATCTAAGACATAAAATCCATATAATAAGGACAATATTCTGGATATAGGAATTTAAATAACATTATGTGTAAGACACATAAAATAATATATTTTTTTATTACAAACAGACCATAGAATAATTTCATGGTAGACATAACATGTATCTCATAGAAATTAAAATTGAGATGATATCACCTTACCTTACATCTTCAATATCTCTATACGTGAACAAGTTTACCATATAAATATATATTTAATAGATATAGTTTAAATAATAATATTTTTATAAATAATAACATATGTGGTTTTATTATAACCTTATATTACACACTTGTTAATGACCCTTTATTATGGTTTCACATCGGTAATATTCGCTTTTCTTTTCGCATGTGTTATAATTTTTTATATAATTTCTGAATATAAAAATGTCATATTTCTAGATTGTATATAATTATATAAATATCAGTTAAATCCTATATATTTATATTATTATAATTTATAGCATATAGAATTATGAAATTGAAGACACCATTCATGGAGATGGTAAGTCGTACGTACGAATGAACAATGTTTCTTTTTATATTGTCGTATTCAAAGAAAGTATGTACATTAAATATAGCGACCCGAAATTTTCTTTCATTACTATTACATTATTTCAACGATAAACAACATAATAGTATTACACATATTGGATCCAAATGATTAGGGTCTTGGGAAAACTAGGACCACACATAACAAATACAACATCGACCGTCATCAATTATTTAATTTCTTCTTCACTAGAATCTTAGTGGCACTTGTCCTCTCCTTAGTAGATGTATCCACCTAAGGATATACATCAAAAGGGGTGAGATAAAATACCAGTAATAGGACAGATAAGAACAATATATCCTGTGGTGAGCATAATCATTACATAGGAAAAAGATCATGAACATGAGAGGAGCATAAATAATAAACTTGAAATGTGGCAATGCATAAAAATGAAACATCATGTCTTAGTGGTTAACTACCACACATACTAGTGAAAAAATATAGAATCTTGTTCATACAAGATTTCAAATTTACTCATGAGATTCATCACTTTACCTAATGCATTGGAGTGTTGTATAATTCTGGGCGCATCCGTCACATTTAATCATTCATATTGCGCTATATAATTCCGGGTGCACCGGTCACATCATAACATTATCATTATCATGCTTTCCAAATAGAACACATGTCAAACACGTAAATAAATTACCCATGGAAAGGAATTGGTTTCATCTCATAATAACACATTCATAAGAATTGGGTTCCCAAAAGAAAGAGGGAACACCATACTTGATACAAGAACCATTAACCTTGAATAAGAGGTAAAAGGTGAGATATTTAAAGAAGAGTTCTTTTGGAAAACATTTTTATGGACATAAAAACCAGTGGAAAACATGTATATCCCAGAAAAATAAAGGAAATTATGAACAAATTATCATTGAGGAGTAACCATATCAAAAATGGAGTGAAAGAGGGCGAACCCGAAGGAAGAAATTTGGGTTCGAGATTTCCCCTTACCTTGTACCCGAATGCCTCCTTCTCTTTAATGTCCTGTATAATGACATTATATTCATTAATTAGAAATTCCAGAACATTTTATTCATTAATAGGGTTCATTCGGGTTTCATTATTTCATATTATGTTCCTTTGGATGACTTATATATTTTAAAAACATTGGTCGGGGATGTTCGTTTTCATGGTTTTCATGAGCAGTCCACTTGTATTCTTAAATTGTTGTTTGGGTAGATAATGGGTAAACATCAAGATCTGATATTACACATTATTTATGATATTATAGATGCTTTAATGATTTTATAATGAGTTATATTAGATCCATGTGGACTAATCATTAGATAAGAATTAAATGAAGATTATTTGGGATAATTTGAGCGGATTTTGGATCACAAGGAACTCGTTTTAACTTTTCACATAGTAATATGGACATATGTTTTTTTCAGAACATAAAATAGGACATAATACATATAAAATATACTGGTTCAACCATAAAAATGGTTTCATGATCATATTTTAAGGTAGAAATGGAAGAAGATAACATGTCGTTTTTGAAGGTGATAAATTATCACCACATGAACAACGTTCTCGTTAATAAAATAAAAGGAAGAAGAAAAGGGTGTGGGGTGATATAATATAGCATTAGAATCATAATATTACATTATATATATAATACTGGAGTTAAAAAGAATTTTTATGAAGATAGGTAGGGAGAGATCAAGAAAAGAACTTGAACATGAATGAAAATTAAAGGAGAAGAGGGAGGGAAATTGCCTCTAGAATCTTCCTCTTGAGATCCTCTTTAAAGTAGAAAGGATATGTCTTTTCATGAGACCAGAAGATTTTGGATGTGGGGGATGATCTAGGGAAGGGTTTTTGGAAGATTTTAGAAAAGTCTTGGAGCTTGAGAGTTGTGAGGAAAAGAGGGAGTGACAGGTGGTTTTTATAGTGGAGGGGAGAGGGGTTTCCTTAATATAAAACTGATTAGATTATTAATTTCCTCAAAGACAAGGAATAGTGAGTCTTTGATGACCAATAATATTAAATAAGGCATGTGAGTTCGGGATTTGGGTGCTTACATCACTTGTGATGTCAGGAATAGTGGGTTTTAATTAAAACGTATTTATATAGTAAATTAATTTATTCTACTATTCACCAAAAAATCAAGTATCTTAGAAAAATCCCAAAACATTATCCCGACCATTTTTCGACGTGAAGAATCAAAAAATGAAGTCTATTTTTCAAAAATAATTTTCTAAATATTATTAATTTAATATTTATTTAAAAACATAATTTACTTAAAAAAACAATTTTTAAAATTAAAACTGATTTTGGAGTTATTTCAAAAATTACGTAGGGTCTTATAAAATTATCTAAAAATTATTAGCCATTTATTCAATAATTTATGAATACATTTCAGGGAAATAAATATTCTTTTAAATTAATTAATTAATTATAATTATTTATTTATGTCTTATAAAATACCAAAAACGTTTACTAAGGTCAAATTGTCACTTTCTAAGATGTCTAAATTTTATTTTATTATTAATAGGTAATGTTACTCTTATTGAAAATTCATAAGGGTCATATTACTATTCATAAGGGTAGGTTTCTATTCACCAAAAATTATTATTATTTAATTAGACTCCAAAAAAAACTATCTTGAACACAACTCTGTTTGTCAGAATAAAATTCCAAACATATGGGTGAAAAAATTATGTTTAAAGGTCACTTATCACTTAGTAGTTCATTATTTTGTGTTTTTATGACATTAATATAAGAAGGGAATTTTCCATTAAAATACTTTGGGTCGTTACATTCTTCCCCACTTAAGAAATTTCACCCCCGAAATTTCACATTACACAAACAGGTGAGGGTACTTCTCTTTCATTGCCTCTTCTGGTTCCCATGTTGCTTCCTCAAACTTATGGTTCCTCCATAACACTTTGACAAGGCGAGTTGTCTTGTTTCATATAACCTTATCACATCGGTCCAAAAATTTTACCGGCTACTCCTCATAGGAGAGATCATCTTCTAGCTATACCACCTCTGAGTTTAGTACATGTGAGGGGTCTGGTATGTACTTCCTTATTAGTGATACATAAAACACATCATGAAGTTGAGCCATATTCGGTGGAAGTGGCAAACGATAGGCCACGACTCCTATACGGTCAAGGATCTCAAAGGGGCCAATGTACCAGGGGCTTAGCATCCCTTTTTCCCAAATCTCATGACTCTATTCCATGGATATATTCAAAGGACGACTTTATCTCCAACATCGAACTCCATGTCCCTTCGACGGTTGTCAGCATAGCTCTTTTGCCGACTTTGAGCAGCATTGATATGTTTCTGGATGACTTGAACCTTCTTTTTCATCTCTTGAACATGATCGGGACCACGTAGCTTTTGTTCTCTAAATTAATCCCAACAGGTTGGAGTTCTACATTTCTTCCCATAATGAACTTCATACGGAGCCTTCTAAATACTCGAGTGGAAGCTATTTTTGTATGATAACTCAACCAATGGGAGATGTTGATCCCAACCACCTTTTAATTCAAGAGAGAAGGCTCTTAGAATATCTTCAAGCGTATGAATAGTCCTTTTAGACAGACCATCAGTTTGGGGGAGATAGGTCGTGATGAAATTTAATTCATTACTCAGAGCATGTTGAAGGCTCCTCCAGAACGTAGATGTGAACCTTGGATCATGGTCAGAGACAATCGAGAGTGGAACACCATGCAATCTCACTACTTCCTTCACATATATCCATGAAAGTTGTTCAAGTGAGAGGTCTTCCCGAAAATCGATAAAATGGGAAGTCTTGGTGAGTCGATCAACCGCAACCCATATCACATTATTTCCCTTTGACATCTTCGAGAAGCTCCGTGACAAATTCCATAGTAACATTTTCACATTTCCACATGGGTATAGGCAATGGCTGCATCATACCTTTGGACTTTTGTCACTCACCTTTAACTTGCTGACATACCAAGCTCCTTGATATATATTCCGCAATCTCCTTATTCATGTTATCCCACCAAAAGTTCTCTCGCAGATCATGATATATCATGGTACTTCCAGAATGGATAGAGAATGTTGAGCTATGTGCATTATCCAATAGCTCCTTCTTTATCCTGGGTGATGAAGGCACACAAAGCCGCGTTCCAAACCAGATCACACCATCATCGTCGATATGGAACCCTTGCAGCTTCCCATCCTTTACTACATTCACCCTCTTTTGTATCTCCACATCACCCCATTGTGCTTCCTTAATCTTCTCTTGGATGGATTGTTGTGCAATCATTTGGGAAAGGTAGGATTTATCCCCTTCCCTTATGATTTCCAAATCCATTCTTTACATATCCAAGAAGACATAGTCTTTCTCAATCCTCAAAAATGATAGAGTAGCAGGTTATTTTATACTTAGAGCATCAACTACCTTGTTCTCCTTTCCAGGATGATAGTGAATAGAGAAATCGTAATCCTTGATTAGCTGTAACCATCTCCTTTGACGCATGTTGATCTCCTTTTTTTGAATATATACTTTAGGCTCTTGTCGTCAGTGTATATGTCACACTTCTCTCCATAAAGGTAGTGCCGCTTGATTTTCAAGGAAAAAATCATGGCTTCCAGCTCTAGATCATGCGTTGGGTAGTTCTGCTCATGGATATTCAACTGTCGTGAGTCGTAGTCTATCACATTATCATTTTGCATGAGTATACAACCCAAGCCTTTCTTTGAAGCATCACTGTATATCACAAAACTTCATCCACTTTTCGGTAGTGTGAGTACAGGTGCAGTGATCAACCTTCTCTTTAGCTCCTTGAAGCATCCCTCACATTCTTTCGCCTATACATACATTACCCCATTCATTTTTAACTTAGTTAGCGGGCTTGACAATCGTGAGAAGTATCTCACAAAACGTCGATAGTACCCAGCTAATCCAAGAAGACTACGGATTTCTGTGAAACTAGAGGGCCTGGGCCATTCCAAAATCGCCTTTGTCTTTGAAGGGTCTACATAAATTCACATGCTTATGATCACATGTCCCAAGAACGTGACTTGATTCATCCAAAAGTCACACTTCCTGAACTTGGCATAAAACTTCTCCTTTCTCAATGTCACCAACACAAGTCTTAGATGTTCATCATATTCCTCCTTTATCTTGGATTAGATGAGAATATCATCGATAAACACTACCACAAATTTGTCAAGGTAATGTCTAAATACTCTATTCATCAAATCCATGAAGATTGTAGGGGGATTAGTAAGTACGAAGGGAATCACCAAAAACTCATAGTTCCCATACCTTGTATGGAAGGCAGTCTTCTGAATATCTTCATTCTTCACCTTTACTTGATGATATCCAGAATGAAGATCCACCTTTGACAAGTATTGAGCTCCTCTTAACTGGTCGAACAAGTCATCAAGCCTTGGGAGATGATACTTTTTCTTTATGGTGATCTTGTTGAGTTCCCGATAATCGATACACAGCCGCATGGTTCCATCCATATTCTTTACAAAGAACACTGGCGCACCCCAAGGTGAAGCACTAGGGCGAATGATTCCTTTGTCTAGATTCTCTTTCAGCTAATTCCTTAACTCCTCCAGTTCAATAGGATCCATCCTATAGGGGCTCTTCGAGATAGGAGTAGCTCTGGGTATGAGTTCAATTAGGTACTCTACCTCACGATATGGGGGAATTCCGGGTAACTCTTCGGGAAATACATCACTGTATTCCCTCACAATGGGCATTTCCTCAAGGATGGCACTTTCCTTTGACTCAACCATTTGGGCGAGGTATGCTTCTTCATAGGGAATCAAAACCCACACCATTGAAGGATTTTTCAAAGGATATTCATGATCTTCCTTGAATTTGAAGAGGAGAATGGGATGGTTCAGAATATGAAAATATATTTCCTTTTCCTGACAGTTGATATGTGCCCTTTGTAATGAGAGCCAATCCATTCCCATTATAGCATCGAATTCCACCAAGGGATGCATTACAAGATTTTCCGGAAGATTCTTCCCATATACGTCAACAGGATAAGAGTCAAACACTTGGGTTGCAATGATTGCAACACTTGGTGTTTTTACATATATCTCTACTTCAAGGTTTTAGGGCATCGATTCTATAGTTATAGAAAACATTCATGATATAAAGAAGTGTATAGAACCCGAATAAAATAAGACTTTTTCCATTCTTGAGTGAATAGGAAGTGTACCATGTACGACTTCATTATCATGTTCCACCTCCGCAGTAGTGATGGAATAAGCCTTCCCTTGTTCCTTTGGCTTTGGTGGTTGTTGGCGCTGATTACCCTAGAGAGCTCGAGGTTTAGTGCACCGGTTTGAATAGTGCCCTAGCTCCCTGCAGTTGTAGCATTGAACCATGAGTGGTTGACTCCTTTCATCGGCTACATTATCCTTAATTTCCATGTCTTTTCGACACTCTTGATCTTGGAGTACTTCTTTCCCACACTTAAAGCATTTCCCCGTACATTTGAGGCAGTTCCCATGGTGCAACATCAAACATTTTTGGCATGTGGGTCATTGATTTTTCTTCCCACCTTTTTAACTAGATCCACCAGCTTGAAACTCCATCTTTCTTTTCATATCACCATAGCCATGGGACCATTATCCAAACTCCATCTCAACTTTTAGAGCACACTGAAAAACTTCTTCATAACTCCCAAAGTATCCAATTGCAAGAGCCTTTCGAAGATGTGGTTTTAATCCACTAAAAATCTATCAATTTTTCTATCATTGTTGATAACAAAACCTGAAGCATACCTTGTGAGACTTGTGCAATTTTCTTCATAGGTTGTGACAGATTCTCCTTCTTTTTTCTTGATCTCTATGAATTCTCTCTCTATCTTCGTGCGAAGAGTTTGTGGGAAGTACTTCTTAAGAAAAATTATCTTAAATTCTTCCCATTCCATCTCTTCAATTTCCTCCCTTGTCATGGTGTTATTAATCAAATCCCACCATTGATCAGCTTCTCCATCTTGATGATAAACTACTAGAGTCACTTTCTCCATCTCGGAGTAGTGAATAACACAAAAGATCTTCTCCATGTAGTTGACCCACTGTTCTGCAACTAGTGGATCAGAAGATCCCCAAAACGTCAGTGTTTGTTTCCGCAGAAAAAATTTGATAGCTAGTTGCTCCCTCTTTGGTGAAGGAGGATGTTCCCCATTATTATGGTTATTATTCATAACCCGAGATAATTGGGTAAGCATCGCCATGAAGTTTTGAACTCCACCTCTAAAATCATTGGGGATGTCGTTCAGGCAATCGTTGCATTGGCCCCCGCAATAGTTGATGACCTGATTTCTCCTAGTTCCCACCATTTTCTAAACTAAAAAAGGATAGAACAAAACATAAGTAAACAAGTCACGAATAACTTATTCATTTAAAAAATTATACCAAAAACAGAAAATATTGGATACCATGGTAAATATTCTTGTGTACATATTTGTACTTATTCTCATGCAAGAGGTTTTCTCTAGGGTTTACTAATCCTAATTCCCAAATTAACTAAACCCTTCCTCTTATACCAACTATAGGGACCTGGCCTTTTCATTCATTACTATTACATCATTTAAAAGTTAAACAACATAATAGTATTACACATAGGAGATCTATATGTTTAGTGTCTTCGGAAAACAAGGACCACACATAACAAATACAACATCAACCATAAACATTTATTTAATTTCTTCTTCACTAGATTCTTAGTGGAACTTGTCCTCTCCATATTACATGTAGCCACATGAGGATATACATCAAAAGGGGTGAGATAAAAGCCCAATAAGAGGATAGATAAGATCAATATATCATGGGGTGAGCATAATCATGACATAGGAAAAATATCATGAACATGAGAGGAGCATAAAAAATAAACTTGAAATGTGGAAATGCATAAAATTGAAACATCATGTCTTAGTGGTTAACTACCACACATACTTGTGAACAAATCTAGAATTTTGTTCACAAATAATTTCACATTTACTCATGAGATTCATCACTTTACCCAATGCATTGGAGCACTGTATAATTCAGGGCGCACCCGTCACATTTAATCATTCATGTTGCGCTATTTAATTCGGGGCGCACCCATCACATCATAGAATTATCATTATCATGCTTTCCACATATAACACATATCAAACATGTACATAAATAACCCATGGAATGGAATGGGTTTCATTTCATAATAACACATTCACAAGCTTTGGGTTTTAAAATGAAAGAGGGAACAACATACTTCATAAAAGAACCATCAACCTTGAATGAGAGGTAAAAGGTGAGATCTTGGAAGAAGAGTTCTTTTGGAAAACATTTTTATGGACAAAAAATCCAGTGAAAAACATGTATATCCCAGAAAAGTAAAGTAAATGATGAACAAATTATCTTTGAGGAGTAACCATATCAAAAATGGAGTGAAAGAGGGAGAACCCGAAGGAAGAAAATTGGGTTTGAGATTTCCCCTTACCTTGTACCCGAATGCATCCTTCTCTTTAATGTCCTGTATAATGAAATTATATTCATCAATTAGAAATTCCAGAACCTTTTATAAATTAATAGGGTAAATTATGGTTTCTTTATTTCATATTATGTTCCTTTGTATGACTTATAGTGTTTAAAAACATTGACCGGGGATGTTCATTTTCATGGTTTTCTTGAGCGGTCCTCTTGTATTCTTAAATTGATGATTTGGTAGATCATGGGTAGACATCCAGAACTGATATTACATGTTATTAATGATATTACAGAAGCTTTAATGATTTTATAATGAGTTATATTATATCCATATGGATGAATCATTAGATAAGAATTAAATTAAGATTATTTTGGATAATTTGAGCGGTTTTTGGATCACAACGAACTCATTTTAACATTTCACATTGTAATATAGCCATAGGTTATTTCCAGAACATAAAATAGAAGATTATATATATAAAATATTCTGGTTCAACAATAAAAATGGTTTTATGAGCAGATTTTACGGTAGAAATGGAAGAAGAGAACATGTCATTTTTGAAGGTGATAAATTATCACCACATGAACAACGTTCTCTTTAATAAAATAAAAGGAAGAGAGAAAGGGTGTGGTGTGATATAATATACCATTATAATCATAATATTACAGTATATATAAAACATGGAGTTACAAAACAATTTTGATGATGATAGGTAGTGAGAGATCAAGAAAGGAACTTGAACTTGAAAGGAAACTAAAGGAGAAGAGGGAGGGAAATTACCTCTAGAATCTTCCTCTTGAGATCCTCTTTAAGGAAGCTAGGATTAGTCTTTTGATGAGACCAGCAGCTTTTGGACATGGGGGATGAGCTAGGGAGGGTGTTTGGGAAGAGTTTAGAGATGTCTTGGAGCTTGAGAGGTGTGAGGAAAAGAGGGAGTGAAGGGTGGCTTTTATAGTGGAGGGGAGAGGGGTTTCCTTTTTATAAAATTGATTAGTTTATTAATTTCACATAATAAAGGGAATAATGAGTCTTGGATGACCAATAATAGTAAATAAGGCTTGCGAGTTTGGGATTTGGTTCCTTACATCACTTGTGATGTCATGAATAGTGGGTTTTAATTAAAATGTATTTATATGGTAAATTAATGTATTCTACTATTCACCAAAATTCAAGTGTCTCAGAAAAATCCCAAAACTTTACCCCAACCATTTTTCGACTTGTAAAATCCAAAAATGAAGTCCATATTTCAAAAATAATATTCTAAATATTATTAATTTAATATTTAATTAAAATCATAATTTACTTAAAAAACAATTTTTAAAACAAAAACTGATTTTGCAGTTCTTTCAAAAATTTTGTAGGGTCTTATAAAATTATCTAAAAATTATTAGGAATTGATTCAATAATTTATGAATACATTTTAGGGAAATAAATATTCTTTTAAATTAATTAATTAATTATAATTAATTATTTATGACTTATAAAATAACAAAAACGTTTACTATGGTCAAATTGTCACTTTCTAAGTTGTCGAAATTTTATTTTATTATTAATAGGTAATGTTAATATTATTTACTATTCATAAAGGTCATATGACTATTCATATGGGTAGGTTATTATTCATAAGGGTAGGTTACTATTCACAAAAAAATTATTTTTATTTCATTAGACTCCCAAAAAAACTATCTTGAACACAACTGTGTATGTTGAATTAAAATTCCAAAGATAGGGGTGACAAAATTATGTTTGAAGGTCACTTATCACAAAGTAGTTCATTATTTTGTGTTTTTATGGCATAAATATAAGAAGGTAATTTCCCATTGGAATACTTTGGGTCGTTACATTAAATATGGGTATATTTTTATATATCATCCTTACATTATAATTTATATATAATTTATATCACATAAGATAAATAATCTCTTCCTTAATACATTCCATGTGGTGTGTGATCGAATCCCATCGCTTTGAGGGGGCGATAGTCCACACATCCTCACATAAGATAATATTATTACACCAAATGGAAAAAAAGATGTGCGTTGAAAAAGGAATAAATGATCAGAAGGACATAATAAATCTAATATATTAAATATATAAATATAGTTTCAGTCGTAATGGAAACCATGATTGGTCGTAATGCAGAAAAGAACAATCATTTCATCGCGAGACAACAGTTTGATGTAATGAAACATTATGTTCAACATCCATTAGATGGAGGTGCGTGTAAGTGTAGGTTGAACCATTTTCATAGAAACTTTTTAATATATATATTATATTGGTGTTTTCACACAATAATGGAATAAATATATTTTAGGGGTGAAGAACATAAATAATTGAAAGGAGTATGAGAGAAGACATTACCTCATAATCGACTAAATCATTTTGGTTTATGCCAAAGGGATTCCTTGAAAATATTTCTCAACAAAGGGAGGATTCATGGAAGAAGGGGGGATTTTATGAGGATAAATGGGAAGACATTTTATAATCTTAAATGGTTTAATATGTTTGAGGATTGGATATAGGAGGTGGCCTTTTATAAGGAAGAAAAATGAATCACTTAGATTTTTTTGAAATAAGTCTGGTGAGAACATGATCTTACCTAAAAGAGTCAAACCATACCAAAAAAACCAATTTATGGATGATTTATTGACGAAAAATGGATATAATATTTTTTTTGAAATGTTTTCTGGTCATTTAGGTCCTTAATATTAACATTTAGTCCTTAATTAGACTTAAATTTGCCTTAACCGCTATGACTAATTTTAATCACTTTTTCTAATCATTTTGGTCCAAATTTTACATGGTATTATTAAAATATAATGAATATAAAGAATATAATCATGTATTTTAGAATTTTGAAATTCAATTCCTAGATGTTTAAAATTTTACATTACTACTAATCCCATAGATGGGATAAAATAATGGGGTTTTAATGTATGAAAAAGTTAATGGTTTGTTACGATTTTATATTCAGTTTCGAAGTGAAATTGATTCTAATGAATTATATATTATTAATATATTTAATATTTATATTATTTAAATTTAAAAAAATTTATAATATCGTTTATAATATACAATTAATTAGACAGAAAGTTGGTTTTTAACTAAAAGTTGTACATTTAACTATTTATAAAAAATGATGTTTCTCAGAAAAATATCTTAAATTCACCTTAAGACAACATTTATTATCTGAATTTAAAAATTCTATTTATTTTATCATATTACATTTCTTAACATTTCTATGTTTTATATAATTAATAAATGCAGTTTATTCATGAAATCAGTTTTTAACATAAAAGGACTTTAACAACAATCGTATCTTTCATTATCCTTACGTTTTATTTATACAAAACAATTATAAATAAATATTTGGAATGTAGTTATTACTATTCATATAACTATGTTTAATTGATGTAACTAAATATTTCATTTTATTAATTATATATATAGGATGATTTATATAAACTCATTGTTGTGTGCATCGTACGCCATGTCGGTGTTGCTTATAGCGAAAACCAATTTGGTATTGCATGTAGCACATTACAGTTTATTATTATGTGTGAAAGGAATGTTTGAGTTACTGTTTTAATATATATATATATATATACATATATTATTAACTATTTTTAGTTCCACGTGAAATGAAAAATATTGAAAAGATATACTAATTCATAAAAATTAATTCACAAAATTAAGGGAAGTTACAAAAATTGTTCCAATCATCCATGGAAAATCTATTCGTTAAAATAAACTGGTGTATCTTTATATTTTTTATAATTAATGATGTATATTAAATATCATATTCTAAATAGCCAATGATGATATCAAAATTGTTCAAAATTTAAAAAGTAGGACATTTGTATGTTAACAAGTAGATGTATGTTGGATAATCATTGAAATATTATTGGGTTTCTTCAATAAATATAGTGAATAAGAGAGGCATTTTGATACATTAAAAATGATGAATTTGATATACTTTCGTGAAAACTAATCATAGTGGAAGAGAGACTGTCTTATCATATATATGGTTTAGTAAGTGTAATGTAGGATGTGTTATATCATCATACATGGTACTCGAATTTTATAATTTTCATATTTATACTTGAAAGACATAGAGAAGTCATATTGAAGTAATAATAATTAAAATGTGAAGTCTATTTAAAAGGAAATACGAAATTCCATTTTAATAGTAACGAAAAGGCTGGTTTGAGAAGATATATATACTCATTTAAAAACATCTATTGTTATTTTTTTATAGATGTTATATTCATGTGGAATTCATTATTGTAATATATTAATGATATTTATAAATTAAAATCATTCTATATAAAGTTAGAGATGTGTGGTAGTGGTTTAATGATGACGTATAAAAACATAGAATAATTTTTCTTGGCAATGTAATGGTTATGTGAAGCATGATGAATTATATATACCATAATCTTGGTGGAAGTCTGTTTCGCAAATAAAATACCTAGATTCCATGAGATGGTCTACAAAATAATAATTGTTTAAAATTTTCTGCAGAAAATGAGGTATTTATCATGGTTTAAATAGAATCCTCTTCAGGTTTCATTAGTTTGATGTAAAAATATGCTTTTTTTCCTCATTATATTGAAGGTCATAGTATCATCATTAATTTTTTATGAATCTAAAAAAAATTGATATTGGTATTTGATGGAGTTTGATCATGGTTATCTTTCATGATTTAATAATACTGATTTAGAGTTGAACACATTATAATATACGTAATGTTTTAATATTAAGTGTTTAAATTCATAGAATGAAATAATTTTTAATTAATAAAATATGAATTCATATTGGTCATTTTACATAAACATAGGTAGATTGATCTTGGTTTAGGTCATAGAATCAAAAAAATTTGGATGAACTTCTAGAGTTTTAATATCAAAAAAATTATCTTGGTTTCATGAATATTACATCATGTCATGTTCTAAATATATTTTTTATCATGTATGAAAATTCATAAATTATTATGAGATTAGAATATTTATGTATTTCATTATGGAGTCAATAGGTTTAATGAACTCAACCATGCAATAAAAATGGTATTATTTATTGTGATTTTCTTAAATTCTGCAAATCATAATAGTAGTAGATGAATTTAAATGGAATATATAGAGTCTAAAATATGATTATTTTTTTGAACCAATTATATGAATTTGACAATAGTAGTTCACTCATAAAACATTTCATGATTTTATATAATTTGGAATATTTGAATTAATAAAAAATTTTGTTCGAAGGGATTTGGTTATGAAATTATATAACAGATCAAATGTAAAAAACTGAATAATAGAGAATGATATTGTAGTTTCAAAATTATTGTAAACGATATGAGATAAGTGATATAATATGATGAATCCAACATGATATAATTACCGCATGATGGGGAAGTCTCATCATTTATAATGTTTCAATTATTACACGTAATTGGTTATTTTAAGATTATATACAATAATAGTGTGAATTTCATTTATGGCATGTATAAATTTAAAAATAATTGATTTCTTCTATAGTGATTTTTTAGATTTTAATAATTCGTGTATATTAGTCATATTATTTATCCTACTTGTATTTGTAGTTATAAATTTGAATGGATAACATCATAAATACATAAATTCAGAATTATATGATGTAAATAATATCAATTTTATATTCTAATTTTGATGGGTTAGAAATTAAAATATACAGACTGGGATACAAATGGAATCACCCTTAGGTGATTAATGAGAAATCACTATCTTTTTTGAAAGGGGTTCACCACGAATTTTAGTGGTCATTTAATAAAAAATTGTATCTAATGAATCAATGTGTTTATAATGGATTTTGATTAACTAAAACATCAATGATTGTAGAATCTTATGATGTATCCTTGTTCAGTTGTGTTAAAGAAAATTATCATATTCTTTTATATTTTATATTTTTTATATTATTCTCATATTTTTGTTGATGAATTCAAGATCTATGTATTGAACTATTACTCATTATAACTACGGATCAAGATCTGAAATTTGGAGAGAATTATGTAATAAATATATTAATTGATCATTACCTGATCACCCCCCAACTCAAGTAACCTTGGGTATCATATCATAACCACGTGGTCCTTAGAATAATAATATTCATAATTTTTTTGGAAATTAAATGAAATTAGTAAGAGATTAAAATAAATCATAAATGTTTTTATCCTCAATTGGATAAGTTTTGGGACTCACAAACATTGTGTATTAGTTCTTATTTGTTGGAAAACATGTGAATGTGTGAATGAGAAAGTAAGAATATATGTGAAAGAAATAAAGTCTTAAGATATATGCATAAATGGAATTAACTGGGTGAAATGGATATTATTGGTGTTATGGACTTATATTGATGTCTCAAGAACCAATTTTTATCTTACTAGGATTAAATAATTTCTATAAGAAATTTTACAAAGTCTCTACATCACTAATTTAAAAAATATTTAAGGTGGATCTATGATATAGGATTTATGTTTATCTTCGAGAATGTATGTTTTTTTAAATAATTGTTTATATATCCTTTGGTAAAAGATTTCGTTGATATAGTCCTTGAGATAAATAGAAAAATTAAAATGTTAACTAAGATGGATAATATGTTTTTTATGTAACTGGTGGAATCATATTTGAATTAAATATGATTTCAAGTTTCCTCAACAAATCGTTAGTAATTACATTAATAGAAATATTGAAGAGATATACATTTAATTTATCATTAAAGTGTTTTAAAATCGTACTATAAAATTGAAATAATGTTACAACTAAAACATAACATCTTAGATTTCTCAAAAATCAGTGGTGCCAGTTGAATATTGGATTTTTTCAACATCTAATAATGGTAATAGACAAATATTAATTGAAAAAATATATATATCATCTGATAAAATAGATGGAAATTCAAACAACATAACATTTTTTATTATATTAAATTTATGTAATGGAAGCATTATAAGAGAGATTGATGAATCTAATTGAGGGATAAAATAATTTTAGTGGAAAATGATAAACATGGACCATAATGTGTCTTATTATTTAAGTATTTTTATTGACTATGATATGATATTGGGACCATAATTAAGATGGGATTTGTTTTCTTGGTGAAATTACTTAGAGATCATGTGGTAGTAAAAGTTGTTTTAATATTTTTTGTGGGAAAATAAAGATTCATGTGTTTCCCATGTTTGGAAGAGGATTTTTGTTGGGGTTTTTAGGTTGATATATGACATGGAATTAAATTTTTCGTTTTTGTACTTTATATCATGATTTATTCATAAATATTAGATCCATAAAATATGATTATATTCTCTTGTTACTTTATGGAGATTCATCATGATTCTCATATATAGTTGAAAACTGTTGTTCCCAGGATGACTACACAAAAGTAAAAATGATGGTTGAATATTGAGTGTTTTCATACCTTAAAAGAAACCAAACGTAAATGAAAAAAATATAAATTAATTGATGTAATTTTAAATAAATATTTGTATATTGACACTTTTTTATGATTTATAATTTATAAATTTTTATTGGAGTAATTTTTAGAGATTGAAATAAAAAATCTTTTATGAACACTACGTCATGGAATAAACTACATATAAAATTGAAATTTACAAGTAGATAGATTTCCTAGAATATTGAGATAAAGAATTTTTGGTTCACATTGTCAATGGTTTGACTGAACTAAACCATGTTTTGGTGGTGGTACGATATACCAGGTTTTTGGTATAATCCACATATCAATTGATATAGCTTCTAAATTAATTGGATGATATATGACTTGATATATGGTTGACTAAAAAGACATAATTAGATAAATTTGACCACATTAATTCATTTATGACACATGACATGGTAGATGTGTATTGGAAGAACATGAGTTAAATTCAACTATTGGTAAATGAGAATGATGTTTAAAGTTACATATATAATATACAACACAAGAACCAGAAAAGGGAGAGTGGAATTTTTATTTCATAATTTATTTGAAGTAGAAGAGAGAAGAGATCCAATTTGAAGAATACCACTTGATATATCTAGTTTTCCAGAGAGGTGTCTCACCATTTATTGATTATTAGTGATAAGATACAATAGTTTTTTGGAATAATATTATAATAATTAACATGATCAAATGAATATCAATCTGAAGTGTCTTGATAAAATCATCATTAATACATTACATGTGAAGCATTGTCAAACCACATGAAGTATTATTATATCATATTTTCTAATATTTAAATCTTTTATAGTAATATTCATTGTTTCCTTCTGATAAAGGGGGACAATATAAAGGGGTGAGATAATAAGAACACTATGGGGTAGCATACAATGTAATAATTCATAAAAATATTAATACATACATAATATGATTGGAAAAAGTAATCAAATAATTTCATATTACAAGGTACCAGATTTATGAAAACCCCTTTATATTTTTAGAGGCATATAGGATCCAAGAGTGTTCATTGAGTCTTTTATATCTATTCTATTGTATTTTTATTATGTTGGTTGCGTGACTGATTATGAGGCTTCACCGTCTTCCTGGCATTCATTTAGAAGGGATAGTTGACTGGATGTGAAAATCCAATTCCATCATGTGGATATATTTTTTCATTGTGTAATCAATTATTTAGTCATGCGATCAGTTGGATAGTTTAGTCTTTTATACATGATGTTGGTTGGTTATTTCATATAGTAATTTGGATCCTTTAAGAATTATCTTGTTGAAATTATTATGATAATTGGTTTCTATTGTGGTTTCGGCTTTTTTTCCATGTGGTTGGCTTGCATGGTCTATTGGTTATTCAAGTAGTTAGTTTTTATGGTTGGTTAGGGACTTATAAATACTCATTTAAATTTTATATTCTCCTAGAATACCCCAAATGATGTGAAAATAAATTTTTGACATAGTTTTTATCTAATTATTTATCTAGATGAATTTTATGGTCATATAATAGGTGGTATTTATATCGTTCCCTTCACTTATGTTTGAGCCTCTATATGTGTTTTTTTGTAAGAATTAATTGGGATCTGTATTGATGTTTATTAATAGATGTTGACATGTGTTATATAATTTCGATGATACTATATAATTTGTTATAAATTAATATTTATTTCATACATTATTAATTTATTCATTATCCCCATAATGGTGTTCCTGAAACATTCTCTCTAGGTCTTGTGACCTTTCAATGATTGGTCTGATTTATTACTTTGTAGTTTCTAGTTTATGCATGCAACCCCTATTTTAGATGAAGAATCACGTGAAGATTATTTTTCCTAAATAGGGGATATTATTAATTCACCATTAATTATGAATATGTGATCCTATCAATCTATTGGTTCATTTTTTTAATAGGATGGGATCATCTTGAAAAGGATAAAAAATACAGAATATGAAATTAATGAAAGAATGATATTAAAATTATTTGAAAAATTTTCACGAGGAAGAAAGGGATAAGCTTTTTATTGTAGAATATTTCTAATATATTATTTATGATTACTTCATGAATTGATATTGGTGTACGAAATTCAATATATAAATTGTTTCATATTAGGAGTCCAGACAACGTATGTTAAATTTAAATATAACATTAATAATGATGACAATATTTAAATGTGGGGATATGATGAAATTACCCATTGTAGATTAATGTGATGAAAATTAAATTGTAAATTTCTCTAGGGGATAGAAAATGAATACTAACATGCACCAAATTTAATCTTCTTAAATAATTAATCATCTTTTAATTGGAAGTGATGGGGTTTAGGATTTCATGTGTTTTTATATTTTTTTGCTTCATTTTTTTATTGATAATGTGATATATTGGACCATGAACCCCTCCCGCTAATGGTACACCTTCTTGGATAGTAATTAGTAATGAGTGATATATATAACTGAAGCCCCCTATAATTGTATATGGGTTAGTGAAAAGAATAAATGGTGTATCATTCAAAAAACTGGAGGAATTTCTCAATATGAATAACACGAGGAACTAGAGATAAGATACTACCACTAGAAATATTGAACTCATGATATAGGTAAAATATTCAATAAAAACATGAAATTTAATACATACTAAATATCCATAAAAGAAACTACATGTACCAAAAGAGAAATCCTTTGTTGAAATTTCATATCCCAATGAGATCAAGAAAGACTCCATGAATTAAAAATGTCTATCACCATTTCTATCTAGCTCGAGTAGTCGTATAGAAGAAAATTTATATATATACATAGATAGTAAATAGAATATATATATGTATATATATTCAGTATGATCCTCCCAACATCCTCTCACGAAAATGATAAATACTGAACATTAATCCAAAATAATAATTAATGAAACTATCTTATCACCTACACAGGTACGCTAAATTCCCTGCCTCACCATGGATCCCTCGCCATGTATCACATAAAAGAAATAATTTAATAAATTATATTAAATCAATACATGTAACCCTTCTAGAACTTCTACACTAGTGTGAATCATTTATCCTACATCACATGTCCTGGGTTATCTCTCTATATTAATAAATCATGCTCAAAATCACATGAAAAGCTATAAAATAATATGAAACTCATGAGTCCCATCTTCTAATCCTATGTATCCCATATCTAGATAGTAATATGGAAGTTTTAGGGAGACCCCATAGTATATACATCACATACTATATGTCAATACATCACATCCAATACACAACATAACTATTTTAATCCATAGGATACTATATACAGAGATACGTGTCTGTGAAACAAACCAAAGTTGTTATATCACACTACACACATATGTGTGATTTTTAACCACAGTACATACAAGAAAATTATAGCACCTTGAGTGGAGTGCAGGGGAACAGATGGGTAGTAAACTATCTAGTCCTTCGCAACGTGGTAGTAGTAGAACACACACCCTATATTCAATTATTGTCATTCACCCTATCAACATAGGAGAGATAGCATATGAAATAACATAACATAAAAATATAAGAATAGATCACAAAAAACACTATGTAAAAATAAATTCCCTTAATATCAATAACAATTATAATATCTCAGATGCTCAACTAAAAAATCTATGGACTAAATATCTTATAAGCACAAAAAAATATGAACAGACTTTCATTTAATTATTTATAATAATATATTCATATTTATGTGAATTACCAAACAATTTCAAGAACCTATTTTAATAATCCATACCTTTCCAAGGTTCCTAAATATGTATCATTATTTTGAATTCCATTAAACCACCAAACCTAAGGGAAAAAATTAGCATTAATAATCATTGAGTAATTCTTGTAACTCTCTCATTCATCCAAATCTACCATAAAAGATGCATAAACCATGTACAACCATCAACATCCAACAAGGTGAAAGGAATGAAAAATTAGAAACCTAACCATACATTCATTACATTAGAATATTTACCAACTTGAATCAAATATTTCATCACAAAACACAATGAGAAATCCCACCTTCATCCATTTCCAACAACCCAATGTTCCATACCCGACACCACCATGCATATCACCGTCCATCTATCTATATTTGTTGAAAACTAATACTACATACATGGGTATCCCTTTCCTTTACATCCTAAATAGACATCCATGCCTATATCACATAATTACATATTGTAGTACTACACATTCAAAAAATCAAAAAATGAAGTAATACTACACAAAATAATTAATAATTTTTCTCGGTCCATAAACAATGACATACAACATTAATATGAAAATTGCCACACTCAACCCCAAAATTTATCATTTTAAAATAAAACAACATATTACTATATTGAATTAAATTTTTTTTTTTCAAAATTAACATCCATAGGTAACTGAAGGTATCATCTATAAACACATATGAAAATATTTCTTACACATGATTTTACAATAACATTTAATTCTATAAAAAATAAGAATATCATTAACAATCAAACAGTACCATTTATTATATGGGTGACAAGTAAGACCAACATTATATTGTTTATATAATTCCAATGTAACAAATATTATAATCTATATAATAAACAATATATGTCACATTATCCAGAAATATACAATGAAAACTATTAACACGACATAAACACATGCATTCGCTACAACTAAAACCAATCAATTCTTTACTTCCACATTAATATTCATTATGATTAGTTTAAAAATAACCCATAGAGTTAAATAATGTTAGGTTTATAATTTCACATTAAAACAAGGGTAATCCATGTATCAAAAACATTAAGAATTTAAACATTTATTAAGTGATAAAAAAATAATGTCGATCTCTTACTACCTCTTCCATAAGGAAAAAAATATTCTTATGGTTGTAACACCACGAAATTTCTTCCTAAAAACGTAAAAAAAATCCATGAGAATGAATTATGTTAAACACAATAAAATGAAATTGTATAATGGTATGAAAAAAACTGAATAGATAAGAAACCACAAGAGAAAGAGTGCCAAAATACCTCATTTCTCAAACGATCGATTTCTAGAATGTGTGGGTTACCTCCTATCAATGGGGCTTTAATGGACTTCTAAAATATATCATATAAGAAAATTATGACATAATGAAATATATTATATTGAAAAATTATTTCAAAATCCTGCACAGATATAACCTGTGTGGTCTACACCAATGATACTATAAATTTTTAAGAGGAAAATGATGAAACGTAAACCACCACACCATAGAATTCAATTTACAAAGTATTAGGATACCCATGATCTCATATTTATGTCATATAGAACCAAAATGTGGATGAACCAACCAATCCTCTTTCATCTATCCTCATCACCATAACTCTTATTATTTGAAAAACACTTGTGGACTCCATGGTTTAGTATAAGCCTCCATGCCACTATCCTATGCTACAGCTGAAATATCATCTTATGTACCAGTATTCCTCCATTGCACCTCCTCTCAAAAACCCCAACAACTAGAACACAAAAAAGAACGAGTTATATATATTTAGCCTCATAAATGATATAACTCTTGAAATAAATCTCCCTCATGAATATAAAAAAACACCAAGAGAGAATATAAGGAAAAATGGTCTTCCAAATAAACACCACCCACTATATATACCTCTCTATAATATTACCATTTCAAGAGAACAACCATCCAACTAGCAGAAAACACACAAAATAGTTGAACTCTTTAAACATCACCCAATCACTCTTCGGAGGTAGATACCTCTAAAATAGGATAATGTAAAAAAATATGGGCTCAAGGAAGAGATATTTATCTCATAATATTAATAAAGTACAATAAAAATAAATCATAATAATAGAATAATTATGTGTCTAAGAGATCAACATACTGAGTTTTTATCGATGAATCATGTTCCTTGGTTCCCTCCTCTATTCCACTGTGTCATCAATGAACATGATAAAATCAAATAACACACACACAAAACATATTATCTTGGTGGACCTATATATTTATAGGAAACTCCCTGATGGTTTTATCATCATAAACACCTATCCCAACAACATTTATGATGTTAGAGTCCCCATAAAGAGAACATCATTTATGTTACAAATGTAACACATCATGAATTCTTCCCATCTATGTAAGAACTGATATCTGGTATGTGATGACTCTAAAACAAACCAACACCTCAAAAGGACCAATAATCTATGAGGAACACCTACTCCCAGGACCAAACCATTCCCTCTCAGGTTGACGAGTCACATTAAACAACACAAGAACGATAATTTTGATATAATGTGGTCTCCTCCATGATTATTAATTGGAATTATATAGATAATGTACTACCCTAATCATCCTGTGAATCACTGTCACCATTTATAACATGTTATCAATTATATTTCGGTTCGATAATTTCAAAATCTATAACCAAAGTCCAACACAATGTAGAATAACATGGACATACATTAAAATCATCAATGAATTAAATTCATATGGTGGAGTGAAAACTATTTCAATAAACAAAATTCCAGAAACAGTGGGTGCCTTGTCTTTGAATTTCATTAACCCAGGGGACAACCAAGAATCATGTTTTCAAAAGTTTTGAATGTTTGATATGTCCAACCTAATTATTGTGGCTGAAAATTATTGTTAAGGAACATATGAGAGAAAAAATCATGTCATAGGACACTACAAACCACTATGGTGAAATTATGATCATAAGCATAGATGATAATCCTAAGGAATTTATGAATCCTCGCCACCTCCTCAAGATAATAACTCAACAAAATCTTTATGAGATTGACTTCTGATCACTAAGCGCTGAGTAGATTCTTTCAAATGGTACATTATCACCAAGTTCACTTAATAAAAACACGATATTGAGGTAAATTAGTAATGAATCCAATAAAAATCTCTTCCAACATTTATTGAAAAACATATAATTTCTAGATAAAACAACATGGAACAATGTAGTTCGATTGAGAATTGTCACCAGATGGATGAAATGAAAACCATGATACCAGGTATCCTAAAAAAACTCATAATTACAACCAGTTTATAAATATTAATTTCCTTAATATGAAAATAAATTAAAATAGTAAAATTATAAATTTAGGATATTTTTACAATTAAGCACAAAATACTATAAAAACCTAAAAATTGGAAAAAGTTCACATAAAATTACACTATGATGGGAATAATAACATTAAATTATTTTATAAAATATGAGAATATGTTCTATTCATTACTCCCCCACAAATAATCATTGCACTCCTGAGAGAACACCTAATACCAAGGTAAAAAAAACTTCCCAAAGTATAAATGAAAATATTTCTCAATTATCACATATTAGGAAATATCATGCCTCAAAAATGGATAATAATTCATCAAATACTTATAAATAATTAAAAATAAATTCAATATCTAGTTAATCCCCATTTACATGTCGTACCTACCTCCATGAAAAATATTTCCCCTTTCACTAATGGATTTTCATATGGAGTTTTTATCTTTCCAAAGAACATTTGTGTCATCTATATGACTTATATCCACCCAAAAACTCGATATAAAATATTCATAAATATTTTAATCATGGTGAATTTCCAATGGGTTTATTTAAGGTTTATGGTTGGCAGAGTGGAAATTTAAGAACATTAGAGGCAGATTGAAGAGGGTGTGGCTCAAAAGTGATGTAAGTTCATGAAAATACTTTTTCTCAGGAATGGTGTTATCCTTAATCAGTTAAAAATGAATCTCATACAATAACATATTTCTTTACTCAAGACATTATAACTATAAATTTCAGAATCAGTGATTAATTTCTTCCCAAATTCTCTATTTTTATTATTCTTTTCTGTTGATTTTATATCTAAATTTTCTCTTCATAATCAAAATTTTTTGGAAAATGTGAGACATATTTTAATCATCAATAATTTGCTAACTACCAAGCAAAAAATGAAATAATATTTTTTCTTACACATCCAGATTTACATCATGATATATCACCCAATATAGATATAATAAATATTCAAACACATTTTTCCCCATTTAAACTAAAATTGGGTTTTCCAGAAAGTGAAATATATATCATATTCTCCCCTCACCGCAGTTGAAATCAACAATAATAATAAAAACACATTCAATAGAAGGTTAAAAAGGGATAAATATATTTTAATATAGATTCCAAATAGGTAATATTATAGATTATTAGGTCTTAATAATGGTTATATGAAAAAGTTGGACGAAATTAAAGTAAAATAAAAAAGTGGATTCCAAAGCAGTTCCTCAATCATACTTAACACATAACATGAACACTAACATATTTGAAAATGATTAATACAATATGTTATAGAACATAAAACACATATCAAGACTCTCAAGAATAAGATAAATGTATGAAGATTTAAAAAAGTTTTATAAATCTCTATGGTTGAGAAATACATTCAATTAGTACAGTACTACTACACATGAGTTTTACCATCATTAAAATATCACCAATGAATAGATCAGGAATAATGAAACAATATCCATTCATAAAAAATATAAATCCTCCAAAATTAAAATAAATAAATTTTCCAAAAATACCATGATGGTTTGGATTTTCCAATGTATTCAATTCAGCTCATGAAACATTAAAAAATGACAATGATGAAGTGAAAAACCTAAAAACATAAGAAAAAGAAATCATGAAAAAATGAAATCACAAAAAAATCACTTAAAAATATATATATACCCCCCCACACTTATTCTATTTAATACTGTACTATTATTTCAATAATGATAAATATTTTCTTGAAGGATTTTAATTGGGAAATAAAAAAATCCATTTAATGGAAATACACAACCATAATTCTTTTTAAAGTAGAGATCTTGAGTTATACTACTAGATTAAATCCCCATAATAATAATAAAAATAAAGACAAAATGTTATTAAATTAAATGGAATGAAATAGAGTGAGTAAGGAAAATGGAAAATTCTTGGGTTGAAAAATCCCCCGGTAGGAGTTAGGTTTTTACAATCCCAAATCTGATAGTTAAAATTTTTTAACCCCAATTAGAATGTGGTTGGGGATTATTTTTTAGAAACCATCAAATAATCTTTATTGAAATTATATTAAAATTATAATGATCTTGGAGGAACCCATGGATATATTAAATCATGTCTTCATCCATTAACTTGTGATAGAATATAGAGGATGGGGTAACGAGATATAATGGGTCCTCATCGTTTTTGTTCACAGCTTCATTGGACTCTTTTTTGTTGTCGCATGACTACTTATATTCCACTAAATTAGAAGTATAAGCAAAATGGATGTCCAAAAAAATTAAACAGATTAATATTAAATCATGACGAACTAAAAAATAAGTCTTCCCTTCCATGAAGGACATCTTGAAACATGATCTCTTTAAGAAAGGCCATGGGGAATCTATTTTAGTAGGGTAATCATAATTATCTACAAATGAATGAGATAGTTATAGAGGATCATATTCATATTTGTAAAATAATGGAGGCTTGCATAAATTTTCTTCTTCAACAAAATGTAAAAAATTCCTTTCATTGTTATGCTATTCGCCCACAGTTGAATCATCTTGGATTAAAAACATCAGGAACCACTTCATGAAATGACCATGTAGAGATGATTGGATATTCAATTTGTGTCATCATGTATTCCATATGTTAATAATCTAAAAATAAAGGTGTAACAACATTTAAATATTCTTATTTAGCTTCTTTGTGTTGTTTTTCTCATTACATCTATATAACATTAATTTCATGAACATCAATGGTCAGCGATTCTTCTAGCACATATTCTTTTTCGATAATTTTGGAATTCTCATTTATTTTCAATTATTGTTGTTCCATTTGAAACATTAAGGAATCTAACCTACTATAAAATTAATCACTACGATCATAATACAAAGAAAAATAAAATAATCAATATTGACATATGAAATAATAAAATAAAAAAAATTCGTTCATATTAATTTTTTGAAATTCTTAATTTTTTCTGAAAAAATGTCTGTGAATGCACTGGGCCTACCTTGAAATGGTTACAAATTGATGATATTTATTTTTTGTGAACTAATATTCAATTTAATTTTATTTTACAAATATTCCTTCATAGTAGCACACCCTAGTTTCGTTCGCATGTAGGACACTTCCACGCACATATTTTGTTATTTCCACTATTTATATACTATGTAATATAATACTATCTAACTAATATAGATGGTTTGATATTAAATACGAAAAACTAAAATATAGTATATATATATATATATTGTCATTCAATATTGAAAGGAGTTAAAAGAATTAATTTAGGGGATTGTTCTTGGGATTTATGGTGACTGATATCATTGTTAAAAATATTCATAATAGTAAATTTAATGTAGTGATCAAGGACTGTCGCACTACACCGTATCATTTTAAATTTGATATCCTTTTATTGATACCTCTATATATGGGGTAATTATCTTTCTAATGTGATCTACGAGTCCCCGTAAATAAAAATAAGAATAAATTCCAAGCACTATATTACACATGACACAAAAAGTGAAGGGAACGAAATATATTAACTGAGAAAAATATTCTGATGGAAGAGAATATGGGGTCACTTCTCGCCATAATAAATTTAACCACCACTAAAATCATGAAATTAAAATAATTGGATATTAAATTAAAGCATATGAAACTCATTTAAGGAACCTTGACCAAACTCAAACAATCATCTCGATTAGTTCCACATTTTTAGTGGGGTTGAGAAGAGAACAAAGGTGGGAGAACAGAGAAAATAAATGAAATTTTAGAATGTGATATGTTGAAGATAACTAATATATTAAAATACAACAATATTACAGAATGGTAAATAATAAAAAGAATATATAAATACAAAAAAAATGACACCCCTAAATTTCCAACCCATTATAATGAAGAAGTTGTAGACTATTATTGTGGTTGGGTGTGATGTTTTTGGATCCATAAGCATCATATATGATTTTACAAATGGGACCCCCCAATTAATGTTCAAACTAGATGTTGGTATCTTAGGACTCATTTTTCTTTTTATTTTTACGCAAGCACCCAAAAATGTTATGCTCTATTGGATTCTCTATGTATGAGATAATACTATTTCACTCAAATAAAAATATGCTCTCTATGTGACTACTCATATTAAAATGATCCATATTCCCATGAATTAATGACATTTAATAATGAAGAATCATGGGGGGACATAGTTAAATAATTTATTCACCTGATGTTCTCTTGGTATAGATTTAATTGGAGCTTATTTTGGATATCCTTATTAGAGATAAAAGCTCATCATTAAAACATTACAGATCTGTGCATAGTTTTTTGAATACCTTACTCTGATCTGATTTGGGTAATCAAATTGTTAGATTAATCTTTTTAAATATAATGATTAAATAAGGGACAAACTAAAGGTAGTAAAAAAAATAAGTAATTTTAAAATTTCTATATGTTTATAAATTGGTATGTCCAAAATTAAAAAATAAAATAAAACATTTAAATTCCAAAATTAGTCCATTTCATCAATTAAGCTCAAAATACCATAAAAACATAAAAATAGACATTTTACGTCAAAATATACCTATGAAGGAATTAATAACATTTAAAATAACTATACAATATATTAAATTTTTTTGCTTCATCAATGATTCATTTTCACTTTATAAGAGTCATTTCAACTCTTGTTTGATGAATCAGAAAAGGTACGAGGCTACATAGGAGCCTCCAGAATTAAATAAGGGTCACATGAAGATTATAAGATTAAACATAAAACCATAAGGGTATGTAACAATCTATATGGGTTCCCAGTATATATTAAGAGTTTTTTACATAATTCTAACTTGATAACAACTAGAAATGTGTCCAAATTATTTCCATAAATGTAATAGGCTGAGTAAGTAAGGGTCATTTTGAATTTATATTAGTCACTATAAGACTATAAGAGTCATTTAATCTTACATAAATGTTCCTTCATAAAGAATAATAAGGTTCATATTATAAACATGAAAATGTATAATCCATTTTCTCTTAAAAAGATCTTTCTAACTAGATATTTAGATAAGGAACATTCCTGCATATATGTTAAAACATAATATTGATTTTTTCTTATGGATTATTGGGTATAGTTATTTATGTAAGGTTAGTATATTTATAATATTTTTTCTAAGAATATGGTCATCGGGATGATTCATTTGAAAATTGAGTTTGGAAATTCTTATAGTTACTTGAAATCATAAAATGTCATAAGAAATTATTCAATCCATTATATTATACTAGATTTTTATATACTTAAACTAGAATATACATGAATTATTTTTTGTGGGAAATTCCAATTAAAATAATTGAATTTGTTATATTGATAAATTTGAATAAAATCAAGGAATATAACGACCACAATTCATTGTATTACTGAGAATCATGGGATAATTTCGATTAAATATAGTTTATGTATTAATAAAAAATTTCTATGAAAGTTCAAATTAAAATTTAAGAAGAAAAATATGCGATTAAGAAATTTCTCTCAATAAATATTATACATTGTATCGTATCTTAATTATAGGGGGGAGAGATAGAAAAGAAATCTGAAGTGATATTTCTACAACTATTTATTTGTGGTGTTGAAGAAAGATGATTCAATTTTTTAGCAGATCTAGAATTACCTATGAAAATAAAGAAGTTTGAGTTGTGTGCATGTGTTATCATGAATAGTAGAATCATTTCAAATCATTGTGGAGTGATGATGATGTGCTGCATTTTTAATAATATTTATATTTTTTCAGAAGACCTAGTAAGAGGTAGAAGATCTTATTCTATGATTTTGTTAAATTAATAAAGATATTGATGTTATTAATAGTATAAAGAGAGAACTATTTTTTTTAATATAGGTGGTTATACTATAAAAAAAATTCCATAATACTGAAGGGACGTTTGTGATAACTATCCATCGAAAGTGGATAATACTTTTTTAAATGTGTATTTATAAAGTACCACTAATAACTGATTGTTTATCTATGTATACAATATATATCTAACATGAACATAAACATAAAAATATGTAGGTTTCCTTATTGGATCTAAACACTGTAGAAAATTCACATTTGTTGATCATATTTCTTTCCTAGTTTTATTTGGGTTAGAGAGTATTTTAAAAAAGAAAATAATTAATTTAAAATTTATTATATACTTATTTCCAAAATAAATAGTGAAAACTAGAAAAATTACTCCTTAACGTTGGTATGTCTATTAACCTAAAATCTTAATGAAATATTAAAGCTATCTAGAATCCCTAAGAGAACATATTCTATTTAATATTAAGTATAATAAATATGAATCATATCAATAGTTTAGGTGTTCTAATATTTTATGATTAGAATTACTATGTATGGAAGAATATTTCTCTTCTCAATAATTTATTAGAAGGCATTGAAGTGAGTGGTTATATGGTTGTGGATTTTATACTCTTTTTAAGAGATAATACCATAAACTTTGTAGGAAAGGAAAATATAAATTTATGTGGAAAATAAAAAATTGAAATTCCCCAATAATTATATGATAATGTTTAAAATAATTTTTTCAGTCTAAAAAAATTTAAGGATGCGAGATACATACCTAACAACATTTTTGAAGATAATCATATATTCATATTTACCAGATTATAAATATAGAGAGATAAATTTAATGGTTCTAAAATTGATTAATATGGGAGAGTTTATTATTATTTCACCAGGTTGGGTGAGATTGAGAGTCACATCAGGGGACTTCATGATACATTGGAATATTATACTCTTATCAATTATTTTATGATAAATTTTCCTATCATACTCGATCCAAATATTTTTACCCATGAAGATTGAGAATATGTATTCTTTTATGAGTTACACAAACAATAAAATATTATGAAATAAATAATTCTCATGTATTCAAGATGAATTTTAAGTTGGAATTAACATTAAACTCTATCAATAGACTCAAGATTAATAAGATGGAATCTGACCCCTCTAGTGAATTTGAATATGATAAGGATATTTATGAATAATACATAAGTATTATGTAAATTCTCATTAGAAACATAGTAATGTAATAGATAGTATGTATAAAGGGATTATTATACATAAATGATTTATAGGTGGTGCTATAGGAAATATTTTAACTAATTTTACAAAAATAACGAGTTTTGAAGACAAATGTATGTACAAAAGTGACATACCCTAGAAAATTTAATGGGGAACAATTTTTAATGTGGGTAACTAGACATGTGATAACACAGAAAAATTACAAATGTGTATTATTAGAAGCATGTTAGTAAAGAAAGTGGATGACCACTCTGACTGAAATAGTCATCTTGATGAAGATTGTGTTTCAAAAGACAATATCATTGTGGAACATGATTACAAACATGAAAAAATTTCATACAGTGGGGAAGAGGGATAAGAAACATAAATTGAACATAAGTTAAAATATTATCAAGAAGTTTCTATTTAAAAGGAAAAATAACACAATAATGAAAATAAATCCCAATATAAGAAGGTTTTTAAATTGAATAAAGAAAAAAGAAATTTTCATAGAAAATAATTACTATGTTGAAGAAATTAAACACAAAAAATAATGAGTCACTCAGTAAGAGAGAGTTTTTTAATGGATTGGGAAGAAATTTGATGCTTTAAAAGATAAGATAATCATGATATATTCAATGTTTATTATGGATAATACAATCCAAATAAAAATGATCAATTAATATGAAAATTATATTCATATAATGTCTATGTCATATTATGTTTTTGAAAAAAATATTTACAGAACCTTAGGTAAAAACTACACATGTTACACAGGATAATGATAAATCTATTTTTGTTGATAGCGCATGTTCTAAATTATTATTTGGGAATGTAGAGTATAATAAAAACTATGATAATATAAAATATATATTTAATAATTTCTAATGAATCATTAGAACAATATATTCCTCAAAACTAAATCCAATGAAATATTGAGATGCACTAAGACAACACGATGGAAATTATGAACAAGTATAATAGTTTCAAGGAAAAATTGGTTTTGGATGATTCTATCGGTGTTGTAGATTATTTTAAAGAATATTATAATTATTAATATTACAATATTTCTCTCCTTAAATGATGATTATGGAAATATTATTAAGGGGATATTTCCAAAGGACTGAGATGCATGTCTTTGAAGGAGTAGATTGTGAAAAGAAATAAATCCATGTCAATTATCCAAAAAAATATTTGATTACATATAGGGGATATATAGCAGGAATGAATATAAATTTCACTGTATTTAGAAATAAAATTATATTAATCCCTGATATGATCAATAATATTTTTATGGAAATAACAATCATAGAAGAAATAAACTATAAATATTACTTTTCATTAAAGTAGAATTCATAATGGGAAAAATCTTTAAATCGTGGATTTTTTATCATGGTTAATCATCACATATTAATGAGTAATTCCTCTTAATAAATAATATTGAATAATAGAATGATGGATCTCTCACTTTTGGAAATTAAATATTTTTTAAACTAAAAGTAATTAGTTCAGTGGATATTGATCCTCAAGAGTTGAAATATCAGGATGTGTTTTCTTTGTTAATGGGGGCAAATGAAAAATGTTGAATGCGAGTAATATATGTGATTAAGTAAATGTTTTTATTTTAAATAAAATAAAATTATCGATAAATCTATTTGAAATAATAATTACTAAAATTAAATGAATAGGTGAAATTATGTTTTATATTTTTGATCAAAACAATTCCTATTATTTAAAATATAAGGAAAAAAATTATTTATAATATTAGATATGGATATAATTTTTAAAAACATTTAGGAAAAATTTTAAAATAAAATTTTTTTATATATTGTAACCAAATATGTATAGATTTGTTTTTATACATTTTTAAAATTCTATGATGGTTTAGTGAACTCATAATATACTCTATATCAAATCAACTAGGACACAAGAATAAATCTAATAGATTTATTTTGACTAATGGGGGGAAAATAAATTATAGTTGGATTTAAATTCATATTCTTTATTTTTTATTTTAATGTAATTAAATATATGACATTTTCGAAGAATAATTCACAACTCTTTGATATGTTAATTATTTTCATAACTGATGTTGAGAGACTTTTTGGGGGTTCATATAAAAAATGAGGATTTGTAATGAAAGGGAGTTCATTGGAAATAATTTTAATCCCTCCTTTGTAATCGTGGATGTAAAAAACTATAATTTTATCCTTTCACCCCATAGTACAATACATTTTATAAAATAATTAGTAATAAATGTATTGAAACTGTGAGAATAATTATTTCTATGAGTAATAGGATAACATTTGTTTTTTTGAAAGAAACATTATGCACAACTTTTCATCATTATAATTAGTTTTAACTAAGTCATAATTAATATTCGAATTTATAAGAGATGTAACAAACCTATAAACTAATTTTTCACTATGTATCAATCATTTGATGTCAATGTTTGATATTTTCTAAAACAAAAATATGTGGAATGATTATGACAAAGTCCATGAAGCTATTTTTTTAATATTTTTCTAATATGAAATGCTATAAATACTAGAACACAAGGCTTCATTTAGTTTATAATGATTATGATATTTTGATAATTGAAAAACATACAAAATTAAATTCTCAATATGAATAACCCTTTTACGAATAAAATTATTCTAGAGATTATATTTCCCAAAAAATCATCATGGAATATGGAAATGGAGATCCATATAAAGATGATATTAACTCTGATCAGTACGGTGTTAAAGTAGAGGCCATTGAGAAAGAGATATTGAAATATTTTTTCTGATGAAATATATTGATTGAAAATTTAAATGGATGTAATGGTGGTCTAGAGCGAAAAATATGGACATTGAGACTTTATAATAAAGCTACTCATTCCTCTCAAATTAATCCAAATTAAATTATTGAGATAATTAAGAACAATGAATGGATGGATGCCATTAATGATTAACTAGATGAAATTCAAAATAAATACACATGGGATCTTGTTCCCATACTGAAAGGGAAAAATGAAATTAGAACCATGTGGCTATTCAGGAATAATTTAAATTAAAATTTTTATGCTTCAAATAAAAAATCCAGAATTTTTTTGAAGGTTTATTCATAGGTTGTGGGAGATTATTTTTAAGAGTTTTATTCACCTATTTCATAAATGGAGGCCATAAAAATTATCCTAGATGTATATGAACATAGGGATTGTAAATTTTATCAAATCGATGTTAAATTAAAGTTCAGTAATAGATTTTTAGAAGAACGAGTCTATATGAAGCTTTCCGATGGATATATATTATAGAATGATAAAATCATGTTTTGTAGGATGTTGAAGGATCTCAAGGGGAGAAACAGGATCCTAGAGCATAGTACAGAATGCTTCATGGTTTCTTAATGAAGATTAAGTCATGTAAGGGTAATGTAACACCTCTATATTTTATAATATATAACTATTGCAATAAATAGTATTTCATTGATGGATTATGTTTTACACAACACGTAGTTTTAGATAATATTTTTATATTATAAAATATAATAATTTCTATTACATCATCACATCAAAATTAGTTTATGGTGAAATTTTTCTTATTTTTCAAAAAAAAAAATGGATTTTTAGTGAAATTTTTTTTTTAAGAATGACATTTCGATTCATTAAATAAATATATTTAATGACCAATAATATAGTGTATTTAGTTTTAAATTTAAATATGATAAAAAAATTTAATTTTAATAATCTAATTAACTTAAATTTTGTTATCTATTTTCATGATTTTGTTATAAGTATATATTTTTTCTTAAAAAATTTTGGAAATTTATTCATTGAATAATTATTTTCCATTTTTTATAATTTATATAAACCCTAATGTGAAATTATTTCGATTATATTTATATGTTATATTTATATCTATATAAACATAAATTGATATATTAAATATTAATAGTTATAGATTTCTAGTAAAATCATATTTTCCATAGAAAAATACATTTTCCTTAAAAGCATTCACACGTATTGTAAAATAAATTTTCTTACATTTATAAAAATTATATGAAATAAGTCCTTCTTTAAATTAAAATTCTAAAAAAATAGTACAATATGTTTTGTTACTTTTCTGTACATATTTCTGTATTAATGAATAGTGAACAATATTGATTTTAATTTTAAATTATTATATTTTAAATAATCACCAAATTTACATTTTTGATTAATGGGTTTATAAAGATAATTAGTTAATTTATAGAATTATTAATGAATTTCTATAAATTAGATGAAATTTTATATTCAATTTAGTTATAAATTTATTTTATACTTCTAAAAAAATTACGCGAAACTAAATTTTCATCACGCCTACATGTTTAATATTAAATAAAATTATACCACTCATTTGAACTAAATTTTGTAAAATTGATTAATTTTTTATTAGAATAATAAATATTTTATAGGTCAACTTAATTTTTTGACATAATGAATAGTAAAAATAAAAACAATATATGAGTTCATTTTAGGCTAAAATGGGGTTATTGGGAGGTTAAAATAAAAATATAAGGTTTACTATAACCTAACTACCTATATAATTTATATATTAAATATATATTTATAAATTATATCATATAATTTTATTTAATTTTTCATTTGGGTTCCTTTTGGTGTTTTTAAAACATGCATTTATTTTATTATTTTCCAAAATTGCATGTGTGTTATCTCCCCCACTTATAAATGTACACTCCCTCTCCTTTCCTCCCCCACATCAAGAGCCATTTATTTCACCAAATATATGTCCTGAACAATTATATACATCCATAATCATGACCTGGGTCACATTTAATTTTCATATAACCATCCAAGGTTTCCATTTGTTGTGCCCCTAAATATATTTTCTACAAAAGATGTATAGTTAATAACCATGAATTTATAATTTATTTCTTCTTATAAATACATCTCATATTCTTTAATTATGATATAAATTATAACACCAATATCTATAATATAATGATATTTTATTCAATTTATTTAATAATATATATATATATATATATATATCATGTCATTTATCTTCTTCTGTTGTAATATGATTACATCGCTCATGTGAACATTTTGATTACAGCCTCCATAAAGAGATTTGGATTTTTTCATTCTATTTTTACAGATATGTTAATATAAATATATTATATTAATACCTATAATTTATAGGATAATATAATTATTATTTCATGCTTAAATATTAATTATCATTCATTTTTTCCATCCTGAGAGAAAATGGAAATATAATTCATGTGTATAAATGACGTACAAACATCAGGAAGGATGTAATTCAATTTCTATCTATTACATTTATTAATGAATTTAAATATGCATATAATGAATATATATTAAATTTATACCATTAATAAAATTATTATTATTATGGAACACAGATCATTTTACAAGTAACAAAAAACCACACAAAAACATATGTGAAAAAAATGTGGTTATTACCCAAAATAGTGATTTTAATAACGAATTATTAATATATAGGTCATAAAAGGATATAAGTAAATAATATATGGAGTTATATACACTTTTATGGTTATATAATAAATTTTTATTAAAAAAAATTATATAATAGATTCGTACATGTACGAATAACCTAAAAAGTCGAGGTTAGGGATTTTAATATCACTTTTACTTTTGGGAAACATATTCCATATTGCACACTTATTTTTTTGTAGTTTATATACTGAAAATTTGAAAATTTATATCATGAAAATATTTATTTTTTAGATTTTTATTTTTTTATTTTATGTTATTACTTCATGAGGGTTACAAATCAAATGCTACCAATGTTGTATGACTTTTATGTTCCAACCGCAATGTCTATCCAGATTGTTTTTATTACACTTTTATTGATGATTTATTTCATATAACACTCAAGAATATCAAGATTGATCATATCCGGTAGTTATTACTAGAAATTACATGGTTTCAATTATTTTACCTCTCTTTATCTACTCATTAGTATAAAATAATATTTTTAAAGAAAACCCATCTCTTTTAAGTAGAAAATCTTCTCTCTTCCTTGTCCATATTTTCTAAAAGTGTTTTAAATAATAACTTCTTTATATTTATTAATGACTATTTTAATTAATTTTTATCATTTTAGGATTTTTAAATAATTATTTTACAGGAATTTTATTTTGTTTTGGTGATCAAGGTACATTTGATTTTTTACTGAAAATATGAAATGAATCATTGTGTTAATATGTACAACATGAAAATTATATACCGAAATATGGTGTGTGAATTATTTAATTATTTCATTAAATGTATACAAGTTTATATCCAATGCAATGTTTCATTAATATTTGATTATAATTTATATTTCAAAATTTATTTTCAAAGTTGTAATGGAATTTTTCACCAAATTTTTTTTAAAGAGTATTTCAATTCATTAATTACTACATCCCTTGATTCTACATATTCTATATTTGGAATATTATCCAAATATAAAATATCTATTATTTATTTGAGTGTATTATTTTTAATGTGAAAATATTTTTATGAAAATCATTCATTTTGTACAAGTTATGCAATGGTGAGTGGACGAAATGGTTATGAACCCTGTTTCATTCACATTGGTTATGAAATGATGAATTATTTATGAATCCTCTTCCTTTTTCACAAGATATGATAATTTGAATGTTTTAAGGTCTCATGGAACATATAAATATATTATTATAAATAATTTATTAGTGGTTCGTAATTCAATATCACTCTAATTCATTAGGTAATGAATGATATCCCAATGGATAAATAAGATAGGAATTGGTAGTGAACCCTCTTCTGTAAGGGAATTTTTCCTCTATTATAGTCTTCAGAGTGAACTTAGGATACTATGATAGATTAGTTAATAATCACATTCCACTATTATAGTTTTTTATATACGACTTGACTACTAAGGAAATGATTTTCTATTCTTATGTGTAAGAAAAAAATGTATGTCTCATGCCAATATTATGTTCTCATTGATCATTTTCATTGATTATTTTATGTTTCCTATCTAATTAACCACTAAGATTTAGTCATTTTATTATGATTATGAACCTTGACATTTATTGTTCAATATTCCAATGTTAATCTTAGGTTCTCATACCCTTATTCCCATGTAGTAATTATGTGATCGTTGATATCTCCTTATTTCAACCTTACTGAGAAACTATGCTCACCCATTGTTATGTTTCATTTTATATGGATATTAACATTGTTATAAAGATTGATATTTATATGTATGGATATATTTTTGAAGAAAATAGTGGGATAATATGTAGTTTTATTTTGAAAAAATTGTTTATGAATCCTTGTTTCAAAATACACTAATACATTATGGTCCTTATGTGTGTTTTAGTAAAATAAAATTAGTATTTATCTACTATGATGTAATATCTATGTATGAAAATTTTTGGTTTTTATAGAAGGTATTAGTGGGAATTTTAATTCCTCTATTGTAATTGGGATAACCATGTTTTATTTAGATCTATAATGATGAGTATAAGGATAATTCAAAGTATATAATGATATCCTAAAATTTTATTAAAGGCTGGAACATGTTGTTTCCTATAAATTACATCCATATTTGGATTCTACAAGTTCTTATGTATCCCTAATAGTTGTACCTATAGTTTATAACTCTAAAAATGAAAAATATATATTTCACTTGATATTTACATGGCACATGACAATTGTACTTGTTTTACAAATGGGTTGTTAATCCTTAGGGATATGTTTTGGAAATTGAAAAAATCTTTATGAACCATCACAAATGATTGGAATAGATGATAACCCCGAATTTTCTAGGTTAAACACAATATGACCTAGATATAGATCAAATGTGCATTGCTTTAAATAATCTATAAATTGATTTTGATGATTATAAAGTTTCCAATTATTATTATTCTCTCATGTACAAAATTTTATGGTTTTATTAAGGGGTAGGAACATAATGGAATAATTTTAATGATAAGTGTTATTGTCAATAGAATTATTTTCATGATGATAAACCATGTGAAATAAGAGGTTGGATTTGATACCTTGTGATTATTCCTAATCAGATATCTAATTATATGATTGACAATATACTTTCTAGGGTGTTTTTTGAAACTTCTAATAAGATAAATACAGAGTTTCTTAAAGAACATATAGGAAAGATGATTCAGCTTCCAACATGTCTCTAATATGGGAAAAAAAGTCTGGTGAATGTCTCAATGTAACAAGAAAATGTTTTGGGTGTGGAGAAGAGGGAATAAATATATTAACTCCAAATGAAAATTGAAATTTCGGGGTAATGGAATAGATTATAACAATGGTTTCCATAAGGTACTATTAATAGTTTAATGGTTTAAATTTTCGAATTAGGGAAATTAATCAAAATGATCTCTAAGGGGGAAATATTTATAAGTTAATCAACAAGGTTATATGAGTAATGGATTTACTATTGATGTTGAAGAGACAAGAAATGAAATATGAAATGTATGGCATGTGTTAATTGTATTGTCTATGCTAAATGTAAGAATCATGAGGAAATTGATATTGTGAAATCATAAAAAAATTACCCATATTTTATATTGTAGGGTTTAAGTATTATTGAATATTACTATTTACCCACGATTATTGTTTATGAAAAATGTGGAATGAATGAATTGTTTATATATTGGGATATAATAATTATTATAGAACCCCAAATTTTAATTAGGTATCCCTTTCATTCTTTTTTTATGTATGTAATGTGATGGGTGATGTTAGAGAGGGTTTGGAATTTTTTTTTGATTTTAGGGAGTTTTATATAGTTGAATGTTTTGAGAATGGTTAGTATAACCCGTACTAATCATACAAGAAATTGTACAAGCTAAATGAGGGGTTTTGTGTAGATTCGTGCTATGGATAGACCTTATCACTAGCTAGGGAAAAAATTGTAATGTTAGGAAGAGGGATTCTACATGGTCAACATGTCATTTTTATAACTAGGTGGCCCGACCATGTGATGTTATTATTGACATAGAGTACATAACAATGTTTTCATAACATTACGACCAACCATGAACGATTTAAAAGAGAAATCCAAAGAAAGTTGATCTCACTAATTTTAACATATAAGCCTCTAATTTTTCACTATTTAGACTATACTTCTATTTTTCATCCTCCAAAATATTTTTTATTCTCCCCACCCCTTGAACCAAAAGTAATACGAAGAAAAATCATGGTGTGTTGAAGTCTGGTTCCCTTGGTAAGTCTTCATTTTTTGTCAGGCTTCATGAATCTTCTTTTCCTACCTCTCTATAAATAATAAGTCTAGTTTGTATGTGATATATCTATGTTCTTTGATTCTAATCCTAATGAGATATTTTTTTTTGATGTTTGGGAAAGATATCCTAGTTTGGTTTTGGAGATTCAACCTGGTTGTGTTGAAGAATTCATGTTGTTCTTTGTTTTTGTCATAATTTTCGAGGTTGATGGCATCAATCCTAAGTCCTCCAATTAGAACATGACGTATTAGTTTGAAATTGATTAAATTAACTAAAATTGTTTATGAAATTTTGGTTAAAATAAAGACATAAAACCACTATAGTGATGGTTTTTAGATTTATGGAATTGTGGAAATTAGTTATTGTGCAATGTGTTTTTATTTATTTAAAAATAATGATTTTAAAAGGTTGATTTTTTTATTCATGGAATATATTTGATCAAAATTTTTTCAAAAAGTAGGGAATCATTATTCAAATTTTTTGAAATATTTTTGGTATTCATGATCTTTGGTGAGTTCATTCTTTCGACATGACCCTAATTAAGGGGTGAGTACCATTCGGGCACAAGGGATGTGATTCTTGATAAGAGGAATGTTCCATTAAGGGACAAGAATATTGAACACTTTAAGATTCCTTATTGGATAGACAATTAATCTCTCATTTGTATTGGACTTTCACTATAGCATACATGTCTTGGTGTGTGGTTGTGTGTGAATCCTGTATTGTATATAGAAAAAATGAATTTGTAATTGTTTTAATAATTTTTTGGCTTCTTTTAATAAGAACTATTTTGATAACAAATTTTTTTTATTCTGATATTATTTATTTCAAATTTATTATTATAAAAAAAATATCAATGTGCTAAAATGTTATATCCTAGTGACATGAGTCAGGAAGTCATTTGGGGGTTTTTTATTGAGTTTCATTACACGCACATGATTTTTGATGTGGATGATTTTATATATATAGTCCATTTGGATATAGATTGAGGATATATGTCACATTTATTTAGGGGTGCTCTATTTTACATGGGTTTCTTGGTGGAGTTAAAGCATCGACCGTGTAGGGAGCTGTGGTGTTATGTCCAAGAGTCTTTGGGTTTTTTTGGATTTTTATTTTTAATTGTAATCGAATATTAATAGGATTCCATTTTGGTACTCTGATTTAGTTGGGTTTGATTCTTATTTTTATATGTATTATCATTCATAATTTAGTGCCTATTAGTTTATGGTGTGTTTGGATGAATTTTTTATTTATAAAAATTAAAAATTTCCCCCCAATGTTTTGATTCCCTTGGAAATTATTTTTAGCATTTTGTACCTTGGGGATGCTTCTTAAGGGCATATAGAAATTTCTCCTGAATTCAATCCATTAATGAGTGTTATGATGTTATAGGTGGTATTATAATGTTCATATTTTTTCATTAAAATGGAATTACCCTTATCTAGTCATGGACTTGGTCATCACTTCTCTCAGTCTTGGTGTTGAAATTAATTGTGGATTATTTGTTGTGTCGAGTTAGTAATAAGGGGTAACATTGTTGGGACATGAAATGAGGTTGATAAAAAGACATTGATGTCCTATTTATGATGAACTTCACGTTACAAGGAAGTTGGGTACATAAGGGTCATGTAGAAACTTATATGAGTTGCAATCTCATAATCATGGGTTTCGCCAATGAGAAGAATTTTTATCATATTTTCAAAAGTATGGTTCAATTTTCAAAAAATATTGAATGTGTAATGTGTTGAATTTTCGGAAATATTATTGTCATATTTTCTATGTTGTATATTTGAAATCGTTAATCCACCAGTTTCTTATGAGTGAGAATTTTGGAGTTCTTTTTGTGTCAATTTAAATAGAACCCAGTAGGCGTTGTAGAATCCAACCAGGATAAACTTCTGAGAATGTAGTCCACATAAGCCATAGGTGAGACAATATCTAGTTTATGATATATTCCATGACTTTTAGACTAAGAGTGATGAACCAAGTAATGTTGATCATTACATCCAATTTCAAAAGTATAATTCTCCCATCATTCAAGGAGATTCTGATCCAGAGAAAAAAATGGTGGGGATGAATATGATAAATTGTATATTCAATTTCCATAGCAGACAAGTAGAGAAAAATTTCAAGTTGGAAATTTATATTTTGGGGGATCTTTCAAGCCAATTGTGGGATTTATAAGTTCACGATAAAGAAAACCAGGGCCATGCATGGGAGTATTTTGATGAATTTTTCAACAAATATTTCCATCATCATACAATAATGATTGGAAGAACGGTATAAATTTTCATATTTAATCTTGTGAACTGTTTATTTATATAATATATATCTACATTTAAAAATAAAGTGTGATTTTTCCCCAAAGATTATATTTTTTAATCCTTGATTGTGCTGTTTTTTTAATCCAGAATGAAGTAGTAGATTAGCTTGAATTGTTTTGGTCTTTCTAGAATATATTATACAGATATGTTTAGTTGAGAAACTATGGTTGAGAGGGAAATATTAGGAGATACATATAGATGCAGTATGTTGATACATACATGAAATGGTGGGAACTCTAATGCTAGAAAAAAATCGAAGAGGTACATATATTTTCTTGGTGAAAATATGACATAAAATTAAATAGAAACATTACAGAATATTAATCTAAGACCGAAGAAAAATTATGTATTTTTTTAGTATGGTTCATTCAACCATATGAAGAAAGAGTGTATAAGACCACTAATATATTTCAAAAAGTTTAACCAGATGGGAAAAAATCAATGATATTTTCATAGTGCTCTAAGACCATGTTGTAGACACAACTCTATTGTGTCATAGACATCTTATGGTTCAATGGGATGAGGGTAAAAATGTGTATCTTATCAGTATAATAGAGATAAAAATTTTGATTCAAAAAATACCATGACACCTCAACAAGGTAAATCCCAACATGTCAATAAATAACAATGTGTAAAATGTGAATATTTTTATGGAGCTAAGAAATTTATTATCGTTGATAAGTCTAGACCATTGATGATGTGAGTTACAATTATTTCGGATTCTACCCTTATGTGAGATTTATTTGATACATGCGAATCCCAATACTTTTTTTATTCTATTACTTTTGACATCCTGGGTTTAAATTTCAAGGTTATGCTATCAATTTTTAACTATAAAATACCATTTGGACAAAGAGAATGTTGGGCCTTTGTGTGTAGAGATGGCCCCATAACAATTCATGGGGATAATTTGATATGTGATTTATCAATGCTTTATATGGATTTATATGAGATAATATATGGTATATATTGGATGAAAATATTCAAATCTCCCATCGACTATTATACACAATGGGTTGGTTTTATGGATGATGATGGTGATGATCACCTCCATATAAGAGACCCGAATATAGATGTAGGTGCAGTCATCTTTTTTGAAGAAATAACTAGAATAATCTCATACCATTTGGTAGGATTGAATTTGGAATTGATGGATGAGAATGAAAAAATTAGATTACTAGTGGTTATAAATCAATTTATAATTTTTCCCATAAATTTCATCAATGGTTCCACTCATAAGAGAAGTGTAGTTTACGATTGATCCCCTTATGTGCACCAGTCCCATTTCCTTTACATATTACCGAATTATAGTAAAATAATTTTGTTAATTTAATGTGTAGTCAAAAGATCAAATAAAAAATCCGTTCATTCATCAAAGCATGCCTCAGTGGGAAGATATGTTATTTTTTCCAAGAAGTTTGATGGAACTATTCGGTTTTATATTGATTATCATAATCTTAACCAGGTTATGATAAAGAATTAGTTTCCACTTCGAAGAATTGAGGATTTATTAAATTGGCTTATGGGATCTCACTAGTTATATAAGATTTATGTGAACTTAGGATATAACCAGTTGCGTCTTCAGAAAGAGAATATTCTGAAAACATCTTTTAGTGGTAGATATGGTAATTGTATGTAATGGATATGCCTTTCGGTCAGAAGAATGAAAAAAAATGATTATAGAATTGATGAATTGGATATTTAAGATATGTTTATATTTCAATGTGGTGGTGTATGTGTGTGAAATTTAGGTGTATTTAATAACAAGGGAGGAGTAAGAGAAACAGTTGGTAACAATATATCAATTCCTCTGGGATCTTTGGTTGTATGAAAAAATTTCAATCTGTGTTATTAGGATATCACAAGTTCTTTTTTGTGACCATGTATTCTTTGAAATAGTTGTTTCATTATATTTAGAAAATATATAGGATGTAATTTTATGGCACCACAACATAATATCTTCGACATAAATAGTTTCATCACTATATATTGATATTTTGGACATTTTGTTCATGATTTTTCATGGCTATCTACACAAATGAAAATTATGATATTGGAAAACGGTGCTTTTCAATGAAAAGTACAATGTCATAAGTATTTTCAAGATAGTAATGTTCTCTTAAATAAATACCAATATTTTATTTTTTTGGAATCAGGAACAGCGTAGATGGTGTATTGTGATTCTTCAGGATCTATGTTGGGATGTGTTCTCACGTAGGGAGATCTTGTTGTTTCTTATGGCTCGGGATAGTCACAATTTCTGTAGAAGAACAATTCAACACTTGATTTGGAGTGATATTTCATAGTACATGTTTGAATACATGTCATTATTTCCACTTTGGTGGGAAATATACTGCCTTTATAGATCATAAGTGCTTAAAAAAAATTCCCACAAAGGGACGTAAACATGAAACAAAGATGATGGATATAGTATATCAAAATGTTTGACTTTGACATAAGGTATGCCCTAGGTAATGTAAATTCAATGGAATATTAAATAAGAATAAATTCAAACGGTTAGTTTGAAATACATGAATCATACCAATGTAAATTGATGTCGGTGATAGTAGTCATGCACATGGAATATGAAGACAGGGGTGGTGTTTGGGTTTTGTTTATAGTTTCATTTTTTTTATTTTGTTGTGATAGTTTAACAAGCACATGAATCCAATTCTGAATGTGATTCTATGAGGTTAAAACTCATTATTGGGGAGAACATTGAGGAATGGAAGACGGATGGGAGTGTAGATATTTTCTTATTGAGGTCATATGGTCCTACATATTCATTTTCAAGAACAAGTTTTTCACGAAAACTACCATTCAAGATCGGATTTTTATCCTCTAATATAGAATATGTATATGTAATGAAAATAATATCTTTGGTGGTTCAGTATGAAAATAAAAGTATCTATTTTTTTTGGAGATTTATAACTTATCAGCATGTTAAGGAAGGGAATTAGTGACTAGCAAGTATATTGTACTCTATATTTATTCTGGTTTGTAAATGGGAATATTTCACCTTGAATTTTATAATCGGTATCTAAATAATAGTTCAGAATCACAATTCAAAATGGTTAGAAATGGATAGGCCCAAAAATTCAGCTAATGTTTCCATATTCTTTATTATCATATGGTGAAGGACATGATAAATATTTATATTGATGAATTAGTAATGACATATAGCACATTAGTTCCAATAGTTTATGACTGATATCCTAGTTTTACGACTTATTCATGTAAATCCATACCGAAATACATTTCGAATCAGATTATAATTAGCATGGCATGACATCTTTCGATAGATGGGCAATTCAAAAGATGAAACAAATGATGGAAGAAATAAGTGGGCCCATCTAATGGATTTATATGGATCATGGGAAGATCCTGTATGAATAGTGGATTTCACATATACAAATAGTTTCCAAACATCAATACATATAACTCCTTTTAAATCATTATCTTGGATCTCATGCGATTCTATACGTTATTCGATAGAAATATGTGAGACTCTATTTCTTCAATCGGTCCGTGTCCCTGAGACAATGGAAAATATTTTGGTGTTGATAAAATGGATGGAAACAACTCAAATTCATTAGAAATCATATTTTTTCATCATGGATTTCCATTTCCATTTGAGTAGAGTGATAATGTGTTCTTATAAATATCTCCACCTAATGGGTATCATTATTTTAGGAAGAAGAGAATGTTATCACCTAAAATAATTGTCCCTTTTGATAAAGTTAAATGGGTGGGATATGTGGCATATTAGTTTGTTTTTCAACCACATATCAGTGTAGTGCATAATGTGTTTCATTTTACTCAATTGAAATATTATCAACATGTTCCTTTCCATGTGAATTGATGTGATCAAATTGGCCATGATGCTTCATTGAATCATATCCCAGTAAGGATTGTGGATATGTAAGAGAGGGTATTATGTGAGAAAAGATTAATTATAATGCGGGTTATTTGGAAGCATGGTAAAATTTAAGATGTGACATGGGAATGGTAGAAAGAAATGGTTGATCAATGGACTAAAATATTTCTATAAATCATATATATTATTACTTTTTTGGGGTGAGAATGTCTAATGGTGGGAAGAATTTATCACCCCAGGTTTTAAGTAAATAACCATTTCATTATGCTTTTTATTTATGTAATGTGTATGGGTGAAATTTTTGAGGGTTTAGAAGACTTTTGGGATTTTTTATGAATTTTATAATGTTTCATGGTTCGATCATGGTTATTAGAAACCACAAATATCCCATAGGAAGTTTTGTGATGTGAAATTGGTTCTTTTGGTTAGGCACATGTTTAGGTTAATGGTTTGGACAAACCTTATAACCCCCCTGAAAAGATGATAAATAGTGGCGCAGAGGGATTATGCATGGTTTGTCTATCCATGAAGGAAAAGTGTGCGAGGAGCTTCTTGAGGGGGGGGGGGTGGAAAATATTAAGCCCAATTTTTACCTAACTATGTGACTAACCATTCATAGTATACATATTAGATTATAAAAAAGTTGATCACACTCATTTCCCCACTAAGACTCTTTTTTCACTATTATCAACCCTACTTCGTTTTTCATTCCTCACTAATATTTTGGATTTTCTTTCCTTCCTATTTCATACAATCATAATAAAATTAAGGGTGAATTAATTCCTAGTTTCCTTGGTATGTCTATGATTGTTGTAGTTTTTATTATATCTACATTCCTTCCATATATTTTAATAATTGATCTAGTATGTAGGAATTATATGTTTGATGGTTGATGACAACCATGATGAGATAAGGATGTGTTCATGTCAGGGAAAGAAATTCAAATTTTATTTTTGGATATTCAACCTTGTTTTCTTTAGGAGTTCCTCACGTTCTTTGTTTTCATCACAATTCCAATGGTAGATGGCATCAATATTGACCTCTGTAGTTTGGATATGAATCCATATTTTCACATTATTTAAATTTCATTAAATTTATTGTGAAATGTATGTGAAAATAATGGTGTAATCCATATTAAGTGATGGATTTTATATTTATGGAATTGTTGAAATTGGTTGTTGTGAAATGGACTTCGTTTAAGGATTTTAAAAAATAAATTTAAAAATGATGATTTGTGTGCATTAATGGAAATGGATTGATCATTATATTTTAAATAAAAAGGTAATATTTAATATAATGGTTTGAATTTTTTTTGGAATAAATTTTTTTGGGTGATTTCATGTTTTAGAAGTGAACCTGAATAAGGAGTGTGTACTATTGGTTTACAATGGATGTGACCTTAGAATTTTTTTTTTCCATTGGGGAAAAAAAATATTCCCCATTTAAGGATTAATTTGTTGATTAACTGTAAACCATTCATGAGTATGGAAGTATCACTTAAGAGTGCATGTGTGGGTGTGCATGTGTGAATCATTGAATGGATAAGGAAAAAAATAATGTGAAATCATTTAACAAATGGTATGGTTACTTTAAATGGAACCTATTTTGTTGTGGCATTTTTTTATCAGCTCATATAAATTGTTTCAATTTTTTTATAAATTTTTTTTATATCAATGTGATATCAGGTTCTATCCTGGTGGTATGAATAGGGAAACCTTTTGTGGAAAGTTTACTGAGATTCATTACTCACCAATACTTTAGCACATTAGTGATTTTATAAATATTTTCTATTAGGATATAGAAAATGGAAAGGAATCAAATTTATTTATGGGAAATTCGTGATATTTGTTTTTTAATGTTGGATTTGGATCGTGGATCATGTTGGGAACTGTGGAGTTATGTCTTGGAGTCATAGAGTTTTTTTGGGCTTCTTCTTCCGCCATGTACATTAATGATAGTTGACTAGCACTGTTGTAACCTTAATATATTTGGGATTGATTTTTAGTAGTATATAATATTATCTTGCATCATTTAGTGTTTATGTTTTAATGATATGTTAGTTGGGGTTTTTTATTTCATAAAGGGAAAAATTGAACCAAATTGTATTGAATACCTTGGATTTAATGGCCATCATTTGGTACCATGTTGATGTCTCTTAAATACAAGTATGAAATTCTCCTTGACTAAAGACAATGTCGAAGGGGGGTTTTTAAAATTATGTATTATAAGTGTTATATCAAAATTTTTAAAAAAAATCATGACAAATATAAGGATTGATACACAATAGTTTTTCATTAGGCATTTAAAATAATTTTTTCATTGGTGTTGATAAAATCGAAAAATGATTTAAGGGTAAAGTTATAAATTAAGAAAAAAATATTATTGTGGATAATATAGACTATAATCTATTACTTATGTTGAAATAATAATCTCTAGCTGTGTTAAAGAGTTGATTTACAGTTATGGTTATAATATTGTTTTATTCTCCTAACAAATGGTTTGTGATTTGGGAGAGAAACTAATTCATGATGGATTTTACATCATTTTTGGAATCATGGAATATATTTGATAATAATAAATTTTATTTAAGGAATATGAATATTGTAAATTTTGGATGTATTAATCATTAAAGTGAGGTTTTATAGTTTTTAGTGTATTGAAAAACTTGTTATGTTACATTGAGAGATTCATTATGATGTTTGGGGGATAAATGTTATGTTATTTATTCAATTTTAGAGATCTTCTTGAAAAAAATTTATTTTATTTTTTTCAGATGTATTTTGAGTGGGATTTAAGGATAAAAACATTTGGGACGATGTACGTTGATATTTGGGTGAAACTATTATGGTTTTAAGAAATAGTGATTTTGAAATCCTGTATAAAAGAATTAGGTCATGGGAAATATTTCGAAGAAAATATAAATAAGTTTCATTATTTTATATATCATATGATCCATAAAAATTTATTTTATTGCTTAATACATGAAAATTTAATCATAAAAAAACAATTTCTGGGAGAGAATAATAATTTTGTTAAAATCGATAATGGGGTTAAATTAAATGAGTTATGTATGTAGATTTTATTATGATATTAGAAATGATGTTAAATGGATTTTTCAATGTAGGTAAAATTATATTGAAACAATAATTAAATAATCTCACAATCATTTTTGATGTATTGATGGTATTTTTTTCACCTCATTAGTTGAAAATTTTTTCTTCATCACCATCCTTATATCCATTCAATTTATTTTGATCATTGATGAATGGACATTTCTTTTCCTCGATTCCCCTATTATCACTTTCCACTAATTATTCCTACATGTATATATAGTTATGGGTTATTCTAGATGAACATCGTAATTACCGTTCATTATTATCAAGAGGATGTTTTATTAAACCATATTTTAATGTTGGATTTCTATAGACAAATTCTCAGATTGAAAACCATTTAATTAAAAGATCAATTTAAAACTGCGTGGACAAAATATGTTAGGGAGGGGGAGAATGTAATTCCAAATTATATTATAATATATTTCTCTTTAAATATTTTTTATTTCTTTTATATATTTTTTACACACAACATATAGTTTTAATGAACAATATTATACCGTTAATAAATTATTATTTATATATAAATCTTTAAACATAATCATTGAATTGGTGGGGAAAATAAGAATAACATATTTATATATTATATATATTTATATGTTATAATCCACCATCTCCTGATTTTTTCAATATATTTTTTTAAAATATTATATGGATTAATTTCAAGACCAGGTGCTGAGACAGCATGCAATTCCAAGACCCGTTGTGCCCAGAATGAATTTTTGATATATATGATAAAATATTAAATTTCATATCCATGTTTTTGTTCCAGAATATGATAAATAACATCTAAATGGAGGCCCATATCAGGAATTATAGGGAACCATTCAGTTAATAATGGCAGATTTACGCTAGGCGTGACCATATATTGGATAGCATGGGTTATTTGTGAAAAACATATCCCAGGTGATAAGAAAATAAATTAATACAAATTAATTTTTTTCATTTTTTGACACCATGAGATGGTTTATCATTATATAATCCATTTTTCATAAATATAGTGTTTTCCTCATAACCCTATAATTTTTGGGAGGTTTTAGAGAGAGAACCAATATGTGATCCTTCAAAGAGACTATGATGTAACCTGGGATTGGTGATCTGTTAACATCAATCTGGATGGATCATTTCATCAATGATGATATGGAGACAACTCATCATCATTGAATAGTCAAAATCGTTCTTGGAATCATTATTTTTATTTAGTTTCCCCATTCTTGATTCCTTCGATGAATGTGGGCCAATCCATTGACATATTGATCTCTGCTTCGATCATATTTTTGGTATTGGTATATTTATTTGTGGGTCATATCAGTAGTTGAATCATGAATTTTGAATTCATTTTCTTGTTGTTATAATATTTATGAACCCACATCTAGATGAATATAAATCAAGGTTCATCCCTCTCGATTGGATTGTTCTTTCCTCCACTGGATCATGAATTCTTCATTCATCCCTATGATTTGAAACCCTTTGTGAAGAATCGATCATTGCACCTTTGATTCAAGGAACAATGATCCGAAAACAATCATTTTGAATCGAAACAACTCAAAAATGGTCCTATGGTGGGTAAAGATGGGGATTGAATGAAAGTGCGTTCCAAATACTCATTTTTTGGATGTAATGAAGAAAGGTTGCAATTTCCATTTTCTAAGATGATTGAAGTCATGAATCCAATTGAATCGATGTTAAGGTTCCCAATCATCCATTGATATGATTTTTTATATAGGACCAACTACTATATTGGATTTCAAAATATCCGCCAGTGTGAGTGTAAGGAATGGGACAGGTTCGTGAAAAACCTGATACCCACTATGTGCAGTCCTTGATTACACATTGTGTGTCCCCCATAGAAAAACTCATCATGTACCTTGGAAGATACACCAAAATGGGGAGGAGTACATGGGTTTCCTATAGTACATGAACTCCCCCACATTGCATGGCCTGGAAAAAGTACCTAGGCTACCTCATGTACCCATATATGAGTAGGGGCCCACGAGTTGACGCAGTGTGCTAGCACACAAATGGAGTACACATACAAACCCGAATGCAATGAAATCCTATGTAACACTCTACACACTATGTATTCAACTTATAAATGAAATATTTTGAATGAAAATAACTATTGTACATGGATTGTACCTGGGATCAAGGCATGTGGTGTGTTCCTCTACTACACACCATGTGCCCCTTCCTATATGGGTTGATCTTATTGTCCTCCATATCGTGGAAATGTTTCATAATGGGTTTTCCCCATATTGATTCCATGAAGGATTGTATGAACCGTTTCCTATTCCTTGAACTATAATCCCTTTAGCACAACCTCATATCTATAGTTGTTTGAAATTCACTAGAGAGGCATGGAGTGAGATCCTCTATTCAGTCGTAATACACTAAGTTGACTTCATGGTATCTACATGACCAATACTATGTGGGAGTTGATCCTATAATTGGAAGGGTTAATCCATATTTTGTTCATGGTATCACCTCATTGCCTTGGCTATGATCATCATCCATTGGGTCATTTTTTATTCTGACTATTAGAGTATCTTTCACATGGATGAACCCATCGAGCAATACCTCTCCGATAGATGTCTTCAGTGCTACCAGACTCACGATTGTTTTCTCAGTTGATTTCTTTATATATTATTCAAATAAAAAAACTTTTTATGGAATGAAATTTTTTGTCTTGCCTCTAGAATGTGTGTCTTAGATTGACTATTTATATTTATTCTTGTTCTATGTGTTCTAGACAAATATATATATACATAATATTTTAACTTCCATTGTTGTATTTCATTGTGGTATAGGGGTGTCCGACTTTGTATGTTTATACTCAACCCTGATTGGGATTTTCCTACATGTTTCATTCTCGGTGTTGTAGATCGACCTTTTGATATTTTGTATCGTGGACCAGGACCAGATGGTGCTTTGTGAGACAGAATATACTGAGGTGTGTTCTTTTGGGTTCCAATGGTAGTTCCACCAACTTTTCATATAGGTTAGACATGTGTTAAAAACACTTTGTTGTTGGATTCTCAATGGCCCTATTTACATGAATTTTCATCCCGTTATACTCTGGTTAAGGGATATATTTGTATCATAAAATTGGTTCTTAGGGGTTTTCACATTTTATCCTTTTGGTGTTCTTGTAGATGTGTGTGTTCATAATGGATAATATGAAATTATTCCCATGTTAGTTATATCCCTAGCTAGTGATAGCCACCGACCCCTAGCCAATTGATGGTGGTCTTGGGTATTCCTAGAACTAGACCCACTAGGAAGGGTTGTGATAGAGTAGTAAAAGAGTGGGTCAGTTCTACTTTAGGACTGGGAGTATATGATATTTTTAGGGGTAACATTGTTATGTTATTTGAGATTGGATTTCAGGAATGTGAATATGGTGTCAGTGTTGTAGTTGATGTGTCCATTTTGCAGGACTATGTTAACCTACTTTTTATCTCAGTAAATGACAACACTAGTTTAAGGAAAAATAATTTTTATTGAATCATATATGAATGTGTTGTGGTGTCAACTTCCTTCTTGAATCATCCCTACAGATATACTCATTGACAGTGGTAAATATTTTTACTAGTATGACACCTATACGAAATATAACATCTAGGATTGAGTAGTATGATCATCAGGAAGACCCCTCATTGATAGGGCTTTGTTATAGGGAAAATCTCCTGAGATGTTACCTCCAGGTGGTGCACAATCCATAATACCATCTATAGATGAACATGGGGTACTCATAGTACTAGTAGATGAGGAGCATAGGCTATGAATGCTTCAAGAGTTTTAGTGAAAGATGCCCCATAGGTTCTTAGGTAAGCCTGAGCCAAAGGTGGCTGAGGAGTATCTTGAGGAGTTGACTCATGCTTTCCATTTACAAATTACACTAGTAGATAAGATGGTCGTCCTGGAGGTGGGCCTTCAACATGGATCTGTTTGGATTATAGTGTAGTCTATAACATTAGTCCTACGATGAGGAAACTCATTCATAGATAGAGTGCATGAACCTCTTTTGAGATGAGTTATCACCAACAAATATGAGGTCTATGCATATCCAAGAGCTTCTCCAACTCCAATGGGGAATCATGTCAGTTACTAATTATTCATCGAGGTTCACCAACAATTCCAGGTACTCAATAGGCAGAGATAGAGTTAGTACAACAGGGATAGGAACTTCAAGAGTGGTCTGGATAGTGATATATAAGAGAGAATTATCCCTCTGTGGATTCCTACATATTCTAGGGTGCATAGATGGGATTTTTTGGTTGAATGATTCTTTTCTAAGAAGGAACATCTGGTGATGGTCAGTAGTGGAAAAGTAGGATATGAGACCTCGACTGTAGGGAGTTGAAACAAGTATCAAGGACATGGACGTGGGATATATTTCAAGAGGAGGTATCAAGATAGATGATCTGCTCTTCAAGGATCGCAGTTTCGGTCAAGTCTGCCTATAGTGAGGTGGTGTTATTCATGTTCTGAAAAGGGTCATCTCTCATGAGATAGTGAAACCTACAATATTGTTCATAAAGTGGCTGTTGAAAGACTACCAATTCAGAGACAATGATACGAGATGGATGATCCACATGGAAGGGGACATGGTAGACAACATGGGAGAGTTGCAATAGTTGGTTCACATTTCGACTTATTATTACCATCACCCCAGGGGGTCCACTCCAATATTATGTATATGGAGGATAGGGGAAGGGATATTTGAATGTAATCAAGGAATAAAAAACATGGTATCTAGGAAATATTCTTGTTATGATCTATTTCATTTCTACTTTAGCTTCTATAATGATAGACATAGGTTCTATTTATTCATTTTTTGACACATATCTTGTATGAGACCTAGAGAATTCAAACCCATGACTCAACCATTACACTTGAAAAAACCTAGTGGGGGAGACTCATTAATGAAACACTTATATCGACAGCGTGACCTAGTCCTTGGAGGCAAGAGGTTTGGTTGGAACATCTTGGTAGTCATGTAAAAGCCTTATGATACCAATCCTAGTATGGATTAGTTACATATACTCCATTTATTGATTTACAATTTTAGGTGAAGAGTGAGTTTTTTCTGCAATGATGGAATGGGGATTTCCATTAGTGAAAAAATTGAAACCAGGTAACACATGGTGGAATCATGCATTTGAGGGTGCAACCGATTAATCATTAGTTGGTTGTCCAGACCCTAGTCACAATATTTTATGAGATTTGATTTTATTACAGTGGTGGAGTATTATAATTCCTTTCTTGATGATTTTCCAGGTTTTCCACCTCACATAGAGAAATAATTTTCCGTTGATTTACACCTTGGGATGGCGCTAATATATGTAAAATCATATCAGAAGGATCTTGGACAGCTTCATGTGCAGAGGTTATTGTTGGAGGACTTGTAGAGGAAGATCTTCGTAAGACCTAATGTTTACCCTTAGAATCCCCAGTTTTGTTATCCAATAAGGAAAATGGGAGGTTGAGATTATGTCGGGACTACTGGTTCTTGAACCAGGTGACTGCGAAAAACAACATTCCACAAAGAGGTACAATGAACTCTTTCATTAGTTGAGAGGGGAACGATGGTTCTCAATGTTTGTCCTTCGATCAGGATATCACCATCTAGGTGTACAAGATGAGGATATACCGAAGATAACATTTAGATGTTGTTATAGTAACTATGAGTAATTGGTGATTCCATTTGACATGATGAATTCCCCAGTACTGTTCATGGGACTCATGTAGCAGATCTTTCAGCCTTTCTTAGACAAGTTTCTTGGTACCCCTCGTCATTGACATCCATGTGAAATCAGTGTATAAGGATGATAAAACAAGACACATAAGGATAGTTCTGGATATACTCTGATAGAACTAGATTTATGGAAACATCGTGAAGTTCTTGTAATGGATTTAGGCATTCCACTTTAGGGAACATGTTATCTTAGTGGATGGAAGGGTAGTAGACCTTGAAAATGTTGGGGCTTTATTTTCGTGTGTGCCACCTAAGAGTGTGACATATGAGATGGCTAGATTTCCTAAATGATTATGACGTTGGGATTATCTATACTCCTAGGAAGGGGAATGTGGTACCATATTCCATCAGTAAGATATCTTGTTTGATGTTTCTAAATGAGGCATCAGAATAGTAGGTATCATTTTAGTTGTCCTTTTTGGATGGTGATAGAGTAGCCTTTGTCCTCTAGTTGGTTATCACCCACCACTATCATAGAGACTCATGGTTCCATAGAATAGGGAATCTGACTATGTGACCCTACATGATCACATGTCCATGGGTCATGTTCCTAATGGATATTCAAAAGGATGGAATCATGTCATTCATTTAAGAGGACACAATATGGTACCAGTAACATTGTGGACTGATGTTTTTAAGGAGTTTCACATGTTCACTATGGTGGTACAAGAAGGTGTGGAGGAGACGTACCAGGACATCTGAAGTCTTTTTTGTTGTTTGGGGTTGAAAAACGGAGTTGCAGAATTTGTTTCTCGATTCCTTAAATGTCAATAATTTAAGGTTCTACACAATGTTCCTGCTGGTTTTGTTCATCCCCATGAGGTAACGAAATGGAAGTGGGATGAGATGTCAATGTAAATCATGATTGGATTACCACAAATGTCATGGGGAAATGATTCCATTTGGATGATGGTTGACATACTCACCAAGTCAGCCCACATAATAGCTATCTAAGAGTATATTTCAGTAGAGATCATGGGATTCAAATATGTGAAAGAGATAGTTTTAATGCATTTTGTTTTATCGAGGATTTTTTCAGATCATGATTCTCGGTTGACATCCCAATTGTGGAAGGGAATACCTGAGGAATTTAAGACCTAGTTTTTCATGAGAACAACCTTTCACCCACAAATGGATCGCCAAATGGAGTAGACCATTTAGGTTATAGAGGACATCATGCGAGCTTGTATGTTGGATATGTTCCACAGTTTGGAGTATAAACTACCACTAGAAGAGTTTTCATAAAAAATAGTGACCACTGAACCATAGGTATGGCTCCATTCAGGGATTTTTCTGTGAGTCCCTGAAGGTCACCACATTGCTAGACTGAACTAGGAGAGTCATCACACATGAGCTCAGAATTGGTGTAACCAACTATAGACAAGGTGTAGATAATACTTGATTTCATGAAGACTACCCAGGTCCACCAGATATCTTATGCTGATAGGTGGTGGATTCCTTTGAAGGTTGAAGAAGGAGACCATTTTTTCTGACCAGTTTCCCTTCGATGTGGATTATAGAGATTTGGTTGGTGTTTCATGATATCTCTGAGGTTCACCAGCCATTGTTTATATATGGAGATATTTTTTAAAGGTGAAATACCTCCTTCTAAAACCAAAATAGTTAGACCAGCTACATGATATCTTCCACGTGTCGCAGCTGAGGAGGTACATGCATGAACAATCGCATATGAACGACTAGGTTGAGCTGGACATCAAGGATCGAGAGACTTTTACTAAGTACCCATAAGAGATCAAGGATCAGCATGAGAGTTTCCTTTTTGGGAAATCAATTACTTGATGTGTTTCCAGTGGAAGGAAGATAATCACTACGAGAGAGCATGGGTGTCGGTGGCTCATATTCATGAGTAGTAACTTCATATTTTTTAGTATCCCTTATTTTGGATTTTTTGTAATGTAATTCATTAAGGTGGGAATAATTTAATGTCATGAATTTTTTTGTGTATTATTTTTAATATTATATAGATTACCTTCATGCCTAAATGCTAACGCGGAGTGAGATTCCATGGCATGGTGTGCCAAAATTGTTTTTAAAATATAATAAAATATTAAATCGCATGAAAAAATGGGTTTCCTAAAAAATGTGTAATAACATATAAATGGTTTCTTCTATTAGAAATCCAAGAGCACCATTGGGTTAAAAAAGTGGGATTTACAGTAGGCGAAACCTGACATTGGTCGGTGTAGGTCATTAGTGAAACAATTAACCCAGGTGAAAAATGATTAAAATAAATTATTTAAAATTATATTATTTAAATTTATTTCAAAGTGAGGTGGTTTTTCATTAAGTAAACCCTTTTTCAGAAATCATGGGTTAGCCACAAAATGTTGGTTCATGCATTCTCCATTCGTTCATCCACCTTGAAAACCATGGTGAAACATTGATCATTGATCCTTAGAATCTTTGAACAATGATCTAAAACCATAGATCTATAATCGAGATGACTCAACGAAGGTGTGAATGTTGGTGTAGTACTGAATAGGATGACCATGTCTTCCAAATTTGATTTTTTTGTGTAGTAACAAATAATTGTTACTATTTTCTTTATTGGAGCTAGTTGAAGGCCTAAATCCTGTTAATTTAGTGTTAGAATTCCAGGACGACCATGGATCTGTTTTTTAATAGTAAAAACCCACAAAAATGGAAGATGTAAGATTAGCCAACATGAGTTGGACGAAAGAGATGGGTTCTAAAAAACAAGATACACAGGACATGTACTCATTGACTACATGGCCTGTGTCCCCCTTAGAAAGACTCATCATGTTTGTTGGGATGCACATAAGCATGGAGTGGAGTACCTGAGTTTCGTACATAGTCTGTACTCCCCCACATGGATTGGCCTAGACATGGTTCATGGGATACCTCATGTAGTGGTATATGAGAAGGGAAACACGGGATGGCATCGTGTTCTTCCACACACCCATAGTACATGGGAAGTCCCCGGATGAAAGGACATGGCAAGTAAAACTTCTATATTCTGTGTATTCCAATTTAACATGACACAGTTAGAGTGACATGGGATATTTTAAACAGGAAGTACCCAAGGTTATGGGACATGGTGTTTCCCCTACTATACGTAGTGTTTCCCTTCTTATATAGCTTTAGCTTCTTGTCCTTCATATCATGTACATGTTTTGTTAGGGTTTGTTCCCAATGTTATTTCTCAAAAAGATAGCTAAAAATCCCAACTCATAGGGATATAGTCACTTCATTTGGTATTACTATATAATATTGATGGAATATCCCCCATGATGCCTAAAGTGGGATCCTATATTCATTATTTGTGCCCTAGGTGGTGTTCTTGATATCGACGTGACCAACACTACATGGGCTCGGATCCTCTACATAGTTGTTTAAATTTAAATTTAGTTGTGGATATCACCATATTGATCTGGTTATGATACTTATATGTTGTATAATATTCTCTTCAAAAAAGTAGTGTATCTTTCTCATTGTTATAATTGACGATGAGTACCTATTGGAAAGATGTCATCAGTGCTATCAGACATAGAAGTTTGTTCCCCAAGATGAGTGATTTGTAGAATCTTCTTACTAAAATCCTAGTGCTAGTATACTATGACTATGACTTAACTCTAGATTGTGTTTCTCGGATTGATTATATCTGGATATTCTTGTTATAGATATTGTAGACATATACCTATGATGAGAGGAAGGTTCGTTCCTTTTTTGTATTTCATTGTTGTTTTAGGATATCCTAAGGAGTGTTTTTATACTAACCCATATAGGGTTTTTCCCACACATGTAGTTTCTTATGGTTATGATCAATCTTTTGGTGTAGTCCTAGATGGACTAGGTTGATATGATTCGTTGTGAGACTGGATAACCATGGTGTATTCTTGTCACTACAGATAGCAACCCAATACATTTTCATATGGTTTAGACTTATGTTATAGAATCTTTTTTTTTGGATTTTATTTGTCCATATTTTATTATATTTACATCCCATAATGGTATAGTTGAGGAATATAGTTGTTTTCATGCATGGGTTCTTAGCACATTTTTACATTTTATCATTTTTGTGGTCTTGAAGATGTATAAGTGCATACATGTAACTAAGAAATGCCTCCAATGTTATTTATATGTCGACTTAGTGTTAGTCCCTATCCCTAAGCCTATTGGGGTCAGGAATGGGGTGTCACATCTTGGGCCCCAAATGGATGGGTCAACACATAATCAATAATGATTATTTTATTAATTCTTATGAAATAGGTAGAAAATTTTTATCAAAGAGGTTTTATGCTTCCAATATACCCTTTCTTTAAAAATTAATTTTTTTTCATATGGACAATATAATCTATATGTACAACTTTTTTTAATTATATCTAATAAAAAGGGTTTCATCATATAATCTAGAACATCAAAATTATATTTTGGTGAAATTTTCAAATTTTTCTGAAAGGATTAGTTTATCATTAAAAAATCAATTTTGGCAACAAAATCATTTAAATTAATTAAATAGAGTAATTTAAAGTATGTATATATTTTGGATTTATTTTTAAAGTTTCATATTAATCATATGACTGGTAATATTAGATTTAATTTTATCATAAAAATTAATTTTTATGATTTTTTGTATAAATTTATTCTAATACTTACAAATTAATAGTTTTCTTAATGAAACTATACATAAGTGCACCATGTTTTCCCTTTTAAAATAATTTTAGTAACCCCTTAAAATAGAATTATTTAAATGAATTTCATATATTATATATTAATAGATATTAATTTAAATTTATATAAATAATATTATTATTCATATATTTAAAGTAAATTCATCTTTTAATTGATGAATATATTTTCCTGAAAAGTTTCATTTCACTGAATTTTTTAAACATACATTAAAAGTAATTTGTGAAATTTATTTAAAATTTATTTTAAAAAATATTCCAGTATTTTTAAATCAAGTTTTTTCAACTATATGATATTGATTTTTGTATAATTTTCTAAAAATGTATATTTTTTCTAATGAGTTGGGAAACATGCTGATCATTATTTAAATGATTCATTTCCTTTAATGAATTTACAAACATATATTTTGTTTTAAATGGTTTTAATAAAAATAGTTAAATTTTATTATTATTAATTTGTTTTAGATAATTTTAATTAAATTTATGTTAAATTTTTATATAATCAACTTTTATACATATGAAATCATGTTTTTTGGAAAACAACATGCTCGTTGTTTCTATGGTTTTCATTTTAAATTCTATTCGTCAACATTTATGAATTGAATTTTCTATAATGTATTCATTATTTATAATGATAATAATTAAAATTAGATTATAATGTAAACTATTCTTTTTATAATAATCATTAAAAATTGAAAAATATGGAATCATGTTTAAGGTTAAAATTGGTTTACCATGGGTAAACTAAGACAATAAGTGTTAAAATTACTAAAAAACATGTTTTATTCCTATTATAAATCCATATTTACACACTAACCCATATAAGTTCCATTAATGGTCCATTTTTTTCCTTTTTATTTGGGTCAAACATGTGTATATTTTAGTCTTTTCAAAACAATCTAGAGTGTCATCTCCCCCAATAATAAATAAAAAACCCCCTATCATTTCCATCCCCTAAATCATTAGCCTTTATGTTTTACCTATAACTTAAAAATCATTCCATACAACCCTCCTTGTGAAATGGATCCCCTAGTGTGATCAGGAAACCTTCTTATGAAGTATTTAAGTTTTAACCTAAGTAAATTATTTGATGAAGAGTTATAATAGTTAGCGATGTGTTTTTTGTTTTATTTAATCTTCTTCCACAGTCAGATCTTATTAAATTCAACTTAAATAAAAAACAAGTACCACTCATTTAAATTTATTTCATTTTTTAAATTTATTAATCTACGTTCATATATTCTACCATTAAATGGGAAATGAAATTTATGATCATGTGTACAATGGACTACCACCTCACAAACTAATGTAATTCATTTCCCATCACGACCTCGCACGACAAGTTAAAATTATCGATTTAGTATTTTTATATTATATTTATGACATTATTATACTCCTATAATTATTATATATCATAGACCTACTTATATTTAAATATGATGAAAAATGTTAACATCGTTCATGCATACATGTGGACTAAAGAGTACACAAAGTGATGTGATACAATTTTCATTATATTTGTACATGGATGTTGATAAAGATATTTTTGGTGATTATGTATTATCTATAAAATCTAATTCTCTTTTTTAATATTGAAATATCATTTAACATTCTTTTGATCCATACGTTGTAAAAATGGAAACAATGTTTAGGCATATATACTGCCAACTGTCTCTGTGAATACTGTAATTCATTCTTCCATTCCTATGTTTTATGGATGTGTAACACCCTGATATCTTTGGAAATATATTTTTCAAATTAATTTAATTTCTTGATATTTTTCATTTCATGAGACACTAAAAATACTATTTTTTATGTTAATGTACTATGATTGTCTTCTTTAGTATGAAAAACCAAGTTATCATGCACTACACACAATATGATTTTGTCATTTTCTATACATAATACCTAGGGTGGCTTACATTAGATGCAAATTTAACTTTCCACGATGGTTTTTGTAATACACCAGGATGAGTGTTACAAAACTATTATATATTATTAAAAATATTTCTATTCTACAAAATAAGATATAAAATAGCTATTGAGTAGATGGTTAGGAATAGGATTAACTAACTTAAGATTATATATGGTTAAATTCATTAGATATAAATGAATTATAAATTAATATAAAAACCAATTTATGATTAAAATAATGTATTTATTGATATTTATCCTTATGCCAACAAAGATATTTTATCCAAGTAAACTATATTAAATAAAATTACTAATTAATATTAATATATTATATATTATATACCCAATCAACTATATTTAATATTCATCCAATACATTTGTTAAACATAAGATATGAAAACACCAAATTTCTCATATAAATACCTATATTTTTATTATGGAACTTTGACTACCTTATAAAGTTGAATATATTTTAAATCCTATTTTTGGAACTTTTATAATGAATATATGTAAATATAGTCTCAATGTTATAAATTAGAAAAGAAAAAAATAAGTTAGGGAAAAATTTTGGTATTTTTCCTCTCATGTTTCTTCCTGAATGTTATTATTTTTAAAGAGCAACACTTTTGAGGTAAAAGTGAGAAACCATAAGTTCCAACAAGAACCAAACAACAACAAACATAAACAGAACCAACCTCGTCCCAGCATAAGCAGCAACTGCTAACACCAAGGAAGGACCAATCGGTGATCCCGTGCAAGCACGGTCCCTCCCGATGGAAAGCCATCCCTCTGTATCAGCCACATCCCAAATGTCCTGCAAAGAAGTAAGCAGCGTGGTCTAGCCCGTCTGAGCCGATATGACCCTCCAACATAGCCTTAGACAACAGGATTGGATACTCAACAACACATTAGTTAGGAAACAAGTAAAATAGAGTCATTGAAAACCAGCTGAATACTACCAGATTCGGTGTCTCTAAATAGCTTCCTGGATAAATTGGATACCTTCAAAAGAGGCTCCCCCCTTATCAGGACTTCCAAGGAAGAAGCCAGCTTATTCCAGACCTGCAAATACTCCTTGAGTTTGATCAAACCCTTATTGAAACCCCCAACCAGGATCATGTCATGTTTATCAATCCAACTATACTGTTCTTCATTCAGATCAACTTCAAGACTTCGACCCATCATCTTGGTTGCATCCTCTTCCAAGGTGTTGAGAAATAAAACCTGCTCCATCGCCACATCAGCTGAACATTAGATCAAATATGAGGATAAATCATGTTGTCCAGGTGGCTTTAAGTGACACCTAAACTCCTTGTCCTACTACTCAGACGTTAGCCTCTTTGCTGACCGGGTCTCCATGGGAGGAGGTAAGGATGAGAAATCCTACCTACCCCTCCTCTTTCTCCTGCTCCTGATCCGTCTAGAGTCAGGTTCTGATTCTGAAAAACTTCTACAGATCTCATCATTTTCAGTTTCCCCTTCATCATCCTCACACTCTGGATAAACCTTCCCCATGATCTGACCTTCCCACAGTAAACCATCGGGGCTCCTCCTGTTGTCCTTACTTTCCTCAACCAGGATAGGTGAATCAACTCTGGATTCCTCCTCAGCTAGCATTGCAAACATGTTATTCAGGTCGACTGTGGTCCGGGCTGTAGAAGAAACCTCTGGCCGAAAAGAGCCCGAACCCCCTGCATCTCTATGGTTGGTCTGAGCCTGCTGACTAGAAGTGCTACCAAGAGAAAGACCTTCCCCACTGACCCCTTCCTTCCCTCTGACACAAAATTCCCCATCCCCTGGTTCCTCCTGTAAAGCAGGTTGAACGAAGCCCATGCCCATATATTGAGGCTGGGGGTTCTGATCCTTCCCTGATGGCAGGAAGGACCTCGCCAAGGTCCCATCCACAGGGCCTTGGCCCTCATTCTCCATGCTGGTAGAAGCCGATCTGCCGCCCAAATCTCTCTTGAGACCCTCAAACACCTCCTTTACCTAAGGTTCCAAAACCTTTAAAGCCTCCTTCAAAACTGGACTTGTAGACCTCACCCTCCCCGAGCCAGTAGGATCCACCGCCGATGCTTTAGAAAGATTGGGGAGCTCCACCCCAGGCTGGCAAAGAGACCTCTACCCCTGAACACCCTGAGGAGCCACACAATGGACATCTGTCTCTGAAGGCACCCCCTTTTCCTTCAGTCGATGTACTACAGGCCCAGATCCAATGACATAACCGGTTCCATCACCCTCGATCTGAACTGATTCACCCTTACTCACCGAAGAAGTGTCGACCACAGCTTCCACAGCCCTTTTGTGGCATTCATCTACACGGTGGCCCTGTCTATGGCAGAACAAACAGAGCAATGACCAGGACTCGTAGAAGACACTTTGCGCGTACATGTATTTCCATTCAATCTCAACCGAAACCTTGTCGGGTGGGGGACGGAGAGCTCCATCTCAACAAATATACGCACAACAATTGGGTGAACCATGCCATCAGTCTTCCAATCTGTACAGAGGAAACATCCCAAATAGTTACCTATAGATAGAAGAAGAGCTGGATTCTGGAAAGGTAGTGGTAGCCCCGGAAGTTGGATCCTGATTGCCAAGAAGAAGAGTCCCGATTCATGTGCAAATAAAACGTCCAGCGATGCAGGTAGAATGAAAACCATCTAACGATTTTACTAGCACGAGACGAGGCCAATGCCAGGTCATCTTCATCAGCGAGACAAACAAGGATTTGTTGCGGCCCAAGGAGTCTGACAATCGCAGGACTACCTAAACCCCATTCCTGATTCACGTACCTCTCGAACACCTCAACTGGAGGTCTACGACGAGGGAACTTGGAAACCAGTGCTGTAGAAAGGAGCGATGATGCTTCGGAAAATTATTTGGATGAAACCGGGACCAGTGGATGGCCATTGCAGATACCAGGTACCCTTGGGGAGACATCGATGCAGGGTAGAAAAAAGTGCCTCTTGTGAGCTACATCTCGAACAGTAGGAACCTGCCCCTCCCCCTGGGGGGGAGGGGCCAAAGCCGCCGCCATGAAACTAGGGCATCGCCATCGCCATCGCCATTGTTAGGTCTCCTGGTCTCTCATGTTTCTTAATTTCATTAATAGTGACAAAATAAGAAATTTTAATTTAAAATTTGGTTTTCATATAATTTATTTATATGATAAAATTAAATTTAAATATTTTTTAGTGTATAATTCGATGAAATTTCAATAAACTAATACAATTTTTTTTGTAATAAATTTCTCTCTAAAAATGAATATTAAAATAATACAATCATTTAGACGTTTTAAAATTAATAACCTACATTATCACTTTGTTAGTGGGATTAAATTTATATTAATTTAGGACACTTATATGATATAAATTTGTAAAAATTTATTCCATATTTGGAATATTAATATTGTATGATTTCTAGTAATTTCACCTTAGTTGTTTTAACTAAAATATTAGAGAATACAATAAAATTAATTACAACGATTTAGAAAAATTAAAGATTGAAAAAGGAATAATCATTATAAATATGTTCCCAAATGGCCATTTCAATTGTCAACAGACATTTTCCTAGTATAATACATCAATTAAACTTTCTTTATTTTGTTTTGTTGGTTTTGAATGACTTTTCATAGGTAAAAAAATGTACACCTAACATGTTTTAAAAAATAGCAGGTGAGTCGGTTTCCTTTCTTCTAAAAGGCCACCATCTTTCCTACATCATCAAACATCTCAAATTACTTAGGTTCATCCAGTATCTACCCAATACACATCTCAAACTCCCTCCCTTAATCCTTATTACCTCTCATATTGTATAAATCAATCTAAGGGAACTATTTTGTGAAAACCCAAAGGAGTTACCCATGGAAGAGGTAATATCCTCCCTCAAGATCCTTTATATTATTTTCATTCTACACTACCTCCCCTATCCTTATTCCATTATTATAAAAAAGTATCCTAAGTATAATAATAATTTATATTCCAATTTTTACCAACACTTTCACACAAATCTGTCTAATGGGAAGTGAACATAATGCTTATGTGTATGGAAAACTATTTTCTCATGAAATGATGATTGATCATTACTCCTTTACTGCCACTCATGTTGGTAATTAGGTTGGAATATATATTAATATGATAGTCTTTATTTCTTTATTCTTCTTTAATTTTTCTAAATATATATCCTTATACTTCGCATTGTGTTTAAATATTATAATTTCATTTGAGGAATTATGGACTACATCCCCCTCAAAGGGATGTGATTATTTCAGACAATACATGGAATGATATATGGATTGGTTTAGTAAAATTATATGATATATATTGAATAATCATTCATGTTGAATAGATATATATATATATATCCTTTACTCGCTTTCTTTCGATACTACAATAAACCCAAAACATCATTCATGTGTACTTATGGGATATCCTCTCCATGATGGATATATTACATTTCATAATTAATTATCATATTGACTATCATAATACAAAATAAATGAATACAAATGATATTTATATCATTTTTTACATTCTTTAAATCATGATATATGTATCAGGACAAAATATATTACAAATTAGGACACATGTGAAAAAAATGTTAATATTACCTAAACTGAAACTTTATCATTGAATTGTTGATAAGAAGGTAATATAATGTCATTATCAAAACATATTTGGTAATATATATATATATATATTATTTTTTTGGTTATATATGTATAATAAAATTTTATATATAATGCAGGTGTATTGAATGAGTACATCGAGAGTCATGATACTATGTAAGGGAATTTCATCTCAGTTTTTATATCTATGAGATACCTGATTTATTCACCACCCATTCATATTTTTGGTGTGTATATTTCCCATGGATGTATTATATGATTGATATAATTAAAAATAATTGTTTTTAAATATCCATTTTTTCTTCTATTTTATGGGGTTTATGTTTCAAAAGTTATCAAATCGGTAATGTAATTTTGTCTGAATTTTCCCTCCATGAGACACAAGTATGTTATAAACCTACATTTTTACAAGGGTTGTATATAATGAATTTGAAATGATATTTCTTGGAAATTTTTATTTTTATAATATATTATGATTCATTTATCATTATAGTTTCTATTGTTTTATGAATCACTGTTACCAAATTTTTAGTGGTTTATAGCTACAATCTCACTGTTTATTGGGTTTGATTATGATTATGCTTTAATTTATGAAATATTATGATCCACCAATAGGTAATGCTATATAAATTTTTAAATCTCTAGTTATTCATGTTATAACCATGTAATTGTACCATGTTTCTACGATTTGGTGCATTATATGATCAAGAATGTGTTTTTATGGGATTCTGACTTAACCTCTCTATTCGGTCAGAAATCTGTGTTCATTCAAAAGCATGAATACTTAAAGGAAACCAAACAATTTATATTATTACACTATAAGTTTTAAAATAAATTTTTACACATTTTTTAAATAACTAGTTTTAAAAAGGGAATTTTCATATCATTTTCTGATCGAGGCACTTTTCTAGTCAATTTATGGTGTAAATGGAATCATTGACATTAACGGATTTACCCTCCATCATGAATGAAATTCCCCTTACTGTTTCATAGAAATATTAAAATTTTATTTTTTTGAAAATAATTTTCCACAAATATTTTGTACTTTCATTTTTTTAAAGTGGTAATCATAGAAAACTATTTAAAAAATATATATATTTAAAAATGTATTTTAATTTTTTTTATTTCATTATAAGTTTCGAATTATATTCAACGAAAATTGTTTTCAAAAATTTTTAAAGCTAATTTTATATGTTTTTATGAAAAAAAAATTTAAAAAATTTTTAAAGAATTCTTTGTAAGTTATCAAATTATTTTCAAATAAATAGTCATCAAAACATTTTCAATCATTATTTACATGTTTTCATGAAATTAATTTTAAAATCCATTCATATTTTATTTATTACTTTTGAATGAACAATGTTTTAAGAGTTTTCTAAAGCACTTTTTATATGTTATTCAACATTATTTTCTAGAAAATAGATTTCAAAAAGTTTTATGTTTTAAAATAAATTCAAGAAGAAAGTATACTTTTTAGGATATTTTTTAAAAGTTATTTCAAAATTATTTTCCATCTAAGATGGAATCCTTTTATGTCACTCATGCCCTATATGTAAATTATCCAAAGTATCTATTCATATTATTTTTTGAATGGTTTATGATTTTCTTGAATGATTCATATGACACCTATTACTCTTCAACGAGTCATATGCTTTTGGAAACCTCTTCTTTTCCTGGATTATTGTATAATGAAGTTCTTCGAAAACCTATCTATTTTACATTTGATATTCTATGACTAAATTTTTATGATAAACATTTTGTTTCATTGATTATTTTATGAAGTTTATGAAACCCTTCTTTTCTTATTGGTGATGGTATGATGAATGTAATATAATCTTTTGGTACCTGTATGTATGATTTTATCATTTGATGGGTGTGAACAAAATCTACCTCTGATGCATTGGGTAAATATTTATATCTCATGAGATAATTATAGGAATCAGGTCGATGTGATTGGTCCAGTATGTGATGATGGGGAAAATGAATCCCCTATATGGAAGGGGATGCGACTGTGGATGGTGGTATTTCCCACATAGTCGGTGTAGTCACCATGGAGATAAAAGATAGGGAAACATGATCCACTATTGTATGATGGGGAATCTCAATCCACTATCCGAATATTGTAAAACATAATCTATTTAAGGGAAAGTATTGTGAATGAGGATAGTGGTGTGTACTGCCCATTATGTGCATTTCAGATGATGTTCTTTGATAAGTTCTATCAATGCATCTAGACTTATTGGTAATGATATCAAATGATTATGTATGGAAAAATTCAATATCATACTACTATTATATTACATAATAGATTATGTTCAGTATTTCCTTATTATTCTTGTCTTATGAACAACTAATTAATATGCCTTGATTTATGTTTATGATCTTATGATATGCAGGATATGGATTCTAATGTTATGATCGGGTTCTCATACTCATGTTATCATATTTATAATTTCATATCTCCCATGTTTTACTTTAATGAACATCTGATCTCAACAAATTTTTCCCTTCCCTAGGTTATGAAAAGATATATTACAATTGATGTGTCTATGAACGGTTAGAGTCAAGAAGATCCCAGTGGGAGATAATGTTTCTCATTTATCTAATAATTTTTCTTTTACATGAATACAAAAGCACAAAACTAATATGGTATTTTTGTTTTTTTTGGGTAATTTTTTTTATATTTTGATAAAGTGAGGTAATGTTTATGTGAATAAATACCGGGTCATTATAGATGGTATCAGAGTGATGTTTTAGCCGTCATTTGGAAACTAGGATGAGAAAATTTTAGTGAGAACCATGGGTATATTTTATGGATATATCTAGGGATTCAGTCAAGGATTTGTATTAGGATGAGCTAACATTTAATAAAATATCCCATAATTTTTTTAAAGGATATAGTGATTGGATTCATTTAAATACATCCCAGCCTAGATACGACTTAGTAAGTTGTCTGGCACATATATAACATGTATTATCAACTCTGACAAGTTGTTTTGGGCCTGACTTAGTGTAACTGGGTAAGTGAAAATGGTCCATACTGAACATCTTTTTTGACACTCATAAGGGATATGCTTTGGGACATCTAAACACTTCATGAACTATCATGGTGGATATGAATTGATTTTGGATGTGAATGACATTGCATAATCTAGATGTGTCATAGTTTAATAAAGGTGAAATGATTTAGATAATATATTTGTGGCTTTCATGATTATGTGATTCCTCACTATGATAATCAGTTCTTACACAATTCAGTTAGGTTTTAGTCAATGGATGGAACCAGAAGGAACTGGATTAACATTGATTATAGTGGACTATATTTTTATGAGTGGTGAGATGGGGTGATCACTAGAGCGAAGGATATTGTTATCATACCTAATAAGTTTTCAGGGAACATGATCCAGAAATAATTTCGTTGAGTGTTCCGGTAATGGATACCATGAAGGAAAGAATATTCTTTTTAGCTTATTTCATTAATGTTTAATGAATCACCTAATTTATTGTCTTATAGGAACAAGAGGTGTTTTCACTACAGAAAAGATAGTCCTAGAGAATGTAACTAAAAAATAAATATAAAGGGTTCAATTAAAGAAATAGAAGGGAACATGGGATTTCCTAAGACAATATCAAATGTCAAATTCATTAAATGTTGAATTAATGGTCATTATGAACATCAATTTTCAAAGGTGAGTAATGTAAAATACAATCATTAAGTTGGTACAAATAATTATTATGTTTATGATGATGTTGTGACTATAGATGAAATGAGGAAGGAAATAAGTATTGAATAATAGGATTATGAAGCTTCTAATGGTTTAAATATGAAGTTAAATAATATTTTTTATGATATATTTGGATTAAAAAATTATACTATATAATTGATGAAATATACAATGACTAACCATTTTATGTTTTTCTCTACGGATATAAAAGATAATGTTCAATCTATCTGAAGGAATGGAAAAGTTATTTAATGACCAGTAGATATTTTAAATAATGGAAGATAACCCTTAATATGTTATTCATGTTAATATGATGTAGTTTGGATAAATATATTTGGGATATGAATAAATTAATTCAAAAATACTTGTTACTTTAGTGAAAATTGAAGACATGTTGACAGGTGGTTTATTCAATCATTACTAAAGTATATAAATTTTTTGATTTTATGGAATAAATTCAAAATACATTTGAATAATGAAACATGATTGTTTTTTATAAGGGTTTATATTAATCTAGTTTCTTACAATGTTTTCTGGGAATACTTGAGGAATGTATTCACATTGTAGGAATTTAGCAACCAAGAGATACATTGTGATATATGGGTGATCAAAGAAATGATATTTTGGTGACACTATTTATACTATTTTGGATTTTAATATTTCAGAATGGTTATAAGGATTACCATTAAGGAAGTGTTTATGTTATACTTCTGAATTAGTATTTGCGTATTGAGATTTTATTAAAACCCTTGGTTAAATGGAAATTTAGTGATTAAACTTATTTCAAGGATGCAAAAGATATATTGAAATTATATTAGTATGGTTTTGGAAAAGGAAAGCATGTCTGTCAAGTGGAAACCAGAAATGATCAGAAAGTATGTGGGTCTTGAACCAATTACCGAAGGTTGATAAGGTTTTTATGTCTCCCACTATCCTACGTAATATCTTGGTTAATGTATGATTTTTTTATGAATAAATATCAATAATGAAACATTATAGTTAATTTTTATTTTTATAGATTAATTTATTAACCATATATATTTTTATGAATATTTAGAGGAAAATATTTATATTTTTCCTTCTTTTGTAGGCCTTAATATTATATAAAAGTGTATTTTAGTACTTCAGGCATTGATGTTAATTTCCAAACATCTATTTCATGATCTAATAGATGAACTAGAAATTGATAAAAGCAATACCATGGAATAAAATTGTCTTTATAGAAGTATAACATGAAATTAATTTTACTTATTGTCTTTGTTAATAAAATAAATAATCAATTTTATGAAAATGATCAAAAAAGTTATCCTAATACCTTAATTTTTTTTGATCTAATGGCCTTTTAAATCATTCTATATTTATACATTTGATTCCCTCAACTATTAATTTATCATTGACTTTTTTCTGATTGATAACCATAGATACTCCCTATACGTACTTAAAATTTTCCATAAAGACCATGTTTTCATTTTCTAATTATATTATCCAAAAAGGAAACCAAGTAATATATTACTTTGGCTAACTATTACGTTTCATCATTCCCTTCTTGAATGGTGTTTTAAGATTCATTTTAAGATTTGTTTTTCTATAAAATTATTTTTCATGAATTAAAACATTTATAAGCCAGTTGAATTTATAGGATTGAATTCATTTTAACTGGTGTAGAATAAAAGAACATTATATTTTTTGAAATATATATTTTTTGAATTAATTTTATCTTATGATACTTAACATTTCATGCAACACTAAAAATAGTTTTTATATTAAATCACAATGTTTGTATTTAATTATACAGAAAACAATGTTATATTTCACAACACACAACATAATTTTTAACATGCTCTACTTAGTACAATTATGGTGGCATACATTACACACAAGATAGACTTTCCTTTATTTCTTGTGTAACACGAAATTACTGAGTCTTACCAAACTATTATATATTATTAAAAATATTATTATTCCTTGAAATAAGATATAAAATATCTATTATGTTTATTTTTATGATTTAAATTAAATGACTTATAAATATAAAAGGTAAAATTCATTAGTGACCAATGACTTAGAAGTTAATATAAGAGCCAATTGAAAATAAATGTAATTCTTTTGAAAAATTATATTTTTATTATAATAATGTTATTTTATCATAATATATTGAATTAATTTCAATTATTGGGTGACAATAATGTAATATATATATATATATAGCAACAAAAATAATATTTATACTCATATAATATATTTGATAAATATATGATAGAAACAAACCCAATTTCACATATAAAAACCTATATTTTTATTAAGGCATTATAAATGTCTTTTAACAGATAACCTATTATAAATCCAATTTTTGGTAATTTTATAATTATTATATTTTAAATTTATCTTAATTATTTAATTATTATCATAATAATTATTTTTGGATATATTTTATGTTTTTTTGTCATGTTTCATATTATGATGAATAGTGAAAAATACTGAATTTTAATTCCAAACGATTTTTTCAACTTATTTATTTATATTGATAAATTATGTTTGTAATTAGTTTTAAAATTTTATTAGATTAAAAATTTATAAATTAATCTAATTTAGTTCATTTGAATCAATATCACATTAGAATTTAATTTGAATATAGAGCAAAGATTTGATTTTTTTACATAAAATACCTTCAATGTCGTCTCATCCATAGGATTAAATTTAAATTAATTTATGCCAAATAATTGATTTTATATTATAATATTTATTATATATTCTTAATAATAATAATTTATAAAATATAATATTGTAAAATTTTCTTTTTAACATAAATTTTTCGTGCAAATAATTAAAATTATTTAAAACAATTAAAGAAAAATTAATTTAAAAGGGAATAAACACTAAAAATAGGAGAGAAAATGGCCTTGAAACCGGTCCAATACCCATTTAATTACATTACTTTTCAAGGAACCTTGAATTATTTAGTTTTTTTTACTTTTGGATGATATTCTTTTTGGTATAACACGGGTAAACCTAACTTGTTTTTAAAAAATACCAAGCGAGTCCTCTCTCTTCCCTATAAAAGGAGACAACGTCTACCCTTCCTAAAACCTTTAAAACCAATAAGGATAATCTATGATATCTTCATTAAACATAACAAAATCAGTAAATTATTCCTTTAATCATCCATTTCAGAATAAAAACATCCATGGAATCCCTTTGTTGAAAACCAAAAGGAGTTAGCCAATGAAGAGATAACATCCACCCTCATGATCCATTATCATATTTTCATTCTCCACCCCCTACAATATCATTATTCACTAACTATAAATAAAATTCAATCCTAAATACAATTAGTTGTTTTTATGTTATGGGTGAAACCTATACTTACACACTCGTTCATTTAATGGGTGACAAATAGTCTTTTTTTGTGTACGGAAAACTACCGCCTCAAGAAGCGACAATAGTTCATTCTTCCCTAACCACCTTTCATGGTGGGAATTATGATGGAAAATATATTTATATATATTATATATGATATTTAATATGTATTTATGTTTATTTATTTCTTTTAAAATACATATCCTTATACTTTCCATTTTGTGTAAAAACAACAATCTGGTTTGAGTAAGTGTGGACTACCGTCCCCTCAGAGTGATGTGATTCGTTCAAAATTTACAAAACATGTGTTAAGGATATTTTTATTAAATTTATATGATATATATTTTTTGATAATTATAATATGATAATGATATATATCATATATATATATATTCTATTTAATCACTTTCATTCAATACAACAATCAAACAGAACCAATATGAATGTGTTCGTATGGAATACCATCTCTCTGTATGGTGTCATCCATTTTATACTTTTATACTGTATATATTATAAAAATAAAAATATAATGAATATATATTATATTTATATCATGGTTTAGAATCAATAAATCAGGATATAAGTATAAGGATTGAAATTCAACAAATTATCACACATGGGAAAAACAAAACAAATATTACCTGAAGTGAAATCTTAACATAGAGTTGTTAATAAGAAGGAAATGTAAAGTCATAATCAAACCATAGATGGTATTATATATAATAATATCGTTATGTGATATATTTATAAAAATACTTGTTTATTATAAAAGAGGTTTGATTGAGTACCACCAGATTCAAGACACACTTATAGTGAATTTAATCTAATTTTTATTTCTATGGGATACATGCTTTATTCACCACCAAATTATTTTTTGTGGGGTGTATAGTACCCATTTATATATTTTATGATTATTATAATTAAATTTATTGGTTATTTACTATCCATATTTTGTGGTTAGTATACATCCGAGGTATGAATATACAAATGTTGACATGTTCTATCATGATTATCCTTATTTTCAGGATTTTAAATATTCTTTTAATGATACTCTTTATATTGTCTTATTATTAAATGATACCAAATTGATGATATTTTATTTTTAAAATATAACCATTTTTTTTGATTATTTGGTATTATTCCCTCATTAATGATATATTTTTATCTATATCTTGAGAACTATCAAGAGTTTTTATAACCACTGGTTATTCATGTTATATATAAGTAATGGTACCATTTTTCCACTCATTGGTACATAAGATGATTGAGAAAGTGTTTTTAATAAAGTATAACATTACTCTCTCTTCCACCGCAAATCTATGTTTTTTAAAAAATTATTTCTAAAAGTATTCCAAACAAATTTTACTATTCCCCTATGATCATTAAAACAAATTTTTAATGATTTATTTTACCTTTAAACAAAATGGTTAAAAATATTCTTCGTGTCATTTTCCTGTTGAGGAAATTTTCTATTATTTATAGTGCGGAAAAGGAATGTTCAGAGCATGCAGATCTGCCCACAATAATGACCAACATTCCCTTAAATGTTCCATTAAAATATTAAGAGTAATTTCTTTTAAAATAAAATGTCTACTAACATTTCGTACAATCATTATTTTTAATGTTTTTTCCCATGAAGAAGGTCTTCAAATATTTTTAATGTATAATTAAATATTTTAAATTTTTTTCAGGATTTATTTATAATTCTTGCAATTATTTTCAAAGAAAAATTCTTTCAAATTGTTTTCATGATTATTATATATTTTATCAGAGAATATTTTTCCAAATACTGTTCATGATTTTTTGATAAATTTTAAAATTATTTTCGACAAAATGGTTATAAAAAATGTTTCCAAGCATTATTTATATGTATTCAAATAATTGGGATTCAAAACACATTCATTATTTTTTTATAAGCTACGATAGAAAAAAGTATTAGTAATTTTCTCAAATAATCCCTTATACTTTTTCATTTTTATTTTCATGAAAATGGTATCCAAATGGTTTTATTTTTTAAAAATAAATATTTACTAAGAGAGGATAATTTCCACCCGAATGTTTTCAAAAGATATTTCAAACATAATTTCCAACAAAGATGACATCATTTGGTGTTACTAATTACCTTAAGGAAAAATATCCAATGGTTCTAATCATATAATTTCTTGAATGGTTTATGTTTTTAAAGAGTAACACTTATGACACACATTACTCTTTTATGGGTCATATTCTGTTGAAACATGCTTCTTTTCAATGGTAATGATTTAATGAAATGATTATAAACCTATATATTTTTCATAGGTTATGATATGTATAAATTTTTATGATACCCATTTAATTTCATTGGTTATTGATATGATGTTTTTTAAACCCACATAATTTTATGGGTTTGGATATGATGAATGTTTTATTATCTTCTAAAACAAGTTTGAATGGTTTCATCATATGATGGGTGGGACTAGTATATCCCTCAAATGCATTAGGTAAATATTTATATCTTTTGAAATAATGACGAGAATCACTTTGAGGGGCTTGATTTGCAACACTACGATGGAAAAATCCAATCCTTTACCTAGAATGGACTATGACTAGCAATGGTGGTGAGTCCCGAACAATAAGTGCAGTCACTATGAAGAGGGATGATGGGGAAACATGATTTAGTATTGGAGTATGGGAAATCTGAATCACCTATGTGACGATGGGGAATCCCAATCCCTTACATGGATTGGAAAAATATTGGGAATTATGGGGGGTCCCTCCCAATAGGTTCATTTCCCATGAAATACCATGATCAGTTATATAAATGCATCTTGAATTTTAGGGAATGATATCACATGTTTACATATGCCACAATTTTTTTCCATACTTATATGATATGATTTCACGGATTATGTTCTTTACTTACCTATGATTCATGTATTTTAGAATGCCAAGTTTTATTCAATGATTCATGTTTCTAAAATTATGATATGGTGAGTATAATCTTATAATTTTATCATCTTTTTCTCATACCCCCTATAATCATATTTATTATTACATGTATTCCTTTTTTACACTTAATTAAAATCGATCTCACCACTATTTATGTTTTCTTCCCATGTTATAAATATGTGTATTATGTTTGTTGTTTCTGAAAGGGTTCTAGTCATGAAGAACATTGTGGGAAATAATATAGCTCCATCATGTGACATGTTTATGTTTCCATGTTTCAAATGGATTTAAAATAATATGGACATTAAAAATATTTTTGTGTTATGTTTTAAGTATTTTGTATAACTGATGTAATGTATATCTACTTTAAGACTAGTTCGTAATAGGATGACTAAATATATATCTTTGTATAATGAATATATTTGATATTTATATCATTATAAAATTTTGATAGATGTTATAACCAAGACAAAACTAAAATGACCAAACAACAAAACCAAATCTCACATAAAAAACACGGACGTTATTACTAAAAATTATGATGTTTACAAATCTTTGTTAATAAATAGGTGATAAAAGGTTATATGTAAATAATATATATAATTATATATCAGAGTACGGTTTTATTATATATATATAATAAACCAATATTTATTATACATCATTTATGAACATTAAGGAATAAATTTGAGACATGATGTAATGGATTTTGGCCTCATATTAACTTATAAGAGACATATGAAATATTCCCCCAGACAATTATTTAGGGATGTGTTTATAGTGATCATTAGAAATTTTATATCATGAATATATTAATTTTCATGATATTAAAATATTCAATTTATCTTATTCCTTAATGGGGATTATGATTCAAACGTTACCAAAGTGGAAAGGGTTTAAATGTTACAATCTCATTGTTTTATGGGATTATTTCAAATTATGTTTATGATGATTAAATTTCATGATCTACATATCACGAATCGAAAAAAGTTTTTATAAATTTTTTCTTATTAAATTACATTTTATTATTTTGCACACATTATCGACTCAATATTACAAATCATTATTTATAGGGAAATTTGATGTAATTTCTCTCTTAGATTGAAAATAATTCATCATCCATGTCATATTTTTATTGATAAATGTTTCTATAATTTTTTTACATTAATGAAATTATTTTTAATGTTTATTTTTACCTTTTATTGAAATTTCATTAGATGGTTTAAAATTAATCTTTTTTTCAATTCCTGAAAGTGTTATCTTTAGTCTTTACCAAAATAAATTAAGATGTATTATTTGTTTTAAATAGAACTACATGAATTATATATCTTTTCATCCTAACCGTTAAATGATTTAAATATTCCTTTATGTTTCTCTGTGGATAATTAAAAATAACATTTATTTTTTTATATAGGAAATAAATTAGAATTCAATAAGTGTTTTCAAAGTTGATAGTGTGTTTTACAAAATAATGTATTTATGTAACTTTTAATGGTATTTGTATCTATTAATGACAACCACCCTTGATTTTACTTATGATTTACTAGGGATATGATCCAATTATAGAATAAATATCTTATCTCTAGGTGTTTCTTTAATATGTTCAATAAATATTCAAGAAACTTGTTCCATTTCCATGAGTTAGACTACGATGAATTGTTTAAATAATTGTGAAATCCATTTCTATTCCAAGGGTTATTATATGATGAGATGTTTATGAAACACATTTTCTTTTAATTATTTAGCATATGATATATTTTTTATGTTATTTTGGAATACATATGTACAATTTTCATTATGTGATGGGCATGCCTGGAATTATATTGTCCTCTAATGCATCAAGTAACGAATAATATCTCATGAGAGAAATAGTAATAGAATGTAGAGTGAAACCAGTTCTATGAGGGATTATATACATAATGATATAATTAGGATTAACCCATGACTACTATTTTAGATTGGGGAGTGATCTTAATCAATTTTGATAGTCTTGGATATGAGCAATGATTTATTCTATGTCATAACATTACGATTTTTGATATACATGTTATCAATTCCAATTTTTTTTACCTTATCCCCATACCCTTATGCCCATTTTACACATATATAATCATTGATATCATCCTTGTTTACCCATAATGAGAATATGGGATCAACCATTCTTTTTATTCCTATATTTTGAATATGAAGAATAGTACTAAGTCATATTGTTCTAAGAAGGAATATATTAATGAAAAACATAGCCATAGATGATTTTATTCACTTATGCACCACAGATTAATGGATCCAAATCCCAAAGACACTAAAATTTTAAATTACTAAAACTAGTTTTTGTAATCGGAAATGATTATTCATCAATTAAGATGTAATTTCTATATTAAAAAGTGTAGGGTTTTATAAAATAATTTAAAAAATCTCAACAAGAATGATATGGAGGTATTACTATCATTATAAAAGCGTGTCTTGGTTATATTATCTTTACTTGAGATCTAGAGAGTGAAATTAATGTTTTTTTGTGAAAGGATGACTCAATATGAGATTTATATAACACATTTTCCAACATCATTCATTCATTGATGGATTTGTTCATGGATTCATGAATTCCTACCCTTATGATAGAGTTTACTGATGAGAAAAAATGTCCTAAAAGGAATCATGGGGGAACTATTCTACCATAAATAGAAAACTAATAGAGAATGAAATAGAAAAACCAACAAAAAGTAAAACAATAATGATAATGGAAAAAATAATCCAAAAATAGCTTCATATAGTATAGGGGTATCCAACAATTTCTTATAAATATAAAATGTATATAATTCAATGAAAATTAATAAAATATTTCTGAAAATGATTGGTCTATGTACTAAAACAAGGAATGAAAATGTGTAACATGTAGAAATATATCTTTGACTTTGTAAGAACCCGGTTTTTACTGCGAAAGACTTTGGAATATTCTTGATAATATTCCAGGGCAGCGCCTTCAGATGGCGTGCAATTCCAAGCCCCGGAGTGGTCGGAATTAAATTTTCAGTGCATTCACACTGGAAACGCTAAATAAATGTGATAACTCCTGAACGGTGATCCAGATCAGATATCTGAGTGTACGGATGGGTCCGGAATGGGGTGTTTACCCTAGGAACGACATAAAACATGTCGGCACGGGATGTTTGGACCCCTCGCTCGGTTTCGGAATGATAAACGGATAAATTAATAAATTAATTTATTTGTTTAATAGAGAAACGCTAGTATCTCTTAAATGGTGGCTAGGATTGGAAAACTGAGGGTACCGTTGAGTTCGGAGAGTGCCTTTTACCCTAGGTGGAGTATAAGTTTTGTGGGCGTGGCCCGTCTGTGAAAAATGGCCCTAGAGGCGTTTTCGTAATTTGGTGGCCTCGGGCGCTATGTTTAATAACATTCGAAAAGGGTCTCGGAATAAAATTCCAAGACCGCTATTTCTATCAAAGCATGGTTCTTATCCCAGGGGAGGCTAAACCCCGACCCCGTCGGGCGTTTCGGGTGGGGGTCAGTGTTGAGGATTAAATTAATTAAAGTTTAATTAATTTAATTTTTATTTCTTTTTAAACCCTCACACCACCCATCTCCTTCCTCTTTCCCCTGGAAGCCCTCCTCTCCCTCTCCTCCACCTCCTCCGGTGAGGCAGCTCCGGCAAGGCGACGGTGTGGCAGCGGATGGCCCGTGAAGCTTCGAGCAACGCCCCTGCAGGTAGGGTTTTGTTGCGTTTTTTTATTTCCCACACCTCCTTTGAACTTAAATTCTACGCTCGAATTGTTGTTGGATTTTCGAACGAACTACATGAGTGATTAGAATAGTTTTTCCTCTTTCCATTTCTTGTTTCGGTTCATAAATCCGAGTTGCGAGGAGGCTGCAGCGATCGGGCGAAGATTGCGGGAATTTCGGGGTTGTCCCGGCGGTTTCCGGCGGACCGGTGAGATCCTGTGGTAGCGCGGAGACGGCGGATTCTCCTCGGCAGGAGGCGCATGCCAGGGCGGTGGTGGCGCGGAACGGCGTGGCGGAGGCTGGGGCTTCAGGCGCAGCGGCGGGGAGCGCCTCGGGCGGCAGACGGCGCACACCCGCGACGAGGGTGGACCGGGGTCGCAGCGTGCGATCCCACGCGGGGAACATGACCCACGGCATGTGGGTCTTCACGCGGGACGACCGGCCTCAGCTGGTACGAGCGTGGACTGTGGGTCTACGGCCGGCTCGCGCGTCAAAGCTGCGGGCCGGCCCAGGCTTGGTGGACCGGCCCGTTAGGCCGGTCCAGCCCAAGGGCTCGACCCCTCTGGTTTCAGACACCCTTAAATATCGCTACGGGTGTCTGTTTTACACGCCGTCTACGGCAGGGTAACCCTCGTCTCGAGGAGTGTCTTTTGAAATAGTTTCGGGAATTTTTAAATTCCCAAAATGAAGGTCCACGGACGCATGACTTGTCTTTAAGTGGTAGAGCGTTTTTCTGAGATTCTTGTTTTGGACGACGTGGACGCGTCCAACGTCCGTTTTGAGCGTCGTCAGTGGCGTTGGGACCCTAGCATTGAGGCGGAGATTTCCAGGGTGGTTTCAGGCATTGAGGATTATGTTGAGGCGCGGGCCCCACGGCCCATCTTTTGAGCTGCGTGCAGCTTTTAGCGACTTTTTCCTTGGACGTCCATCCAGGGCGTGCGAGCAGTCGATGTTGGGTGTTTTTCTGATGGAATTGCGTTGGCACAGTCTGCCCGCTGTAATTCGGCACGATGAAACGGGCCCCCGCGAGGGTCATTTCGGGATTTGACGGTGATTTATAGCTTTATCACCGGGCGACCGTTTTGGACAGGTGAATAGTCCATTTCGTGTACTTTTTCGAGAGGATCGCAACGGTGCGATCCGTTCATTGAGTTTCGGGACCGGGTTGCAGGTCCCACATGGCACCGCTCGTGTGTGGTGTGCCTGAATGCATCTCTTTCTCCGGATATCCGTTGCACTAATGTGAGTAGTTCATTTGACGTGTTTTTCCTAGGGGATTTCAATGGTGCGATGCGCCTGACTGTTTTCGGGGCCGAGGCTCGGGATCACGGGACGTCGTTCGGGCGTGACGCGGTGTTGGTGACCTTTTCCGTCGGATATCTGTTGGAGGCGAGTAAGTATTCGATCTCGCATGTTTTTACACGAGGATTACAACGGTGTGATCTGTTTGGCTGTGAAGAGCTTCTTGCGTGATCTTGGGAAATGTGGAATGTGAAAGGTGCTCTGGTGGTAGTTCATCCTACCCTGCTTGTAGCAGACCCTTGGCGTGTAATCTCGCACTCTTGGGAGAGTGGTAAATGATTCAAAAGATGTGGTTGGGCTTTCCTGGGCCTTTGAGGTGGAGTTGTTACGTCACGCCTTTGCGTTGACACTGGGTGTTGTGTGCACGATAGCCTTTGGGCTAGAACGAGGTATAATCTGGGAGTATACGGGAGTGCTTGGAGGTATGTGTGGTTTGTACTTGAGACTATTTGTGCGCTTGGTTCGGGTTTGACTTCGGGCCACACGTCGTGTGCGCCCCAAGTGCGTGATGTGTTCTACTTCGCGTACTTGGACCTCTCGTGGCGTAGAGGGTCCCTCTGTGCTTTTTTGATTGACTAGTAGGGTGGAGTTTTTCCCCTGGCTCAGTGCCCGTTTGTTTGACCAGTAGGGTTGAGTGGTCTTCCTGGTTTTGTTCTCGATTGATCGGCCTGTAGCGGTGCGGGTGACACCCAGTGATGGAACATGCGCTGAACCCCCTTTTGGTGTGTTGTGCTGGAGTTGGGTGGTCGTGCGGGACCCACTCTGTGTTCGGTTGGCCACTGTCGTACCCTCCAGTAGAGATGGCCAGAACAGTTCTGAGTTTTACCCTCTAGCGAACCGGGGCAGTGGGTTACTCATCGACTTCTTCAGGTTTACCCTCTAGAAGGGCTGGCCAGTGGGTTGCTCACTGACTTCTTAGGGTCTACCCTCCAGCAGAGACTGGGCAGTGGGTCACCCAACGCACTCAGGGTCTACCCTCCAGCAGAGACTGGGTAGTGGGTCACCCGATGCACTCAGGGTCTACCCTCCAGCAGAGACTGGGAAGTGGGTCACCCGATGACCTCTTAGGGCCTACCCTCCAGCAGGGATGGGTAGTGGGTCGCCCGTCATCTAGTTCTAGGTCTACCCTCCAGTAAGGCAGGGTAGTGGGTCGCCTGATGATATATTATGGTTTACCCTCCAGCGGGGCTGGGCAGTGGGTCGCTTGATGATGTATTTTGGTTTACCCTCCAACGGGGCTAGGCAGTGGGTCGCGTGATGATGTATTATGGTTTACCCAACACCAAGGCTAGGCAGTGGGTCGCCTGATGATGTATTATGGTTTACCCTCCAGAAAGGCTGGGCAGTGGGTCGCCTGATAATTTATTAGGTTTTACCCTCCAGCGGGTCTGGGTAAGTGGGTCACCCGATATCTGGTTATAGTTTACCCTCCAGCGGGGCTGGGCAGTTGGTCGCCTGATTATATATTAGGGTTTACCCTCCAGCGGGGCTGGGCAGTGGGTCACCCGATATCTAGTTATGAATTACCCTCCAGTAGGGCTGGGTAGTGGGACACGTGTTGGCATTCCAGGCTCAGTCCTTTCTACTAGGCTAACATGTGGTTTTCCTCCCTGATTATCGGAGCAGGACCCCTAGTTATGGGTCAACGTTCTGACGACCTTGAATTTGAGGAGACCTCTCGATTGCAGGGCAGTGACGAGGTGTGGTTTTACCTTACCTAGAATTATAAAGTTCGAGGGGCACTTTCCCCACCGAAATTCGTTCTTGTGACGCGATCTAAAACCGTGCAGGCGAGTTAGTGCCGCCCAAAGAGGATAGTGTCGAAATGCAGTGATTGAGCCCCTTGGCTTGCGGTTTTGGGCAGACATACGGGATGCTGGGCATCAATGATGGTGTTACTTCTGGGACTATTGGCTACTCGTTTTGTTAAGCTGAGCTATGGGACGGAGATCCCCTTAGGACGTGGTTCGGGCTTCTCGACAGAGCATATGGATTTATATATACCATGTTCCTGCACCCACTTCTTGGGTTTGTTTTCTCTCCTTCCAGGAGAGGCAAAGACGCACGGGGTATGCCACGTGCTTTCCGTGTTTAGTTTCTCGTGGTTGGACGAGACCAATCTCCGGCTATAGGTAGCAAAGAATCGACGAGAAGTTCATCTTCTCACCGTTTCCAGCTTCTTGTTTCTGGATTATTCTACATCCTTTCTTTTCTTAGGATGATCTGGACTCTCTACTAGTATTCTACTTCACATTCAGTTCTACTCCTCTACTTTTCCTGTTCGCTCTAATGCTCATCCTTATGTACCTCCTTTGTTTCCCCCTCTAGCCTTCGGGGTATCCTACTGAGTATTTTTATATTGAACCCTGCTTGGGCTTTTCCCGCACTTGGTGTGCCCTTGCAGACGACGGACAGGTCGAGCGTGACTTTAGTGGAGCGTATGAGCTTGGGAGCATGGACCGCATGTGGTGGTCGTGGTCAGGTTCCAGGTGGGAGACCCGTCAGCTGTTTCTTTTTGTTTAATTGTTGCTGGGTTGTGGCACATTTTGGTTGGGTGTGTTTTTCCCCTTTTCATTTCAGCTAGTACTTTGTACTATTTATAGGTCCATGCACATATGTGGTTTATATATATAGCAGTTGTTCTTTTTTACTCTGCTTGTTCTTTCTAATACTATGTACTTTTTCATTGAGTTTGATGTGTGTGTGTGTACAGGTTTTTAGGCAAAGGCCTCCCCGGGTTATTGTGCCTTCGGCGCTGGTCGCCTGCCCCTGGCCTAGGGAGGTGGGCTTGGGGTAGTTGCGGCTCGAGCCCGGGTAGGTTCGGGTCGTGAAAAATTGGTATCAAAGGTGGTTCGTTCCATGGGATGTTGTGCGGATGTCCCTAAAAGAGGAATTGGTTGGGATATAGGGAAACAATGTTAATGTGTCTCGAGAGCGGCTCTCAGGCCAGGGAGTCCAGTGAATGTGCGGCAGCCGACATATCCATTCCCCAGGACATTAATAACCCTCTTGTAAACTCGTCATGCTGAGACACTTGTTGCAGGGAAATATGTTTGTGCATCACATAGGACTGAGTCTTGACTGTCCTACTTGAGTCAGATCCCCATCGTCGTTGTTGTATTGGTGTATACATGTATGCTCATCTGACCGCGGCACTCCATGATAATATTCTGGATGTCTCCGTGAAGACAGTCATCCCAGATACCAGCTTTGGTGCGTGACGACGACCATGTGATCTACGAGGCCACAGTCCCAGACCCATCATGCGAGCCCTTTCTCCGGGTGGTCCGATAGCAGCACCCCCACCTGTTGACCAGCAGACAGTTTCAGCAGAGCAGGCTGAGTTTGAGCGCAGGTTGAGTGCGCTCCGTGAGTTACAACGACAGAGACCGCTGAGGTTCAGTGGTGAGCCAGACCCTCAGGTAGCAGAGGTTTGGCTCTAGGAAGTGGTTAGCCTTTTCAGGCTTGTGCAGACGCCGACAGATCAGAGAGTGGCTTTGGCAGTCAGCCTTTTCTGTGGATCGGCTTGGCGTTGGTGGAGTCTGGTGACTCGGTTCCATGACGAGTCTTCGCTTTCATGGGATGACTTTCTGTTTTCGTTTTGTGAGGAGTTTTTCCCCACCTCGTTGCGCTCCATTCGGATTTAGGAGCTCCTGCAGTTTCAACAGGGAGGGATGACGGTGGCTGAATACGCGGGTAGTTTTGCAGACTGTGGACGCTTTTACCTGGACTTGGTCCATGACGACAACTTCCAATCACAGATGTTTGATCAGGGTCTCCGCCAAGAGATCTGTGCTGTCATAGTACCTTTGGGCATTTCCACATATTTCAGGGTGCTAGAGTAGATTCTAGTGACAGAAGGCTTCCTGTAACGTACTAGTGTTGGTGGTGGTAGCATGCACGTCAGAGCCGAGACGTCTACCGCAGCTAGTGGGCGTCGGCAAGATGAACCTCGACGCAGGTGGATTTATGACAACTAGACTCAGGGGCGTGGTTGTACACCACAGTGGCGCCAGAGGGCACCAGTGCAGCCCAGAGAGAGTCGGTGCTATGCTTGTGAAGGGCGAGGTCACTTGGCACGAGACTGCCCGACCTGAGTTGCTGGGAGCTTCGGGCAGGCAGCAGGCGCACCACCACGGCAGAGGCTGCACCATGATCGGAGTAGTACCCAAAGAGGTGGTGCTAGCAGAGGAGCAGGAGGAGCTGGTAGTGGGGGATGACATTACAAGATCTCCCCATCACCACTAGGTGGTCCACGTCAGGCACCGGGAGCTGACGGTTGGGACCACGGAAAACCGCGAGCTTTGGATGTCTACGATCCTGCAGAGCATGGGATTGTGAGAGGTTCCCCTTGTGACTCTTCAACTTCTTGCAGTAGAATTTTTAGGATATCTGTGTGAAAGGATTTCTCCCTTCTCCTTGTTTGAGGTGTTACCAGGGTGACACAGGGCATCAGGTGTAACCTTGTGTTGGTAAGGAAAAAAAGGCGTGAGAATTTTTTTCTTTAGTTGATGGTGTTGACTCCTTCGCCTTTCGAGTGTTTAAGAGAGCCTCGGTTGTGGAATCATGCATGACCAGATATCCTTGGGCGCTTCACCATATGGATATTCTTAAGGAGGGAATCACCGGGCCTTTCCCCATGCCCAAGCAGTGATTCCTGTCGCGGCGTGCGACGTAGTGGTTTGACCGGGGAGGTGAGCTACCCCCGAGGGCCTTCGGGCCATTTGAGACCATGAAAAGGGATGGAGAGGTACCCTACCACCTTTCCATAACCCCAAAGTATGAAGTGGGTGAACGAAATCGGCAAGGGCCGACCTCGCGTGAATGGATCAATCCTTTGTTCTGTGTGCGGTGACACAGAGCTGTGTGTGGGTTCTTCTGGGTATGGGAAAGCCAGGTGTGGGCTTAATACCCTGTGTTGCTCCATAGTTTTGCTTTTCGGGGATGAAAATCTTGAAGGAGGGAATGATGTAAGAACCGCGTTTTTTCTATGAATGACATTGGAATATTCTTGATAATATTCTAGGGCAGCGCCTTCAGACGGCGTGCGATTCCGAGCCCCGGAGTGGTCGGAATTAAATTTTCAGTGCATTCACATTGGAAACGCTAAATAAGTGTGATAACTCTTGAACGGTGATCCGGATCTGAGATCTGAGTGTACGGATGGGTCCGTAATGGGGTGTTCACCCTAGTAACGACATAAAACATGTCGGCACGGGATGTTTGGACCCCTCCCTCGCTTTCAGAAGGTTAAATGGATAAATTAATAAATTAATTTATTCATTTAATGGAGAAACGCTAGCATCTCTTAAACGGTGGCTCGGATTGGAAAACGAAGGGAATCTTTGAGTTCGGAGCATGCCGTTTACACTAGGAGTGGTATAAGTTTTGTGGTCATGGCCCGTCTGTGAAAAATAGCCCCAGGGGCGTTTTCGTAATTTGGCGGCCTCGGGCGCTAAGTTTAATAACTTTCGAACAGGGTCTTGGAATAAAATTCCGAGACTGCTGTTTCACTCAGATCATGGTTCATAGCCTAGGGGAGTCTAAACCTTGACCACGTCGGGCGTTTCGGGTGCGGGTCAATGTTGAGGATTAAATTAATTAAAGTTTATTTAATTTAATTTTTATTTCTTTTTAACCCCTCACCCCACCCATCTCATTCCTCTTTCCCCTGGAAGCCCTCCTCTCCCTCTCCTCCTCCTCCTCCGGCGAGGCAGCTCTAGCAAGGCGATGGCGCGGTGGCGGATCGCCCGTGAAGCTTCGGGCAACACCCCTACAGGTAGGGACTTGTTGCATTTTTTTTCATTCCTGCACCTCCTTTGAACCTAAATTATACGCTCGAATTGTTGTTGGAATTTAGAACGAACCACATGAGTGCGTAGTATAGTTTTTCCTCTTTCCATTTCTTGTTTTGGTTCATAAATCCGAGTTGCGAGGAGGCTACAGCAACCCGGTGAAGATTGCGGGAATTTCGGGGTTGTCCCGGCGGTTTCCGGCGGTCCTGTGAGCTCTCGTGGCGGCGCGTCTTCGGTCCAAGGAGGCGGCGGTGATGACTTCTCCTCGGCAGGTGGCGCATGCCGGGGCGGCGGTGGCGCGGATCGACGCGGTGGGAGTTGGGGCTTCAGTCGCAGCGGCGACGAGCGCCTCGGGCGGCAGGCGGCGCACACCCGCGGCGAGGGTGGACCGGGGTCGTGGCGTGCGACCCCGCGCAGGGAACAAGACCCGTGGCCCGCAGGTCTTCACGCGGGACGACCGGCCTCGACCGGTCTGAGCGTGGACCGCGGGTCTACGGCCGGCTCGCGCGGCAAAGCTGCGTACCGGCACAACGAGCCGGGCCGGCCCAGGCCAGGTGGACCGGCCGGCTCGGCCGGTCAAGCCCAAGGGCTTGACCCCTCTGGTTTCGGACACCCATGAATATCGCTACAGGTGTCCGTTTTACACGCCGTCTGCGGCAGGGTAACCCTTTTCTCGAGAAGTGTGTTTTTAGATAGTTTCGTGAATTTTTAAATTCCCAAAATGAGGGGCCGAGGAGGTGCGACATGTATTTAAGTGGACGAGCGTTTTTCTGAGATTCTGGTTTTGGACGACGCGGATGTGTCGACGTCCATTTTGAGCACCGTCAGTGGCGTTGGGACCCTGGCATTGAGGCGGAGCATTCCAGGGTGCTTTTAGGCATTGAGGCAGATGTTGAGGCGTGGGACCCACGACCCATCTTTTGATCTACGTGCATATTTTAGCGACTTTTTCCTGGGACGTCCGTTCGGGGCGTGCGAGCATTTGATGTTGGGTTTTTTTCGAGGGCATTGTGTTGGCCAAGTCTGCCCACTGTAATTCGGCACGATGATGTGGGCCCCGTGAGGGACGTTTCGGGATTTGACGGTGATTTCCAGCTTTATCACCGGGTGACCGTTTTGGACTGGTTAATAGTCTATTTCGTGTACTTTTTCTAGAGGATCACAATAGTGCGATCCGTTCGTTGAGTTTCGGGACCGGGTTGCGGGTCCCATATGGCACCGCTCTTGTGCGGTGCGCCGGAATGCATCTCTTTCTCTGGATAACCGTTTCACTCATGTCAGTAGTGAATTTGACGTGTTTTTCTGAGGGGATTGCAATGGTGTGATGTGCCCGTCTGTTTTCGGGGCTGAGGCTCGGGATCACGGGATGTCATTCGGGCGGGAGGCGGTGTTGGTGACCTTTTTCGTCGGATATCCATTGGAGGTGAGTAAGTAGTCGATCTTGCGTGTTTTTCCGTGAGGATTACAACGGTGTGATCCGTTTGGCTATGCGGAGCCTCTTGCGCGATCTTGGGAAATGTGGAATGTGAAAGGTGCTCCGGTGGTGGTTCCTCCTACCTTGTTTTTAGCGGACCCTTGGCGTGTGATCGCGCACTCTTGGGAGAGCGGTAAATGGTTCACATGATGTTGTTGGCTATGCCTGAGCCTTTGAGGTGGAGTTTTTATGTCACGCCTTCGCGTTGACGCTGCGTGCTGTGTGCATGATAGCCTTTGGGATAGAATGAGGTATACTCTGGGAGTATACGGGAGCGCTTGGTAGTACGTGTGGTTTGTACCTAAGAGTGTTTGTGCGCTTGGTTGGGGTTTGACTTGGGGTCACACGTCGTGTGGGCCCCAAGTGTGGGATGTGTTCTTCTACACGTACTTGGACCTCTCGCGGCGTACAAGGTCCCTCTGTGCTTGTTTGATTGACTATCAGGGTGGAGTTTTTCCCCTGGCTTTGTGCCCGTTTGTTTGACTAGTAGGGTTGAGTGGTCTCCCCCTGGTTTCGTTCTCGATGGATCGGCCGGTAGCGGAGCGGGTGACACCCAGTGATGGAACAGGCGCTAAAACCCCTTTTGGTGAGTTGTGCTAGAGTTGGGTGGTCGCGCGGGACTCACTCCATGTTTGGTTGGCCACTATTGTACCCTCCAATAGAGATGGGCAGAGCAGTTCTGAGTTTTACCCTCCAACGGGCTGGGCGGTGGGTTACTCATCGACTTCTTCGGGTTTACCCTCCAGTAGGGCTAGCTAGTGGGTTGCTTGCTGACTTCTTAGGGTCTACCCTCCAGCAGAGACTGGGTAGTGGGTCACCCGACACACTCAAGGTCTACCCTCCAGGAGAGACTGGGCAGTGGGTCACACGACGCACTCAGGGTCTACCCTCCAGCAGAGATTGGGCAGTGGGTCACCCGACAACCTCTTAGGGCCTACCCTCCAGCAGGGCTGGGCAGTGGGTCGCCCGTAGCCTAGTTCCAGGTCTACACTCCAGCAAGGCTAGCCAGTGGGTCACCTATCGACTTATTCTAGGTCTACCCTCCAACGGGGTTGGGCAGTGGGTCGCTTGATGATGTATTATGGTTTACCCTCCAGCAGAGCTGGGCAATGGTTCACTTGATGATGTATTATGGTTTACCCTCCAGTGGGGCTGGGCAGTGGGTCGTTTGATGATGTATTATGGTTTACCCTCCAGTAAGGCTAGGAAATGGGTCGCCTGATGTTGTATTATGGTTTACCCTCCAGCAAGGCTGGGCTGTGGGTCGCCTGATGATGTATTAGGGTTTACCCTCCAGCAGGGCTGGGTAGTGGGTCAACCGATATCTGGTTATAGTTTACCCTCCATCAGGGCTGGGCTGTTGGTCGCCTGATGATATATTAGGGTTTACCCTCCAGCGTGGCTGGACAGTGGGTCACCCAATATCTGGTTATGAATTACCCTCCAGCAGGGCTGGGCAGTGGGACACCTGTTGGCATTCCAGGCTCAGTCCTTTCTACTAGGCTTGCATGTGGTTTTCCTCCATGATTACCAGAGCGGGACCCATGGTTACGGGTCAGCGTTGTGAAGACCTTGTCTTTGAGGAGACCTCTCGACTGTAGGGCAGTGAAGAGGTGTGGTTTTACCTTCCCTAGAACTCTCAAGTTCTAGGGGGAACTTTTCCCACTGAGACGCGTTCTTGTGACGCGATCTAAAACCATGCGGGCGAGTCAGTGCCGCCCAAAGTGGATAGTGTCGAAGTGCGGTGATTGAGCCCCTTGGCTTGCGGTTCGGGGAAGAGGTGCGGGATGCTGGGCATCGATGAGGGTGTTACTTCTGGGACTGTTGGCTACTCGTTTTGTTAAGCTGAGCTATGGGACGAAGATCCCCTTATGGCGTGGTTCAGGCTTCTCGATAGAGCATATGGATTTGTATATACCATGTTCCTGCACCCACTTCTTGGGTTTGGTTGCTCTCCTTCCAGGAGAGACAAAGACGCACAGGGTATGCCACCTGCTTTCCGTGTCTAGCTTCTCGAGGTTGGACGAGACTACTCTCCGGCTATAGGTAGCGAAGACTTGAAGAGAAGTTTATCTTTTCACCGTTTCTAGCTTCTTCTGTCTGGACGAGTCTAATTCTTTTCTTTTGTTGGGTTTATCTAGACTCTCTACTAGTATTCTACATCACTTTAAGTTGTACTCCTCTACTTTTCCTGTTTTCTATACTGCTCATCCTTCGGGGCCTCCTTTGTTGATCCCTCGAGCCATCGGCATATCCTACTGAGTATTTCTATACTCACCCCTAGTTGGGCTTTTCCCGCACTTGGTGTGCCCTTGCAGACGACAGACAGGTGGAGAGTGAGTTCAGTGGAGCATACGAGCTTGGGAGCTTAGACCGTGTGCGGTGGTCATGGTCGGGTTCTAGGTGAGAGACCCGTCAGCTGTTTCTTTTTGTTTACCTATTGCCGGGTTGTGGCACTTTTTGGTTGGGCGTGTGTTTTGACCCTTTTCTTTTCAGTTGGTACTTTGTACTGTTTAGAGGTCGATGCACATCTGTTGTTTATATATATAGCAGTTTTTCTTTTTTACTCTGCTTGTTCTTTCTTTTACTATGCACTTTTTCATTGAGATTGTTGTGTGTGTGTGTGTGTAAAGGTGCTTAGGCAAAGGCCTCCCCGAGTTATTGTGCCTTCGGCACTGGTCGCCAGCCCCTGGCCTATGGAGGCGGGCTTGGGGTAGTTGCGGCTCGAGCCCGGGTTGGGTCGGGTCGTGACAGACATGGAGTCTACCTATTGTCTCGATGCATCGCCCTACTACTCCAACTAATCCATCAACATCAAGACTCTCTCCCTTTATAGGACCCTTGATCATTAATTCTACATGAGCAATGAGATTAATATTTATGGTGTGAGAATAAAACCTAGTATAGATAAAAAATGAGTCTATAATATTGGATCTCATTGTACATAATTGTATTATGTGAGAATAACTAATGAATTATGTATCCAACGAAATCATACATATATACACATATGTGAGGACCATGAATATTGACTATAATTTATTCAGATTTTTTTCAAGGAATGTTCATTAATTGTCCCAACGTACTCAACCAACTAATCATCTGTACAAATACCTATAAAGGGATATTCATGGGCCTCTATAAGGTAAATAATCATGTCAAAACATTTCATGGATCTTTGTAATTCCACACACCACATGTCGACTAATTCCCATTGATCTCGGGAAATCCAACACCACATGTCAAACTATTCTATAATCAATTGGGAAATCCATCAAATAATACACACCCATTTTAAGGGATTGATTAACAAATACTGTGTAATCTATTTACTCAATTATATTTATAGTGAAAGAAGACATGGAACAAAAATTTCTACAGTATGATAGTTCATAATAATTTCATGTCATGAATGAATCATAAAACATTCACATATCAATATGTTAAAATAATTAGGCATAGTTCTAATGAGGAGACACACATGCACACACCACACAAATATCATTTTTGGAATTTTTCTCTTGGGGATACAAACACACACGACATACGAATCATACTAAGAATATATCTCATGGGGTTAAACATGTAGACTATAAAATCAAGAAAACACATTTTGAATTTGACTTTAATGGTATGGAATCACTACCTCAAAGTGAATCATAGAACTCAATGTAGAATGAGAGGATATGAGAGATGTAGAAAATCATCCAAGAAACCATTTTAATGAAGATAATTATTTTTGATAACCTTTCCAGGAATCATCATACTTACACACCAACGAGGGGAGATAAAGTCATTATAAAACATCACCATGGTCTGTCCAGATCATTCAACAATAAAAAAATATGGGGAGGAAAATTATTCATGTAAATAAATTGATTCAATCCCATGTTCATAAATCCCCTTATAATAACATATGGTTTCCCCATTAAAATTAAAAAAACATAAATATAAGCAATTATAATGTCTGTTTATTTTTTTGGAAAATAGGGATACCATGACATAGTGAATCCCAACATGACCATTTTTTACTCAATAAAACCAAACTCATGACACTTGAATTGGTGACCCCCATGTTGTGGTATCATAACCTTACCAGTTTTTTACTCCATACACATTACACAAGGACATGGTTATTCCTCTTTTCCATGGATCACATATGGACTCGAAACACTACACATAGGGTCATTACCGATTTATGAGCATATTGTTCCTTCCAGATATATACTATTAGTTTCTAGGCATAAAATGGACTACACCATGACATGTTCCTAAACATGGAGTAACTGAAAACCCCTCAAACCATATTTATCATTGAAGAAATCTATAATGTTTCCCATACCCAAAGTAAAAATCAAAAGGCCAAAAAAATACCCTAAAAATTTTAGGAAGATACAAATCTCTCCCTATATTGACAAATCATCTTGGAGAAATGAATCTATTGTTCTTGTCAATATCTAAAGCCATTTCTCCAAAACATCGGATTCTCACTACCATGTCTCTTCATGAATATTACTATGAAAATATAGAAAACAAATTAGAGGAATTTTCTTACCTCATTGTACCTTATCAATTTGATCAACAATATTAATCAATTTTTTAACGTACGGTTCATCTAGTACTATCACAGGATTGAGAATGTAATTTAATAGTTGGCATACATGGAATATATTCTACATACATTAATATCATTTAGTTATTTCCAACTCATAGACAACCTTTACAATCTGTTTTCGGATCGTGTATGGTCCATAAATTTGTTGTTCTAGTTTCCCTTAACTCTACAATTTTCAATTAAATATCAAAGGGGGTAGTCACAATAAGACCCAGTCAACCATAATGAAATAAAATGTTTGTAACCTCCGATACACATACAATTTTTGTTTACTATGAATAGTAACAAGACCGTTTTGAATCAACTTCACCCATTTTGTGGTATCATGAATCATACCTCTAAAACCAACTAGAAACCCACCCACCACATGCCATCATAGTAGTGAATAACATGGATGATATATAAGATCATCAAATGGATATTTCTGAATTGGATATTAGATGTTATTATTATATGGAAATTCAATCAGGGTTGAATTATCATCCCACCCTCTACTGAAATATATAACATATGACCTGATCGTATACTCTTGGTTCTATAACATCAAATAAAATTTCATATCATTCTATATAAGATATGACATTCTCAGTGTAAACGAACTCCCCGATTCAATCATCATTCCCTACCAAAAACTAAAATTTATTAAAGAATCCCTATTGGTTAATACATTCAATGGAACTCCATAATTTTAAACAATATATAAAAAATAGAACATTCTTATCTCATCCATTAAATGAGACTGTCAAATCAATAAGAAATGGGATACATTGGTAATACAATCTACTATTAATTTTTATACGATCAATGAAAATGTTGTAATAATTAATTAATTAATTAATTAAATAAATAAAATAATATTAAAGAACTTTTGTGTTCCGAGAGAGTTTTGGTTCAAAGTCATATTTTTTATGTAAATAATTATTGTATATTGTTAGGAGTGACAGTGCACCTATATTTCATGAGGACTATAAACTTGATACTTTCCAGCCACATGATTTGAGAATGGTTAGTTCAACATTGTGATCTACCTATGAAAAATGTGAGGGAGCCAAGTTGTTTTCTATTCAGTGAAATCTGATGGGTGAACGGTTAGGTAAAATATGTGCCTAAATTTTTTTCCATCTTAATGAATCTATTGTTACTATGAAAACATTTATTATTTTTTACTTCTCCCCCATTTCCTCCACATCTCTCTTGTGTCACCTCCCCTAGATAGAACCCCGCTATGTACCCCCTTGTACACATGCAGATTCCCTCATATCTCACATGGACACCATTACCATGATCAACCTACCAGTAAAAACCATTGTTTGATACCTCAGGTTAAACCCCTCTATATGTTTCACATAGTCTAAAGCCCCCTCTACCTATTTTCCATCTTCCCTTTCATAACATTATTCCCATAATTTTTTTCGATATTAATTTTTGAATTTGTTTCATCCCTCCTTTTTATATTCCATGCATCATCATTCCATTATTCCTTATTCTTTTTTATTTTCCCATTCCCAATCATGATTTTGTGACTATATGAACCATAGAGGTTTCATGTTGGCTGATTTTTTATTATATTCTAGGTTCTTGGGTGTGTGTGGGTCTATTCATCCCTGATTTTTTCCACCATATATTGAATAATGATATGAAACACTATGAATCGATTGTGGATTTGGTATGTAAGAGTGCCTATAGAATCCTTGTACTACATTTTATAAATTACTTTAATGATTTTAACTATTTTTAGAAATCAAAAATAATTTTTTATATAGTTTTATGCTTTAAATGATTTTTTATTAGTCTATTGAGATTTTTATGGGCCTTGGTTAGATTACAAGTTCTTTATCAAATGTTTGTGTGGACAATGGAAAATATTTTAATTGTATTAAAATGTTTTCATAAGGATTTTATTGAGTGTGATGAATGTTATTTGTTTTATGGCATTCAATATGGATTAAGGACTTTGAATGGTCCTTGGTCGCATTCTAGGTGTTGGATGAGATTCTTTTTTTATCTGAACAGTGGATTTTAATATTTATAACAAAATATAATGGAATATTGTTTTATTTTTCATAATGGTATGATTTATTCTAATGTAATTTTTTTAAAATAAGGGAGTATTCACTCTATTGAATTCATTTTGATATAGTGGGTATTCAGATGTTTGAAATAACCATTATAATGGAAATGAATAGATTTGAAATTTAAATTCATTATTTAATGATGGATTTTTTTAATGTAGTATTTTAAATTAGTTTTCCAATGACTTTAATAATTTTATATGTAGATCGACATTCCGAGTGGTTTGTTTTAAATTCCATTTTTCACTTTAACTGATTTTAAAAATGATTCAGACCCTCTTGAGCCCCATATTTTCATTTTTCTAGGTTATGGAATTTACCACATGGTGGTTATTTTTATTGATATGAATGATAGAATATAATTGATGGATGTTTTTTATGGATTTTTCATATAAGGTTGTCTGAGGTGAGGTATTCTTGATTCTCAAATGATTTATATTTGATGCAAGTAATTACTAATTTATCAATTCCTTGCTTTACCTTGTTCATGGGAACCCTGATACCAATGTTTGAGTTTAGACTTATGTTGCACTAGGTAGTCACACACTATTAGTGTCCCCGTATAGTTATTTATTTTCTAGATTGGGTTTTTCATTCAAATGAGGTTGGGTGTGGGAGAGTCTGGAGGTTTTGATAGGATGCAACATATGATTTTAGCATGTCCCGGTTTCTATAAAGCCTGTGAATATCTCACAGATGGATCTAGGGTAGATCCCTGGAAATTTCTTTATTTAGAGGTTAGATATATTTAGTGGATTTCACCTTGTGATTTTAAGTGTATTCCCATTTTTTATATCATTGGTCCAATTTGTCCATGACATTTATGTTTATTGTTTTGTGACATGAAATAGAAACTTTATATTGTGTTATTTACACCTTCTTTATAGTAATTACCATAAAAATATTTGTAAATGATTTGTTAATGGTTTTTCATAATTGTCAAAAAAATCGATTTTAAATTGTTTTTGAAATATTTTGTAAATTTTTTAATTTTTTTTCATCTGAGATAAGGGTAAATAGATTGGGTATTTAATTTTAGGATATAAACAAAAATGTTTTTTAATTGTTTTTGTCATTTTAAATGATTAATGAAATATGTTTAACAATACTATTTTATTTTATATTGGGTTAGTGCTTGAAATTCACCATGTGGTTTGTTTTTATAATGCATGTGAAATCCCCTATTTTATATCATGTGTTTAAACTGGTAATTTATAAACCATTTTAATAAGGTATTTCCATAAATTTGGCATGTTTTGGTACCCTTTTGTTTTCTTAGGTGCTCAAACCTATATTATAAAATCAGTTCTAGGTGTCTTGGTTCTCCTTTAGACTCCTCTTTGACGATTATTTTTCATGATATTCAAGGTGAGTCATATTTTTATTTCATTAATTCAATGTGCCTATTACATGTTGAGTTATGAGCTACCATTAAATTTCATATAATTTTCAACAAGATTCCATTTAAATGAGTTACTTAGTGAAAGTATTATTTTGTTTGTTTTATGGATATGGGGTAGATATAAATATAATTAGGAGAAGAAATATCATTATAGGGACATTTTTTTCATGAAAAGAAGATCAGAGGAGAGGAATATTTTTTGTGCTCATTGATGTATACTGATTTCTTAGTTTGGATATTTGGTTATTTTACGGTTTATTTTTTCTCCAGCTTGGATGTCTAATGTATAGACGAGTCATGTTGAAATTTTATTTTATTTTAGATAATTATATTAATAATTATATATTTGGTAAAACCATTACCATTTTATCTTTCCTTTATTCCCAAACAATTTTTCTAATCTCTTGGGATTGAGAACACCTTTTAAGATAGTGGAATCATAGTTAAAGAATTCCTCAGATTCATAGTTAGGGCCAATTAATTTGGAATAGTATCAATGGTTTGTGTTCCTCTTTTTCGTAGGATCTAAAATCTTGGGAATTACCATTTTTATTAAGGGATTCATTGTGAAATCACGTTAGAATTTTTCATTGGTTCTTAGGAGTTAGGTGTAGGGAGAGTCTAGCTAACTATTTCCTTCCGTGAAACATAGCTTTCCATGGGAATTGTGTTTTAATTTAGAATATGGATTTCATTGGATTTACTATTGACTATGTGTTGATCTTCATAGGCATAGTGTAATATTCTGGGGGGATGATTTGTATATTAGGATTGAAATGGAATATAGATCAGTTTTTTGAGGTTAGTATGCATTACCCAATTAACCTTGAAATGAATCAAAAATCAATATTTGGTTATCTTAACGATTTTTTTCAATGCTGGCCTTAGGTCTATTTGACAACATGGTCGATTCAGTCATATTTTTACATCCTGATAGCGTTTTTATTCCCACTTGAGTTATCCCCAATAGAGAGGGATGAATGATGGTGGGTCTTGTGATATGTTGATTATGTGGTCTTTAGTTTTGTTGGAATTGTGATGAGCCTTTTTTCTGTGATTATTGTGTAAAATGGGTTTCATTGAAAAAAAGTACATCTTGGAAAATTATTTTTGTTGAAAAATATTAATTTGTGATCATTAATAAATCATGTTTGAATTTTATGAAACTGGTATTGGTTTTTGAAATTATCATTTTGGTTGTTTATAAAAATAATGCAGTTTTATAGAAATATTTGAGAATTTTTATACTGAATTGGTTGATTGGGTTTTTCATAAAATGAATTGGTTTTATAACTAGTGTTTTTTTTTAATTATAAATGAATTTTAAAACATGGGTGAGTTTATTTTAAAATTTTAATGGTTTTAAATTACTCAAGATGAGACAAGAAATGTTTTTGAAATGCCATAATGATTGATATTTGAGAAGCTTCAGTGGTTTCCAAAAATGTGTTTAAGTGTTTCAGGAATTCCATAGGGAATTTAGTTCATTTTAAAAGATACAGTACTCTATGAAATTAATTTTGTTAAAATTTATTTTATTCATTTTTTAATGTGGTGGTATTTAGATAAGGGTTTAGGTTATGTTATTTTCCATTCTTGTTTAATTTTATTTATGAATCAATACTGAGTTGAGTTCTAGTTTCAGTTTTAAATTTGTATGCCTCATAGAAGAGCCTTAATAAAGGTTGTGTTTCTTCTAATAGGATAATCTTCTCCATTTCTATTTTGGAACATTCCTAGACTACATGTGAGTGAAAAATATTACACTTCCCCCTCACATTCTTTTTGTGATGTGGTAGTGTGTTAGATATTGAATGTTTTTAGGAGACAAGGCTTGGTGATCATTGGATAGTCATCTAAATGAATTGAATAATATCTATATTCTTGATAATTTTATGAATATATTTTTTCATTATATTTCATGTTTGATATATTTTGAGATTTTATAGCCTTTATGTAGCGCTTTGGGTTTGATCTATCGGTTCCAAATTAGGGTGTTGTTTAAGAGATGATTGGTTTGTTCTAAAAATGATTAATTTTTCACTGTTACATGTTTTTGAAATCTATTTTGTTATTATATCCTTTCATATAGGTCTATGAATTGGTTATTATTAGTTTTGTTGACATGAGATGACATTGGGTGAGTGATTAGGTTCCAAGAATCTGTATGGAAAAAAAATTTATTATGTACTAACTGGTTTCTTATTGGATCTTTTTGGGTTCATCCTGAGAGGATATACTTGGTACGGTATCATATTTTATCATCAATTCTCTAAATGTTTTATCCACGGAATGTTACCATTTTAATTCTTGGATTGATTCATGTGTTTAATAACAAATAATATTTCATAATTTTGAGGTGAAATAGATTATGTAACTTGGCCTCATGACCATTGGTGGCATTTAATGATTTAGTTGGGGTTTCTTTGGATAAAATATCATAAGATCTTTATAATTTCATGGTTTTAATGTCTTTTGGATGTCTCATAGATAGTGCTTCGCACATGAAGATGAGAAAATTATGTATGTCCTTGTTTAGAGGAATCTCGTGGACTCTCTTCTTGTTTTGATGTAATCACCACCGTATTGGAGACACTTATGTTGTCATAGTTGTAATTTGGTTGTTCCAAATGTAGATTAATTATAATTTTTTGGAGACTACAAATTATTATCTCTGTGTTTATAGATTCTTATGGTATTTTTTTGTCTTATATCTTTTTAAAGTTATTATCGCTGATTGAGGATATGTGTGTTTCATAGTATGTTGAAATGTGTTATGTGTATCTATCATAGATTTCTAACTAGTTGATACCTTTAACTCCACATGGGATATTCTAGGGGTTGATAGTGTCATGGGGGGAGTTTTTGGACACCCTTTATTTCATTTTAGAATTAATGAATAAAATAATGTAATTACATCTAAAAAATTGCGGGTTTTGGGTTGTTTTAGGAATAAACTCAATATCTATTAATAGAGTAGGTGTTAGTCATGGTGTTTCCATTGTTTCGAGTAACCGTGGATGGATATTCTATAAGGGTTTGATACTTTACGTTTTTGATCATCGGTATTTTATAATGTTTGGATTATTATTTTTACCATTAAAGGATAAATAATGTCATTTCCATGTGGATTTCTATTTGGTATAATATAGTTGGTTCACAACATTGACAACCATGTTCCCAAATTGTTCTCCATATTAAGGATTTTTAATTTTTATTTCCCTCTTTCTTATATTCTTATATATCCCTCATAACATTCTGCTATCCCTCATTTCTCTTCCACTTAATGAACCCCCTTGTTCATACACCCACATTCCCATGTGGATCCACTCTTATATCATGTGACAATCATCATCATGATCACCCCTAATTGTGGCATCCCACAAATGGAACACCAAGTCAATTCCTTCTATGTGTGGAAGCCAAGAGGAATCATCCTCCTCATGCATAGCCTCATCCCTCTTGGAACCTCTTTCCCATTATGTTTTTTCTATTATTTCACTGCAATTTAGGTAAAAAACCTCAATCTTATGGTCTTTGTATTCCTCATCCCTCCATTGATCCTTATTCATCTGATTTACCTTTCTCCTTCATGATTTTTGGGTTTTCCCAGACACTATTTTTTTATAGTTTGATGATGTTTTATGTTATTATTTGTTCCAGAGTTTATGTAGGTCCATTTTTCTTTGATTTTTTATCCTCCTCATATGGTGGCATGTTCCCAAAATCCGCAACTCTATTCATTATTTTTGAGGTATGTTTGACTATTAAAAACATTTATTACTTGTTGTTAATGATTATATTTCATTTAAATGTTTTTTTAAAAATTTAATATCATATTATATGATATTGTAAAAATGAAAATATTTTTTATTGGTATTTTGAAATCATCATGGTCCTTGGATGCAGTCCATGTTCTTTGGAAAATTCATGTGTGGAACTTAAAAAATATTTCAAGTATTTTATAATATTTTCCCTTGGATTTGAATTGGTGTAACAACTCTATTTGGTTTTTTCCTCTTCTAAACTGGACTATTGATTTTCCATAGACCTTTAACCAATGTCAAGTTCTTCATTAAATGTAATTTTGGATCAGCTAAAGGGATGTTAATATTTTTAAAAAAAGTTGAATCTATTTTTCATTTTTAAAATTGTAGTATTTATTTGAAAGTAGTGTTTTCTACTAATAAAGTAGTGGATCCTTTTGGAAATTATTTTGAAAACATGGGTCATAGTGTGTCTAAAATAGCCTTTGAAAATTAAATGAGTATATTTAAAAAAAATACATTCATCCTGTTTTATAATATTATCTTTAAATTTATATTTGGAATGGGTTTTAAAATGAATTTAGGAATTGTTTATGTGGATCAGCATTCGAGAGATGTATTTTAAAATCCCATTTGGCAATTTAAATGATTTTATAAATGGGTGACATCAACTAAAGACTATTGTATTAATCATGTACTATTGTGGATTGTGACCAAATGGGAGCACTTTGTATTGACATGAAATTTCTAATTCTTATGTATGGATATATTTTTTGGGTTGTATCTTGAGAGCGTGTTGTAGGTTATCCATACATTATTTTCATATTCATTATATTTGACTCATGTGATTCATGATTTATCACCTTCTCACTTTAATTTAGTCTTGGTAACATGTGTATATAAGCAAGTGTCTATACATATACCGTACTAGGTTTCCAAAAACTAATATTTTTTCCCTTTAGATAGTGATAAGGATTTATGGGGTGTTCAATTCTGATGGGGATGAGTGCAGCTAGTCGAGTGGTTGTGATATTATAAATTCAACCCATTAAGTTGGTATGTGTTGAGGTATGTATAACAATGTCTCACTAAAGAACCTTTGGTAGTGCCCATGGCATTTATTCCTCTAGTTGGTTGCTTCATTTAGAGGATTTATCTATTTTAATTGATGGTATTCCCCACGTTATGTATTATTTTAAACCCAATATATTTTCATATATTCCTCCATGTTGTATTACTTGACACACTTTTGTTTGAATATGTTCCTTCTTCCTTCTCTTTATGATTTTACTTTAAAAAATTTGAAAAGGATTTGTTAATGGTTTTAAATAACAGGATATGAATGCGTTATTTTAAAGTGTTTTAAAACATTTTTTGATTTTTTTTTGAAATGTGTTCTCAAGTGATAAAAGGTTAAATGGTTCTTTTATTTAACTTTTTTAATGAAAGTGGACTTTTAAATTGTTTTCCTTAGTTTAATGGTTTAATATAAAAATTTTTACTATCTTTCTATGTATTTTATAAAAGGTGATTGTTTGAAAATGTTCATTTGGATTATATTTATAATACATGTGAAAAAACTATTTTTTATTCCAAATGTTCAAAATAGAATTTAGAAGTTATTTTAATAAGGTATTTCCATTTTTTATGGTTTATGGAGGCCTACTGACAACTTATGTTCTCATCCCTAAATTAACATATCAGTTGCGGGTGTTTGTGTTTTCCTTTAGAAAGCTCAGTGTGTTTTCATTTATCTTCATATTTGAGGTGATTAATGTATTTTATAACATTAATCTAGTGTTCCTATTATATGATTTATTATTATTTTGATTTATTTTTAATTTAATGTCCATAAATTTTCCCTTTATATGATTACTTTGTCCATGTAGGGTTTAATTGTTTTTGATGGATGGATGGAAGCTATATGTACTAGTGTGAAAATAAAATCCATTCTATGATAATATTATCAATTAATGAGAGGGATATCATAGTGTGGTTGAATTTTCTAGTGCTCTTTACTATTTAATGGTTTTATAGTTTTGATATTAAGTTTTTCTGTTAATTATTTCTCTGGTGTGGACATATGATGTAGGGACATCTCATGCCTATATTTTATTTAACTTTTAAAACCATGTTAAATTTTATTTATCCAGAGAAATAATTTCCATGTAGTGTTTCCAGGATTTCTATCCACATTTCAAGCCTACGGGATCATAGAATTCCCTTCAAGATAGTGGTTGGCTAGTTTTGGAATCCTTTGTATGGATGCTTGTGTCTGATTCATTAAATAAACCATACTACATCTCATCCTCATAATGACCTATTAAAACTATAAAAATAGTCCATATTCACATTACTACACATCCCCAAAGTCATATGAAGTGGCTAAACATAACCTTCAAGCCATTGATTCTTTGATTTTATCCTATGAAAGGCCAAACTACGAGTCCAATTACTGACAACATCCATGATCATGCCAAGAAAACAAAATCAATATTTGATACAATGACACCTCTTGGGATCCCCTAAGTGTACTACCCACTATGAATCATGAGTTTTCATCCTTATTTATACTCTTATTAAATAGGAAAACACTAATAAACTCGGAAAATAAAGCATATCCCATCTATCCAAGAAAATTTCGTGAATAGTCATTTGTCATTAACCATTAATGTATCATGAGATTATCTGCATCACAATCATTATTATAAATTAATTTCACTACCAATGAGGATTGGATTAATATGATTTCATGAGGCAATCCAAACATTACAAACAAAAATATTAAATTTTATTAGAAGAATATTCATTACATATCATTATGATTCATTCCAGAAAGATAATGTTTTATGGTCTTTGAAAACATGGTTACATAAAAAAAATTACTTAATAGATCTTCATCATCTCCAACATAGTTCTACACTATTAATTTCCAAGTTATACATATCATAATTAATAAATATATTTATATCTTGGGGGAAGGAAATTTTAATCAACAGTTAGATCATATTCTTACTAATCGTAGATATGGTAAATATCGATGATAATTAAACAATAACATTACAATAAGGGTATGGGAGAATGAGGATAAGATTTGAAAACCATATCCAAAAAATTAAATATCATATTCATGATTTATCTAATAAATATTGACAATTCATAAGACATCAGTCATAGATAAATCAAAATACAGGTGCCATGATAGCATAAAATCTGTACAGTATCATTTAATAAAACAGTGGCATAAATTTTGGCATAATCATAATCATAGAAATATTATTAAACAAATCCCACCAATACAGTTAGCACATGTTAGGGTTAGAATAATCACCTGTGTACCTGAATTTATCTTGGGGAAATCCGACAATCTCCCTTCTATGGGCATGGGATAACCTCCCATGTACCCTCTTTTGGTCATGGGATAACCTCCAATGCACCCTCTTCGGGGCATGGTATGACATCCAAAAAATTATTTCCGCTCATAAAATATTAATCCTCACACAATTAATTTGAGGGATATAATGTAATCTCATGAAATGTAATATAATAATATTAAATTATTATATATACCATAATATCATTAGAACATTTATTATTCTTCAGAACTTAATCCATGGTAAAGAAAATTGGTTTTATCATTATTTCATCATAATAACAACAAATAATCTAGAAAAAATAATAAATATGGTATAATAGGATCATATACCCATTGAAAAATAACAAGAATCACAATATTTTATCATATATGAATAAATCCATTTAAATATTATTAGAATATTTCATGGGGAAAGTAACCATTTCAATTTGAAATCTCTTATTTAAAATAAAAAATTTAAAATAAAATCTTTAGGAAACATATTTCCTTTAAAAGAACCATGGATAATTTTAATGGGAGATTAAAACTATTTAGTCGTTATAATAATGGGAAATTATATTCATGCACGTTATATTGAAACAAATATTCCATTCTACCTTTCGATAAAATGTGAAAAGGACCGCATTTGAAAAATGACAAGATAATTACATAACAACATTTAATGTCCAATAAGGGTAAAAATGACTTTAAATGAATCATTAGTTAATTGGTAAATATTAATGAAAACATTTTATTGTAAATATAGGGACTAATGAATAATATTCTCACCTGAAGTGAAATAGAAAATCAACATTCCTTGAAAACATTCCTTCAGTCACTTAAGTACATAAAGAAAGTAAAATTAAGGAAAAACATTTGTTATATTGAAATTACCATATGAGAATAAAATTAAATATATTTTCTTGATATTGAAAATATAATTTGATCAAAAAAAATTTAAATATAAAAAATACGAGTAATAATGAGAGTGTAAGGAAAAACTATTTACTCATGTATTCCTGGATTACAAAGAAATATAAAATCATGTATAATAAATTTAAATGTATTTTTATTTTATAATATAACCATATTAAATCATATAATATCATATATTATCCACTTATATCATTTAATAACACATTAATAAATAATTCCTTATTAAAATTGATGTTTCTATTTGTGAACTAAATCAATTTTTATGAATGCATCTATTAGAATGTTCTAGTCATTGTACTTTGATAATGGTAAAATCATATTGATAATATTAATAATAATTTAAATATAATTTTTATTCATTAAATAAATATTTATAATCATCCAAAAAATATATAGATATGAAATTGAATTTCCCAATTCATGGATATGGTAATAAAAATGTATGCATGAACCATGTTTTCATTTTCTAGTGAAAATAATAAAAAAAAATTAAATAATATGTTATCATCATAGAAGATCTACTAAATCACAAATACCAGATATATTTTATAAATATAACATTATTAATATTAATGATAGGGGTTGAAAAAAAATTATTTATATTAGTGTGTGGACGTAATAGCACACACTTATGCACATGTGATACTTAAATTTCCCATTGAATTGATAGGAGGTGGAAAGGGATGTTACGATATTATAATAATAACTAATTATATTTTTTACATTTTATAATCATTTAATTATGAATAAAATTGTTTTATATGTGTTTTAATAAGAAATTTGATTCAAATATATTGTTTAATAGTAATACCTCTTCATTGAGAAACCTCCTTTGGTTTACAACATAATCCTTGAAAGGATAGTATTATGATCAAACCGTGACACTTAATATGTGTGTATGAATGTTAAGAATGTAATTTTTTTAAGTATTTAATTATTGATAAGGCCTTAGACGTTTTAATAATAGAATATGGGGGTTTCCCATTTATTAGTGGGGGAAAAAGAAACACTTCAAATTTCATAATTGATTAAAAAATAATAATACCTTACAAAAGTTTAATTTTTCCAAAAAAATGTTTCATATTATTATATTAAATAATATAGTGTAAAATAAATTTAAAAACATGAATTGTAAAATATATGTTTCAATTATTCCGTTCTCTCTTTTTTAACCCCTAGTAAACCTATTATAAGTATAACTATAGTAAATAATTTTTATATTTTTTTCTATTACTTGTGTCAAGAAATGAATGTGTACTCATTATCAAAATTTTAGATTTCGATTAAAAATATGAAATCCATTTTATAAATTTAATTACTAGATTTTTATGAAAATGTATTTAAAATAAACATTTGAAACATGTAGAAAATTTTTTTCAATAAAAATGCATTTAAAAGTATAAAAATGCTTTTATTCAAAAATTATTGATAATGTGAACTATAAATAAATTTATTGGATTACATTTAAAAAATGAAATAGTGAAACATCAATATTAATTAAATAAATCAATAATAATTTATTACTACGTGAATGTAAAAGAAAATTTCCTATAAAATCACAATTTTTACCTACTGATGGAAAATTAAACCATTTCATAAAAACATGACATTAGATCGTAAGATAATATTTATATAATTATTTTAAAAAATAAATCCTTTTTATAGAATTAATTTCTAATTAGTTTTATTAATAATCACATCAGTTGAGTAATGTGCTTAAAAAAATAAAATGTTATACTAATTGAGCATGTGGTGGATCAAATCCCAGACCTTCGAAATAAAACCACATGATGAAACCCTGAGGTTTTACTAAGGGGGGATACGTTGTAATAATTATTTATAATGTAAGTTCATAAAAAACTACTTTTAAATAAAAAATATTTTTGGAGCATAAGATGACATTAATTAAAATTGAATAATTATTTATTATAATTTATCCTAACTATTTTATTCATATTAAAAATTTATAAATATTTATCATAATGTGGTAATTTGTATTAATACCAAAAATTTAAAATCTAGGTTATTAAAGTATAATGTATCTTTTTTCATTCAGACTCAGGGTTTCATGTAAAAAAAACTACCAAATGCTTCATTTTTATTTCATTGTATGAAATATATATAAGTAATGCGTGTGTTATATTAAACATTCCTTAAAATGATTTTACCCCTACAAATTAAATCCCATCAACATAAAAAAATGGTGATATCTCTACACCATTACATCATTAGTATTCCATGTATATTAATCAAAATTTTACTTTATTGAGATAATATTTATTAGGTTATTTGTATTATTATTTATAACATTATCTCTACAATACAATATTCGTATTGGCTTCAATTCAAATGAATGTTCATGATCTGGTGATACATCATCTGAGTATAGTAGACATGAAGTATCATGTATTTACTTCATCAGTAGACATATATTGAACACCTCATGAACATGAGATATGTTGGGTGGAAGCTCTAAATAATAAGATACAATCCATTGTTGATCAATAATATGGAATGAATATATATTCTTAGGTCTATGATTTCCCTTCTTTACAAATCACATAAAATTATTCCATAGAGATATTCATGGTAATAACTTCTCTCCCACTTTAAATTTCAGATCTCACTGATAATTGTGAACATAAATTTTATATCATATGTTAGATTTAGTGATGTATTTATAGATTTTTATAAATCAATAATCTATTTATAATTATAGTAGGTCCAAAATGAATTATTCAACTAGATTCATCCTAGCTTGTCGGAGTTGTACATTTCCATCTATATAGGTCTTCATAAGTAGTAATTTGAATTCTTGAGTGAAAGTTATTATAGTAAAACAATTATTTAATGGAAGGTGTTGATCCCAACCATCATAGAAATGTGGATAGTTGGATCATGAAATGTACTGAAGAGTTTTAATGTTTCTCATATAATTACTATCTATCTATGTATGAATGGTGGAACTAAATCACAACTCTGTATGTAATCATTTCTAAAGACATCACCGTACCATTATTGTAAACCTTGGATCTCAGTCATATATAATAGATTATGGTACCCCATGAACCCTTTTCAATTCATTAATGTATATATTATAATTCTCACCAAGAGTGAAATTCGTAGTGAAGCTAATGAAGTGTTTTGACTTCATAAGGTGATCGACTAATACTCAAATTACATTATGGACTTTAGATGTTTTATGGAGTCTAAAAAAATGTGGTTTTGTTTTCCATTGTTATTATGGAATAGATAATTGTTGTAACATACCTTTAGAATTTTATATCTTATCTTTAAATTGTGTAAATACTGAGCACTAAGATACATACTCTACAATTTCACTATTAATTTTTTCCCATAATAAATACCCTTTGAGGTCTCTATACATCTTTGTAATTATAGAATGAATATAAAATTAGGTGAAATATTGTTCTTAAAATAGATCATTCTTCACAATTTTTATTTACAATAGACATATTGACTTCAAAAATATTACCATTCCATTAAAGTAAATTTTCAACATGGAAAAGCATCATACTTTATTTTTTATCTGCAGATCATCCATTTGTTCCTCTTTAATATTAACATGGATAGATTTTTGATAATTCATTTCAGAGAGATAGAATTTATATATTTTCATGAGAATTTCAAGGTATTTCCTTCACAAATATAGAAATATTGTATCTATTTTTATCTTTACCAATGAAAATATAGAAAATTACTTATGTCTAAAGGCATCAACCTCATTCTTCATTTACCTAGGGTGGAAATGTATTGATTAGTCTAAATCTTCAGTAAACATGAATCATCGTCTATAGTGTGTATAAAACTCTTTCATAGTGAATATATACATTAAAAATTATGGATTATTGTATATTTTTATCCTTTCCCTATAAAGATAATTCCTTCATATCATTAATGAAATGGTTACCACTCCTAAATCATAAACACTAGTCCAGAAATTCTACACATAAACATTCAATTTCCATGATTCATAAGGTATCCCAATATAATTATACAATATAATGCATACCAGTTCGTTCCATGATACATCATTATATATACCAAACCATTAACCACTATTTGGTACTATAAACAAAGGAACACTAAAAAAAATTCTTCTCAACTCCTAGAAATTTTCCATACATTCATCACTGCAATGAAACATGACCCTATTTTATTTTGACATTGTCATTTGACTATATTTCCCTAATAACATCTTCAAATATCATACATGATATCTATACAATCGATGAATACTATGAATCTCAATCAACATGGTTGGTTTTGGACAGTTTTCAATAACATCTATATTTTATCAATCCACTAATATACCCTCGATTGAGATTATGTGTCCCATTAATAAAACATTGTGTATCCTAAATCCACACTTTTAAAATTTTACAAACACTTTCTCCTTAATTATGGTCATTATTTTTAATGTCTCACTTTGGATTCCACTTAGAAGTTCCCATAGATTATAGAATAAAATATATAAAACACACTCCATATATTCTAGAGGATTTTTATGAGAAGTGATGTATTATTTTTTGGATGTGGGGATACAATACCCACATAGATCAGTGTGGATTAAAATGTTATTTATAAAAAAATAATTAGTAGAAGAAGTATTAATAACTTACAAGATTGTAATTATAATAAACTATACCGGATAATAAACCAGTGGAAGATGAAAAATAAAAGATCCAAAATGATGATGATGTACACTATCAGTAGAAATACAAAAATAGTGTAAATAGATACAAGCGAGACATCCATATACCAAAAGAAATAGAAAAATTAAAAACCATCTTGAAACTACATGTAATATCATAGATAGAATAAGCTCAGTACACTTCTCCCTTACTCTATCTTTGAAAGAAATCATGAACATTGGTAGATGGGCACTTCCTGTTTCCTATATATGCAATCATGATGTTTCCTTTGGTATGAATGGTGGTATAAGAATGGTGTGAGATATTAAGAGTAGGACACCACCATTGATTTCAATGTAAATGAATTTTCTATTTATAAAATGAGAAGTGTGCCAAAATAAATAATTATAATACTGAAAATAAATATGTAAATAATTAAATCAGACTGGGTTCCATCTCTATAACCTTGTCTAATTCTAACTTCATCGGCCTAACTTTGTTTGTATGAACCTTCAAAAATATGATCATATGATGAAATGCATTTATTAGACATACTAACATGAATTCATCAATGTGAAACCATCACAAATAATGTGATTGGTCCTAGATGATTCACCCTAGGAATATACGGAAACAAATTCATATTCATTAATTAAAATTAATCTCTTGAATTAAAGAAAATGCTCCTTGAGCCTGTACATTATGATCTGAAAGGGATTCCATGTTTCACCCTTGAGGAAATATATATTATACAAATGTTGTGGGATTTCATCCTAGGTGACCCATGAATGTGATCTAATGTATCACACTAGTTATGTTTTGAATACAAAAATGTCATCCTCTACTTCTATCTATTGTATATCATGTAGGAGTCTGAGTATATCCTATGGTATTGCACAACCATCCCACCACCTAGATCATCCATGGGATGTCCCCTAGGAAACTGATATCACTCATATGGAGGTAAAAGGATAATTCATGGATAGCTCATCCCAAGAATAGCTAGTATCTACCTTGGTGTATTTATAATTCAATAACAACTAGAGCTATAATCCAAGAATATCCAATTCAATGGGTCCTTATGTCGGGGCCCCTCAATCATCCATTCCATAAAGTGATGGTAACATGTTTTTATAAAAACATTACCATTTAGAAAAAAGCATCATTTCTGATGTTTTAATATATTTATCCATATCTTTTCGGTTCAAAAATTATAATTAAGTCATGGTGTGTAGGGGCCAAACTCATCGACAACCACTCTAATAAATTTAATTTATATCTTGATACCATTATTATAAGAAAACAAAAAACTCAAGGGAGGTTTATAAATTCATGGAAATAGTATTTTTGATATTTATGGAAGGGAAACCCATATGGGTTGTATAATACATGGTGGTCATCCAACATGATGATTCATCTTTATATAAGCTCCAAGAAGGAAGTGAAACCCGTTTAATTTAATTTATTAATCAATTTACAGGTTTATCAAGACAATTAAAACATGTGTAACAATGTAGGATCATTAAAAAGAATGAAACATATGGAATGAATCTTAACAACAACCCATTTGTTCACAACGCTCTCCTCGTTAAACGTCGTCATTTGAATCGAGGTGGAGCAGAAATTATTGATGAAATAGTAAAATTCTCTAAAAATTACGAAAATGTGGTCTCAAAAAGATTCTAAATTAAAGGATAATATAAAATTGAAATATAATAAAAATGAATATATTGGATACCTCTATATTTCTAATGAATCTGGAGAAAAATGATTTCGGGTTTGAATGAAGTATTGATCAAAACCCTTAAGAGGAGGAGAGAAGACAACATAACACCTGGGTTGTAAGTTATAAACAAATGACTAAAATAAATTAGATTTATTAAAAATTTATGGCCCAGAATTATAAATTTTCAATTCATTTACAAGGCCATAGGGTTTGGCATCATGGTTTTCCAAACCATGCGTGAACCATGCAACCGGTTATACTTTAGTAGTCATGCTGAATAGGATAGGAACGTGGTTTCGATAACCATGTTCTATTCATACATGAACCATGAATATGATGTATTAAATCCTCATATATACATAAACCACACTCTATATTGTTGTAGAAAATTTTTTCTACTCATCACATGCATTGGGTTTCCCTCACGGTTGGGTCCCACAGTTAGCACTAACTCTGTGTTAACGGTGGGACTCACCTTTCGCTCCCATTTTCCAGATCTTTGAGCTTTAAATGAGCCATGGAATCTCCAAAAATAATCAATATCCATTTGATCCCATGATTATAATAAAAATATGGGTTTTAATAGTAATTTGTAATTCCACACATCTTTTAAAAATGGTGACATTAAAACCCTCCACTAATAATAATAACTTCTCCCCACATTCACCTTCTGAGGGTAAGGAGGGATCATTTGAGAAATGTTCCATCCACTATGCATGTACCTTAGACTCATTATCCTAGTTTACATATTGTATGCATTTGTACCACCAAAGAACTGATACCAAAGGAATCGACATGCCTCTCAGACCCTTCCTGATCCGATAAAAAATATATACTTGATGCTCCATGAAAGTTGCATATTTCTACAATTCAATATCCTTTGGGTCAAACAAATGATAATGGTTATAATGATACCATTATAGATAAGATACATGGAAGACCCAATCTGGGTAAAACCCACAGAATGACCCAATATCCACCTTTAAACTATAGATGTTGAAAATGATGATCAATAAAATACTTATTCATGGTCTGAGTCGTAACCATATGCTTATGAATCAGGTTGACTCAATGTAAAGTCCCATACATGAGAGGAGTACCCAATAAAAAACCCTCAACATCATTCAAATGTATTTAGGTGAATGGAATGACCAACCATAAAGAACCTCGTATAGATCCATATAATTCATTTCCTCAAACATTTATTTATTGGTTAAATCAACAAAAGATATTGGTTTTTACCAAGAACCTCTATGTTTAGGGTTACATTCATTGATCATGTCCTCCAGAACATGTATCGTCTGCTTAAACTGGTCATCAGTATGAGGGGGATATGATGGAATAAATATCACCATTGATCCCAAGGCCTTCTAAAACCCTTTCCGGAACCACGAGGTAAAACGGATATCTTGGTCTGATATGATGGATTTGAGAAAACAATTTAGGAACACAGTCCATTGAATATAAATTATACTAATATTATCAACTATAAAGGTCGACAAGATTAGTAGGAAGTGTTCGACCTTGGTCAACATGTTGATGATAAACTAAACAACATTGCTACCTCGAGGGGATCATGGAATGCTCATTATATTATCCATGCTTCTTTTAATCTACTTCCCCCTATGGAAGGATGTGGATTCTCGAATCCTAGAATGTCACTACTGTTCTTCCTTCACATATGGATACATGAAATACCTCATGATTAAACATACAATCTTCCTCTTTATGCCTTGACACCAATTCTAGCATTTTACATTTCATAATAGGAAAAATAGCATTTTCATTCTATTCATGAGCCTCTAAATTCATCCTAGAGAGAATGGCATCAGCTTAAACTCATTTGTTTCCTCCTAGATGGACTGGGTTTGAGTCTTACAACTCAGTTCATCATCCACAACATTACCCTTACCTTTTATATAATAATGTTCAATGTCAAATGTCTATAGGTACTCTACCAACCTATGCTACCTTGGATTCAAGTATCACTGTGCTGATATGCATCAGATAAATTTTTTATCCATGTAAACAACTAACTTCTATCCTATTAGATATTTCCCCTAACAGCATAAATCATAGACCATAATAACTATATAGATGTTGTGCATTTGATAATTCCTCTTATGAGGGCTTAGCTGGTACGACTTGTAATCTACAACCTTATCTCCCTGCATTAGAAATTATCTCATCCTGATTCGTGTGGAATTAAAAAAGTTAGTATATCCTTTTCCAGACTCGTGAAGAATTAATATCAGCACTGAAGTCATTCTCCTTTTCAACTCCTAAAAGGCTATCTCACAAGAATCATGCAATGCGAACTTTTCACCCTTTTTATTCATTCCCATAAACTGTGATATGAGAATGATAAATCCTAAATGAATCACTTGTTATAGCTGTCCATCCCAATGAAACTATGTATCTCAAACAAATTCGAGGATACTCCTATGAAATCATGGAGTGGAGCTTATCTAGGACAAAATATTTTCCCATCTATGAAATTACATGACCAATTATTTGAATATTATTGGTCAATTAGTGTCATTGTTTGAGTTTTCATAAATCCAATTCTCACTTAGTGTACTCTGCACAATCTCAAAATGATTTTTGTGATCTTGTCTGGTGAGACAATACACTAAAATTTAATCGACGAAGACAATAATAAATGAATGGAGGTAAGGGTGGAATACCCAATTCATCAAATCCATGAAGATATTTTTTGTGTTCGTAAGTCAAAATTTCATATCAAAATAATATTACATGTCCAAAATACTTTAGAGATTTTTACATGGTATGCCAGATTATCTCACACACACCCAATGGTAGCTAGATCTCAAATCAATTTTAATAGAAATCTGTCGCTCCTCAGATATGGTTGAAGAGGTCATATATATATGATGAAATGGGTTCAAGTTTAACACTTTATTCTAGTTTATTTTTAGGTAATCCATGCATATGTTAAGGGTACAATCCGATTTATTAGTGAAAAGGATTAGTGAACCCCGATGTGTTGTTCTATGTCTGATAAACCCATTTTTCTCTAGATAATCTAGATGATTCTTGTGTTCATGGAGCTCTATATGTTCCATCATATAAGGAGGAATGGGAAACAATCCCACACCTAGAACTATCTCAATAGTAAACCCTACCTCTATCTTAGGAGGTAAGCGAGAGAAATCAATAGGAATTATATCCAAGTGATATTCAACGATTAGAGGGAATTCAAAAAGATACAATCCCTTATCATTCAAAAATAGAATCCAAAAATGTGTTGTCACTCTTCCTAGAACTAACAAATCGAGTACATCTCGACTTGGATAGAAATCCCTTTTCCCTTCGGGAGATGTGTTCTACCATCTGGTGATGTGAAATACACCATCTAGTGGTAGACATCAACATGGTTGTGATAAGGTACTATCTAATTCATACTGAGAATTAAATTGAAGCATGTTATCTGAAAGATGAAGATGTTCCACATGAATTTATACCTTCATATCTAAAGAGGTAAATATTTTCACAAGTATATATGCTTATAACAAACTCCCAGTGAAATCTCAAGAGACATATTGCCACATAAGTATAATTTATATAGGCTCAATCATTCCACAGTTGCAGCAGATATAATGAAGTGTGATGAACCTATAACAAGTAGGGAAGAAACTACTGTCGAGGCCACAATAATAATACCATGATGTGAAGATGGACATAGAATCTACTCGATTGGAATAGGCTGTATTGAGTAGATATTTCATGATTTGTGGCCCTATGATATAGTATGACTAAGCTAGTTAGGTCCACTATAATAGAGATGAAAAATTGAGGCCTGAATACCATGTAAATGACCCCCTCCATAATGTGAGTGACTAGTAGAATACTGTTTATCAGACTATTAAATAGTTATTGATCATTCACCTGAAAGAGGTGTAAATATAGATCTATGTTCACCAGGATATAGAGGAAAAATTGAATGAGGTTCTAAATGTGGCCCATATTTTCATCGGATCAACACTTGATCAGATTCTTTGTCTAGTGAATATTTTATGGCATATCCAATCACACTGGTGATGCACTATATATTCGTTGCTGTGTTCAACCTGGACGGTACATCCTCTTTATTCACTATCAAAATGACTCTTCCTACTTCCAGATAAAACACCACACATGTAGGAGGTTAAACTATCCCATCTGACATTGCTCGATTCCCTCATGTTATACTCAGTTATGAGGGAATGGATAAATTTCTATTAAATGATCGACGTCTAGAAAACATTGACATATTATTGGATGACATATGCAAGAACACCTTTAAATCATCTCTATGTCATGATTTTTCCATAGATAAGCATGGTGTAAAATTCTAAAATTCAGTAATGTGGGATTAATACTACATCACCAACATTTCATGTTGTTTTATGTGCATGAATTCTCATACACTTGTTCTGAACGTTTTTTCTATGAATTAGTCAATTAAGGCTATCTGTAGGTCCATCCAGACCATAATTGGTTGTTAGCCATCTAGAATGAGGATGTACGACCAAATCATTGTGAATTCATGTCGAATATAGGTGGAGAGCATGACCCTATGATTCAGAGGAATCTTTATATTCTAGGATATAGAAAACGTAGACATTATCTATTAATCTTTATCATGAGTTCCTCCATCCCCAATTATTTTCAGAGGATGTTGGTACTAGAAATCCTGACATAGTTCATCCAAAGTAAGGGAAGGACAGAGAGAACCCTCTACATACAACATGAAACATATGAATCTATCATGGAAATTAGTATCACCACCTAATGAATGATCCTTATGATTTTTCACATGTGGCGATGTAGGAGGTGTCATAGGTGCCTTAGGGCACACCACCTCTAGGGAATTATTTTCACCCCTTTCGTGGAATACCCTATGTGGAATTTACTGTGTAATAACACTACAGTAGTCAAGAGAACTCCTCAAATAATTATTAAAAAAACATGGAAATGGACAACAAGAAGGTTCATGCACATAACCTCTATAATGAGTCACTTCTCTATAAATTATCCTTCATTTAGGCATAGGTTGTAAGAAAGAGTCATATGATGATCATATGAGACACTAGCTACAACCCCTACTAAGAGTGGGTTAGGGTTGTGGTCATAACCAACTCAACATAGGTTCCAGTATATTGAGTTACAAATGTACGGTATTAAATAAAACACCCTTTAATTTTCATATGTAATCCCATTTAGTGGTAACCATTTTATTTTCAAATAATAAATTATTTAAATTCACTCTTATTTTTTATATATCATGATCTATTGAATCACATCACTAATAATAAATTTATAAATTTTTAAGTAGTTTATAAAATTAAATTTATTTTAAATTAATTGTAATATTCACATTACACTAGGTAACATGATTTTAATATCCATGTATTGTTATTTGATTGATTGAACTGAAAATTATAATTTTATTAAAGTAATAGCACATTCAATTTCCATTGGAATTCACTAATAAAACCAAATAATGTTGAATAATTGGAAAATTGAACCAATTATGACATCATGAAAAATGTTATCATACATAAATACATAGAAAACAAAGAACAACCAAAGGATATTGAAAAAAAATGAATGCAGAAAGTAGATACGACATGGCATATGTCATGAATTTAAAATCCTATGTTTTCATGTATGATGCCTGAATTTATACACCCTTATATAAACTTACCACAGTAGAAGTGTTCCCATTATAATAATATCCAAAATAATAATATTAGGGAACAATTTCGTCACCCAATGGTTAAGTCTATAAAACTGTACATGTAAATATGATAACAATGCTCACCCAAACCAAATAATTTGGGTGTCCCCTGTATATGGATTAGCTACTCCTAGGAAGTGGCTCATTACAAAATTCAATAATTACTAATCAAATTTGTAATAACCAATAAGTATGAACAAATGAAAAAAATATCCACAAATACAACGTTGTAGTTTCCCACCCTAGATTCCACTTTGTGGTGATTTGAGACAATGGGAAACAAGAAACCAGTCACACCTCCACATATGCAATGGATGCTGGTTAGTTTCAAGCACATAGGGTGTTTTGATGATGAGATTAAACCCTCATATATTAGAGAGGATCATTGAGGAATATATAATAAATAATAAAATTCTCAAGCAGTAATAATATATAACAGAATAATACTCATAAATCATAGAATATAATAAGCAAGTAGAAGCTGAGTAAATAATTGGTAATAAATGATGATGAGGTCTCTATTTTGTAATATAAAAAAATAGGGAATAATGGAGATAAGAATATACCACAATCTATAAGAAAATACAAAATGGACAACAATTTTATCTACATACTTCATGAGAATATGCTCTTTTCCATGGTTATATAATCTATCATAGAACTTTGGAATAAACATTTGATGTTTGATGCTTCCCTTTATCAATACTCTCAATCATGATGTCTTCTTTTGTACCAAAGGAGGCCTATGTAGGGTGTGATATATACTCAGTATGCACCACCAATGGCGTCCAAATAAATCCATTTCATGCCTATAAAATGAGAAGTGTGGTAGAATAAATAATTGAAATTTTGAAAATAAACAGGTAAATAATTATATAGGACTAGGCTCCCCCTTGGGACACATGTCCTTCTATATATGCTTTGAAATATGATTGTGTGTTTGAACTAAGACAAACCAAAACATGTGATGAAATGAGGTGAATGTAATTATAACCATGAAATCATCAACACCGGACCATACCCATTCATTTTATTGGGTTTAGTGGACGCACCTCAGAGATATCCATTGCCACATTATTATAGATTAATTAAAATTCATCATTTGAATTTATGTTAATTTTTCTTAAGCATGTATATGGAGATCTGAAAGTGATTCCATGTATCATTCCTCAGGAACATTATATTAAACGAATTTTATTGGGGTCCTTCCAAGGTGACCCATGAATGAGATCCCGTGTATCGGTCACATCATTGTGTGAATACCACAACATAAACATCCCTGTCTAAATCTCATTTCTCATGTAGGCATCCAAGTACCTCTCCTAGCATGGAACATCCATCTCTTAGCCGAGATCAATCATGAGGTCTCCCCTAGGTGACTATTATCACTTGTATAGTGGTAAAGGATAATGAATGATGATCCCATCCCATACATGTCTAGTATTTACCTTGTGTATTTTCAATTAAATGAAAACTAAAACTATTAGGAATGGAGATCCCATAAAAGGGGTCCTTATGAAAATCCCATTATATAACCCTCAAAACAATGAGAGGTTATGATATGGTTAGAAAATTCATTCCACTTACAATATAAATCATTAACAACATTCTTAAAAAATTAACAATTTCATTCTTGTTAAATGATTCCCATTAAAGAATAGAGTGTATGGGATTAACTCATGGTCTAACACTCTAATAAATTGAAATTATACCTTGAAACATTTATTATAATACCACACTCACCTCAAGGGTGGTTTTAAAATTTAAGGAAAAATGTTGTAGGGGTCCTGAAGAAAGGTACACCCATTTGGGTGGCTTAGGACAATTCGATCAGCCAATGGATTGAAATTCTGGTTTCCAAGTTCAGATGATGGTGGTAAAACAATTTATTTTTAAATTTTTATTTAATTTGGATGTATTTCTAGAAATGTATGGAGCGTGTCACAATGTAACAACCTAAAAAGTAATGTAAAATTAAGTGAATAATATAGACCTCATACGTTAGGTACAAAGTGCTCTCCTCATCTAGCAATGACCTTTTAATCAAACCAGATTCAGAGATTTCATAGAATGTATCAAATGACATAAATATGAGAAAAATGATCATTGACCAAAATAGAACAGCCTTGTATAAGTGAAACTACTAATAAAATAATAGGAATAAATATATTTCCTCATGCTTTCGAATTATTCCAACAGTTAACGATTTGTATTTCATATGGAGGAGGGATCAAAATCGAAACGATAATAATAGTAGATGAATTAAAATTTGGATTGAATTATAATAAATAAGGGTGAGAAGGAATGAGAGGTAGTAAAACATTTCCTGAGAAAATTTATTGGTTTTCCTTCATTTACTGAGAAGAATGGTTTTGCTGCATGGTTATAAAAACTATGTGGCACCCATCTTCCCAGTTATGCATGAGGATAGACATTGAATGGGTAGGCATACAGTTTGGATAACCATATGTTGGACGCAAGAGAGTCACATTAAATTATCTCTAAAATCCTACCATGATCATGTTCCCCATTTCTCAAAGATCCAAAAAAAACCATGTATCTCATCCTATGCACTGGGTATCTCACATGATTAAGGTGCACAGTTGGCACTAATTATGCACTAAATGTGAATCATAACCTTAATTCCCCATTACCATAACACATAGATCCAAATGATCCTCATACTCACTTTAATCATTTATTATCCATTGGATCCCATGATTATAATAAAATGAGGGGTTTGAAAAGTATCCTTCATGTTTGTTCCTCTTTGAAAAACCAGGAAATTACATTTTTAGAATTCTAACTTAATCTTCATTGTCATTATTTCTCATGGAATATATTATAATTTCATCTATAAATACCATCATAAACTTGTTAATTAATTTAATAAAAATATATATTCTTTAAATCCATGAAGATAATGATGGAAATAATACAACAAAATAGTATAATTGTAAATTCATTAGGGAAATTTCCATATACATAAGGATTTAATGGGAATTTATTCACTTTGGAACATCAATTTATATTATATACATTGAAATAAAAAATGGAGAAATATTAACCTCCTTATTTTTAATAAATAAAATAATCAACAAAGGTAAGATGACCCTAACTCTTTATTGTGAACTTGTAATGTTTCTAATAATAAATATCGATTTTTACAAATCCATATTTATTCTTAACACAAATACCCTGTTAACCCCATGGTTACACACTGTTACAAAAGGATCAAATTCGAAAAGTATAATTTATGTGTTATTCCAATTCATGTAACTCAATCAGGGTCATTATGGATGGATCCTTTGGAATTATTACATCCCCAGGTATGAGTTCATTTGTTATTCAACTTCATCCTTCTGATGTAAACTATAAAAATAGTCTACATAAATATCAAAAAAATCCCATATAATTGGAATAGAGTTAATGTTGATTTTCTCTCCAATAATTGGATATGAATACCACATTAGTGTAGGATTCAAGACCCATAAAATGGATATAATATCAATTGGAAGTTCATATTTATCCATATATTGATAGAAGAGAACAGGTTGATTATAAATATCTAATGTGACTTCCCTTCAATGATAGATTATATGATTTTTATGAAAATAAATCAAATCCATACCCAAAATAACATCAAATTCAACTACAGAGATAATAATGATGTTTTCATGAATAATATTTCCATAAATATTTACTCAAAAGAGAATCATACTCTTGAGATGAATTTGTAAAAAGATTAAGAGATTTTACTTCTAATTAAATATCAAATAATTGTATATTTGAATTTAATTTTCTTTAATTTTTTCTTGATATATAAGAATTCATTTATATAATATGAAACACAGTACTTCAATATTTCAGAATACTTGTATCCACATCATGATTTCCATTATATTTTAATTCTTTTATAGAAAAAATGGGTACAATAACCACCAATCATCATTAATACTAGTAATCATTCAATGAAAAATGTTTAAAGGAAATCTAAATAATGAATCATTATTTTTATCCTATGAATCCTTGGGTTTATCCAACAATATCTATGATTATAATTTATTAAAATCATTTATAATGGATTGAAATTAAAATGTGATCTATGCCATGATTATGCCTTAAGAGTGTCTATCTTATTTTTTCAGTCTTTGTACCACTCATCATGCACCCAAGAAAATAAATTTATTTCCCAATCCACCCTATTTAGACTTGTAACTCATAAATGTGTTCGTGGCACATCTGAGTCCACTTTCTAGAATCTATTATGGAATTTATTTTCTATTAGAACCACACTTATTTATTTATTATATCATACGATGGTCACCTATTTTGGGGTCTTGTGTGAATGGTTCTCACTAATTCTTTCTAATCCTATTTTCCAAAAATATCTAAACCTCTGCACAATAATAGAAGATGTGTCCCAAACATCACATTCATAAATATTACAAAATATCAGTTATATTTTCATTACATTCAATTTGAGCCATGGAAAACATAAAATATTTCATGAAATTGGAATCTTTGATAAATAAATAACTAAAACATAATGGATCGTAAAAATATACCACTTAGTTCTTGAAAACTAACACCCTTATTATACATATAATTCTTAAATCCATTCATCATATCCTGTCGAATAGACAACATGATTAAGGGTGAACTCAGATACGTAGTATGGGTAAACAAGGTATATATCAATGATCTTTTAAGAATAAATGATTATAAGGGTATAAAAACAAGATAATAACATTTAAAACCCACACTTATAAATCATATATTGTAATCATGAGTCACGGAATAAATACTAATACTTCATAATTTATTAATCAAAATTAAATAAGATTGCATGATCCATGAGATCATCACATTAACATAAGACCATGTTATAATATAATAACTAAAATCGTTCATTAAGAATAATCATATAAATATTTTTTAATGAAAAACCACCACGATAATCATCAAACAATAAGATTTGAATAATCATCTTTATACTTAATTCAGGCCGGGGGTACCCTCCCATGTACTATCTTTTAGGATCAGGATAACTTCCTATGTTCAATATTTTTGTCTAGGGATAGGCTCCCATATAACATATGATTGGATTGGGATAACCATATATGTGCCATCTGAGATGAATAAACACTAACCATTACCAAATACATTTGGGGGTTATAACAGACCCACCCATCACAAAATCAAAGTCCATTCATTTTTTCCACATGATCTTCAAAACATTTAATATTTTTCATAAAAAAACCCATGGGAAAAATCATGGTTTAATCAATATTTAATCAGTATAAATATAAAACATATAGATATATAATAATATTAATGGTATCATAAAATTGTATGCCCAATGAAGCATAAGTAACATCATAGGATGTTATCCCGGCAGAAAAATGACTTTTAAATATTTTTAGAAAATTTATTAAGGAAAATAACCATGTATTTGTGATATCACTAATTTAAAATCATAAAATGTAAAAATCATTAATGAAATCATTTTTTCAAAAATAACAATGAAAAAATGTAATGTAGGTTTCAAAGAATTTTCCACTCATGAATATGGGAAATTATTTAATGTGGTGTAAGTTAAAATAATAATTTATTTAACATTTTTTGTAAAACTCCGAATGTCACTCATTATGAATATGAAAATGGGATTTATTTTAAAAATTTTATTGAAATTAAAATTTTTGTGATAATGAAATTAAATCAATTGTTTGATAATAATAATATATAATTTAAAATGTTTTGATGAATGTATTAATAAAGAAGGAAAATATTTTCCACCTCACATAGAATTAATGTCATCTTTACATTAAATAATTCTTCTGGAATCATGAGTTATTAAATAAAATAAAATGAATGGAATAAGTATTTAATTTAGAAATAAAAATAGTAGAATAAAATTGATGATATTTTTATTGATATATTATATAATTTCATAATTATATGTTTAAGCATAAACAATCCTATAAAAAATGGGATTGTTACATAAAATCCTTACCTCAAGTTTGACTTTTTTCAAGTGATATAAACTCCCATATAATTTTTTTTAATATATTTTTCTTGTTTAATAGAAATATATTCATACTTATACAATAATATATGACCCAATTATAAATAATACTTTATAAAATACTATGTTTCTCGGAGTTAACTGTATCATTTTTCTTAAAAATTTTTGTTTATAAGATATGGGACATGCACATTGATATCGGTTCCATAATCTACCAAATTTTAATAATCATAAATAATATACATAGATATAAATATGTTTCACCCCATTAATGGAGAATGTGTTATTTAAATATACATGGATGATGTTATAATTTTGTAACAAAAAGATGAAATGAAACAGAAATAATTTTTTATCATTGAAGAATAATTATTACTTAATAATATCATTTATATTTATAAATCAATAATTGTAAACAAACATATGAGGCTTTGATGGAAAATGATTCATATTACTTCATGGAGGGAGTAGTCCACACATATGAAAAAGGGATACTTTTATTTTCAATGGGATAGAAAATAGGTGGAAAAACATCATGGCATAATATTAATTACTACTCAATATATTGTTGATTCATGACCCTTCATTATATAATATTATTAGATAATGTGTACGAATAATTTAAATTTAATGATCTTGGTCAAGAGTTATACCTCTTATTTGAGAAAATTCCATTGATTATGTGGTAAAATTTTCATTAAAATTATACTCGTAAAACACATTGAGAAAAGGTTCCCAATAAAATAAATTTCTAAAAATGATGACTTTTTTATGAAAAAATTAGTATAATATGGATTCCAATTTCATTTATTGGATTATTTTAAATCATAAATAACAAATAAAATTTAATTTTAAGTTTAATACAAAGTGGGGCTGTGAAAATACCTGAATTAAATTGAAAATTCTCAATAAAATCAATATTCCTTCACAATTCATAGTAAAATTACACTTTTTAGACAATCCCGAAATATTACCATAATCTAATTTGGATGTGATTATTTCAAATATGATACCATTTTAATAAAATATAATTGTTAAACTTTATAAAAATTATCTATAATATCACTATAACAAATTAATAAAAAAAAATTTAAGAAAACTTATTTTAGAAGACTGAAGTTAATATATATAAAATTGAGTATGTTTATAATGAATTAAACAATACATTTTAATAATTTAAAATTTTTATAAATATTTTTAGTAATTTCATTATTCTTATTCATAAATATAATTTAACGTCTTTATTATAATGAAATACTATATCAAAATTTATTTAGACATTTGGATGCATTTTAAACAAGATATTGAATACTACACCATAATTTAAATGGTATATATATATATAATATTGGGTTGTTTTTGTGCACATGAAACTTCTCCAAATTTATAAACTAAAGCAACCATTCTTCTTCTAGTAAGGTAATCATCTATCACTATGATTCAAATGTACACTCCCCCATTTTTTATGTCTTCATCCTTTGAGGATATATGTTATCATTAAATTTTATATGAGAATACAAAATTTCAATTAAATTTTCTAGAGATACATTACTAAATTCCTATACAGAATATTCATGTCATACTAAAAGAATATATACCACATAAAATTGATTTCTATATATTTGAATAATCATTCACTTAAGAGGTAATGTCACAATCACTTTAATTTTTTGTAACAAGATAGCTAACACTAGGTTATGTTTAGGGTAGTTATGATCATGGGGTAAAAATTGGTGTAATCTATAAGAAAGTCCCTCATTATTCTACATCAGTAAATAACCCATGAAAACCCCTAAATCATCACAAAACAATCTGCACCAACCTCTAGATTTCGGGAATATCAGAATCAGTGTGGATGTAAATCCTATTTTTAGTTAGACGAAGGATTCTTCACACTGATATGACTATTAAAATATTTACCTCTTATTGGTAAGAGTGGCCATGGACACTTCCAAGTGTGAAACATCTAGAATGAAACTCCTCTATTTTTCATATAGTCTAAATAAAAAATATAATCCCAAACACATTCCTATGTAGTAATACGTTTGGGAAAAGATTATGTAGGGTTGAAAAAAAAATATTCAGTAGGAAAAGTTGAAACCACAATGGAAATACCCCAAAGGAAACACCACAAATGAAAAATATTACAGTTAACTCGACATATATATATACAGAGAACATATATCTGGGACATACATATATAATCTTCTAAGAAACTAAATATCATAAGGTTCCAATGTCATAGCCTGTTTTGGGATTCTCATCAAAGGCTCGAATCATACAAAGAAAATTAGGGGACACACTCCACAAGATCATCCATATCATATAGAACATGTTGAAGAGATTCACTCCATCAGGAACAAATCCACCATTCCTAATTGCACTTTCGAGATATCATACTCTATCATGAACATGTTACTAGGTCCATCTACAGCGTCCAACACCAGAGGTACTTTCAACACCACCTTGCACCCAGTTCACGCTATGAATCCCAATGGAAGATGATCATCCCTCTCCACTTCCCATAGTTGAGGGAAAAATACTTCAAACTGTGAACCACGTGGATCCTATCTAGTAATAGAGAATGTAGGGACTCACACCTTTCTACTGCCCCACAATCGACGGTGTACTTCTCCTAACTAACTCATGAATCGTATGTCATTCTTGAATGGTGTATCCCACTCCTCTATCCTTTAAGGGAGAACCAACTCATATTAAGGTATTATTCACACCAATTTAATGTGTGAACTCCTCATAACTATATCTAGTAGTGGAGGGAGCTCCATATCTAATGGTGGACTGACTCTTCGCTGCTACTCTGAGACAGGGGAGTACAACCATATAAGTCTGTACATGCTAACTAATTATAATTGGGGTGTACTGCACCTCAATGTGACACATAGTCTCCCATGACACACATTGTCTTAGTGGGACACACAATCCATGGTATCCACAGTCTCTCCCTGAGACACACAGTCTCAATAGAACACACAGTCCTTAGGAGTCACACAGTTTACAAGGGACCCACACACTGACATGTTAGAGGAGTAATGACCCAATTCTATAAGAAGTATCCGTGGAACCGCATGGAAGTAAACTCTACAATGAGAAACATTGTCTCCATGAGACACGTAGTCTTGGTCACCATTATTCTTGGTCACACAGTCATCCAGAATATTTCATTCAAAGAACGCTCATTCCGGGAGAACCAACTACTCAATATATTAGTTCGTATTCACATTTCCATAAAACCTAACTTTGGATATCTCAAATGTATTCCCTCATCTTATGTGTCAAATAAGTATTGATATCTCATCAAACTGTCCCATTATTTTAAATTTATGACAATTTAAGTGCAAAATTCAGCCCCAGGACTAGTCTGGGTATGACATGACCAGACCCTATCTGGCCCGAACCGCACGATTCCATGGGGCCTATTGGACCTTCTGGCCCATTAACTGGGCCCTCTCTACCATGGACCACTAGGCCACCTAGCTCATCCAACCAGGACACCTAGAGCACCCATGCACCCTTGGTGTGACACGCATTCAAGCAGGCTGGTTTAGCCACCAAATGTTGATCTCCATGGCCAAATTCCTCCCATATAGTCCTTGGCGACCACACCGCATCCCACACAGCCTGGCCCTCCACCACACTCCATTCCCCAACATCATGTTCTACATTCCTTGAAGCCTCATGTGCCTCGTCTCGGGGCTCACTGCTACTATCAGCCGCATGGGTCACTCGATGTTTATGCCAACCACCTCGTGTAGCACTATGTTATTGCCTCCATCCACCATGTGAATCTCTCTCTCTTCACCACTAGCTGCACCCTATAACAAACTCACCATTTCTACTGCATTCTCATGCTGTCATCGGTGTCTACGACCACCGACGACAATTTCCAGCGTCGATGTGTTCCTAATCTCTTATTCAGGCCACCAGGGCTCCACTAAAGGCAAAATATTTACACGGTCATAGATGTGGAATTTTTGGGTCCATTTCAACACTGATGTGGCCTTTGTGGTTGAATTTCCTCTAATCCTAGGGTCCCATCAGGTTTTTAACCTCCTAGAAAGTCGGGATATGACTATAAGAGACCAATGGAGAAGAAAGACATGAATACGGGGGATAAAATACAAGAATACCAATTTAATGAACCATGGACATTGTTCATGTTGGAAACAATTCATTCTTGTTAGATGAATGAATGAAAAGGGTAACTAATCTCCTGAAACAAGACACAAAATTAACCATCTTACATGAAAGTTCCAATGGTGGGTCCACCTATTCATTGGTTGGTCCGTGTTCATTGTTGAAATTAAAAAATTTAAAGGAAATCACAATGGAATTAGACACCCATCCTTGAGTTTGGAATAGTCTTTGACGGGATGCATTTCTATTGCCGTCATTGATGAGATCCTCCAAATCTGTTGCAACGACACTCAATGATATGATCAACGATCTATTTTTAATTTATCGAGATATAATTTATCAATGTAGCTAGAGGAATTTACATTGTAATGAAAGTAACCATGAATTATTGACATGATGTTGAAAAAGGGAAAGTCATTGCGTCAAAAAAAATATTTTTTATAAATTTGTTATTAGTGATACGTTTGGAAACTACCTATATAGATTTCCCACAACAGTCAATGTTAATCCTCACCTAAGGTAATGTTATTTCACTAAATATAAAGATTCCCTTGAATTTCGCATCTGGAGACCCTTTTAGTTATTATTCTTAATTTTTAGGAAAAATAAATACCCGTGAAATTATATGTTTAATATTTATAAAGAAATCATTCCTAGAACACCGAGCCTCAGAATTTCATACTGTCTCAATGCCTGGTGTTGGTATGTTCCAACATAATTTCTAAAAATAAATTTTTTAAATTTCCAGCCATTATATTCATCCCACATCAAGGCTTTAGGACCCCAAATTTAACACCATGGTATACATAAAAAGTTGATTGTACTTAACATGAACCTGAGTCTCTCACTCCCATGTGCTCTTCCAGAGATTTTTGTGTTTCCACTAGGAGTGCACAAATTGAATCAATTTTCCATGAAGCATTCTGTCATTCTGAAACATGATCTCCATGAAGAACATGATATCTGAAAATCACGATATGAAACTACCTTCATTGGAATTTCATGGAGTCAAACAATATCCTTTATGTAGAGGCATCACAAGAATTATACTAAATTGTACTCTCAAATTGCTAGGAAGTGGGCTGACATACTGAGTCTGTTGGTGATCACCTAGATTGTATCATTCACGCTAGAATATCATGAAAAACACATCACAAATTACATCTATTTCCCTTCATACTAACATTATATCACCCCATAAAATAAAATAGAATCCTCATCCAAGCATAGGCGGCTCGACACAGTGACTTGGAAAAACCATGAAATTGTTCTCAAAAGGAACCGCACATTGATATTAATAGGTAAACATATAATAACATGTTTTTCATCCCTAGTGTCCTCACTGACACCCACATGAATATCCCAGTGCATCTCTTCACTCATGGAATCTACTACTCAGACAAAAAATGGGCTTCCTTTCCCCACATGTCACAACAAACCTCCACGTACATTTATCCCAGGATCTTGTCACATCATAATCAGTAGGAATCAAACACATAAACATGGATATCCGAACTAAAACTAGCCCTTCATCCTTTCTATACAATGATCACTCATGGATCCAAAGGGAATTCACTACCCAAGGGGAATGTATGGAACTTCCTCAGAACCTCCTCCACCAACATTACTGGTACTATCGTGCATCCCCTGAAAATAATGATAGGATCCCCACAATTCAAATACCCACTAGGGGTATTGCCTATGAAATATAAGCATGTAGATCATCATAGTTGTTATTCCAAATCAAATAATCTCAAACTAATTATAGGAGTGGAGGGGTAAAAAATGGACATGGGGTAATTAGTTTTGTATTCATCCCCAAAGGATACATGCAATTAAGTGAACTGATCCAATACCTCATTCTATAACCATGAAAAATATCACCTACTAAGTGAATTTTCCACCACGTTCCACTTACCCAGAACATAAACCATTTCAATTTCATATTACTAGAAGAACACTATCCAATTCTTATATCTCACCATTCGCTGGATCCACTACAACTCATCCACTACTATTGGATATTGAGGACTCATAACATCTACTAAACCGATGTTCAGGTTAGGAGATTGATAGTAATTGGGTGAAACCTCCTATGTGTGAGTATATCATATATTGAATCTGTTTCCTTTTCACTATGATGGAAATACTTATTCAACCATTGTGGACACACTAATTCGCCCCCCCCCCCCCCTAAAATAGTAATATATGCATAAACTATAGAAAACGAGTCTATATCAAGAATGATGTCGGAAGGAAATAACACTGCTACCATGAGATCCCAATAGAAACTATCACTTCTAAGAGTTGGGTCACATTTTCAGCACCACTATGAGATCATTGATTCTCCTAAATAAAAATTCTAAAAATTTTAAGATCAAGTGAAAAGTTCGACAAGAATCTCTATGTGTGGAAGCAGATTTTTGGCATGAATGAATTTCAAGAACCTATTCCTATCAATATGTAAGGTAAGGTAGAATGGACATAGATAGTACGTTGAATCTTTCTTAGAGCCATTGGGTCATATTTACCTACTTAAAGAATATATCCCCTCCTCTGAACTCCATTTCCCTAATCCTGGTCAGGACCACATTGGGGTGGCTGTGGAAACATTTCGAAATGTATACCACCTCCTTATACTCTATCATCTCCACTAACATTCCCTCTGCCCAACATATCTATCCATTCCATTCATGTTCAATTCCATAGGGTTTCTTCCACCATTTCCTTATCATATGTATGGCGTGATGTAAAATCTCTATCCAGATTTCCCTTTCCATCACATGAAATGAATCTCTTCTCTATAGGAAAAAAAGACACACCATGTGACATTTGAGTTGCAGATCCCCGTGTCTTAGGAACTCCTCTAAAATCATATCACTCTTTCAAGTCTCTAAAAATGACCTCGACATCCTACTTCCATTGTCTCTGATCCTACATTCCAATTTCTGACAATTACTGGAAGAATTTTCTTAGCCAAGGGACTCTCTACCGCAATGAATTTGCCTAGCACCCAAGAATAGGTTTGACTGCACAGAGGGATAAAGCAAGATCAGATGTTGCTTAGAACACCTTTCTCAAAGGTCTATTCATGAATCATTGATCGAGTATCATATTCATTGAGTATATATAAAGGTTTGTATGCCTCAATGAATAATAAAATACCGAAATTACATTCTATTGAATATTTATAATCTTATAGACACACATACTCAATATACTTTATTGTGAGAATATCAGTATAAAAATGTTCTCCATATTTATCAATTGAAGAGTCAAATCATCCTAAAATCAGGTACCCAATTTTCAATATTGATCTGTTGGTCCATTTAGAAGGATCGCTGTAACACCCCAAGCTTCCACGGTACGTTTCCCTTCGAATAATGCGATAGCGTGTGTTGTACGCAACCTCGAGTTCTAACACACACTACAACTAATTAAACTAGCCGTTGTGAATAGTAATACCTACTTTTTGAAATCATATATATTTTATATTTCAAAATGGACTTCATTTTTGGATTCGGAATATTGAAATTAGCCTAGGGTGAAATTTTGGTACTTTTCGGATAACTTTCATATTTTGATGAATAGTGAAAATTACTAAATTTTAATTAAAAACAACTTTTTTAATCAAAATAATTAATAGTGATAAATTATGAATTTTAGTAGTTTTAATGTATATTTAGAATATATTTTTACCATTTAATATAATTTTGATCATTGGACATAATTTTACAATTAAACCGAATATAAACAAGTGTCAATCTTTTGATAGTTATTATCTCTTAAAAACACGCTTTTTGTTTTGACAGCGGGAATTAATTTTAAATTAATTTCTGCCACTTCTGTGTTTTGAATTTAGGAAAATGGATTCCATATTTGGAATCAGGATGTTCAAATTGTGTAAATAGGTAACTTTTATTTTTAGACATTTTGAATAATTACTGCGGTAAATATTTTATTTACCATGGTTAAGGGTAAATCCGGTAAATAAGGGTTAAACAATAATATTATAATAATACTAAATTACCCTAAAACGTGTCCTAACCCTATTGGTTGATACATGGTAGACCATGGGCATCTTTGGGTCGATTTTGGGACCCCATGGATCCACTTGTAAGTGATAATGACACTTTATTTTAATTAAGTTAAAATGAATACAAAAATGACACAAGCATATATCTTTTAGAAAAACAATTTTTACATAGGGTTATACATGTTGGATTTTCAATTATAAATATTCATTAGAAAGCTAAAAAGATTTCCTACATAATGAAATTTTATTTATAATTTTTAGACATCAAATAATTTAAATTATTAATGACACAATAACGATGCAATGTTTACCTCATTAATAAATCATTTAAATAAATAAGATTATAATGATTAAAATATTATCTAAAACCAGTCAAATTCTTATTGGTTGATGTTATTTAGAATATGAGTCATCTTATCTTCGACCTCATCTATTTTTGGACCATTATAAACCGAATATGATTATATTATAAAGTAATACTTTCACTCTTTCCTAAAGAGCCCCTCCTCTCCCTTATAAAAGGAGACCACTTCTACTCATTCCTCACACCTCTCAAGCCACTTGGCTCGTCCAAACCCTGCCCAAATAATCTTCCCACATCCCTCTCCTCCTCCTTGAAGCTTCCCCTTAGGCAGGAATCATTTCAAGAAGTCCTTTGGTTCCAACCAAAGTGAGTTACCTAAATTAAAGGTAACGATTTCTCTTAAATTATTTTCATTTATTTTGCTTCTCCAACCCCCAAAATCTTATTATTTCCTTTCTTTTGTAACAACACCAGTATCCACAATATACTAGGATGTTGTTATAATAAGGATTCAAACTACACAAACACACAACTCCATATAATGGATGATGAACGTAATGTTTCTGTGGATGGCAAACTAACGCCTCACGAAACGATGATTGTTCAAATACATCTTACCGCCTCTCATGGTGGCCATTATGATGGAACTGTAATTAAATATGATATTAATGATATATATTTTATATATAAGCTTCTTTAATTCCATTTTATTTCATATCATTATTCGTTTCATGTTGTATATACATACGATAATTTCATTTGAGGAAGTGCGGAATACCGCCCCCTTAAAATGATATGACTCGTTCATACCACACATGGAACGTATAAAGGATGGTGTTAATGAACTTAAGTAACATATATAAAATATTATATTATACTGGAATATTAATATACCTATGTATCATTTGGATTCGATTCTTTTAAAATAAAAATTAAATGGAAGTAGCGTTCGTGCGTACGTATGGACTACCGTCTCCACGAACGCGATGAGATTCATTCTCCATCGTATCCATTCAAGTATTATTCTCATTTTAGGGTTAAAAATAATGTTAATATCATTATGATTATGAATAAGATATAATCTATCCGTTACAAACATGTCTTACCTAACCAAACATTTTAAGAAGAACGAATCGATTATCACCCGAAACGACGATAATACTAAGATATTATTAATAAAGCAATGTTAAAAGATCATATATTATATCATATTAATGTATATGATTCTTGTATAATTTAATAACAATTATTTCACCATTATACAGGAGGTTAACCTACCCCAACAAAGGAAAAATACAAGGTAAGGGATTTTCTTATCTCACTTTCAATTCCGTGAGATTTCCATTGTTCGCAACTAAATTATTGAAAGTGGTGTATTGTGTACTGCCATTTGATATATATTATCATAATTCTCTTTATATTCATTTTATTCTGGAAATAATTTGGTGGTTATTAACTTTTGTCCATACGACTCAGTTTATTAAAGTGGTAAGGGGTTTTCATCTCACTCCTTATTCCAGTAAGATTCATGCCATATTGCCACCATCACCTTTTGTGTGGTGTATGTACTGCCCATAATTATATTCTTTGTGTAATACACTCTAATTTATGTGTATTTACATATTCATTGTATGATACCTCTTTCATGGGTTGTATGTTTCATAAGTTACCAAATTGGTAAGGGTTATATCACAATCTCTTCATTATCCGAGGTTGTTTATATGTAATAATCTACTGGGATCTCTTTATCATCCACATCCATGTTTCTTAAAAATGTATTTCAAAACATTTTTACTATTTACTAGAGTATGAGTTAAAGTCATTTATACCCTTTTTGACTTTTATAAGTGGTTTATAAAGGAATCTTTCCGTCGTTTTCAAAACAAGGTCCTTTTTAACCATTTCGACAGAATTAAGGTAAGAATGTTTTTTTGTTAACTTATACGACATGTGCGGTTATTCTCTTCCATTATTACACCATTGAAGCTTCCCTTACACGCTTGTAAGGATATTTTCAAAATAAACTTTTTCTTTTATAATTATGTGATTTTTAAATGATTTCATAAAAAGAGATATTTCTCTCAAATATATGAAAATCCAGTGCAAATGTATACGTATTTAACGCAAGCTTAAAAATGTTTTCAGAAAACCCGACTCTCGAGTTTAGTAGATAGGAAGGGATTGGGAGTGGAACCATCATGGCCTGTAATTAGTCAAGTAGTCTCAGAATTAGTTATTTTGTTTTCAGAAGCTTGCATAATGTTTTCAGAAAAACACTGGAGTGTATTTTAGCAATTTTAAACGTAAGTATCTTCTAAAAAAATTCCATTGGTAGGTCTCATGAGACAAACTAGTGTCTTGGAACAAGGCCTTGGAAAAATCTTATTTGTAATCTTGGCACGAGGCCTTGACTATGTGGTTATGATAGTCTGGCATTATGCATTCCAACATTATGAAAGTGGTTTTTGATTTTTGCATGTGATTATTCGATTAGTAGAATATCCATGTGAATAAGTAAATGGCATTATTTCATTTTACTTTTTCCATACTATGTTGAAGTTAAAGTTTAAAAGGCTTTTGTTTTAGTAATGCATTGCCTTAAATGTTTATGCTTATTTTGAATGTTCCGCTATATTGTCATCCTTACTGGGCATTTGAGCTCACCCCTTTTCTATGTTTTATTTTTCCCAGGATGTGAAGATGTAAGTTATGAATGACCTTCAGGGATATTATGAGGGGATAATAGTGTGGATTGTGGAAACATTATGTTGTTGTATTAGTTTTTCATTTTATGATGTAATGTAAAACTTATGAATATATCTAGTGTTTCCAAGGCTACTAAACCAATCGGTCTTTCGAGATTTGATCTTTCTTGTGATCATGCCAATGTTATGTAATAATGCACCGACTCTGGGTAACTTGGGTCGGGGCGTTACAGTTGGTATCAGAGGAAGTTTAGTACAAACCTTGGAAGATAGATTTAGATAAACTCTGATTATAGCACGTAGACCTAAGATGAACTTTGAGAATTAGTATAGAAGAACTTTCTAGAATTTTGGTATTGTAGAGATTTTGTGAGTTTTCCGAGCAATACATCCCTATCTGGATACGAGCAGGTAGAGGCAGCTCTAGCACAGATGTACCTAGGGGTAAAACCCGAAAACACCGCTTTGAGCTAGACTCGAATGAGAACTGGTGCACGACAATGGGCCTTGCTGCACTCTTGGTTACGACACTTCCGGGGGATATGATTAGGATAACTCTCATTTTCTTTACAAATCATTATGAAGGGTTTATGAGTATATACTTCCTCAAAGAAAACATTTTTATGATTATGGATTATATCCATAAATAGTTCAATTTATGTTAAGAGTTTTATAAGTATGGGATTATGTATTTTGATTCATAAACTGATCTAGTTTATGCCATTGTTTAGAAATGGCGCCTAGTGGAAGAAATGGAGACCGTATCAATGCACGCACTCCATGTAGGGATTTCCCTCCTGCTTAAGATAATTACAGTGGGGCTGGTAATGCAACTGGTGCCGATCAGCTAATCACCATACTGGGACAACTTACTCAGGTTATGAATAATAACCTTACCTGTATGGAACACCCTGATCCGCAGCATGGAGGATCAATGTTAGATCGATTCATGAGGCAACAACCGCCGACGTTCAATAGGAGTACAAATCCCTTAGTAGCTGAGCAATGGATAAATTCCCTAGAGAAAATATTTCAGGCTTTGGGGAGCAGTGAAAGGGAAAAAGTTATCATGGCAGTTTACCGCCTCACTGGAGATGCTGATCAATGGTGGTCATTGATTCAAAACATGAAGGAAGATGATGAAGTATCAAATATGGAATGGAGGGAGTTCAAAGATCTGTTTTTAGAAATATACTTTCCTCGTGACCATCGAGCAGATATGGAAAGGCAATTTCTGAGTCTGAGACAAAAGGAGGATGAGAATTTCACAAAGTATGAGGCTAACTTTACAAGGTTAGCGAGGTATGCTGGAGATTATATTCGCAACCCAAGAAGTAAGATTGATCGTTTCTTTGATGGCTTAAAACCATTTCTTCGTCGAGCATTAGTCTCACAATCCTTTTCATCGTACGAAGACATTGTCTCATGTGCTATCAAGACCGAAAAGGAATTCTCTAAGTCTTATGACTTTAAAGCAAAGCAAGAGAAGAAGAGACCTGCTGATCAATCTGGGAATGGAAATAAGGGGAAGAAGGGAAAGGTTGAATATCCATCCTGTGGTAAATGCGGGAAGAAACACCCTGGTACTTGCTTGAAGGGAATGTGAGTGTGTTACAAGTGTGGTGAAAAAGGCCACCAAGCTCGTGATTGCAAGGGGAAGAAGGAAGCTACCAACGTTCAGTGCTACAATTGCAGGGGAATGGGGCATTATGCAAATGAATGTCCTAAGCGTCAGGAGAACATACCTCAGAAAAGGCCAAGGGATCAAGGCCAGGCTTATGCTATCACTACTGCTGAGGTAGAAGCTCCGAAAGACGTGGTGGCAGGTAATTTAATGGTTTCCTCAAGTTTAGCAAATGCATTATTTGATTCTGGATCATCGCATTGTTTCATATCTTCCCAGTTTGCTAAGAAAATTAGATATTTCCAATTTGATTTAATAAGGGAGTTGTCAGTTAAAACTCCTAAGGGAAGTATCATTGCAACAAAGTTTTGTGAATCAATCCCCATTAGAGCACATAAATTTTCTTTATCTGCTGATCTCATTGTCATACCTATGATTGAGTTTGATATAATCCTCGGTATGTATTGGCTTTCGGACTATGATGCGAAGATTTATTGTAAGAATAAAGAGGTTACGATTCTTGATGATAATGATAAGGAACACCTTATTTTTAGAGCAGAATCGTCACCACCTAATTCTTATTTAGATCCACCCCCAGTAGCTCAACTTAATTCAATTATTGGGGAGGAAGAGAATGAAATAACTGTCGGTGAGGAAAGGAATGTTCAAATAGAGGATGTACCTGTTGTGAAAGAATTTGTAGATGTATTTCCGGAAGATTTACCTGGACATCCTCCAGAACGAGAAGTTGAGTTTTCCATTGATTTGATTCCTGGATCAAGGCCTATATCGAAGACCCCTTATAGAATGGCCACTATAGAGTTAGTTGAACTAAAGAAACAACTAGAGGAATTGAGTAATAAGGGATTTATTCACCCTAGTGTTTCTCCATGGAGAGCCCCTGTTCTTTTTGTTAAAAAGAAAGATGGATCTATGAGGTTATGTATCGACTACAGGGAGATCAATGCTATAACGATAAAGAACAAGTATCCCCTACCTCGTATTGATGATTTATTTGACCAACTGCATGGAGCTCAATACTTTTCAAAGATTGACCTTCGATCTGGATACCATCAGTTGTGTGTGAAGAAGGAAGACATTCCGAAGACAGCATTTCGAACCAGGTACGGGCATTACGAGTTTACCGTAATGCCGTTTGGATTGACTAATGCACCCTCTGTATTCATGGATCTGATGAACAGAGTTTTCAAGGAGTATCTCGATGAATTTGTGGTGGTATTCATTGATGATATCTTGGTATACTCCAAAACCTACGAAGATCATGAAAATCACTTTCGCATTATCTTGAAGACTCTGAGGAGGCATGAATTATATGGGAAGTTTAGTAATTGTGATTCGTGGCTTCAGGAGATTTCTTTTCTTGGCCATATTGTCTCTAAGGATGGAATCTCTGTTGATCCTTCTAAGACCAAGGCAATCCAAGAATGGCCAGCACCTACGAGTATAACTGAGGTACGCAGTTTTATTGGTTTGACAGGTGATTATCGACGTTTCGTCCAGAATTTTGCCTGATTGGCTAACCCATTAACGAAGATCACACGTAAAGGGGTTAAATTTGTTTGGACAAAAGAGTGTGAAGAATGTTTCGAAGAACTGAAGAGAAGATTAGTCAATGCTCCTATATTGACTCTACCATCGGGGAATGATGGGTTCGTTATTTATAGTGATGCATCAAAGAAAGGACTTGGATGTGTCCTTATGCAGAATGATAGAGTTATTGCCTATGCATCACGACAGTTGAAAATTCATGAACAAAACTATCCTACTCATGATCTTGAGTTAGCAGCTGTGATCTTTGCTTTGAAGATATGGAGGCACTACCTCTATGGTGAAAAATGTGAGATTTATACTGATCACAAGAGTTTGAAGTATATTTTCTCACAAAAAGAACTCAACATGAGGCAAAGGAGATGGCTTGAATTACTCAAGGATTATGATTGCACGATACACTACCACCCGGGGAAAGCAAACAAGGTGGCAGATGCTTTGAGCTGAAAAGACCATGGTGTTTTGAACATGATGAGAATTGAAAGGGATCCAATTTTCATGAATCTAGTGAAGATGGAAATGGGAATAACCAGGGAAGGTGAAACATCAATGCTTTTTCAAATGGTTGCCAAACCATATTTACTAGAAAGGATTAAGAGTTCTCAGACCGATGATGAAGAATTTCAGAAGAATATTAAAGCTGTGAATGATGGGAGATTGAGAGACTTTTTGTATGAAGACGGAATTTTGAAATTCGGGAAGAGACTTTGTGTTCCCGATTTACCTGATCTGAAAAGGGAATTGTTGGATGATGCTCATAGTTCCAATTTCTCTATACACCCTGGGAGCACCAAAATGTATAGAGATTTGAAGGAACATTTTTGGTGGGACAACATGAAGAGGGAGATTGCTGATTTTGTGTCAAGATGTATGGTTTGTCAACAAGTGAAAGCTGGAAGGCAACATCCTGAAGGATTCATGCAACCTCTTCCCATACAGGAGTGGAAATGGGACAATATTACGATGGACTTTGTCATGGGGCTACCAAAGACTCCTAGAAGGAATGATGCAATATGGGTTATAGTTGATCGTCTTACCAAGTCCGCAAATTTTCTTGCTATAAGAGAAGATCTACCCCTGGAATGTCTAGCAAGACTATATATTAATGAAGTTGTGAGACTTCATGGAGTACCCCTATCGATTGTTTCTGATCGTGATCCCCATTTTACTTCAAGATTTTGGAAAAGTCTTCAGAAATCCCTGGATACTGAACTTCATTTGAGCACTGCTTACCACCCTCAGACAGATGGACAATCAGAACGGACTATTCAGACCTTAGAAGACATGTTGAGATCTTGCTCACTTGATTTTCAGGGTATGTGGGATCAATATTTACCTCTGGTAGAATTTTCCTATAACAATAGCTTCCATTCGAGTATTCAGATGGCACCATATGAAGTGTTATACGGAAAGAGATGTCGTACACCAACCTGTTGGGATGACGTTGGTGAAAGAAAACTTGTAGGCCCAGAACTGGTGGAGGAAACAGTGGAAAAGGTGAAAGTAATCCAAAATCACATCAAAGCAGCTCAAAGTAGGCAGAAGAGCTATGCCGATAATCAAAGGAAGGATTTGGAATTTCAAGTCGGTGATCATGTTTTCCTAAAGGTATCTCCATGGAAGGGAGTCATACGTTTTGGTAAGAAAGGTAAATTGAGTCCCAGGTACATCGGACCTTTCGAAATTCTAGAACGAATTGGGGTTGTAGCTTACCGATTGGCAATGCCGCCAAGTCTCTCCAAAGTTCACGATGTGTTCCATGTATCTCTGTTGAGAAAATACATGCCTGACCCAACGCATGTACTCACCTATGAAGAATTAGAACTGGAACCTGATCTGTCTTATTGCGAAGAGCCCGTCAAGATTCTTGATACGAGAGAACAAGTGCTGAGAAACCGGACGACGCGTCTGGTAAAAGTTCTATGGAGAAACCATAAGATGGAAGAGGCAACGTGGGAACCCGAGGAACTTATGATGAAGAACCACCCGAGTCTTTTTATGCATTAATACCCTAGAAATTGTGAGGACGCAATTATTTGAAGGATGGGAGAATGTAACACCCCAAGCTTCCACGGTACGTTTCCCTTCGAATAATGCGATAGCGTGTGTTGTACGCAACCTCGAGTTCTAACACACACTACAACTAATTAAACTAGCCGTTGTGAAAAGTAATACCTACTTTTTGAAATCATATATATTTTATATTTCAAAATGGACTTCATTTTTGGATTCGGAATATTGAAATTAGCCTAGGGTGAAATTTTGGTACTTTTCGGATAACTTTCATATTTTGATGAATAGTGAAAATTACTAAATTTTAATTAAAAACAACTTTTTTAATCAAAATAATTAATAGTAATAAATTATGAATTTTAGTAGTTTTAAAGTATATTTAGAATATATTTTTACGATTTAATATAATTTTGATCATTGGACATAATTTTACAATTAAACCGAACATAAACAAGTGTCAATTTTTTGATAGTTATTATCTCTTAAAAACACGCTTTTTGTTTTGACAGCGGGAATTAATTTTAAATTAATTTCTGCCACTTCTGTGTTTTGAATTTAGGAAAATGGATGCCATATTTGGAATCAGGATGTTCAAATTGTGTAAATAGGTAACTTTTATTTTTAGACATTTTGAATAATTACTGCGGTAAATATTTTATTTACCATGGTTAAGGGTAAATCCGGTAAATAAGGGTTAAAAAATAATATTATAATAATACTAAATTACCCTAAAACGTGTACTAACCCTATTGGTTGATACATGGTCGACCATGGGCATCTTTGGGTCGATTTTGGGACCCCATGGATCCACTTGTAAGTGATAATGACACTTTATTTTAATTAAGTTAAAATGAAAACAAAAATGACACAAGCATATATCTTTTAGAAGAACAATTTTTACATAGGGTTATACATGTTGGATTTTCGATTATAAATATTCATTAGAAAGATAAAAATATTTCCTACATAATAATATTTTATTTATAATTTTTATACATTAAATAATTTAAATTATTAATGACACAATAATGATGCAATGTTTACCTCATTAATAAATCATTTAAATAAATAAGATTATAATGATTAAAATATTATCTAAAACCTGTCCAATTCTTATTGGTTGATGTTATTTAGAATATGAGTCATCTTATCTTCGACCTCAATGATTTTTGGACCATTATAAACGGAATATAATTATATTATAAAGTAATACTTTCACTCTTTCCTAAAGAGCCCCTCCTCTCCCTTATAAAAGGAGACCACTTCTACTCATTCCTCACACCTCTCAAGCCACTTGGATCGTCCAAACCCTGCCCAAATAAGCTCCCCACATCACTATCCTCATCCTTGAAGCTTCCCCTTAGGCAGAAAGCATTTCAATAAGTCCTTTGGTTCCAACCAAAGTGAGTTACCTAAATTAAAGGTAACGATTTCTCTTAAATTATTTTCATTTATTTTTCTTCTCCAACCCCCAAACTCTTTTTTTTCCTTTCTTTTGTAACAACACCAGTATCCACAATATACTAGGATGTTGTTATAATAAGTATTCAAACTACACATACACAAAACTCCATCTAATGGATGATGAACATAATGTTTCTGTGGATGGCAAACTAACGCCTCACGAAACGATGATTGTTCAAATACATCTTACCGCCTCTCATGGTGGCCATTATGATGGAACATTAATTAAATATGATATTAATGATATATATTTTATATATAAGCTTCTGTAATTCCATTTTATTTCATATCATTATTCGTTTCATGTTGTATATACATACGATAATTTCATTTGAGGAAGTGCGGACTACCGCCCCCTTAAAATGATATGACTCGTTCATACCACACATGGAACGTATAAAGGATGGTGTTAATGAACTTAAGTAACATATATAAAATATTATATTATACTGGAATATTAATATACCTATGTATCATTTTGATTCGATTCTTTTAAAATAAAAATTAAATGGAAGTAGTGTTCGTGCGTACGTACGGACTACCGTCTCCACGAACGCGATGAGATTCATTCTCCATCGTATCCATTCAAGTATTATTCTCATTTTAGGGTTAAAAATAATGTTAATATCATTCTGATTATGAATAAGATATAATCTATCCATTACAAACATGTCTTACGTAACCAAACATTTTAAGAAGAACGAATCGATTATCACCCGAAACGACGATAATACTAAGATATTATTAATAAAGCAATGTTAAAAGATCATATATGATATCATATTAATGTATATGATTCTTGTATAATTTAATAACAATTATTTCACCATTATACAGGAGGTTAACCTACCCCAACAAAGGAAAAGTACAAGGTAAGGGATTTTCTTATCTCACTTTCAATTCCGTGAGATTTCCATTGTTCGCCACTAAATTATTGAAAGTGGTGTATTGTGTACTGCCATTTGATATATATTATCATAATTCTCTTTATATTCATTTTATTCTGGAAATAATTTGGTGGTTATTAACTTTTGTCCATGCGACTCAGTTTATTAACGTGGTAAGGGGTTTTCATCTCACTCCTTATTCCAGTGAGATTCATGCCATATTGCCACCATCACCTTTTGTGTGGTGTATATACTGCCCATAATTATATTCTTTGTGTAATACACTCTAATTTATGTGTATTTACATATTCATTGTATGATACCTCTTTCATGGGTTGTATGTTTCATAAGTTACCAAATTGGTAAGGGTTATTTCACAATCTCTTCATTATCCGAGGTTGTTTATATGTAATAATCTAATGGGATATCTTTATCATCCACATCCATGTTTCTTAAAAATGAATTTCAAATTTTTTTTACTATTTACTAGAGTATGAGTTAAAGTCATTTATACCCTTTTTGACTTTTATAAGTGGTTTATAAAGGAATCTTTCCGTCGTTTTTAAAACAAGGTCCTTTTTAACCTTTTCGACAGAATTAAGGTAAGAATGTTTTTTTGTTAACTTATACGACATGTGCGGTTATTCTCTTCCACTATTACACCTTTGAAGCTTCCCTTACACGCTTGTAAGGCTATTTTCAAAATAAAGTTTTTCTTTTATAATTATGTTATTTTTAAATGATTTCAAAAAAGAGATATTTCTCTCAAATATATTCAAATCCAGTGCAAATGTATACGTATTTAACGCAAGCTTAAAAATGTTTTCAGAAAACCCGACTCTCGAGTTTGGTAGACAGGAAGGGATTGGGAGTGGACCCATCATGGCCTGTAATTAGTCGAGCAGTCTCAGAATTAGTTATTTTGTTTTCATAAGCTTGCATAATGTTTTCAGAAAAACACTGGAGTGTATTTTAGCAATTTTAAACGTAAGTATCTTCTAAAAAATTGCATCGGTAGGTCTCATGAGACAAACTAGTGTCTTGGCACAAGGCCTTGGCAAAATCTTATTTGTAGTCTTGGCACGAGGCCTTGACTATGTGGTTATGATAGTCTGGCATTATGCATTCCAACATTATGAAAGTGGTTTTTGATTTTTGCATGTGATTATTCGATTAGTAGAATATCCATGTGAATAAGTAAATGGCATTATTTCATTTTACTTTTGCCATACTATGTTGAAGTTCAAGTTTAAAAGGCTTTTGTTTTAGTAATGCATTGCCTTAAATGTTTATGCTTATTTTGAATGTTCCGCTATATTGTCATCCTTACTGGGCATTTGAGCTCACCCCTTTTTTATGTTTTATTTTTCCCAGGATGTGAAGATGTAAGTTATGAATGACCTTCAGGGATATTATGAGGGGATAATAGTGTGGATTGTGGAAACATTATGTTGTTGTATTAGTTTTTCATTTTATGATGTAATGTAAAACTTATGAATATATCTAGTGTTTCCAAGGCTACTAAACCAATCGGTCTTTCGAGATTTAATCTTTCTTATGATCATGCCAATGTTATGTAATAATGCACCGACTCTGGGTAACTAGGGTCGGGGCGTTACAATCGCTTTTAGGACCACCATCTAATCCACTGGTTTCCGGACTAGACAAAAAAATTAAGTCACCGCCTCAAGACAGTTCTCAGCCACCGTAGTGTAAAACTCACCCCATAACCATAGTGGTCTCTACTGCTAAATCATATGAAGCGCATTAATAATATACATATCCTCTGACGGTACTATGGTTACAATTTTCCAATCTATAACTAGTGGTATAGCTGATACAGCACCTGGAGGTGCTATTTTTATTAAAACTCCCGGTATTGATGTCTCGTCACCTAGAAGACCATCATAGTGAACATGTAATGGAATACTAGCTGACTAACTATGTGGAAACATCTTGAAGTAATACAATATCTACCCTGGTCAATAGATTACCTATGGAGAGATGAATCAAGAAAGAAATTGATGAAAAAAACTTTCATATAAAATTCATGTACCATAATGTTTCTTACAACTATTATTTTCATGTACATAGTCGAAAATCATGTTTCTAGAGTCTTGGTGTATCGATACGTCGACTGCCACACCAATAGTAGAATCCATGGCCTAAAAGCCAATCTTGAATAGATAACAATATTTCCCCAAACCAACTCCACAGACTCCCAGTCCTTATGTAGAACTAAGCCCATATAATACCACTCTTTCATGACATGTTTTAGATGATATAATATTGGTTCTACCCCCATCCCGCCTCAAATAGTCTAGTGGATGATGACTAGACAAGAGTAGGCATATCTTACAAATGGGAGGTATTTTCATATGTATGAATAAACATGCACACATCTCCAAAACAAATGTTCTAAAATGAAAAAAAATATGTAAATAAGAAATAATAGTACTATATTAGCAATAACATAGTACAATAGAAGAAAACTATAAAGTAAACAGGGCCAGAATATTATCCCAGCAAAAGAAATATTCTACAATAGTGAAAGAAGAAAAATCCAAAAAACTCTTCTGCAGAAAACCCTATCTGAAGGGAAATGTACTGGAATGTTGACTGAATTCGTAGAAGCAAACCTCAATTATATGGTCTTTCAAATCACCACCAGGTCCCGGTCCACCTTGGAATCCTTCGAAGCATCAATCATCTCTAGAACACATGACACATGTAGACATAGCCCGTGCATGGTGTGTAAAAAAATACATCGTAGGACTCCACGAAACCACAATGGAAATACCACAAAATAAAATACCAAAAAGTTAATTTATACATTCATCCACCCACATAAATATTTTTACAGACCTCATATCAAAGAAATCCCCATATTGTCTTCTTAGTCACTATATATCCTAAGGTTGAAACCTCATATCCTGTAATAGGATTAATAACATAGCCTTGAATCCTAAAACGAAAACCATGAGTATGCTCACCAGGAGCTCATCCATATCAAATAGAACACATCCAAGAGATGCAATCCAACATGAACAACTATACCATTCATTATGGTACACCTGAGATAAAACACCCCACAGAGAACATGTTACTTGGTCCAACCATAGTTTTCATCACTATAGTTCATATCATCACCATCATGCACACAATGAAATCTAAGAAACCCATGTGAAGATACCCTCCTTACAACTTCACATAGTTTTGGGGGTGCTACTCCAACCTTTGAACAATGTGCATCCACTCTAGGAAGAGAGAATAGAGGAACTCACACCTTTCCACAATGATGTAGTTGAGGGAGTACTACCCATAACTAAACTGTGAGACTTCAATCACTCAAAAACGGAGTAGCATGCACCTAAATTAGTCAAGGGAGAATTAAATCCTATCTATGTTTCATTCACACTATGTAAGTGGGACCCCTCCTAGTAACTCTATTCAATAACTGAGGGAGATCCATATCAAATGGAGGACACATTCCATGCCACTACTTGGATATGGGGGAGTATAACTCCATAAGTGAGGTCCTACACCCTGATTCCAAAAGGGGACTATTACTATGCAATAAGTCACAATGTTTCCATGAGACACACAATCTCGGTAGGATAGACTTTTCTCATGAGTCACACAATCTCAGTAGGAGACACAGTCATTGGGAGTCACATAGTATCCATGGGAGACCTGCACCATGACACGGTAGGGGAGAAAAGACCACATGCAAGAGGAACTTCTCCCTAAAATAGTAGGGGAGTTCTACACTACAATGAGAAACACTATCTTCAAGGGAAAAACAGAGTAAGTCCATCAGTTTCTTGGTAACACAACCATCCATATGATTTCGTTCAAAGCACACTCATTTCGGGAGGAACCACTCCTCAAGCTATTTGGTCGTATGTACTCATCCTTTAAAAACCCACATATGATATAAAAAAAATAATGGATCGTGTCAAGGGACCCAAAAATATAGATGACTCGTCAAACTGATGCTCTGTTTGAATGTTATTGTGATTTTAGTGAAATATTTTAGCCCGGGCACGGTTCGGGTCCAACCGACCCCCATCCACCCGAACCGACACGTCCTGATCCGGTTAAAGCGACCTGGTTTGACAACCCCCACTCGGCATGGGCCAAACCACAGGTGACCGCTTTTCATGATGGGCTAGCTACACCATAGCCCGCTGAGCTACTTTTCTCAGCCCGTAGGTCTTCATGGAGTGGCCTCATTCCCTTGGTTTGGGATGCATGTTCATGGAAAGGTTCACCCACCAAACATATCACACCTCGGCCACATTCCTCCCCTATAGTCCACATGGACCACACCTATTCCCACACAGTCTATACCTCACCTCACTTTGTGGCCTTGTCGTGTGTGCCACATGCCCCACGTCCTCCTATACTGCAACATGCGGCTCACTACTGCAGTCACTCGCCATTGTAGCCCACCGTCACCGCCAGCTACCCAATTGGGCCCTCTTCTACCGCCACGATCCACACACAAAGACAATCTATTTTCACCCCAAACAACACCCACTAGTCTCTTCTCCTGCACAAACTTATCCTTATGCCGCCACCAACCAATTCCACTATTGTCGCCAGTGATTTGCACCAGTTCTCCGGTAATCAATTATGTGGACCACTAGAGATCCTCTAACACCCCAAAATCTACATCGTCATTCATCTAAACTGATCAAGTCTGGATCTACACTATTTTGGACGCCTTAGTAGATTTACCTCTAATCTGATGGTATGATCGCGTTCAAAGCCTTCCGACAAGTCTTGATGTGACCACGAGGGTACAATGGTGATGAATGCCAAGAACAGGGGGGAGGATAAAATGCAAAGAATTTCCAAGGAACGATTCATGGATTTTTCGAGGACATCCTCGATTCATTCTTATTAGAAGGAAGAATGAATATGGTAATTAATATCCCAAAATAAAATGCATCATTAACCATCCCACAAAAATGATCGAACCGCAGAACAAACTATTCATTGGTTGGTCCACATTCATTGTTGAATCTATGAACGATAATGTAAATAAAAAAGAAATAAAAAATCATTACCCGGAGTTTGGATTGGTCATTTATGAGAAGTGGATGCGTTGTTTTCATTGACAATATCCTCTAATGCTTTTTGGGAGATGTTCTATGATTTGTTATCTGATCGGTCGTCTCATGCTAGAGAATGCTATTCTCCATGTCTCTAGAGGAATATTAAGGGTTATGACAATAATCATGTATTGCTAACAAGATGTAGAAAAATGGAAAGTCACTGCATCAAAATAAAATATTTCTATTATAATATTTTATTACCGATACGTTGAAAAACTATTTTTCACAGTTAGCCTCTGTCGGTCGATGTTAGTCCTCTCCTAATGTAAAGTCACTCTTTTAAACGCAATGATGCCCTTGGATTTCTAATCTGGTCACCCATTAATGAGTTATTCCAAATTTTCAAGAAAATAGTGCACAGGTCCTATTACAATTTTAACATTCCTTAACCAATCATTCTGTGCACACCATGACTCAGAATACCAACCAGGCTCTGTGTATGGTCTTGGGATTTTCCAAAATAACTTCTAAAAATATATTTAGGAAAATAAGAATCATTACATGCATTGAAGAATATTAGGTGAATGATAAAAGGATTTATTGATTATATAATAAAAAATTTCCTTATAATCATTCAATAATAGTTATTATTTTATTTTGATATGATAAATATAAAATGCATCCAAAAAAACAATTTTCCAGAAAAAGAGATTTTTCTGTAGAAAATTGTATTATGCCAAAATGAAAAAGAAAATTTATTCCAATAATCATATATGAATTATTTAAAAAATAATAAAACTAATTTTTGTCGAAAACATTTGTTATCAAAATTGGACATTGTACTTTCTAGAAATGATGATAATTTTTTTTAAAACATTATTTTTTACAATTTATTGAAAAGTCATAGTTTTCATAAATTTCTAAAAAATTCATCCTAAACTTATTTTGAAAATGTCAATTCCAAAATGATAATGTTTCAATAAAAAATAACTTTTTAAATTATAAAAAAATTTAATTATAATATTTTCTCGTAAAATAAAATAAAAACCATTTTTTCAAAATAATTATTTTTTGAAGAATAATATTACTATTCTTAAAAATGACTGATTAAATACTAACAATCTATCAAGAAATTTATAAAAACTAGGGACGTCATGTATATATTACATAAATTAGATAATCCTATTCATATCAACCAATTTAGTGGCTAGGTTATAACTATCATATAATAATATTTCATGGTTTTTAGGCTCATTATTTCATGTAACAAAAGATATAGGAAAAATTTATAATATATTTCATAAAATATCATTGTATTAATGATCTCTAGTTCGTTCACACATCCTCTAGGTATCTAGGTGTCCGATCATGCTTGAATCATGCCAGGAAATGTCTAATCGTTAGACCATGGGCTAGCATTGAATAACATCAATAATTATTGTTGGGATAGTACAAGAGTATTCAGAAAATCCATCATTGGCAACTGTTATCAAATTAAATGAGTACATAGTGCTGAAAAAATGATTTACAATACATGTGAAATTATTATTAAAAATTTGTTTATGAATATTAAATAGAACATTGTGCATGAGATGAATGGAAATCATAGAAAAGAAAGGAGAAAGTATAAAAACAATGACTTATTACAATGGGTTATTTGTGTTAGGAATTTCCACCTACTGAAAATAGTCCATAAAAAGAGATAATTATGATGGACAATCATAAATAGCCTTCCCATGAATAATATTTGTGATTTCCCATTGCAAATTATTTCTCTCTATGATAATATCTATGACATGTCCCATCACAGATACTATATTTTGCCTCCACCTCAAATAATAACTGATCACTTATTTGCGATGTGACCCATCACAAAAAACTTATTTTCCAAGGTTAGTCACAAATAATATGTTGGAAGGATAGTATTTGTTGTGGTACACATCGAAATTACTTTTTTAACTGTCGCACCAAATTAATTGGGGGGTTGCATTTGCAATGGGCCCTATTACAAATAATCTTGTCATTATTGATCCAATCTATATATAACCATTTTTCACATTTCAATGTTCTCTCGTCTCCCATTCCCGCCACTATTCTCATATTTCCCTCATCAGTATTTTTATTATTTTAAATTTTACGTTGAGGGAATTTTATGGGCATGCATCCAGCGAAAAATTCATTTTCAAGGTATTTATTTGTTGTTTTTATTTATTAGTTAATTAATTTTATTATGTTTTACTAATAATAATTATCAATTATTCGTATTTAAATTTAATTAGAATTATATAGTATTATTTTTCATTTTTTATTTGAACACATATGTTTTTTAGAAGTAATTAGTATGAATTTTTATTCATTGGTTAAAAATAGTAAAAATTTCTATTAATTAGCTGATTTTAGTAACAAATTATAATAATTACTAATAAATAGTTATAATTTATGGTAATTAGAAAATAAAATTGTAATAATTAATAATAATTATTAATAAAATGTAGTAAATTGAATGAAATTCTAGTAATTAGTAATAAATTATAAAAATTAGTAATAAATAGAAATTAATTGTAATTAATAGTAATAAATAATTATAATTATTAATAAATTGTAATAAATTTTAATAAATTGTAATAATTAGTAATAATTAGTAAAAATAGATATAATTGTTAAACAATAGTAAAAAACAGATAAAAACTGTAAAAATAGTAATAATAAGTATTAAATTAGGATAAATAGTAATAATTACTAATAAACAGTTTTAATTTGTAAAAATTTTTAATCAATAGAAATAAATAGTAATAAAGTGTAATAAATAGTAATATTTAGAAATAAATAGTAATAAGTTGTAATAATTAGTAATAATTAGCACTAATTAGTTGCAGTGAGTACTAATTAGTCATAATTAGAACTAATTAGTCGCAATTAGTACTAATTAGTCACAATTAGTGCTAATTACTCATAATTAGAAAGAAACTATAATAAATAGTCGTAATTAGAAATAAATATTAATAACATGCATTAAAAACCTGTCATTAGCTGTAATTAGTGATAATTAGAGGTAATCCAAAATAATTAGTAGTAATTAAATATAATTAGTGGTATTTAGTTAAAATTAGTAGTAATTAGAAAAAATTTTGTGGTAATTATTACTAATATTCTGTATTTAGTAATAATTAGTGGTAATTCGTAACAAATAAGAGTAATTCGTAATAAATAGTAAAAAATAGAAATAATTAGAAATAATTATAAATAAGTAGTTATAAATATCTTGAGGTTAGTAATATTAAGTTTTAATTACTAATAAAGAGTTTTAAATAGAGGTAATTTGTAATAATTTTTTATAAATAGTAATAATTTGTGATAATTAGTAATAATTAGTAATAATTAGTAGAAATTTGAAATAAATATTAACTGTTAGGGGTAATTGGTAATAATTAGTAATAATTAGAAATAATTAGTTGTACCCATTAATAATTATCATTAATTAGTAATAAATATCGGTAATTAGTAATAATTAGTGGAAATTAGTAATAATTAGTTGTAATTATTAATAATTAGTAGTAATAAGTAATTATTAGTAATATTTACAAATAAATAGAAATAATTAGCACAAATTAGTAATAATTTTGTGTATTTATTAACAATTAGTGGTAATTAGAAATGATAGGAAGTAATTAGTAATAATTAGTAACAATTAGCAATAATTAGTAATAATTAGATGCAATTTGTAATTATTAGCTGTAATTAGTTAGAATTAGTGGTAATTAATTGAAATTAGTAATAATTATTCATAATTGGTGATAATTTGTGTTAATTAGTGGTAATTAGCATCAATTAGTGAAAATTGGTTGTAATTTTAATAAGTAGTGGTAATTAGTAATAAATAGAAGTAATTAGATATAAATAGTTTTAATTGTTAATAAATAACTGAAAATGGTAATAATTAACAGTAATTGGTAATAAATAGTGGCAATTTGTAATAATTATTGATAACTAGAAATAAATACATAAAATTATCAATAATTATTTATAATTAGAAATAAATATAAATAATTAGAAATGATTAGAAAAAAATATTAAAAAATAGAAATAAATAGAAATAATTTAATTTTTTTTCTGTCTTGTTATTCTTATATAAATGTATTCCTAAAAAACTATTTATTTTATATTTTTAGGGAAATATGGAATAAGGAAGTCAATAACACTCATTATAAGATTTTTTTAATTGGACAAATCAGTGTAGGGATCCAAATGTTTCTGGTATAAATTATGTATATATTGAGTTTAGTTAAACTTTTTTATCCTTTTCATCACCAAAACTAGAATTTGATTCAAAAGGGAAAAATATGTGTCCATGTAAAAATTGTGGTTTGTGGACATATTCCAATGGTGGGTTCATCTGTTGCATTTTGGGTTTCAAATCGATTATTTTTTTTATTATCAACATGGTGAAGGAAGTTCTAAAGATGATATTAATATTTTTGTTCCAGATCCATCAAAGGTTAATAATTTAGTACGTGATGTGGCCGGTCCATTTTTCCATAATGTTAAACTCAAGATGTTATTGATTAATCTCTTGATATGGAACAATCTCAATTTTATGAGCAGTTGAGGTCCATTGGGGATGGTTTATATACTGGATGATTGATAAGAAAAATTGAAGTGGTTGAAAATTTTATCCCTATTATGTTACATAATGGAATGTCAAATAGCTATTTTGATCAACTATTATCTTTGGTAAAAATACTATTACCTGATGGAAATGTGTTAACTATAAATTTCAATGACATAAATTTGGTAGTTCATAATTTGGGTCTTAGTTATAATAATATTCATGCATGTTAAAATGATTGCATCCTATAATATGGTGAAAATGAGTCGTTTGATATTATTCCAACATGTGTACAATTAAGTTATACAAAGGATCAACAAGGGATGTTTAAATTGATTAAAGTAAAATAGTTGATGTGTTTTATTCTTACAACCATATTGTAGTGTTCATTTATGTATTGGAACACAACATCAATGATGTTATGGAAAAAAAAACAATATTTCAACTACTAAAAGTAAGTCATCCATCTAAGGGGGATTCATGGGATTTTTTTTGACAAAGTACATTATTCTTTTTCTTGAATAGCCCAAATTTAATACTGGGTCTTAAATATTATTTTTTCTATCCATTGAGTTCATCCGGTGGTCAATATTCTTATTGGCATGTATTTATAACTCGGTATAATTTACTCCATTGGATGTTGTTCAATCATCCATATATCCTTTTGAACATATTAATTCAAGGACATCCCAAAATGAATTTTTTTTTTATTTGAATCCATTGATTGATGAGTAGAATCAATTATGGATTAATGGAGTTAATACATATGTTATTGCTGTGAAATAAAATTTCCCACTGGAAGCTGCATTAATATGGAAAATTACGGACTTCCAAGAATATGGTATATTATCTTCCAGGAGTACACATGGTACAAAATCATTTATGTACTCTATGAGAGACTTCAAAAAATTTATACTTTTCAATGAAATAAAACATTAATTTTTTACTACAACAGATGATTTCTTCCAACATATAATCCTTTTCAGAGGGAAAGATATCATTTTAGAAAATGCCTAATTTATAAGATGGACATCCAAAAAGTATCATAGTTATGGAGATAAAATATTTTTTCACTCCATTACCTTTGGACCGACAATAAATCAATAAAAAATTGATGGAATTCAGAAATAACACAACCGGATAAAATGGATCAATTTTTTGATCTCTTATATTGGTGTGATTTTTTGGTATTTCACAAGTTTGTTGTCAAGTATCTTGAGATGAGTTATTTTAATATATTTTTTATCTTTTTTATTGACTAGGTAACAAAACGGATTAGGTAAAAGAACGATAAGTTCAACCCAATTTTACAAGTGAACGAAATGTTAACTATTTTAAAATTTCATATCACAAAAGTCAATAAAGCCAAAAGCATATTTTATATATCCAATATGGTTAGGTTTAAAATATGGGAAAATGATTTAGAAATAGTCGTATTACTAGATTAAAAATTAATGACTATCATGTTATTTTTGAAATACATCTACCGATTAGATTAAGTGAATTTTTAATTCTATGACTTGGGATGCGCTAATAGACATATCATATTTTATTCGAGACATTTTTGGCGTGACAAAATTCTATGATCCACTATGTAGAATACAAGAAGATGATGTTTTAATTTTATAAAAACTACAAAAATCATCCAACCGCCTTTCTATGAATGAGTGAAATATTTTATATTACATTTATCACATGAACAGAAATTTGGGGTTCCGATATAGTTTTGATTGATGTACCCATTCGAGAGATGCATGAAAAAATTAAACAAAAAAGAATATAACAAAGAATCAGTTGAATGATCAATTGAAAAAGATTATTTGTAGATAGAATGTATAATTCATCTCTCATTATTTTAAAACGGACTATCCCTCAAAACACAACCACATGTTATATAATGAGGGAAATGTTTAAGATGAAATAAATAATCAATTATAAGTTTTTAATCAACCAAAACTTTTGTTTAGTGGGGTTCATTAATTATGGGATTAATATGACAAAAATAATAGAGATCGCACATATGTTCTACTCCACTGTAACGAAATGAAATGATTTATAATTTTAATTCTCCTATCACTTATTCTATAATTACTATTACAATAAATTAATATTACTTTATCTATAGATTAAATGATATTCATATAGAGAAACAGCTACCCCAAATTACAATATGTGTACATGAAGAACATTAGAAAAATAAATATTCTTAATTATTTCAAAAATTAGTAATATAAAATTTTAATTTTATAACGTATAAAACAAATTTGTTACTTGTTATATTGAAAATTGATTTACAAATTTTCATGTATGTCAACATAATGATAAAATTGACAACCAATTGTTTGTATACAATATCCCGCCATCGAAAATGGTAGAGTCTTAAAATGAATATGTGGTGGATGGTTTTATATTTCATACATGTGCATATATAGAATAAAAAATAATAAATATTGGTTTTTTATTGGGAGGATGTCATTATAGAGAAAAGGAAGTTTAATTTTATGAAATGATAGATGAAACAATTGAAATTTGTTATCTGGGACATAATTACTTAAAGATGTTTAAATGTTCATGGTTGGATACAGAGAGATAAATTCATGTTTATCTAAGCCATGAAATCATTGATATTGAATACAAAATCCTTCTTGTAGTAAATGGACCATTTTTATGGGCTCATAATTCACATTAAAATTATTATGAAAATTATTGTACTATATCAATAGAGTAGGATTATTTATGGAGAATAATAAAAGTGAAATATTTGGTGAATCCATTTTTTAAAAGTTAATGTGGTTCCACTGAATTGCAAGGAATTGGAAATTTTCAAATGACTACTCCAAATCCATATTTTCTATGAAGAGACATGAATATTGATGAATACATCCTATAGTTAAGGGTTATTAGTTATGATGATGTTATTTATGTAACAAATGAATTTTAAATAAAAAAAGATGATGAAACTAAGACTCCTATGGAAATAGATGATACTATGGAGGAATATAACGATATTTACACAATTATTTATTAATATGAGAATGGATAATATGATTAATAAATTTAAATGTTGTTTATAATAATATATAATATATATCTATATATAATAATGTTTTCAATTATTTTCAAACAATATTCATTTCGTGTCTCTGATTGATTCTGATTTTTCTTGTCCGATGGTGGACACTGATCAACCTGTTGATGAGTATGGTTTGGGATCATCTGACATTTAAACAGTTTTTGTTGTAGGTAGGTCTCATAAGGGATTTGGTCTTTTGATATAGAGGATTCCTTAACATATCTCCATGATACATCAACATCTCTGGTTTATTCCATGCATCAAGATGTATGTTTACCTGTGTATTTTTGTTAGTTTTCATAATTATAATTAATTTATTTATATAATTTGTTTGATCATCTATTCTATTTTTTCAAACTGTTACTCATATAGTTGTCGGACAGGGGAGATCTATTTTGCGGAATAAACTTTTTGGAGCATGGGTTACATGGGATGAGATACCCATTAATGTTCAACACTACATGTTCGATCATTGGCTGGCACATGAATATATTTTTTTGGAATTTTATTTAATTAATAACATGATATTAATAATAATTTGTAGGATTTATGGTATAACATAGAAGATAGAAATTTTTATGCTATCTAGGAGTTATCGGACGGTTTTATATGTTAGTTTTGTTGCCCGTTTTTTCACAATTTTAGAGGATAGTAACGAAGAATGTGGGAGTCCCTGTGTTTGATCAATCATTTTGTGCCCACAAATATTATTACATTTCATCTCATGTTTTGGATGGATTATGTTCACACTTGATGAGTGGTCATTTTTAGAGGATGTCATCTATATGATGATAGAACAGGGGAAGAGAGGAGTTGACACAATGAGCTGGTAGTCTTACATTCAGTACGCATTTGGAACATATGGTAAATACATTTTTTTAATAATTGATAAAAAATTAAATGTAAATTATTTATGTTATATTCATATATATATTTTAACAGCTCAATATTATGGAGATTAATATATATATGAGTATGTACAGTGACAATGTCACCATAGTGATTAGAGGTTGTCATTGAGAGATTGTGAATAGTGTAATTTATTTTGGAGTTTTCAAATCAACTTCAAATAATATTGAAACAATTTTAATTTAAATTTTAAATTGATGGAGTAGTATGAGGCATTGTAGTCTCATACCAAAACATAGGCTCCAACCAAGACCGATGATCAAACCAGTGCATCAGGATTTGATGAGGTAGCATACGTGCAGGCGACCCAGTATGCCTTCGAAAAAGGTCGAGTTGTTGGTATCGGCTCATGATTGACACATGTGAGTAATTATGGTACTATTATGATGTTTTCATGTAGCTCAATATGATATCATGAAGTTTCATCATCATCTATTGCATAGTATCATGAGAAGCTGCGAGCTTATAGTGGGCATATAGAGAGTAAGTGTAGGGGGAATGAAGGGCTATGTCTACAGTAGTAGGAAGTGATGTGTTGACGGTAGCAGTAGTAGCACAAGAAGATTACAAAGTAATTCAATGGCTAACTCATGTGTTTGGGATTTAGTTCCCTCCTCCAGCTCCTCCAGCTCCACCAGATGACCCTCCCCTAGTGACTTATTTAATTTTTTTTGATAATCATTTGAAAGAGAAACATTTTTCAATATTTTATTATTCAATATATTTGTATGTCAATATTGTGCATTTTTAAATTTTGTCAAATATTGTATTTTTTATTATTTTAATATTATACTATTTATTTATTATTTTTATTAATATATTTATATATTATTTATTTATTAGTTTTATTTTTATATTATTTTTTATTTTTTATTATTTTTATTATTTTTTATTAATATTTAATATTGTTTATTTATTATTAATATTATTATAATACATTATTTTTTAATTTAATTATTATATTATTTATTTAATATTTAATTATTATATTATATTATATTATTTATTACAATTAATTATATTTTAACAGATTTTATTAGTGGGTATAATAAATATTAATATTTTTATTTTTTTTATTTTTTTATTTTTTTTATTATTATTGATTTATTAATTTTATAAATATTAATTTTTTATTATTTACTATTATTATGTTTGCATTTAACCCATCCCAAATAAGTATTTCCCAAGGGTCGGTCGACAAAATATATTTGGCGCATGCCTGTCATTAATGAGTTGTTTAAAAACCTTGGCAAGGCTATATGTGACAGGGGGATACAGATCACAAATATCCTTATTTATGATAGACTGTCACAAAAAAGGGAATTTTTTACACCATTTTTAGCAACATGACAATTGTGATGGGACCTCGTCGTGAATAACTTTTTGTTTGTGAATCTCTTACTAATTTTCTGGTCGCAAATGGATGAATTTATTATTAATAGATATGAAATTCAATTCAATTAATTTAATAAATGGTTAAAAATCCACTAAAAATTTATACCTACCTCAAGAATGGAATAATCATTGGTGAGAATGCATATTCTATAAAAGAATGTGATGATATCATTGTGTTCGTTGTCTTTCCCAATATCCACCTTGACCATTCATCCATGATCCACATTCATCAGTCTCTTTAGCCAATGAATCTATCATCCTTCTAAACTCTACAATCCTATGTTTATACATCTAACCTTGGAGATGTGTCATAATGATTAATTTCATGAGGGATAATTAGAGTCTTGTGACATTAAATTAATTAAATAGGTATATTATAAAATTACTCAACACATCTACCACCAACTACCTTCCACCAAATTCCCTTCACAATCCAACATTATATCTTTCTTAAGGTAAAACCATCATTACACAAAAAACCAAAGTCTCAGGTCTCCCATCCAAGATCCCCATCAATTGGAAACCCATATATTCATAAAAGAAACATGATTGTATTTTATTATATATTAATTTTTTTATTATATGAAATTCATGTTCCTAAAAAATCCTAAACATTGTGAAAACTCCCTTGAAAAATATAAATGATATATATATTCAATGGATCAAACCAATGAAACCAAATTTATTACACCATATCTAGCCTAAAGCTCTTTATTTATTATATACTCGACTATGACCCTAAACTGATGGAAGCATGACCACATATCAGTCTTTGAGTAATATTGGTCTTTATTTTAATGATTATTCATGTCTTCAGGACATCTAAATTGGTACCAATTTTTCACTATTATCTTATTTATCATCTTGTAGTCTACATGCATATGACGACTATCATCTGCATTATTGGTTGAACAAACCAAATAAACCTAAGGATACATACATAGTTGGATAAATACCTACATTACTAAATCCTAATGATACACCTTAATCACTTTCAGCTCAGTAGGGTCCATGTAGTATGATTGAATAGATATATACTAAAACCAATTAAACTATTCAATTTCAATCTCTATCTAGTATTATAGTGATAACCCAATGAAATATTGAAGAAAAATATTCTGGAACCTGTTTACCAGTGTAATAAAGATGTATGAGGTAATTATCTGGTAAATATCAATGATCATGATCGCACCCTGAGCTGTAATGTTCCCAATCTTACTTGGATCCATACCACTCTTCTCACCCCTACATCCCACTCTTTAGTCAATATACATTTCACTCCATTTTTTTTGTAATTTATACATATTTTTTATAAAAATTGACGTTCACATACTAAACTTTCAGCCTATCCATTCCCAATATCACATTGATTCCTGAAATATCTATAGTAATGAAATCCTTCAAATTATCATAGGCCCCAATTACTATGTGAGACTCTCTAAAAATATAGAGATGTGTCATTTTTTTCACAATAGTTCGTTGATTAATAGTAAATATGTAGAAAATTTAACTAGAAATAAAAATAAAGTTATAACATGAGAAGCTATTAATGAATGGGAAGTGTATGTATCAAAAATACATAGAGAATGTATATGTAATTTGAACTTAACCGTATTCCTTTTATGAACCCCCTCCAATGAAGGTTGAAACATAGTTATCCCCACAAACTCTGCATATTTTATCTCTATATCCTCTCTCAATTGGTTCATAAGATTCCTGGTTATATGGCCATTGTGGAGTATATATATACTATTATAACTCTCTACCCGTATCTTGGAATAACCTCACTGATCCCACCTTTGAATCCATCACATAAAACAACTTAATATATCATACATTTCAACAGTAGTGAAATTCTTTGATAGTGTTATGATTATATTTTAGATAATACAACTTACTTCCATTATTGTAGAACATGGAATAACCATCTCCCATAGAGTAACATGAAGAACAATTGTTCTACTATTCTTATCATCTTCCACCCAAGCATATTTCATCAGCTTTCCACATCCTATTACACCCCTACATAGGTCAATTAGTACTAGAAAATCCACTGACCAGTCCACTAAAATAAGAATGATGTCCTGTAGCGTTATCTTCCTCCACTCTCAACTCTATATTCAGATATTTTAGAAGAATCATAGCACATGTTCTCCAATAAAATTTTATAACCTTGCTCTTGAGCACACGTTGATGACCAATATTACACATCATAGTATTTTTCACCTCATTCCTAACCATCATCGGATTATGAAATAATTTCTTAGTGAACATTTCTAAATTTGAAGATTCTAACATCAACACCTTCCGAAGTTCGACAAAATCCTATCTGAAATCTAGATTCAATGTACTATAGAAGAATTAAACATTGAATATTTCATTAAAGAATTACTATCTCATCCAATAATGTCTTCCTACCTGATTTATAATTCCACTCAAATTCCATGTGGGTCTGATAATCATAATGTATTAATGATTCACCTTTCCATTCCCCAGAGTCACATCCTAGTCAAATACTCTCTCAATGAGGTCTATCCAGTATACATTACCCCTGTGGCCTCAAGTTTCCTAGAATTCTTGGTGATGCAGGTGTTAGATATCATGATCATAGTCAACCAGTGACCTTTGAGCTCTTATACTTTGAGTATGAACAGGTTTCAAGTGTCCAATTTGGATCAGTTTCACTGCATGGATGTCTATATCAACTAAGAAAGGGTTACCAGTTTCTCCCTCCTATATAGAAAGTGGAAAAATAGGGTAATTCCCCATTATGGGAGTTTTCTGGTCATCTTCACTATGATGTAACATCAAATGTATCTATGGTTACATTATCTGACATTCCAAAAATTTATAATTCCTATAATATACATCTCTATGAAAAATCCTATGTAATCTATGCGATCTCAAAATTAATTCTACTGGAGATCTATCCAAGGTGGAAACAAAAAATGAAAAGGTAAACACGATTATTTCTTCCTAAATAGATATATAAATCTCAATTACCTATACATCAGTCACATCCAAATATAGATAACATCATATTATTATTTGGATTAGGTAATGAAATTGTATTAATAACATACCACTCAATGAAAAATCATAAATTGAAACAAAAATTATGTTAATTGAACCCTATATAATTTAGGCCAAAATAATATAACATATTAACCTACCATTTTAGTCAAGATGCATCCCCACCCACCTTATATAATAACTATGAATATCAATGTCATGTGCATCGCCCAAGGTGAAAAAATAGCAACCAAAAACAAAAAAAATCCCACATTCCAAGACACTCAGAAGTCCACTGTATAAAATTATCTAGAAATTAACATAATTATCGATACCAAGTCCCAAACATCAACTATCATTTATACCATGTCCCAAATCAATTTAATAGAAAAAACATCTGATGAAATTGTTGAATTTTTTGATAAAATCTTGTTACACCTCAATTCGAATAATTGATCCTGATATAGAGTAATACATCACCTCATATGTGCCTCCCTATATGAAATATTCTACCGAGTAGCAGTGATGGCTTGAGAGGAATTTTAGGGAGACCATACTCACGGTAATATACAACCAACATAGAATACAATATATCTGACAATAATCATAATAGAAATAATAAAGGAAATAATAATATAATAGATGGACATATAGTGGATAAATGTATTATCCCATGTGTCAAAATTTTTAAATATCAATGATATAATTCAATCTAGAAAAGTATTTCTGATAAATTATTGGTCTATGTTATAAAATTGGGAAACAACTTGGTGAAATAAAAGAAAACATTTATGACCGAGAGTCCACATTACATCAACTCTCGCAATCATAGAACTCTTACATAATAGTCCACCACAAGGACCTTTCCCTTTATTGAATCCTTGATCACTGATATTTTAATATAAGGGGTGAATAAAAAAATAGTAGATAACCAACATCATAAATATAAAAGATGATAAAAAATAAACACAAGTGTATTATATTACATAAATCAATGTTAAAGTAAACCGAAACCAATCATACATGTACACACATTTGAAAGTACCTCAAAAATATTATCTATCTACTTCGAATCCGTACCAAAGAATGTATCACTAACATATAATAGCATTTCTATAATATTATCTTATATAAGCACTAAAAAAATTATTTCAAGAGAAATTTTAAAAAAAGTATTATTAATCGTTATAAAACTATTATATTTATATTCATAAATTCTACTTAGTTATATATATAAATTAAAAAATTTATTATAATTAATATAAATATAATAAAATATAATAGGTTTTTTTATTAAATCAAATATATATATATATATATAATATTTTAAATAATTGTACTTATAATATTATAAATTAAAAAATATGTATATATATTCAGGTAAATAAAAAATTATAATAAATATATTGAAATAAATACATAAGTGAATAAGTAATAATAAAACAATAAAATATATATTTCTTAATAAATATTTTTATTAATTATATATATATATATATTAATAAATAAAATAATATATATATATATATGATTATATTCATATATATAAGCAGTTGGGGTGGTGTCTATGTGGTAAACCATGAAATCCTTATTAAAAAAGGCAAGGGTTTGAATCCTTGCAAGCCCGATGGGGGATTTAGGACATGGACTATCACACAGGAAGGCAGTGTTGTGGGTATGACGGAGGCCTTGTGATGCTGTAATGAAGTTTTATGGGTCCATCGGTCCATGTTCATGGGCCACTTGGTCTTAGGCCTATGGGTTATGAAATGGGTCTCCCATTATTCAGATATAAAGATGTCTTCGATTTCCTAATAAAAAGTTTCTTCATCCCACACTCTTTATATATATATATATAATGATGTATAATTATATAAATTTACATAAATATATAAATATAATTATATTTTATTAAAAATGTTTAAAAATAAATTAATTTTAATTTTAACTAAATATAAATATATGAATATTTAAATAAATTTACAGTAATAATAAATATATTTAAATAGTATATACATATTATATTTATAATTATATATACTTGTATATTAATAATGTTGATATTTGAGTGAAGAATGTAAAATCAAGAAGTATGTTGTTGATACCACCATAGTGGGATCTAGCCCCAAGAAGGATAAGGTAGAAAATCTTAGAGATTCTACTACTGGTGTTCAGGGGACTAAACATGGCATTCATGGTGCATCCTCTCGTGGATTGCATCATGATGATGAACCTAATGTGACGATACCTACATGGTCTATTGAAACAATGGTCTAGGGATCTAATCTATTTTAAAAAAAATTCATCACTGGTGCTGTTGATCAAGGTTGAGACATGTTTAAAAAAGATGATGATATGGGAGGGCATGCTCAATATAGTTTGATACATGTGCAGGATGGAACCTAGAGTGAAACTGTGCATGATGTAACTACAATGCATGAGGATATGTACAAGTAATCTGGGAATAAAAATGTGAAAAAATATTTTATAATGAATGGATTGGTTCTAATTTAATGGCTATGGAATAATTTATCTTCACCAAATTCAAAACCACATTCAGTTCCACAAAGCTCTAGACAAATTCATGATTTTCATTGTGTTCCTGAAAAAAGTGACTAACAAGAACTTTGGGGGATAACCAGGTATATGAAGATATCCTCAAGGAACAGTCTCTTATGAAGAACAATTAGGTATTTTTTTCTACTGATAAAGTTTCTATTTTGAATATTAACAATCATAATATGGGATTTATGAAATTGAAGTTTGCTGGACCTCTTCAACAAGGCTCAGGCCTACATGTTAATTCTTCAATAGATGCTGAAATAAACTAGGATAAAGTTATGGGAGGGTGTTCTACCAATTTCTTTTCTTTGTTTGAATATATCAGCTTACTTAATTTTTATAAAATAACCCTTGAGCTTGTTGATAACAAGGGTTGTCAAAATAAGAGGATCCTAAATTTTATTGATTCTATTTTTAGGAATTCAATGTAAGATGTCTCTTCTATATTTGTGGATTGGTAATAAAGAATATAAACCAGGAATGGTATTGAGGAGTCTACTATGGATCTTGCTCCAGAACAACACCTGTGGGAAGTTTCCCTGGACGATTTATATAGATGAACCTAGGAAATATTCTCAAGATCGGGCTAGGGACATTGTATTCAAAGGCCAGGATGAAGAGTTGGATCTTTAGAGTGATCAATAGTGGAACTTGGAGAATATTAAGGAGATCTAAAAGATCACGGAGAAGCTCTATATCTAAAAGAACCTGTAAATGTCCTGGCGAGGATGAAGTGACATTTGATATATTTTAGTCAACCTGTCAACAATCGTTTTAATGGAGGAGAGTCCATCACTCTGGATCTTGAGGAAGAGGAGGCTGACATGAAAGATGATATGATAATTTTTTATCTGCAATTTGTGGTGGGTGGAATTACACCACATGACATGACATTGCACACTCTTTGTTTCATTTTCACTGTACATTTAATAATAAATTTTATGACAAAGCACACTCTCTTTAGAACATTTTGGATTATATACATTTATTTATAAATATGTAGAAACATTTTTAAAAATAATTATATATAATTATAATGGAAATAAATATGTATTTAAATAATTATAAAATAACAGTAAATATCATTTCAGAATAAATATCTTTATTTTCGTTTGATACAAAAAATAAATACATATATATATATATTAACAAATATTTGTATAATTATACAAATATATATATAAATATATCACTATATTAACAATAATATGATAATATTAATAATTATTTTTTATATATTTATGTTTAGGAACAAATACATATATATTTGAATAATTTAATTATAAATATATATATATATATAATTAATTATAAAATTATAATAAAAATATATTAACATTAAATATATATATTTTATGTTTATAATTATCTATAAATACTTTTAAATTATACATTTATATAATTATAATTATAAAAATATATATTTATATATTTAAAAATTTACAATTAAATTTGATATATTTAAATATAAATTTTTTTAAATAATTAATATCTCTATCATAATATTATATATATATATAATTATATAAATAAATAAATTACTATAAATTTAAAAGAATTTAAAATAATGATAAATATATAAATTGTTTTTATAATTATAAATTTACAAATATATATAAGTACTTTTAAATTTATTTAACTTCATTTAAAATTATATATATTGTTATGATTAGATCATTATTAGTATTCATTGGTGCTGATAATTTAATAACCTTATCAGTGCTAAAAATCGTTGATAAAACATTACTTTATTTTCACTTTTTGTTATCACTGATAGAACTCATAATTAACAAGACTTTATTAGATGTTCTTTTAAAAGGCTTACTAGCTCATATAAAAAAATCCAAAATCAAGTTGCCCCCTATTATTCCGCAACAATCTAATAGATCCCTACTATTGATACCTCCACAGATCTTGTTGAATCCAACTGTCACCACCACCATGCTCGGCAAAGAAATCCACTAAAAATATATGTGTGGAATTATTTTGGGTTTCTATAGATTTTTACTGCAGTTATTTTTGTTGCCTTTGTGGTCTGATGTGCACCTTTTCTAGTTGTTTGACCTCATTGGGCTTGGAATCATGGGGCCTGAACTCGTTTGTTGTGGATTCTGTTGGTTCTTCCTCTGCATCATGGTATTGATTTCAATTTCACATTCCCTATCATGATCCTCACTCCTTCCACCCCTATCATTGGTCATCGCCAACCCTTTCCCCCCTTGTTGATCTCTTCCTAACACCCTTCCTCTAATACCTTTGTATCCTACCTCCTCCTTCCCTTCTCATCATCTATTTCTTGTAACTTGCATCTCGCCACAACCTATAGCCACTCCCTTGCCTCCAGCCACAACCCACAACCCTTCATATTGAGACCCCCCTCACATCCCTCCCATGATGTTACCCACTGCCCACCCACTCACTTCTCATGTTCCCCCAACTACCGCCCATCCCTTATATCCGTCTAGAATTTCTTCCACTCTGATGCTATAATATATCCTCATTCATCTATCCCTTTCTAAATTCCACTTCTAAGATTGTAGTAGGGTTTTTTATAATTCTCTTAATATTTTATTTTTTGTTTTGTAAATTTCATTTTTAATTTTAAAAAATTATTTCAATTACGGATTCTAAATAGTTTTTCCACAATCAATTGACATCTGATATTTGTACATGGGTAAGTAAATTTTTCTGTTAGGATAATAAACATGTCAGGTGAGATCATATTATGAGAATACTAGTAGAATTTTTTTTTGTTCTAATCTCATTGAAACTATGACACTTAAACTCCAACTGATGATATAAAAATCATTGTTGGGTATGAGAACGGCCAGGACTTCTATCAGAATTTAATTTATATTGGTCATTTGGATGAGAATATATGTTTTATGGTATATGATTTTTGGTGTTTTAAGTTCAATCAATCGAAGCGATGTGATTCTATTAGGAAATTTAGGCTGCATGGGAAGTCCCCTAGGCATCCTAAGGTGAAACCAATGGATTTTAAATCTTATCCTGGTCATACCGAAGGGGATTCAACCTATATGAATAAGTCATTAGTGGAGACCCAAGAATAGGTGGGTACATCCTTGGATGCTAAAAGCTCATTTTCTGGAATTGATTTTCGGAGGGAAAATAATGGGAATGGGTCTCAACTTCCAACTGTAGGAGCTCATGGTTTTTATCATATATTGAATCACTTATGCATGGTGATTCTATGCGGTCAGTTTTCCTTCTGAAAGTAAATGGAATAAATAATACAATAATAAATGTTACTTTTTTACATATAAATGATGAATATAGAAATAGGGAAGAAGTAGTCACACCATCATACATGAAGGCATCATGAAAAGACATTTCAGCAGATGAGCATGTGGAGACATTGTCCGATTGTGAGATTTTTGTCCAAGAGGATATCGATGTGGATTTATGGTAAGATCTGTTGAGTTATATTTTCTTTAAAGGGATGCTTATATTGGTGTATGATGAGGGATTTCAATTGGTCTATCATATGAAAATAAAGGCTTTACAAATAATGCTAGGAAATTCCTCTACTGTGAAGTGAGAGGAATTTGAATAGAAAAAAATTCATAATGCTTCCTCCAATGGTGTTTAGGTGTCAATACCTACAATGGAAAATATATAACTCCCATGGGGTGGGATCCCAAATAATTGGGAAAGGTTTAGATAATCCAACTCCCAATCAAGGGTGGAGGCATGCAATGAGAATACTACTCTACTTGGTTCATATATTGATAAAAATAAATTTAATTTTCTTGATATTTTACACGAATCAATGAGTAGGTATGTGTTTGGTGAGGAGTTTTGAAATTTCCATGAATCTCATTGTGATGATGGAAAAACCACTGATATTGAGATGTTAGCCCTATCACTCATAAGGAAGAACATGAGTCATCTAGTATGGATTATGAAGAGGGAAATTAGTAGGCTACATTGCAGTAAAAGAGGGGAAATCACCTGAAATGTAGGGGTTGGGCTGGAGGATGGGGTATAAGAAATAGAATAATTTTATCATGAATGATCATTGTGTCTGTGGTGTCATTGTTCAATTTTTTTACCATATAATCTAATGTAAATGTTGTATATGTACCCTAATTTTCATTAATATAGTTTCCACTGCCATGGGTTTTAAACCAATGGCTTGAGTCATTCCTCGTATATATATACCTGGAAGAATCCGGATATGAATGGTTGCTCGTCCTTAATAATTTAATACAAAAAAATGAAATACAGATCAAAAAGATTATACATGTGGAACATGAAGCACCACCACACATAAAAGTGGCAGAAACCACCAAACAAATTATGTAGAGTAAAAATCCAACGAAAAAAATAGAAATAAGACCCATGACCCAAAAAGTGATTGACCCAAGATAAAAGGTCCATAATCCTCAAAAATCAGCCCGAACACATCAATGTCCCAAAGGACCACCAAGTAACCTCCCTCATCCAAGTATTTCCAACAACCACATCGAGGTCACATGGATGCACATTCCATCACCAATCATGCGCACCAACTGTCACTAATCAGCAAAGAAAATGTGACAAAAGGAACACATCTTGAGGACAACTGAATCCTATGGTTGTCACGTGGTCATCAATTTCACTAGAAAACTAATATGGACCACTACCTATCTGGATCCCTTTCGAGATTCTCGAATCCACGTTGATCCTAAACGAAGATGTAGACTCCTTCTAGTGAGTTCTGCCAGGACCCCACCACCGTGTCAGGTCCCCCGTCGCCTCTAGGACAACCAAACATGGATAATGCCATCATCGAATCCAAATTACCACAAAGAAACATCTAACATAGTGTATTCCTAAATAGAGCATCCCCGATCGATACCAGATCATAGACCATTAACCCATGCCACACATCTTATTTCATCTCTTTCGGCCGATCTGAGGCTGACTCCCACAACTCCAGTAAAAAAACTGTCACTAACACAACATATTGCACATAGTCCCTTCCATGAAGCAAGACAACAGAGACCACCTCACCATTCAGTGCATCATTGTTCTGCCCCTAGTATTTATTTAATTATATAAACATTTAAAATTTAATGAATTTAATTAGAATTATATAAAAATATTTATAAATATATTTAAAATAATTAAAAACTACCAAAAAATAAATTAAAATAATAAATATATTAATTATATTTGTAAAGAAACATACACATAAATTAATAAATATATAGAATAATATATATAAATATTTTAATAATTATAAAAATATAATAAATATATTAAATAGTAAATACATTTTTCATATTTATAAAACTAATATACTAATGTATTAATAAATTTGATGAAATATATATATATATCTTATAAATATGTAATTATATATAATTATACAAATATACATAATTATATTAATATATTTATAATTATATACAAATATTTATAATTAAATTTATTTATAATTATAAGTATATATATATATCTCAATAAATATGAAATTATAATATTTATTTTTAAAAAATAAATAAATAAGTAAATAATATTTGTTTTTTAAGTCATAGTAAATTTCTAAACATGCATAATAATTTGTAACTACCTAATTATTAGTCAAAGTAAATTAATAATTATCAAGGATCAATTAATTTTTAATATTAGTTAATACTTAAATATTAATTCTTATTATTAATTCTTGTTTATTAATTAATAAATAGTTATTAAATTTGATTACTAATATGTAATAAATTAATGATGAATATAAATTAGTAATTACAAAATATTATAGATTAATTAACATTTGGATATCACTTAGTATAATTATTACTACATAGATTTAATATTTTTTAATTAATTAATATCAAGTTAATAATCATGAATGATAATGTTTAATTAATAGTAATTATTTCATATTTACTAACAATAATAAATATTTATTAATATCTAAATTATTAAAATGAAAATAATTACAATTTAGTAATAATTCATTATTCAAAAATATTATTAACTTATAGTTATTAACAATTAGAAACCATTTATCATAATTAATTATTATTTAGATAATTAAAAGATATTAAAATTATTGTAATTAACAATAATTCTGTATAATTAGTAATTTATTATTTTTTAAAATGGATTAGTAATTAATATCACATTACTTAACTATGATTAAATTTTATTAAAAATTTCTTATTATTTTTTAAAATAAAATTAAAAAAAATTATTCATTGTTAAATTTTTTTTATAGGCCTTTGATGAACTATTTGGGTTAGAACTCACCAAAACAGTATTATTAATTTTAATTATGAAATGTAAAAAAATTTGATATTGTCAATTGCAGTACCCCTGGTTTGAGGAATGTAGCCTTTTTAAGACTTTTTATGTGTTTAAAATGCATGGGATGAGTTGAACAGAGGTTGAGAGAGTTTGGATTGGTTTTGGATAATTTGGGAGCCTTTTGTAAGGGAGAACGTTTTGGGCACGGTTAGGGGAAACTATACGGATGCTCCAAGAAACCATACAGGGGAGACAGTAGGATTCACACGGCCTATGCCCGGTTTGCCGAACCGTGCAAGGAAACCATGCGGCCCCTTGCTCTCAAGGTAGTAGCATGTGCATGGTTAGCGCATGGTTTTCCAAACCATGCGGCCACATAAAAATAGGGTTTATGTTCTGGGTTCCCACAGGCTTAACCTATCTCACTATAATATTCCTCCCACTCGAGCCTCACTTGGGATTTGGGTTCTCAGGGGTTGAGGGTTCTATTACACTCATTTTGGAAGTGATTCAATGGTATTTCTTAGTGATTTGAAGGTGGTTTCTCTCAGGTAAGTCTCACCTCTTGGTTTCCTTGTGTTTTCCTGTAGATCTACATCCCTCTCTTTCTTGGTTTTCTAGATCTACACTTGTTGTGTGTAAATCAAGGGTTGGGGTTGCCTGGAATGATGATTTTATGGTTTTTTGAATGCTAGGGAAATGTATCTAGAGATTTTTTGGGGGTGCGTTCGCTGGATTAGAGGTCTGGTTGCTTGTGGGTCGATTTCTCAAGAACCTTAAAGGTAGGTGGATTCTATCTCGACTCCACTTGGTTAGAACTAGTTGGGTTTGATGACAATTTATTATTTGTGCTTGAAATTTATTGTGATTGTTGTGCCAAATTGGTTGGAAATCCCTTTGGTGATGTTTTGGGGATTTATGGGAAAAATGGGGTTCTATGGTGAAATGATTTTGTTGTGGATTTTGAAATAGAGATAATAAAACGGGTTGCTATGGTTGATGTGTGGAAATGATTGATGGAAAAGGGTTTTCAATAAAGATGTTATTTTATTGCAATGTGGATTGGAATGGAAAATGAATTTCAATCAATGGTTGATTTATTGAAGTGGATTGATATGCAATGGAACATGGTTTATTGCATGTTTTTGTGACCTTGGTGGGTTTATGCTCGGTTTGGCTTGATTAAAATGTTCTGTGAAAGTGGGTGGGAAGTCTCACTATATTATCTGATGGATAGTGGTTGGAAGATCCACTGTATGAGTAGTGGTGGGGATGTACCGCTAGTTGTGAATGGGTGAATGGGTTGGGCAGATGTCCCACCATTTTGGTTGTTTTGGTGTGAATGGGTGAACATGTTGGGAAGAAGTCCCACCATTTTGGTTGTTTGTTGTGCATTTCGTAGCAAAATGGAAGTTTTTGTGCTAACGTGAAAATGATGAAATTGTTTGTGGAAGGTTTTCTTTATCTTTCCTTTGGTTTCTTAGTATGGTTGTGAAGGCTTGGTAAGGGAATGTTTGGATTATGTAAATGTTTTCAAATGTGATTATCTTATATAAATTGTTTTAGATAAATGGGAAAATAGCTTTATCTTAATGGTGTGTATATGGAAGTCATTTGTGGAAAACCTATTGAGTTTTACTACTCACCCCCTACATTGGCATTGAGGTGTCTTTGAAGATGTTGTGTACCGTGACATCAGCAAAGGTATGGCATCTCCCACTTTTTTTGGCGCATTGTTATGTCATGGTGGATCTTGAAACATGGAGCTTAGTGTTGAGCTGTGGTGGTGTCGTGGCTTGTGGTGTTTGGAAGTTTAGTTTCCAAATTTTACTCTGACGTTGTTTGGACATGTCTGGTTGTATTGGTTTTTGGATGTATTGTGGAAAGACATGGGTTTCCATTGAGAATACATTCTTTATTGTTTTATTAACATGCATCATATAGTGATTATTAGAGTATTGTTTGGTTGGTTTTTTCTTAAGGGTAAATCATTCCCCAATTTATTCTCGGAGCCCTCAGCATTTATTACCATCATTTGGTGCATTAGGAACATTTCATAAAGCCTACTAACCCCCACCACCTCCACTAGAAAATGAGGTTGGGGTGGGGTGTTACAAGTGGTGATAGTTTGTTCAGTCCTTAGCTTTCAACTGAAAGAAGTTGTTCAATCATTGGTTTTAGTGTTGACATTTTTTGTGGTATATTCCTTGAGTCGTGATGTTATCAAGGAATAGGAATGTCGTAACTTGGAATGTATAGCATAAAAGGATGTATCTAAAAATCTTATGCTAAAATTGATGTTACCATGGAGTTGGGTACATATGTATTTTGATGACACATATAGGCATTAGATATCTTGTTGTTGTGGGTGTCGCCAATGAGCAGAGCACAGTATGCATGGTAGACATGAATTTCCACTAGGATTCATATATCATTGCACATCATGATTTATGGGCTGAATTTAGAAATGGTTTGTAAATGTGGGAAATTTAAATGTGAATAAATTTGGTATTTTGAAAATGGTTTGGATTTCAAAATGGTGAAACATGGAAAATGTGGAAGGGTGGAAAGCCTCGTTGTGATAGTATTTTGTATTGTGATTTGAATTTGGATTTCGTGATGTCTACGTAAGTGAGACTCAGGGTTTTTTGTATTCTATTTATAGAAATGGAATAACTAGGCGTCGTAGAGGCCAAGAAGAAGTGGCCGATGAGAACATGGTTTCACCTGAGCCTTGGGTGAACCAACAGCTAGTGAAATGTATAGTGTAAGCTTTCCAAGTTGTGGAAAGTGGAAATAAAATGGATGAACCAAGGCATGTGGATCATGCGGTTCAGTTTCAAATGTATAATCCACTCATCTTCAGGGGTGATTCCGAGCCGGAGAGGGCAGAAGCATGGTTGAATATAATGAACAAGATCTTTGAGTTCATGGGAACACAGATAGAGTTAAAAGTGATGTTAGACACATATATGTTTGAATAACTTTCCCTTATGTGGTGGGAGTTGTTTGTCCAAGTGGGGATGGACGAGGGTATGATGTGGGAATGGTTTAAATAAATATTTAATAACAAATTCTACCAACATTCCTTTAGAATTCAGCACACTACTAAACATAGTGCGGTTTGCACCCGAGGTGGTGGGTAGCACATCATTGATGGTGAGGATCTTTGAAGTCGGGATAACACAAGAAACCCATTCAATGATAGTGGTGTTGTGTATAGATGATTACATAGAGATGGTGGATAGAGCCTCAGTGGCTAAGTGGGATTTGTTTGGAGCTCCGAGTGGAGGAAGCATGGTGGTACCCATGGGGAATAGTGGGAACTATAACGCTAGGTTCAAGAGAAAGAGGGACACATATTCCAAGGGCGGTAATATGACACATAATTCGACGGAAGGATAGGTCAATCTTCCTCTGAATCCCCAGAGCGAACCAGGATGTTTTCAGTGTGGTTCGATGAGCCACATCAAGCGAAAATGAATGTCACAACCACGAAATGTAATAATTGTAAGCAGATGAGGCATTTGCAGCATTGTTGTCAAAATTCTCCAAGGTCTGGTGCGCGTGACACTCCTCAGGGATCACAGACGTCATATGCTTTGATGGGACGGGGACAACAGCACACCCATTGTAAGCAGTGTAAAGTGGGTCATGGTGATTCTCAAAATACCACGACGCCTCTACAGAGAAATAAATAGTAGAGTTTGGCATGGAAACATGTGTTTAGATATGAGAATGTGGTGGTGGATGATCAGTCGGGACCATCCACTGTGTGAGGTACTATTCTTTTCAAATTCTATCGTGATGCAAGTGCTGTTTGATACGGGTGATTCAAACTCCTTTATTGCTGCACGTATGGTTGAGTTGATGGGTTTAAGGTTAGAAATGATGCATTCGGTTTTGAATCTTCAATCTCCTCTTGGTCGAAGTGAGTGTCGACCCTTATTGTGTAGAGCATGTGGTATTGTGGTGGGCGTGGTAGAAATAACATGGAATTTCTCTATGCTTGAGATGGATGGGTATGATGTAATCTTGCGAATGTATTGGATGGTGGCATTTAAGGTCCACATCGACAGTAATGCTTGGACAGTGGCTTTTTCGACACAAGATGGCATTATAAATATCTTTATAGGAGAGAGGAATGAAAGGTAGGGTGCAATGGGTTTGTTGGCACTAGTAGTTGGAACATTAACGTATCAGTTGGCGGTGTTGTCATTGGAATCAGTAGAGGGTTTTGAACAAAGTGTTCTTCCAGGAGTGGTGGATCAGTTCGTGGATGTTATTCCGAAAAAATTATCTAGGTTAACTCCCGTTAGAGAAGTGGAGTTTACATTTGATCTCCTTATGGGGACCAGTTCTATCTCACTTATGTCTTACTAGATGGCACCAATTGAATTGTGAGAATTGAAAGTCATGTTAGAAGAGTTTGAAATCAAATGGTTTATTCGGCCTAGCACATCTCCATGGGCAGCACTAGTTTTTACTATGAAAAAATTGGATGGAACATTGAGGCTCAATGTCTATTATCATATACTTAACCAAGTTTGGATAAAGAACATATATCCACTTCCACGAATTGATGATTTTTTCGACCAGTTGAGGGGAGCCCAGTGGTTCTCTAAGATCGACCTGAGGTTGGAATATCATCAATTGCTGGTGAGGAAGGACGATATTCTCAAAACAACATTCATAAGTAGATATGACCATTATGAATATGTGGTTATGGCCTTTGGCCTAACAAATGCTCCAGTAGTGTTTATGGAATTGATGAATCAGATGTTTCAGAGATATCTGGATTCATTTTTGTGGTGTTTGTATATGATATTCTGGTGTATTTAAAGACAAGGGTGGATTATGAGAAGAACTTGTAGACAGTGATATGGATCATGAGGGTTCATCGGTTGTAGGCCAAATTGTGATGCATCGGGATCAGGGTTGGATTGCGTTCTAATGCAAGGGAATCTTGTGGTTGCATATGGCTCATGATAGTTGAGAGTGCATGAGAAAAACTACTCAACATAGGATATGGAATTGGTAGCATAGATTCATGCTTTGAATGTGTGGTGTCATTAAATCTTTGGTGATAAATTCATGATATATACAGATTATAAGATCTTGAAACACATTTTCTCACAACGAGATTTGAATTTGAGGAAAAAGAGATGTATGTAATGTCTACAGATGTTTTATTTTGACATAATGTACACACTAGGTACGGGAAATTTGGTGGCAGATGCATTAAGTATAAAATAATATGTTTACATGGTAAAATAGGCATCAAACCAGTGGAATTTGTTGTCGGTTATAGCCGATATTCCGTCGGAATGTGAGGATAATCGAGATAGAGTGGTCTTCATTTTATTATTGTTGATCCCTCACATGGATGGCCTGGTTAAAGTGGTACAGATATCTGATTCTGAGTGTGTGACCATGAGGTCGAGACTCAATGGTGGGGAGACCATTGAGGGTTGGCAACTGAATGGAGATTCAGTTTTTCATTTTTCGAATTGGATGGTTTTACAAGTTGTTTGTCAAGAGGATTTTCTTAGGGCGTATCATCATTCCAGGTGGGTTGTTCATCCTAGAATTTAGAAAATGTATAAAGAATTGAAAGCGTAGTTTTGGTGGGTAGGTATGAAATGATGTGTGGCTAATATTGTTTCTAGATGCTTGACTTGTCAGTAGTTCAAGGCAGAGCATCAGAGGCCAGTAGGAATGTTGCAGTATTTACCAATCCCTATTTGGAAGTGGGAGAAAATAGGGACGGATTTTGTCACAGGTCTCCCAATAATGGTCAGGAAGCACGATGACATTTGGGTGATAGTGGGTCGACTAACAAAGTCATCTATTTTCATCCCGATTCATGAATCCCATACGGTGGAGGATCTATCCAAAATCTAAATCTGTTAGGTGCTAAAGAGGCATGGTGTTCCAGTTTCGATCTTTTGCGATAGAGATCTGAGTTTTACATCTCATTTATAGAAATCCTTTGATAAATCCCTTGGGACACAGTTAAATATGATACGACGTATCACCCATAGACGTATGATCAATCTGATAGGATGATACAAAATTTTGAGGATTTGTTGCGGGGTTTTGTCATGGATTTTGGTGGCTCTTGGGAGGAGTACTTGTCGTTGGTTGAGTTTTCATACAATAACTGTTATCATAAATCCATACATATGGCTCTGTTTGAAGCGTTTTATCAGAATCCATGTCATTCTACACTATGTTCGGTGGAAACGGGTGAGTCCTCAATGGTTGGACCGAGCCTTGTCCGGGAGACTACGGAGAAGATCAAGTTGATCAGGAAGAGAATGGAGATGGCTCAGAGTTGTCAGAAATCATATGCAGGTCATCATCGATGACCGTTTATGTTCTAGGTGAGTGATCATGTTTTATTAAGGATCTATCCTAGGTTGGGACATCGTCAGTTTGGGATGAATGGAAAGTTATCTCTGAGTTATATTAGGCCTTTTGAGATTCTTGAGCAGGTTGGTGAAGTGGCTTATCATTTTTCTTTTCCACCTAGGTTTAGTGTAGTGCACAATGAATTTTATTTGTCACAGTTGAAAAATTATCATCCGGATAGTGACCATGTGATTCGATGAGATCATGTGGAACTAAAACTGGATTCTTTTTCGGTGCACGTGCCAGTGCATGTTAGGGATAGGAAAGATAATGTCTTTCATGGTAAAAACAACGTTATAGTTTGTGTTTGTAGCAACATGGTCAGATTCAAGAGGAGACATGGGAGCAGGAGAAAGAGATGGTCGAGCAGTGGCCGGAGCACTTTCAGCAAAGGGTGGGTTCACTTCTTTCCATGGAGAGAATGTCTAATGGTGGGAATAATGTAGTACTCTTGGTTTGAGGTATGTATCCTTTTTTAAGACTATTTATGTGTTTATGAGTAATGGGATTATTTGGGAAGAGGTTGTGGGAGTTAGGAATGGTTTTGGATATGTTTGGAGGCTTTTCTTGGGGAGCACAGTTTGGGCACAGTTAGGGGAAACCATGTGGATGCACAAGGAAACCGTGCGGGGGAGACAGTAGGAATTGCAAATCCTGCGGAAGGTTTTCCAAACCATCTGAGGCAACCATGCATACCCTTTCTCTCGAGGCAGTATTGTGGGCATGGTTAGCGCACGGTTTGCCAAACCGTGCTGGCTAACCGTGAAACCACATAAAAAATAGGGTTTATGTTCTGGGCTCCCACAGGCTTAACCTATTTCACTCTAATCTTCCTTCCTCTCGATCCTCACTCAGGATTTTGGGTTCTCAGGGCCTGAGGGTGCTCCCCCACTCATTTTTGAAGTAATTCAATGAGGATTCTTTGTGATTTGAAGGTGGTTTTTCCCGGGTATGTCTCTCCTCTAGGTTTATTTGTGTTTTCCTCTAGATCTACATCCCTCTCATTATTGGTTTTCTAGATCTACACTTTTTGAGTGTATTTATATGGTTTTGGTTTCCTTGGATGATGATTTTAAGGCTTTTGAATTCTAGGGAAAGTGATGTTGAGAGGTTTTGGTGGTGTGTTCGCTAGATTTGAGGTGTAATTGCTTGTGGGTCGATTTCTCAGGAACCCTAAAGGATGGTGGATTCTCTCTCGACTCCACATGGCTAGAACTAATGGTGTTTGATTGTAATTAATTTTTTGTGCTTGAAATTAATTAGGATTTTTGTTCCAAATTGGTTAGAAATACATTTGGTAATGTTTTGGGAATTTTTGGGGAATATGGGGTTTTATGGTGAAATTATTTTGTTGCAAATTTTAAAATAGATATTCTAAAATAGGATGCTATGGTTGATGTGCAAAATTATTGATGGAAATGGGTTTTCAATAAAGAGGTTGTTTTATTGAAATGTGGATTTTCATGGAAAATAATTTTCAATAAATCGGTGATTTAATGAAGTGGAATGATATGCAATGGAACATGGTTGATTGCATGTTGTTGTGACCCTGATGGGTTTATGATTGGTTTATCTTGATTGAAATGTTGTGTGGAAGTGGGAAGGATGTCTCACTATAAATTTTGATGGATAGTGGTTGGAAGAACCACCATATGAGTAGCGGTCAGTATGTACCACAAGTTGTGAATGGGGGAACGGGTTGGGAAGAAGTCCCACCGTTTTTGTTTTTTTTGAGTGAATGGGTGAACGGGTTGGGTGGAAGTCCCACCCTTTTGGTTTCCTATTGTGCAATTCATTTAAAGATAGAATTTTTTGTGCTATAGATTAAATGATGAAATGGTTTGTGGCATGTTTTCTTTTGCATTCCCATGGTTTCTTGGTTTGGGTGTGAGGGCTTGGTAAGGGCATGTTTGGATTATGGAAATGTTTTCTCTTGTGATTATTTTATATAAATTTTTTTATATAAATGTGCTAACAGTTTTATCCTAGTGGAGCCTGTAGGTTAGTCATAAGGGGAAATCCTACTGATTTTTAGTACACACGCCCTACTTTGGCATTATGGAGTCTTTACAGATGTCGTGTACCGTGACATGGGAAAAGGTAATGAATATCCCTATTTTAGTGGATCATTGTGATTTTATTGTAGAGATTGGAGCTTGGATCATAGTATGGAGCTCTGTTGGTGTCATGGCCTATGGTGTTTGGTTTTTTATTTTCCACATTTTACTCTGATGTTGTTTGGACATGTCTAGTTGTATTGGGTTTGGGATGTATTGTGGATCAACTTGGTGGCCATTTGAGAATACATTCTTGAATGTTTTATTGACAAGAATCATATAGTTATTCTTAGTGGACTGTTTGGTTGGTTTTTTCTCCAGGGAAAATCATTCCCCAATTTGTTCTTGGAGCCCCAGGGAATTAATTGCCAGCATTTCGAACCTTGGGAACGTCACTTAAGGCCTAGTAACCCTCACCGCCTCCTCAAGACAATGAGGTTCGGATGAGGTGTTACTTCATCTCTAATGATAGGATAATATATCAATGAAACATAATTCTCACTGAGAATTATATCAATATTCAACAAAAAAATTATAGTGGTAATGATAAATCAATGTTAATTGTAGAAATGTTAGTAATACTAAGTACCATTATTTATAACACACCCATATATCATGCTGCTGATTCTATAATTAGATTCCTATGTTAACACATATGTTGAATGAATTTCTCATGTCACCCACTTGAATTAAATTTTCAATTTCAATCACTGACCTCTAATCAAAATACATACAAAAAATTAGGGATTTGTTTATTTATATGAAGTATGGAACTAGAAAAGGGAAATAATTTATTACCTTTACATATCCATGAAATCCATCAACTCTTACCAAACCTATGGAACATTGAAATTTCTAGGACTATTGCAATTAATCACTAATTGATAATAACAAAATGGAAGAGGCATGCCACAAACTCCACATGTTAAGGGCATGGTGAAAAAATTCATATAAGAATTAAATATCATTTACATAAATATGAATTTATTTATAAAAAATGATATTTATATGTTCATGTGTTAGCTCACTCCTTGAGATGTATTATTATTCATATTAATATTATTTATATTTTCTTTTGTCCATATTTTAGGCGGAATATTTTATTAGGACTTCTGTGAAATTATCAATATTAAACCCTAACTCTATATATTCCCATCTTATGTCATTTTTTGGTGTGGTTGTACAAAAAACAAATCCCACCTAGACATTTATCTTAAGAACATATCTTTGGTTTTATCACAATATTGTTAGAAGAAATATATCTCATTCTACCCTTCATGAAAAAGAGAAAAAGAGAAGTAATTTTCATATATGCATTATTTATTGTTGTGATCATAGGTACACGACACATGGAAATTGGTACCTACTAGATAGAACCATCAGTTACATCATCAAAACACTATGATTCTGTGTCATATAGGGATACCATAAGATTGATTATATTTTTTATCATCTGAATATATGAATAATGAAAATAATTGTAGTTCAATTGTTAAATATCTTAATTGAAAAATGAATTTTAAGAATTTAGTAATTTTTATAGTTAAAATGATTTAAAAATTAATGTGAAAATATAATGTCTACAATTGTGTGATTCCATTCCCCCATAATCATCAATTATATTCTAAAAATTGATTTTTTGACATATATTCATGAATTATATATTGGTTAGGATTAAAATCCTTCATTGGTCATAGACTCAACCTTACTCACTAGTGATAGGGACATTAATGTGGTATTAGAGAGGAAAAATTTATATTTATGATTATTTAATATTATTTTCATAATATTCTCAATTATTTTTTGTGGTTTCATTATGTTTTTTAATCCAAAAATTCAAGATAATATGTGTACTAACATTCATATGTTCAAGAAAATTATCTGATTAGGTGAAGAACACATAACGATACCATCTTCAATTTCCAAATGTTTTGGTTCCACGAGCAGATTACATTTCATGTAACCTAATAAAATTCCCTATAGTTTCGGTCAACTACACATGGACACCCTTGCATCAGTTTTGGTCAGTCACGTGGGTTTTCATTTCATGACATGTAAATATACTTCATACTGACTACAAGGGTGGAACACCATTTTCCAAGTGACATGGCATGTTCCTCACCTACACGGTATGTAAATAATCATGATGAAAAACTTTTGTGTTAATAAGGAGTTGTGTGAAATTAATAAACATGTTGCTTGTTCTCTACTAACTGAGTCACATTGGAATGGTGGAATTACTCAATGTGTAGTTCATTTACATGATGTATACCCCATAAATGTATTTTTGTATTATTCATCTAGTATCTAGGCATGTATTATAGATTACAAAATAATGAAATACACCACATGAATCCATATGTATAGGATGTGTATATCATACCCATTTAAAAAGTGTACATGCAGACCCATGGAGAACATCATGTAAATTTATTAGAAGGAGAAAAAATACATTTTTTATTAATACAAAATACACGGAATGTTGATGGTGTACAAAAAAAATTTTAGGATTCAATAATTGAAAATTCATAGCTTATTTACAAATTAATTTCAGAAATACATAACATGAATATATTATTGGACACACTATATAAATTTGATGTATTGAAAATAGTACCCACTACATATTTTTAATGCGTATTCCTGTTACCTAAATATGGAGATGAGTTCTCACCTTTAAAAACAGAACTACACACCATACATGACATACAACATGAATGTTTATAGAACAAAACCAGTACCATGAATGGTTTTGGGTTGTGGTACACATTATGTTTTCTCTATTAAATTCTTTGTACTTATATAATTTTAAATAAACAAATTTATTATTTTTTTAAAAATTATAATGGTATGGAATCTTAAGTTTCTCATAGAATTCATGGATAAATAATTAATATAAATAATTAAATAATTAATATTATTTTTAACAATTAAATTAAGGTAAGTTTTTCTTAAATAATTATTGATTAGAAATAAATCCAAAAAATTATGAATGTGATGTTCATATATGGTTATGACTGATCATGAGCTTAGCCAACCAATGTATATTTGGGGTTCAAATTAATTTATTGTATATTTCATTGTTATTTTATTATGATAAAATAAATATAATGAAACTAAAATTATAATTATGGTATCGTACCTCCCATATTTATTATGTAATGGGCTTGGTGTTCATGGTTTTAATTCTGTTATCCCATTCAACTTGTCCCAAAATTTGTGAGGGTGTTATAAACTATTGATGGATAGAGAACTAGGGAGATGAGGAATTTCATGAACTGATTCAAGGCGAAACCACCCAAGAAGTAACATAGTTATGAAGTGTAATATTGTAAATCAAGCTAGTCATAGATGATGGATCCATTCTACTAGAGTTATAGGATTGTTAATCATCCACTTTATAATCCAACAACTACAATGATCATGATCGCGTAACTATAATTTGATTCATTAATATCTATTGAAAATTTATTTTTATGATTGATTAATAATTATCACAAGATAACTAAATTAACAATAAAAGAGGATGGAATTAAAATATATGGATAATAAATACATTATTTTATCAATTCAAATTTAGTTATGTATATAAAATCCATATAATATTGAAAATGATTGTAAAGAAAAAATAATAAAATTTATTCATTAATAAACAATAATTCATTGATCAAATATTATGTTAGAAATACCATTTATTACAAGCTTAGTAATGTAACCATAGAACTATTTGTTTGTCTAACACTTATCAAGGAACATAATTTCATTGGGGAGTTCAAATGATTTTTTAGGTTGACTAAAAAATGATAAAATAAATGGGTGTAGACCTTTCTAAACTAAGTGTAAATGGGAGGAATGCATTAAAGAAATACATTATGGGATTTTAGGATTATGATTTATACTCAATATATCAAGGATATAGGTGTTAATGTATTTAGGAAGTGTTTTCTGGGTCATTAAAATGTAAATATAGATATTTACACTATATTTTCCATGTACCATGATATTTTGAAACTAATGGTGTGGGTTATCAAGATTTGATATAATATTGGGATACACATAAAATAATATTTATTACATCAAAATTGGTAATCATATAAAGTACATAGAAAATACTATTTTTTTGTAATAAAATTTAAAGTTCATAAAAAATGGTAATATACTTTTTTGTTATTTTTTAGAAAGTAAATATCTTTACCTATGTAATAATCTATGTGTGGTACATCTATTTGTACATTGTAATATTCTAATAGAAAAATCTATAAATGTGGTTGTGCCAAAATTCTATTGAGTGTACTAAAGAGGCCAGTGTGGATAAATAGAATCTCTTTTGGAGACATGTCAATGATGTGTTAACTTTTCAAAGGATTTTGTTTTAATTTATGTCTAATGAGCTTTTAAATCACCATACATACATTAATTTGGATGAAATGTTTGTTATCTTCATCATCATTATTAGTAATTTAACACCCCAATATTTTATGGTATGTTTCTTCTTAAATAATATCAATTCACTAGAAAGGTTATTATTCATGAAACACTAAGCCTATGCGAAAAAAATCAATTTTTAGGAGATAGTTATAACATATACATTAAAAATAAATTTTCTGCTTATGTGATATGAATTTCAAAAAACAGACATACACGATTGTACTCAGTAAGTTCTTTAGAGTCTGATTGGATGAACTTAATTTTTGGTGAATAGTAATTTAAACCATATGAATAGTAATTCACCTTTAACAATAGTAACATAAACTATATGAATATTGATGTACCATTATGTATAGTAACATCACCCATTTATGTATAAATAAAATATAGACACATAATAAATGAGATTGAATATTTTTGAAAAATAAATAAGTGTTGGTATTTCTGTGAGTAATTAATATTTAATTAAAATATTATAATTTAAATATTAATATAAAATATTATTCATTTTCATAATCTATATTCATAAATAAATATTTTTATCAATGATTTTAGGATAATTTAATGATACCTTAGTTATTTTTTCAGGTTATTATAAAAATAAGTGAATTTTATAAAATCTGTGTTTTAGAATTAAATAATTATTATAATTATTAAATAACGTTTAAATGTTTTGAAAATTATTTTCAAAAAATGGATCCCATTTTTGGATTTTAGAAGTCAAAAAATTATTAGGGTCGATTTTTTGGATTTTTCTGAAATACATGAATGTGTGTGAGTAGTAAAAGATGATAATTTATTATTATTTTTTTGTAAAGGTTAGGGTCAAAGACACATTTTTTATTAATGGAATGAACACTTTTGACTACGTTGAAGAAGAAAAATTACATATCCCTTTGGTCCAAGGCCAGATGGAATGAAGAAAAGGTTTGGAAGCCCATTTTTTGGCCCATAGGGCCTATCCGTTAACAGTACTCCTACGGAACCCTGGTTGGTAGAGTTCTACCGCCGCTATAGTTCTTACTATAGTACCTCAACGGAAACAATGTCACCACTACTACAGTTCTACGGCTGCTATAGTACTACTATAGTGCTGCTACAATACATGTAAATTCATCCATTACTGGATCCAATCCTGGGTCTTTTGGATGCCAAGCAGGAGCCTGTACCACATGGGCACAGGCTCATTGGAAGAAAAATACTGTACTTTATAGTATAATATATTATATGTTAATTAAACCATTCCTTGCATCATGGATAATGTAATTACCCATTACTTCAAAATAAAATTACCTTTTTATTATTTCTTGTCACTAGAATGAATATTATTTCTTAGCATGAGAAAAATATTAAAATAATGAATAAAATATTGAGGAATCACTCATCTTCTTCACTATAAAAACCCCACATCAACCCCACTTCCTCACACACATCCAAACCTATGAGCCTTTCCTATGTTGAATAAAATAATCCTCCCATGCCTCTCCACATGTCCAATTCCTACTGGTCTCACCAAACGGCCAAATCCAAGGGCCTTAAATATGTTCTCAAAGAGAGGAATTCAAGAGGTAAACATCCTCCTTTTATTTTATTTGGTTTTCAAGTTCCTTCTTTTTTTATTATTCTCTATTCACATCATTTTTTAAAATGATCATGATAATTACAATGTGATCTATATATTGTAATTATATCTTGTCAATGGAATATAAAACATCAATATCCTTAATCACTCTTTCAATATTTTTTTTAAAATGAAATCATCGTCTAGGAGGTGCTGATTTATAGCCATCATGGACTATGAACATTCATTCAGTAATGTCTCCATTATGACTGGTCAAAAAAACATTTTTATGGTTGAAAAAGATTATAAAATAATTTTTATCTTTCTTTTATGGTTCATGAAGAATTTTATATACATGATATAAAATAATCAAACAAAATATGTTAATTGTGATCAAAAACCTCTAAAATTAATTTAAATGATTATCACTAAAACATATCTAATGTTTCATCCTCATACTGTATAACCAAATGATATTTATAAAAATTTACACACATAATTTCTCATTATTCTCATATTATTTTAATTTTGGTGAGTTATATACATTTTAAAAAAAACTTCATTGCATATATACAAGTGAACCAATCATGAAAACCAAGGAAACGAACAATCTCGAGCAATAAAATTGTATTGCATAACTAATCAAAGAGGCCATAATTAAAAAAAATTAAATTATAATAAATCAAATAAATGTGTATAAAGATCATAATTAACTAATTATTTGATTTAATTTCACTATCATGGACTTCAATATCAAAGGAAGAACACATTTGGATATACAGTAAGGGGTTTCTAATCTCACATTTATTTCTTTGATATGTCCACTGCTCGCCACTTATTTCTTCTATTAGTTTTATTTTTTATACAAAATGATATATTATATCGTGATTATATTTTAATTAATCATATTCATTGATCCATTCGATGATAATAAATTTTTTGTTATGTGATTCGAATGATTACGATGTGGTAAGGGACTTCATCTCAATTTCCATTTCTTTGAGACTATCTTGGTATTGTGGACATATTAATTTTTATGTGGTGTATATATTTCCCTATTAAGATGATTTTTCATTGGAAATTATATTCCTATTAAATAACCATATTATTGAATATGGGATATGATTATATTGTTATATATATAACCCTCTATATACGATGTTTATTTTGAATGTTGTTTTAACTATGGAAATATTGAGGAATATGTATCATCAACACAACATGTAAACTGATAAGGAAAATTTATGTGAAATTAAATCTTCTTATAATAATTATTTTGAATTAAAATTATGGGTGGGGACCCCTATATCCTTTCGATGCACTGATAGGTCTCATGATACAAAACAGTTGGTGAAAACCCCTTTAATTTTGTTTCCAAAACATAATCATATGGGTTTCTACACACAGACATAAATCACATAAACTGTACGATGGTTCATGTTCACTATAAGTTAAGTCCAAATTATAATAAATTTTTATTCATTATTCAGTTATTAATTTCAATGACGTTTTCATTATGACAAAACCAATGCAGGCACTTTCATACTCAGATTATTGATGGTCTGGGTTTAAATTATTTACCATCCCATATTGATTACCTATAATGGATAATGATTTAATTTTTTTTGTTTATTTCTTCCAATATGTGTAACTGTTTCTTCTAATTTAATCTATCCCCTTTCAATTATTTTCCTTCCCTAGGTTATGAAGAGGAGATCAATAATTGAGTTTTCAAGGATGCAGTTTGTTAGCTTCTATTATGTATTATATATTTTTTATTTTGATAATGAAAAATTTGTTACATGTATGTATATATTTTCTTTAGAAATACTAATCTGATAGGTATTTTTTTATATTATTCTTTGTAATCATTCCAATATAAAAAAATAATCCACCAACTCTGAGGTTCAGGGGTAAGGGCATTATAGATGGTATCAGAGGAAGTTTTGGTAAGTTAGATATTATGTGGGTATTCCTCGCAATACATCGCTATATGGATACTATAAGTGGAAATTGTTCTTTAAAAAATTTACCTTTGGAGTAAAAACACTGAAAATATGTTCTTGTCTTCACTCAGGGTAACCTGGTAAATGACAATAGGACTTATTACACACATGGTTATTTACTCCCAGTATATATTCATAGTATAATTCTCATTTTATTTAAAAACCATTATGAATAATTTAAAAGTAAATTGAAATAATGATTATGGTTTTGATATTCTCTGTATATAAATTTTCCAATTTTGAAAAGATTTTTTCTAGTTCAAAATTTTGCATTATGATTTATAACCTTATTTAGTGTATGCCATTGTTTAGTTAGGGTTTCAAAGGGAGAAAAGGAATTCAATACCCATATATAATGTAGTGATTTACCAATTGAGAATGTCATCAAAGATAGTGTTGGAGCTGAGGAGATCCTGACAATATTAGGACGACTTACGATTAAGCATGATACACTTGTTTTGGATCATTTCATGTGATAGAAAACCACTTATTTTTTGGGAATACAAATATAGTGGTAGATGAGTAGTGGATCAGGTCCCCTGAATAGATATTTTCGGCATTAAGATGCAATCAAAGAGAAAAAGCAGTATATGTTTTATACTGTCTCAAGGATGATAAAGATCAATGGTGGTCCTTGATGTAGAATATCACAGAGGAAGATGAAATAGAATATACATAACAGATAACATTAATGGTAGTATTCATTGAAAAATATTTCCCTGGAATGTAACAAACTAAAATGATGAGAAAATACCATAGCTTGAAACAAAGGGAAGAAGTTACTATTGAGGATTATAAGGCTAAATTCACAGGACTATCCAGGTATGCTATATATTACATATGTGACCAGGATGAGAAGATTGATCATTTCATTGATGTTCATAATCCATGAATTCAAAGGGAACTAGATTCTAAAACAGTTTCATCATATGATGAAATAGTAATAAGTTCCATCAATATAGAGAAATAATTTTTGAGAATGAATTTGTTCAAGGGAAATCAAGAGAAGATTATGTCTTCTCATAATCATGGAAAATGTGATTCTCCAAAAAAGCATAAGGTAATGAAAAAATTCCCATCACACGAGAATTTTGGAATTAACCATCTAGGAAAATGATTGAATGGCGTGGAATATTATTATAGGTGTGGAGAAAAAGATCATAAATATGATAATTAAAAGGGGAAGAGAAAATTTAGTTATGTTCAATTCAATAATAGTAGTGATATGAGATACCATGAATATGATTATCCTAAAATTCACAGAATATTGCCTTAAACATGTCTAATGGGTATGGGGAATCTTATTTGATCACAAATCTGGAGTTTTAATTTTCTAATGATGTGGTTGGAGGTACTTTAATCATTTCCTCGAATTTTTCCTATGAATTATTTGATTTTGGATCATCACATTCTGTTATATCATTCCAGTTTTCCAAGAAAATTATACATTTCCAATTTGATTTAATAAAGTAGTTTTCATTGAAAACTCCTAAGGGAATTATCATAGCAACCATGGTGTATTGGATAGTTTTCTTTTTGATAGATAAACATACATTAGTTTCTAACATAATCATAAAACATATGATTGACTTTGACTTCATTCTCAATATGAATTAGTTTTGAAATTATAATGTGGAAATTTATTTCAATAATAAGGAAGATATAATTTTTTGGAATAATGTTGAATCCCTTACATTTTGAGTAGAAACAACTACATCTAGATCTTATCCAGATCCACTTATAGTATCTATTCAAAATGAAATTCTTGTGGGAGAATGTGAAGAAACAATATTTGGATTTTAATTTTGAAGGTGTACCTATTTTCCAAGAATGAATTGATGTATTTCCAGAGAATTTACCAAGAAATCCTCTAGAGTAGGAAGTTGAGTTCGCTATTTATTAAATTACAGATGCAAGAACTATATCAATGACTCCCTACAGAATGGCCATTTTGTAATTAGTAGAGCTAAAAAAACAATTAGATGAATTTTGGGACAAGGGAATTTTTTCCCAAGTGCTTCTTAATGGGAATCCACTGATTTCTTTGTCAAGAATAAAGATGGATTCTTTAGGCTGTGGATTGATTATAGAGAAATAAATGTTATGTCAATAATGAACAAATACCGTCAAACTCAAATTGATAAAATATTTGATCCACACCATGGAGCTAAATGTTTTCCGAAGATTGACCTTCAGTGTGGATATAATCAGTTTTGTGTGAGAATGGAATATATTTCAATGGAATCATTTTGAACCATGTATGGGGATTGTTAGTTTACAGTAATTCCATTTGGACTGAAAAATAAACTGACTATTTCCATAGACCTAATGAACATTGTTTTTGTAATGACCCGAATCCGGAGCCCTTCCACTGGTGCCCCGTACCCGGTTCACCACATGACCTCAAGTGCGTTTCCGAAAATGCCAGAGGCTGCTGAATAGCAACGAGGGATTTGGTAAGTTATTAGGGAAACTATGTCGTAATTTGGTAAGGTATAAAAGGCATGAAAACAACAGTCAATAGCGGAAGCAGTAAACAACATACAAACACTGAAACTAAATAGTGGAGGTAGTGAACATATAATGATAATGATAATGATGCAGAAGGTACATGTATCTAAGGGAATGCAGCAAACACAACAATGTGCCGAAATACAACTAAAAACAAAGTACGAAAGTAAACAGCAACTCCAGCAGCATCGCAAGCCTAAGCTCGATCCTATTCTCTCCATCTCCAACCAGCAATCACATACCTGATGTATAAGGGCCACAATCTTTATCCACACCTGCAACCATATAACCTGTTTGGGATGAAAATCAGGACCCAAACAGGGTGTGAGACAAATCCCAATAGGCAATCACCACCAGATCTGTTCCCTACTGTTAGTGAGTAATATAGCAAAAGTAAAGGAAATAAATGCAACAGTGAAGCAGAAATACACTAAAGTAAATAGTCCTACAAATCTGCATTCAAATTTATTTAACAATTCAGTACAATCATTTAGCTATCAACCATGGCACCTAGCAACAGCTCTATACTTCCAAGGAACGAAAGTAATCACAAAAGGTAACTCAGAAGTCTACATAAACAGGAAGCAGTGAAAACCCATGCATGTTCTTTGTCTTGGTGGACTCGTCACAACCAACCAAAAAATAAAGCACCGACTCTCTGGGTGGCTACTACTAGCAAACCCCTCTAGTCCAAAATCGTACAAAGTCCCAAACACTCTGGGAAGCTCTCACCATCAATTCCCCTATGGTCTTTCAAAGAATGATATAGACTCTCTGAGGAAGAAATTACATCTAATTACCTCTATAGTCTAGCTACATAACTAAGGACACTCAGAGGAAGCACAAATTCCCATTCCCATAGGTCCTATGATTGATACTAATTATAACAGACTCTCAAAGGAAGCCTTAATCGTCAATTCCCCCTTTGGTCTACCACACCAGGTTCACTCAGCCCTGAGCAGTTTAATCGTGCGTAATCGACTGTTATTAGCCTAAGTAAGTTCAGAAACTACTTGGCTAATAGTTACAATGCACCCACAAGAATAAAATAAGCAGGCAAAATAGATGCAATCAAGTCAACATGCATACTAGCATTTTCCAAAAGGGTTTCCTCGTCGGCAAACCATGCCAAATGGCAATCAATAGAAAAAACAAGGGAAAAACCCATGGGGTGATCCTCAAACATGCTAATAAGAAATTATTAATAATACAATAACCTCATGTATAGAATAAATCTAAGACAGATAACAAAACATGATCAAAACCCTAACCCGAGATACCCGAATCATGGGTACCCGACACTTTTGCACCAAAAACTCTATGTCATTCAACGTAGGGAAACAAACTGCCTAACTCGATCCCAGTAGATCGATATATGTGAACCAAGAAAAAAGATTCCCCATAGAACGATGTTGACTTGAGAATACACACAAATCCTCAACATACGATAACATGAAAACGAAGAGGAATCGAGAAACAAGGCTAAAGCAGAACGGAGAACTCACCATTGTGCTTCCAACGCAATTGACAGTGGCTAGAACGGAGATCGGATGGAAGGATGGTAGCTCGTAGATGATTTGGTCGTATGGTCACTCTCGGACAAACGAAACCTAGAGAATAATACTCTTCTATGCGTCAGGCGCGACCCCAGTCCGTTTAGTGAAAAAAAGGAAGTACACAACGTGTACTTTTAGAGCACACGGTGTGTACTAGGTCTTTTCTTTACTCCGCCAAAATTGGCCTCCACGTCACCCTAACACACCATGTGTGTGGCCCGGATAGGGCCAGCACACGGCTTTGACAGGAAAAAGAGTATAGGGCGTGTACTCAAAAAGTACACGGCGTGTACTTCAAAAATTTCCAGAAAGTTCATTTTTCTGAAATTCTCTAGAAAAAAGAAAAGCGTACCTTAAAAGAAGATTCTGGTTCTTAAAAACTTCCCCCCATAATGAAATTCTTCCATGATATCCTTAACGAGGTGGAGAAGAAGAAACCTCGAAAAGCTTCGTCCACTACGATCATACATCGGCCTCCCTTTCCCATGTCTCGTCTTGTACTCGCCTGTGCTACCATAGCACCCGTACCAGTGGAACAGACTGCCTGTGGAGAGCCTTGGTACTGCGATCGACAATCCGGATGGGATGCTCCTTGAACGTCACATCTGCTTAAAGCTTGACCTCCTCAGGATGAATGATGTGAGGCAGGTTTGAAATGTAGTGCTGGAGCTGAGAGATGTGGAAGACGTCATTCATGGCCCGATACCTCTGAGGTAGCTGCAACCTATAGTCAACCGGCCCAACTCTCTCCAAGACCTCAAACGGCCCGACGTACTATGGTGAAAGCATACCATGTCTCCAAATCCTCTTGTGTCCCAAACTCGAGGTAACACGTAATAAAACCTGGTCACCGACCTCGAAATTCAGAGGTCGTCTCGGCTGATCATCATAAGACTTCTATCGAGACTGTGGTATAGCCATCCTCTTTCAAATCAGCACTATCTGCTCTGAAGTCTCCTAAACAAGACGAGGTCCCAGCTAAGCTACCTCTCCTACCTCCAGCCAGCATAAAGGGGATCGATATGGCCAATAGTTCAAAGCCTCGTATGGTGCCATTTGAATGGTCACTTGAAAACTGTTGTTGTAGGCGAACTCCACCAGAGGAATATTCTTCTCCCAAGAACCTCCAATGTCTAGGATGAAATCTCAGAGCACATCCTCATGCACTTGGATCGTGCCCTCTGACTGACCATCTGTCTGAGTATGATAAGTTGTACTCAAGAGCACCTATGTACCCAAATCATTCTATTGCCCCTGCCAGAAATTCGATGTAAAGCGGACGTCCCTATCTGAAACAATAGTACTCGGAACCCCATGCAAGCGCACAATTTCACGGACGTACAACCGTCGAAGTTCATCAACAACGAAGGTATCCTTTATCGGAAAGAAGTGAGAAAACGTCGTAATCCAATCAACGACAACGCACACTTCATAGTTTCCTCTTGACAATCACGGTAACCCAGTCATGAAGTCCATCGCGACGTTGTTCCACTTCCACTCCGGAATGGGTAACTGCTGAAAAACCCCCACAGGTCGCTGATGCTCTAATTTCACCTACGGACAACTAGAACATTAAATGACGAAACAAGAAACATCCTTCTTCATACCTGGCCACCAATACTGGAGATGAAGATCCTGATACATCTTGGTGACTCTAGGATGAACTTCCCAAACAGAGGAATGGAAGTCTCACATCAGTTCCTCACGTATATCTGATGGCACCCATACGCATCCCTGGAAACACAAGAACTCATCCTCACCGACATACCACCTAGGAAGAGGGTACTCTCCTGACACGCTATCCCGTAGAACTAGGCCTTCTGAATCTGCTAGGTGCCTCATCCGAACTCGGTCAAGAAGTACAGAGGTAACACCCATAGAAGATAGGAATGTCTGCCCCTGCATGTTGTGAATGCCCAAATGCATCACTGAGAATAGAGCCATCAGTTTTCACTCACTACTGGCCTCTTGAACTGTCTTTATCTAAGTTCTCCTGGTCAGTGCATCAGCCACTATGTTTCCCTTTCCAGGAGTATCGGCAAGCTTGAAATCAAAGGACTGTAGATACTCAACCCACCTCTGCTGTCTCAGATTCATCTCACACTGCATGAAGATGTACTTGAGACTTTTGGGGTCAGTGTATACCACAAAATTCTCTCCCAGAAGGTATTGTCTCTAGAAACATAAATCATGAACAACTATAGCCAACTCCAGGTCGTGCGTAGACAATTCCTCTCATGGGGCCTCAGCTGCCGAGATCCATATGCAACCAATTGATCCTCCTGCATAAGCAATACTCCAAGTATGATGCCATATGCATCACAAAAAACTATATAGCTCTTTCCCGGCGCCAGCAAAACTAGGATCAGAGCTGAAGTCAATCTCCCCTTCAGCTTTTGGAAGGCTGAGTCATAGGCTTCTGACCAAAAAAAAATCACCCCTTCTTAGTCAAGTCTGTTAGCGGTGCTTCTAGGCATGAGAAATCTGGTATAAACCACATGTAGTAACCATCTAGCCCCATGAAGCTTCATACCTCGAAGACATTCTTCGGCTGCTACCGTGTAACAACTGCTCTCACTTTCTCTGGGTCTATTGATACTGTTGTCTCTGAGATGACATGACCGAGGAAGTGAATCTCATCCATCCAAAAATGGAACTTTGTGAGTTTAGCATAAAGACGATTCTCCCTCACTGTACTCAAAACGTTCTCAAGATGGGTTGCATGGTCGTGTCGAGTGTGAGAGTAAACCAAGATATTGTCCACAAAGACCACGACGATGGAATCCAAGTATGCATGAAACACTCGGTTCATCATCACCATGAAAACTGTTGGCACGTTCGTAAGACCGAATGGCATAACAGTATACTCATAGAGGCCATACCTTCTCTTGAAGGCTTTCAGAGGTATATCTGAAGGTCTAACGTGTATCTGATGATAACCAGACCTCATATTGATCTTCGAGAACACCTAAGCTCCTCAAAGCTGATCGAAGAGATCATCAATCCTCGGAAAGGGATATCAGTTCTTCACCGTCAACTAGTTCAACTTTTGATAATCCATGCAAAGCCTACGGGTACCGTCTGCCTTTTTCGCGAACATGACAGGTGAACTCCAATGAGAAGTACTGGGTCTGATGAAACCCTTTGCCTACAACTCCTCAAACAGCTTCTTGAGTTCCTGTAACTCAGGTTTAGCCATCCTATAAAGAGGAATGGACACCGGTGCTGCTCCTTGCACGACCTCAATCGAGAAGTCTACATCACGCTCTAGAGGCAAACCTGAAAAGTCTTCTGGAAAGACATATGGAAATCGATAAACCACTGGAGGAAAATCTAACTGGGAAGTCCCCCGGTCATCCAAATAATGACTAGCAATCTGGGCTGTAACTCCTCCTAGGCCATGATGCTCGAGTCGGGCTCGACTCGCCTGAACATCCCACTTGCCCTTATGATGGAATGATTCACCCTCTCGTGATATGAAACTCACCCTACGACAATAGCAATCGAAGACTGCCTCGAAGGAAACCAACTGGTCCATACCCAGAATGACATCATTGCCCATCTTCTCTAGGACATAGAGGTCCCATAGGAATCAATACCATGCAACCTCGAGAGGGAAATCCTTGCACTGACGTACGCTAGATGTCCTCGTTCCCAGGGGTGTGTCGAGAGTCAACATGTTAGCAGAAGAAAAGGCAAATAGCTCAATACTTTCCACGACAGCAACATAGTTAAATCTATGTGAAGCACCAGTTTCGAAAAGGGATGATGATAAAACTGAGGCTACTAAGATCGTACCTCGAACTGTAGAGGGTCCGAGATCCTACTCTTGATGAATCTGCTCTACAGCAAATGTATGGCATGTACTGTGGCCCTGTGTAGCAGCCTAATAACCATGAACTGCTCCTTCCTGAGCCTGACCACTATGTCCATGGAATCTACCCTGACCTGAATGTCCTGCAGAACCCCAGCCCCAGTCTGTTGTGGAGCGGGTAATCCTTCTCCTGTACGTGGGGTCTAAACTGATCCTCCTTCACTAGCCACTGGAAGGAAAACCTTGTAGAAACGCTACAGGTGACCCATCTTGCTGTAGGATCGGCACTCCATTGGGTCCCTCGGGCACTGGGGATTCTTTTTCCCATTCCTCCCACACTGATCACACACCACTTGGGTTCCAGAAGGGGCATCTCTTCTACTATAAGTAATACCTCACTTTCTTGGGTCGCCTCGGGTAGACTCTCGGTGGCGCTTCCTGCTATCTGCCTAGAGGGAATCAACCTTGGATGCTGAACCACCCTGGTCCACAGATCTAGTCTCTCACAAGTTCCTCTTGGTGATGAGTGCTTGATTGACTATCAGTGTAATAGAAGTCAACAGAAATACAATCACCTGTGATCTGATCTCCGGTCTAGGGCCTTCCTCAAACTTCCTTGTTAGAAACAGCTCATTATTCCCCATGACAAAAGTGAATCGATGTAACTCGGTGAAGCGGGAGGAATAATCCATAAATATGAGGGTACCCTGCTGCAGGCTCATGAACTCCCACGATCTGTCATCCCTCAACGTCTCTGGGTATAAGTAGTCGTAAAGCGTACGCTGAAACTCCTCCCAAACAATAGCCTGCTGGCGCCCCATCTAAGAGACTACGTCCCACCATCTCTTTGCGGGATCTCGTAGAATATACATCGCGAGATTTTCTCTCCTCTCAGTAGGTGTGTCCAGATTCTCAAAGATGGATTTCATGGCTTCCATCCATGACTCTAGAGGCTAAGGTCCTCCATCCCATGTAAAGGTGGGAGGATGTTGCTGCTAGAAGACTCGCGTCAGCTCTGCCATAGTCGGGGCATGATGCTGAACATCCTGGAAGGTCTGCATGAATCTCATGAAAACCTCTCTTAAATGACCATCTACATCAGTGTCTAGAATCACTGCAGGTTCCATGTCCGAAACAATGGGCGGAACCACTGGCAGTCCCAGATCGGTCGTATCCAGCATATGATCGCTGCCTGGTTCCTTCCATGCAACAGGAGTACATCTCGGTGCCATAGCACTGAAAGTCCAAAACACACCTTCATTAAAGATGAACACAATTGCAACAAAGGAGAGTAATGTGGAAATGGAGGGAAAAACCATTAAAACTGTGAAAAACATGACTACACGGTGTGTAATACCACTACATGGCGTGTTTCTTAAATGTTTTCCCAGGGCATGTACACTGGCCATACGTGGATGTGTAAACTACCCGACTACACGTCGTGTTTTTAAACTACACGGTGTGTACTGACCCTTTTCCCCATGCCCGGTTACTCCTACACAACGATTTCATAAGGACTATCCCAGCAGAAGACTACATGGCGTTCCATGAGGCAGACACGACGTTTACTGGACAGGCCTTACATGACCTGTGTTGTTAGCGACACAGCCTGACACATTGTCGACACTACACGGCGTGTTCCTACGAGACACGACATGGACTTGAAGGGAAACCTTGGCCCGTGTTTTTCTTGACACGGCTGGGTACTCGGCTGATCCATACATGGTGTGTTCTAAAAAAACATGGCATGTATAGAAGAGGATAACACCGAACCGTGTTTTTCAAGACACGGTCGGGTACCTGGGAAAAGATTCACGGCGTGTGCATACTGAACATGGCATGTACAAAACATGCATTAAATCGCTCGTTTTGTTAGCGACACAGACATGCTGGTAGTTAACCTCTACACTGTGTGTACCTAGAGTACACTGCGTGTTCTTGAAAACCATTTACAACTCCGTGTCCCTGTCCACATGGTCAGTGACATGGCCAAAAACTACACAGCATGCATACGTAAAGTACACGCCATGTATTCTGGGTTTTTCCGGACATTAGCCTCAAAACATCATCAGAGCCCAGAAAACACATAAAAACAAGGGTTAAGGTGCCAAATTCCGACTTGTGGGGTCACATACTCCCCGCGAATCAATGTTTGTAATCATAACGGTGCATAGATAAAGCCGCAATATAAGAACTCACGACCCACCAAATTTTGATCCTTGAGGGCCCATAACACCTCTAAGATCAATGTTTGGAGTACGTGATAAGAATTCTCCATCAACGATTCCCTATCAACATATCAGGTATTCTATCACAATAGCTATCACAACAGCATGCATGGTCTATCACAAATCCTATCAAAACGGCATGAAATCTCTAATGCAACCTAGATGGAATGACAAGACGCATGGCATGTGATCTCCTAACATGTGCCTATATAATGCATGAGATGGCATACCCTCATCTCATCGGATTGCAAAAAAATAGAACTGCAATCATATAAATAGTAATAGCACAAAACAAGTGCATCACCCAACAGTGAAATCAATTAAATTATAATATTCACAAACCTCAAAACTTGCAACATTCGAGGTAATCTGGCTTTTTCCCTATACATGGGTTCTATAACACTGGGGCAAAACTATTTACCATTTAACTATTCTGTCATATCCCTATCTAATTTCACTAAACAGTACATCAATAGAAAAATGAAATAACACTCCTCTGATACCACTTTGTAACGACACAAATCTAGAGCCCTTCCACAGGTGCCTCGTACCTGGTTCGCCACATGAACTCAAGAGCGTTTCCCCAAACTCCAGAGGCTTCCGACTAGTAGTGAGGGCCTTGGTATGTTATTGGGGAAACTATGCCCTCACTTGGTAAGTTATACAAGGCAGGAAAACAATAGTCAATAGCGGAAGTAGTACACAGCATACAAACACTAAAACTAAACAGTGGAAGTACTGAACATATAATGATAATGATAATGATGAAGAAGGTACAATTATCTACGGGAAATCAGCAAACACAACAATGTGCTGAAATACAACCGAAAACAACGTACGAAAGTAAACAGTAACTCCAGCAGCATCGCAAGCCTGAGCTCGGTCCTATGCTCTCCAGCTCCATCCAGAAATCACGTACCCAAAGTAGAAGGTCCACAATCTCTATCCACACCTGCAACCATATAACCTGTTTGGGCCAAAATGCAGGACCCAAACAGGTTGTGAGACTAATCCCAGTAGGCAATCACCACAAGATTCGTGCCCTACTGTCAGTGAGTAATATAGAAAAAGTAAAGGAAATAAATGAAACAGAGAAGAAAAAATACACTAAAGTAAAAATTCCTACCAATCTCCATTCATATTTTTTTAATAGTTCAGTAAAATCATTTAGCAATCAACCATGGAACCTAGAAACAACTCTATACATCAAAGGAAAGAAATTAATCACAACAGGTAACTCCATAGTCTACCTAAACAGAAAGCAGTACAAACCCAAGCTTGTTCTTTAGCACGGTGGAATCGTCACAACCAACCAAAAAATAAAGCACTGACTCTCTGGGTGGCTCTTACTAGAAAACCCCTCTAGCCAAAAAATGTACAAAGGCACAGACACTCTGGGAAGCTCTCACCGTCAATTCCCCTGTGGTCTTGAAACGAAATATATAGATTCTATGAGGAATCACTTATGTCTAATTCCCCCTATAGTCTTGCTACGTAAATAAGGACACTCTGAGGAAGAACAAAGTCCCATTCCCATAGGTCCTACAATCGAAACTCATTATAACAGACTCTCCAGGGAAGCCCTAATCGTCAATTCCCCCTTTAGTCTTCCACACTAGGTTCACTCACCCCTGAGCAGTTTAGTCATGCGTAATCGACTATTTTCCGCCTATGTATGTTTAGAAACTACTTGGATTATAGCTACAATGCATCCACAAGCATACCAATAGTATCAAAAATACATGCAATCTTGACAACATGCATACTAGCAATGTGCAAAAGGGTTGCCTCGTAGGCAAACTGTTACGAACAACAATCAACAGCCAAAACAATGGAAACACCCATGGGGTGATCCTCAATCATGCTAAAAAGTAATTAATAATCATCTAATAACCTCAAGCATACATGCAGTCTATGGTAGATAACAAAACAGGATCAAAACCCTAAACCGAGATGCACGAAACATGGGTACCCGACACTTTTTCACCAAAAACTAAAGACATTCAACGTCGGGCAACAAACCACCTACCTCGATCCCATTAGATTGATATATGTGAACCACGATGACATATTACCCTTAGAACGACATAGATCTGAGAAAACGCACAAAAACCTCAACCTAAGATAACATGAAAACGAAGAGGAATCGAGAAACAAGGCTAAAGAAGAAAGGATAATTCACCACTGCGCTTCCAACGCAATCGACCGCGGCTGGACCGGAGTTCAGACGGAGGCATGGAAGCTCGGAGAAGATTCGGCCATACAGTCACTCTCGGAGGAACGAAACCTAGAGAAGAAGGCGCTTCTATGCGTCAGGCGCGACCCCGATCCGTTTAGTGAAAAAAAGAAAGTACAAGACGTGTAATTTTAGAGTACATGACGTGTACTAGGTCATTTACGTAATCGACCTAAATCGGGCTCCACGTCACCCTTACACACCGTGTGTGTGGCCTGGAAACGGCCATCACATGACTTCGGTGGGAAAAAGAGTACACGGCATGTACTCAGAAAGTACACGGTGTGTAATTCAAATATTTCCAGAATGTTCATTTTTCTCATAAACTCCAGAAAAAAGAAAAGCGTACCTGAAAAGAAGATCCAGGTTCTTACAGTTTTCAAGGAATATCAAGATTATTTTGTTTTGGTATTTATTGATGACATCTTGATGTACTCCAGAAGCTATGAGGACCATGAAAACCCATCACAGATTGTTCATGAGACTGTTATAAGAGAAGAGTTATATGGGATGTTTAGTAAATGTGAATTATAGAATCAAGAAGTCACTTTTCAGGGAAATATTGTCACTAAGGATGGAATCTACATTGATCCTACAATGTAAAAGGAAACCCATGAATGGAATACACCAAGAACATAATTAGGGTAAATAGATTAGTATGTTACTATCGGCGTTTCATACAGAATTTTTCATGATTGGCTTACATGCTAACCATTATCACATTTAAAGGGGTTAGGATTGTATTGAAAAAATAATGTACATAATTATATGAATAATTGAATATATTATTGGTCAATTCTCTAGTTTTGAATCATCAATATGGAATTGATGGGTTTTTGATATAGAGTGATGCATCAATAAATGAACGATATTCTGTCCTTATGCAATGTGATAATGTTATAGACTATTCATCAAGGTATTTGAAGACACATGAAAAAAATTATCCAACTCATTATCTAGATTTAGCTTCTGTAATGTTTTCACTAAAAATATGGAGACACTATCTCTATGGTGAATGATGTGAGATTAATATGGATCACATGAGTTTGCAATAAAATTTTTCATACAAAAAACATAACATGAGGAAACAGAGATGGGTGAAGTTACCCAAATATTATGACCATTTAGTACAATACCACCCAAGATAATAAAATAAGGAATAAAATGCATTAAGTATGAAAAATTATGGATTTATGAAACAAATGAGGATAAAGAGAGATCTTATAATCATGGATCTTGTATAGATGGATATGGGAATAATTAATGATGAGGAATCATCATCCCTTTTCCAAATGATTAGTAAACCATATTTACTCAAAAATATAAAAAAATATAAATTTGATGAAGATAATCTATAAAAAAATTAAGGATGTTAAGTATGGATGATTGGAAGGCATCATGTATTAGAATGATGTTTGGAAAATTGGAAAGAAGATATGCATACCATTTGTACGTGAGCAAAAAAGTGAACTACTATATCACATCCATAGCTAAAATTTCTCTATAAACCATGGTATCACCACAATGTATAGAGATCTGAGGGATCAGTTTTGGTGGTATAACATGTAGTGGGAAATTTATGGGTATTTTTCAAGGTTAACAGTTATCCAACAAGTGAATGATAAGAGGAAACATCCAAGAGGAGTCATGAAACCTCTAACTATTCCTGTGTGGATGTGGGATGAGAATACGATGTATTTTTCAATGGACTATACATGTACACCTAGAAGGAATGATGTAATATGGGTAATTGTTGATGAAAATAGAAAATCCACACATTTCCTAGAACTAAGGGAGGTTTTATGACATGATCAACAATAAGTACTCTATATTAATGATGTTTTAATACATAATGGTGCACCACAATCGATTGTGTGTAATTGAGATCCACGATTTACATCAAAATACTATAAAATTATTTAGAAGGGTTTGTATACTTTGCTTCAAATTATTACTTTTTATCACCCACATACTGACAGACAGTTTGAAAGGACTATTCAAACCCTAGAATCCATGTTGATACCATGCTCACTCGAATTTCAATTATTGTGAGATCACTAATTTACTTTGGTGGGATTTTAGTACAATAATAGTATCTATTATATTATTCAAATGGTACTATATGAATAATTATATGTAAATAGATGTTGAACTACAACTTTTTGGGATGAATTTAGTGAGAGGAAACTTATGGATCCAGATCATATGGAACAGACAACAACAAAGGTAATGAAAAATTATGCCTATATTAAAGTATCCAAATGATGGAAAAATAATAATGATAACAAATGTAGGAAGGATTTTTAATTTCAAGTGGGTAATCCTGTCTTCTTAAAAGTATCTCCAAGCAAGGGAGTTTTAATATTTTGTATGGGAAACTGATCTCCTAGTACATCAGACCAGTTGAAATTATCGAAATAATTGGAGTAGTATCTCATCAATTCATGATTCCCCCAAGTCCAACCAATTTTCATGATTTGTTCCACATGTCGTTGTTAAAGAAGTACATGAAAGACCCAACGCATGTACTCACCTATGAAGAAATAGAACATGAACCTGATTTTTCATACTATGAGGAGCCTATCTAGATTATTAAGAAAATAGATCAGGTAATGAGAAATTGAACAACACTACTAGTATAGGTTCTTTATAAAAAAATAAAATAGAAAAGACAACATGGGATCTTGGGCATGTTATTAAGAGGAACCACCCACATCTATTCAGAGGGTTATCTGTCTGAAAATTTTCATGGAAAAAATTTCCGATGAAGAGAATAATATGACACCCCAAGATTTTATGTTATGTTTCTTTATAAGTATCATTTTTAGTCATATGATTTTTTTATAATTTAATGTGGCCTTAGTAAATTTTTCAGGGTATTATAAAATTCATTACAATTTTAAATTCTTTAGATTTCAAGTAAATATTTATTTTATAATTAATTAAACATCAAATATTTGTAAATTTATTTTGATAAAATTGTGTCAAATTTTGGATTATAAAAGTAAAACAATGGTTAGGGTAAATTTTTTCTATTTTTTTGAAATACTAGATTTTTGTGAATAATAAAATACAGTAATTTATGGTATTATATATTTGAAGATAAATTCACAATTCCTTGAATCATGTATGATGTATGGAATAATTTGATTGAACATTAATGAAAATATTACTATTTTTTTAGAAGAATAATTCATAATTATTATATTGAGAAAAATAATAAAATTATTTATAAAATATTGAAAAATCACTCACCTCTTCCACTATAAAAACCACCTCCCACCCCTTCTTCCACTCACACCACTAAAGCTATGTGCCTTTAAATATTTTTACCAAATAAACATTCCAATCCCATAACCAATGCCAATGACATGATGGTCTCACTAAAAGTCCAAAACCAAATTCCTTAAGAAGGTTCCCATGGAGATGAATTCAAGAGGAAAACACCCCCATTTTCTTTTTCTTTTTCTTTACAGGTTCCGTTATTATTTATTTTTCTATCCTCACCTCATCTGTCAAAGTGATCATGAATATTATAGTATCATATATATACATAAATTATATAATTTTAACAGATGATATATCATCAATATTCTTACACACACACACACTCTCTCTCTCATTCTCTCTCTCTATATATATTTTATTTTAAAAATTAAATCATCATCTGGGTGTTGCTGATTTACAACCTTGGTGGTGCACGAACCATGATTCAATATTTTATCATTCAAGACTAGTCATGAAATCATTTTTATGGTTCAAATAGATTATAAAAAATTTACAATCAATTATCTTCGGTTCTATAATGATTTAATATACAAGATTTTAAATAATGGAACAAAACTAGTTCATTATGATCAAAAAACACAAAATTGAAGCTATAAAATTATCCCTAAATAAATTTTATAAATATTCATCCTAATACCATATAAGAAAATGATATGTAAAACCATTTATACTTCTGGTTTATCATTATTTTAATATAATTCCAATTATATATAATTATATTTATTTTACATGAACATCATTACACTTATACTAGTGAAAAAATAATGAAAATCATGGTAAGTAACAATCTTGAACTATAATATTGTATCGTATAACTAATATGAATGTCCATAAATGAAATTAAAGAAATTATAATAAATAAAATAAATATAAATAATGTTATTAATTAATAAATTAATGTATTTAATTTTACTATCTAGGATATTAAGATCAATGGAAGAATAGATTCTTACATTAGATAAGGTTTTTCTCATATCAGTTTTATTTTTATTCGATTTCCATTGTTCCCCACTTATTTATTATATATAAAGTATGTATACTAACACATGGTTTATAATATAATTATTCTCTTTATATTAATGTTATTCAATGATCCATGTAATGTTTTTTAATTTTTTGTCTTGTGATTCAATTAGTTACGATGTGGTATATGACTTCATCTAAATTTCCATTTAATTATGACTTACACTGTGTTTTCTATCTCATCATTAATATGTGGTGTTTATACTACCCCTTTGGGATTAATTTTCATTTGAAATTACATTCCTCTTAAATATACTTATTCTTGTATAAGGGATTATATTATTTTCTTATCGTTATACACTTTTACATATGGTGTTTATTATGAATGTAGGTATATCTATGGAAATATTGATGAATACATATCCTATACTCAGTACGAAAACTGATAATTCATATGGGTCTATAATTAAACGTTTTTATAAGATTTTTTTTTAATGTTGTGACAGGAAGGGCCCTCTAAAGCATCTTGATGCATCAACACGTCTCATGAGACAATAATTTGGGCGACAAACCTGTCGATTTTGTTTCAAAAACACAATCAGGTGGTTTTCAACCCACAGACATAAAATAGATCGATAGTATGATGGTTCAAGTGTTGGATACAAGAAATCAGAATAATATGAATTCACTTTATTTATTATTTAGTAATTACATTCCAAGAATTTTTTAGCATTGTAATGGTCGAGACCCTCCTGGTCTATCCCTTTTCCAAATTTGTAGTGTTTTTCATTCCCTAGACCCATCAGGTCCATATCCTAATGGTGGTGTCTCTCTGGCAGGATTTCATCGCGATGTCAACCCTCTATGACACATATTAGTGGGTCACCCATCGGTGTGTCACCCATCGGTGAGTCGTCGATCGGTGTGGTGCCAATTTGTGTGTCACACATTGGTGTGACAAAAATCGTTGCGTCACTGATCGGTGGAAAAGTGGGGGGGGGGGCTTTTTAGGTATTTCATCCCCATTTTTCCCAGAATGCCACTTTTATGTATTTTAACCTTTTAATGTGGTTCAATAATTTTTTAATGCCTATAAATGATATCTAATTACCCCTATGAGCGGGGAGACCCTCAACGAACCCATAATGTGTTTCATTTTTACCCGTTTCCTTTTTTTAAAATAATTTTTTTAACCCACACTGTTACGGCCCTCTCCCCAATAAGAAATTAAATAACAATTAATCCCATCATGTTTAACCACCGAACCGTGTGGAGAAACTTCAATCCACATTTAATGACGTTCAAAATTCGTATCCCATAACTCCAGAATCATGACTCTTTATATCGCACTAGAATTCTTTTATTATTATTCAAGACTAGGTTCATTCATTCCATTCGTTCATTTGGATCCCCTTCCCGAGGTGAGTGGTGCACTTTTGTTTTAGCATTTCATGCTCATTCATTGAGTCCTCGGAGTTTCCCCACTTTAGTTCATGCATCACAGTTCATGGTGCGTGGAGAGAAACATCGATCTTTGTTCATCCAAGTAGGGATTTTCCTTCGTCTCTATTTACTATTTATCAGGTGGGGCTGGTATTTTAATGTTTCTATGGGATTGGATGAAACTGAACATTAAAAATGATAGTAAATGGATTTAAAGAATGAACGGCTGGGTTGATAATGTTGTTGTACTCCTTTATCTATTGTTATATGTTGTGAATTGAATGGGATTATGCCCACTGAAAATTGTGTCCGTTGGTGGTCCTTTCTTGTGCACTAACGAACCTCTGTTTTTCTGGTTAATTATATTATTGAATGATTGTAACAAGGATATGAGAAAATCACATAAACTCTCTTGATTAAAAGGACTCCCAATGAATAATAATTCTTCTATTATCACCCCATTTAACCAGACGGAAAGATGGAACTAAATAAATGGAATATTAAAACATGAAAACTCCTTTTCTATGTTCTAGCGATGTTTACAGATGATTATTGGGAAGTGACATGGATAGGGATGGGATACCCTTTTGTGGTGAAGTTGTTTGTTTGAGGAAATAAGGATGTCCGGGGCTATATTATGGGTCTTGGTTTGGTTCTAGAACATTGAAGGATCTCACTGATCTATTTGATTGTTATGGAATTACAAGAGAACTGGGTGTTAATGCATAAATTTATGTTTGATTATTTTCCTTTCATGGCATCGTGGATATGCCATTTAATTTCCCTTAAGTGAAGAATTATTTTAAATGTAATCATTTGAATATTAAAATGAGAATGGGTTCTATGGGGAAATGTTTTAATAAGAATTTGTGGTGACATGGTTACGGGTGTGTTACTCCATATGATTAAATTTTAACGAGGGTGTTTTTGGTTGGGCTGGTTTTGGAACTCCTTGGTTGGGATGAGTGCTTGATTACCTATAGGTGTTACTTATTTGGGCAGGGGTATGTGGTGGTGGTTGGCCCAGGGGTTTGCGGGTAGGTGGTTTTCCAAGTGTCTTTGGGATGCGACCAAGGTCTCTTCTAGCGTTGTCGTAGTTGTTCTTGCCCATGTATGTATGGGCATGTATTTGTGTGGTTGTGGCCGACGTGTTTGTGGAAGAGATGTGTGGTTATAGCCCAGGTGTGTGTGGGCGGGATGTGGAAGTGGGACTGTGGTGAGAATGGCAGGAGAGGTCTGACGCATAGGCCGTTTTCAATAACCAGTTGGAAAGTAGTGCAGGGTACCCAAACATTGATGTGTTTTTACTATTTCCTTACTAGACATTAACTTTTTGGGGAGTGTGCCATGGTGAGGTTGGGGTGGAGAATTTCCTTGCAAGGTTCTCTGGTTATCTCATTTTCTCACAATACATTATAATACCACCCCACTTGGGCACAAGGGCTGTTGGTTTCCCCTACTGAGTATGCCTATATACTCACCCTATGTATATAAACTCTTTTTAGGTTTCCGAGAGGACTTCTAGGATCATTAGAGACTGTATTATTTCGGACCATGGTACAATTGTTGTTGATGTTTTTCTTTTCATTGGTACAATCCTTTGGGTTTTTTTCTTTTGTAGCATTACATTTTGAAATGAATATTAGAATGGTTTACTTTTGGATTTAATTTTACTTTCAGTTTTAGTGTAGTTGGGATTTACTATCTCATCTTCCAATCATACTAAATAAAAGGGTAATTCCTTCCATAATGTGTGTGATTATATACCCTTGCTGCTAGTCACCAATACAGTACCAATTGATGGCTGGTATCAGGGGTAAATATCACTTTTTCAACATTAAGAAGGAAGGGTCAGGCAATCTGTTGTCCCTTCCCTCATCTAGGTGATGGGGGTTAGGATAGAATGGTATTATAGGGGTTGCAAGATACGATGGAGTCCGGAGTTAGGAACAGTGAGGATTGCATGTTTTGGTAGGGAAATGGTGTTAGTAAATCGTGGTGCATGAAATAGGCCATGGAAGACCAGATAGGACAAGAGATTTTAGGGCCTCCTGTGATCCGATTATAGGACTTTGGGCCCATCGAACGACCAAGTGAGGCTACAATGTTTGCAGCGTAGAGACCCTAGGAAATTTACATGAATCATAATGAATTGTGTTCATGTGTTTTTTGGGTGTTTTGGAGATTTTAAATGTGTAAGAAGTCTATTAAAACATAAAATAAATCTTCAACACTACTTGGGTTTATGCATTCCTTTTTTACGTTGCAGCTATGGAACCCAGACAATGACCACGAGTAGTTCGGGAGATCGAAGCCCATGAGGTTGAATTGACAGATCAGTATAGGGCTAACCGAGAGGAGGAGGATGACTTGTCGAATAGGACCCTTCATTTCTTTCAGTAGTAGACCCTCATGAAATACGAGGGTATCACCTCAAACATCGATATGTAGAGCTGGCATGAGGAGCTAGGGATAGCTTTCTGCTTGATTCAGGCATCGACGAAGTACATGGTTCCTCTTGCAGTATGCCGGATGTGGGGAGAAGCACGTCAAAGGTGGACTCTCTATCTTTGGGAGAAGATAAAGGCTGAGGTTTTTTAGACCGAATTATAGAAGGAGATCAAGGTGGAAATCTGCTCTTCCACAATGAAGGTTGAGAAGAGGCAGGAGCATATCTCCCTTATTCAGGGGAGCATGTCAGTGAGGGATTTGGGGATAATGTTCATGGATCTTCTTCATTATGCTCTGGACCTTTTTCTGGATGAGGAGTCTTGGGCGAGACATTTAGAGGAGGCTCTCCGACCTTCTCTTCAATATGTTGTTGCTCCCTTCACCCAACCAACAAACATGGAGGTCCAAAAGATGGCTAATGTGGTTTAAGGGATGCACACACTACGAGGTATACCGTGAGAGGGAAGACAGTTGGGATCGTCAAATGGAATGGCAGTTAGTAGCAAGCCTCTAGCGTTGGGGACTTCTATGATTCGACCAATGGGGAAAAAAGTCCCATTAGTTCTAGTTTCGATCTCGCGGTCCTCACCACTTCGATGTGGGCCAAGGACTGTGGTGTTTCATATATAAAAACTGTGGGAACATTCCGAATAAATGCCCAAACCGAGGTCAGTATAGTGGGGGTGGACAGGTTAAACACCCACCTCAGCAGCAGTAACTTCCAGCCAGGCCCTTTCAGTAGCAACAATAGTAGGGACATCGATCTCCCGCTCTTCTGAGGGTCGATGTTACCGGAGGTGGCCGACCTAAGGGTTCTTCTCAGAGTCATTGAATAGGGTGTGGTCAGGGAGGTGTCCAATAGTAGAGGGGCATTGGAGCTGGGTGTGGACTGTTACTTGTTATAGAGGTAGCAGTTCTAATAGGGTTGAATGTCATTCGAGGTACGATCATCATTTTTTAGTACTCAATATTATGCCTTGTTTGATACAGGAGATTCACACTCCATTGTTGCACTCGGTCTATCCGGTGCTCTAGGTTTGCACGCTGAGAGACTTCTAATTCACCTGGTGTTGAGTACACCAAAGGGTGGTTAGACCGACATATTTTATTTTTTTCTAGGGTGTAGATTGATGATAGTTCAACATCAGTCTAGTAGAGATCTTATAATGTTTCAAATACAACCATATGATGTCATCCTAAGAAACAACTGGTTGTTTTCTATACACAATGTTATCAAATATTTCAAAAGAAGAGTCTTTTTCTCTAACAATGATGGATAGCGTGTGACTTTTGCTGTCATGTGGGGTTTCCATGAAGGCATACATCAAGTGGAGCCCCTCCAATACTTGTAAGTTGAGCTATCAGTAAAGTCAATAGATTTAGAGATGGTGGATGTCTTGGGGATCATCCGTGAGTTCATGGAGATCTTCCCGGAAGAACTGGAAACTCTACCCCCACGAAGTGACATTTAGTTCTGGATAGACATACAACCTGGTGCCCATCCAATATCCATTTCTCATTATTGGATGGCGCATTTTGAATTGCGGGAGTTGCGGATTCTGATTGGAAAATTGATGAAGAAGGGGTTTTCCAACCTGAAATGTCACCATGGGGTGCTCCGGTATTTTTCATGAATAAGGAAGATGGTGGTCTCAGGGTATGAATAGACTACCAGATACTGAATCAGGTAATGGTCAAGAAACGTTACCCAATCCCAAGAATAGATGATCTCTTTTACCAACTAAGGGGAGTATGTGGGGTCTCTAAGATTGATCTGCGGTCTGGGTATCACCAGTTAATGGTGAAGGATAGTGATATTCTGAAGACTGATTTCAGGTGCATGTATGGGAACTCTGAGTTCATAATCATGTATTTCGGTGTTATGAAGGCACTTGATGTGTTCATGGGGCTCATAAACTCTATTTTCCATGAGTTTCTGGACTAGTTCTTCATTGTGTTCATCGATGAAATTTTTACCTACTCTAAATCAGAGGAGTAGCATACTAATAACTTAAGAATGGTCATGGAAATCCTTCAACACCACCAACTCCATCGTAAATTTTCCATATGTATGTTCATGACATGATAATTGAATTTCCTTGGACACGTGGTGTATCGACAAGGGGTAGCAGTTGACCCGTCAAAGGTTGAAGCGGTTGTTTCTTGGGAAGAACACAAGAATGTGACAGAGGTTCCAATCTTTCAAGGTATGGAATGATATTATCATAGGTTTGTACCAGTCTTCTCTCAAGTTGCATCTCCCTTTACATATTTGACATGAAAGGACCAGGCCTTTGTGTGGAGTGAGCAGAGTCAAGCAGTGTTCAGCTATATGTAGTAAATGTTGGTCAGTGATCCAGTGCTCATGTTTCCTGATGAAGGGGTGTTGTATGATGTATTTCTTGATGCTTCTGGTCTTGGACCCGTGTGTGTATTAATGTTGTAGTGTGTAGTGATTCTTATGGGTCCATACAGTTACATCCTCATGAGTGTAAATATGGCACCGATGATGTAGAGATTACAGTGGTGGTGTTCATGTTAATGTTGTGGTGACATTACCACATCTGGGAGCACATTGTGGTATTCAATGATCACTAGAGATTGAGGAATATCATTATCCAGGGGACCTGAACATGTGACCACGATGGTGGGTGGTGTGTCTTCAGGACTTCAACTTCGAGATCTCTTACACAGAAGGTAAGGGGAACATTGTGGCTGGTTCCTTGAGCAAGAATTCACAGAGGGAATCTATTCAAAAATTCATGGATACTAGGAAGCCAATGGAGGTGTTGGCTTCCTTACACCTAGATGATAATGTGGATGGTGGTAGAGGTTTCCTGTTTCAAATGACAGTTCAATCCTCTCTGTTGCAGTGGGTGGACGAGTCTCAGTGGGGAGTCTTTGAGAGTGAAGTGATGCGTGATTGGGTTGACCAAGGTAATGCACTTGAAAGGTGGTCAGAGGATGGACAGAATCAGATGATTTTCTAGGGAAAGTTGTTTTTACGAGAGATGATGCACAATGCAGTTCTCCATTAGTATGATAACTCACTCTTATCGGTACACCCTGGAGTTTTCAAGATATACCGAGGCCTGAGGGAGCAGTTTTGGTTTCCCGAGGTGAAATGGGTAGTGGAGGAGATTGTGTCAAGGTGCCTAGTGTGTTAGTAGGTGAAGGCTGAACACCACATCCCATGAGGTTTGATGCATCCTTTAGATTTCCCTGAGTTGAAGTGGGATGATATATCAATGGATTTCTTCAAAGGATTACACAGGGTTCAAGGAGGTCATGTTTCTCTCTGGGTAGTGGTAGACATATTGAAGACATCATCTCATATCTCAGTGATCAAGTAGTCAAGTTCAATAGATTCCTTATCACGGAGATACATGGATGTGGTAGTGTGGTTGCATGGAGTTCTGAGGTCCATAGTATTGGATAGGGAAGCATGGGTTACCTCACGATTATGGAGGGGATTGCAGCATGCTTTTAGTACCCAGATACACCATAAGACAACATTACACTTCTAGACAGATGGGAAGACATAGTGAACCATCCAGACCATGGAGGTTATGCTACGAGCATTCATTTTGGACATAGGGTCATCATGGGAATGGAATTTTACTATAGTAAAATTTTCCTAAAATAATAGCTATCACCCTACTATTGGAATGACACCATTTAAATACATGTACGGGAGGTCATGTCATTCAGATGTGTGATGGAATAAGGACGTGGATGTAGGTGTTCCTAGCCAATAGGTAGTGTAGAGAACAATAGGGATGGTTCAGCTTCTGCGTGAGAGGATAAAGGCAGCTCAGGATAGGTAAATTTCGTATGGCGATCGTAGGAAGAGGCCAGTGGAAATTGAGGTTGGAGGCCATGTTTTCACAAATGCATCTACTATGTGTGGGAAAAGAAGGTTTATCAATGGGAGAAATCTCTCCCCTAGGTTCATTGGGCCTTTCGAAGTGTTGGGGTGAGTCGGAGAGGTGGCATATCAGCTCACATTGACACCTCAGTTGGAATGGATCCACAACGTTTTCCACGTCTCCCATCTTCATCGATATCTACATGATGACTCCCATGTCATTTATTGGGGAGATTTGGATATAGATGATGGTTATACTTTGGAGGAGGGACCAGTGAGGATCGATGATCGGAAGGATAAAGTTATTTGTGGATGAACAATCCCATTCGTTCGTGTGTTGTGGAGGTATGGTGGCCCCGAAAAGGGTACCGAGGAATAGGAGGCCCAGATGCACACCTAGTAACTAGAGGTGTTTGAGTGTTTTTCTGTTTAGTTTTGTAATTTTTGGTGATGTAATGCTGACCTTATTGGTTTATGTGGTGTTTTTTTTCCTTACATGGTGGATGTTTATGAATATACCTGATATGTGGGGAAGGGAGGACCTGATCCCAAATAAAGACACAGTAAGTTGGATGCGATAAAACCCATGCGGGAGAGTCAGTTCCACCAAAAGTGAATAGTATATTGACATAGAGGAAAGAACTCCCCGATCTGTGTTTTGGGACAATGTGATCCTTAGGATTTGTATGGATTTCTGGGGTGGTTTGTCCTCGATATGTATCTCTCGAGGACGTTATTCAGACCCCTCTCTTCTATTAAGATATAGATTTGATTCTTGAGGATACGAATAGTTCTAGAGGTATATAATTTAATGTCCAAGACCATCCTAGTCTATCCCCTTACCAAAATTTTTGGGGTTTCGCATGCCCTATACCCATCAGGTACATATTCTCAGGGTGGCGTCTCGGTGGTAGTATGTCATTGTAGGGAAAATCAGCAGTGACCATGATCAGTGGGCCACCGATCCTTGTGTCATGATCAGCGGGTCACTGATTGGTGTTCTACCCATCGCAATGATACCATTCAGTGTGTCACAGATTAGTGAGTCATCGATTGGTGCCTGGGGGGGGGGGGTGGTTTCTGGTTTTCCTTCCCCAGTTTTCCTGGAATGCCACTTTTAAGTATTTTAAACTTTTAAAGTGGTTCAAGATATTTTAAAGTCCATAAGTGATATCTAAAGTCCCCTATGAATGGGGAGACCCTAAAAAGACCCATAATGTGTGTTATTTTTATCTATTTCCTCTGTTTAAATAAAATCATTTAAACCATAGCTGTTACAGCCACCTCCCCAATGAGAAATTAAATAAAAATTAATCCCATCATGTGTAACCACCAAACCACGTGGTGAAACCATAATCCGCCTTTAAATCTCTTTAAAATTATTATCTCGTAACTCCATAATATCTCCTCTTTATATCGCACTAGAATTATTTTCTTCATCTTCTTGGCTAGTTTTGTTCTTCCCATTGGTGCATTTAGAGCCCCCTTCCCGAGGAGAGTGGTGCGCCTTTTCTGTAGCCTTTCCTACTCATTCTTGGAGTCCTCAGAGTTTCCCCATGTCGTGTTGTGTGTCATAGTTCTTGGTGCATGGAGAGAAACATCGATCTCGATCATCCATGTACGGTTTTTTCCTTTGTCTCTATTTACTATGTATCATGTGGGTAGGCATTATAATGTTTTTACAGGAATGGATGAAACCAAATCATAACATAGAAAATAAATGGATTTAAGGAATCAAGGGGTGTGTTGATAATTCTATTTTACTCCTTTATCTCTTGCTATATGTTGTGAATTGAATGGACTAATTCCCACTGAATATTTTGGCCACTGGTTGTCCATTCATACGCACTAACGAACCTCTATTATTATGGTAAATCACGTAAACTCGGTTGATTAAATGGAAGCCTAGTGAATAATAATCCATGTGTGATCACCCCGATTAACCAGACAGAAATACATAACTAAATAAATGCAATATTCAAATGTGAAAACTCCATTTCATTATTCAGGTTCTATTTACGGTTGATTCTTGGGAAGTGACATGGATGGGGTTGAGATCCCATTTTGTCGTTTAGTTGTGGGTTTTTGGATCTAAGGCCATTAAGTTGGGGATTGGTTTGGTTCCAGTACGTTGAGGGATGTCACATACCCCTTTTGTTGTTGTGGCTTTAACAAATAACCAGTTGTGAATGCTTAAATTGATTTTTTACAATTTTACTTTCCTTACCTCGTGTTTATGCATGTTTATTGGCCAGTAGTAAAGAATTATTTTAAATGGAATCACTTGAATATGATAATAAGAATGGGTTCGATTGGGAATTTTTTTCACGGAAGGAGTTGTGACATGCTTGTAGGTGTGCTGCTTCTTATGAATGAATAGTTACAATGGTGTTTGTGGTTGGGAGGGTTTTGGAACCCCATGGTTGGAATGAGTGCTTTATATCTATATCTATAATATAGTTCATATGGTTTATATTCACGCCCCACCCAAGAAGATAACATTGTTCCAAACACCTGCATTTCATGGTTGAGGTTGTTCCCCCAACACTCTTATGAGTGGCTGGTTGTTATCTCCTTTTCAAATCCCTTTCTGAAGTATCCCATGATTCATCGAGCTAGCTGTGATGGCCTGAGGTCCATTATAGCCCTTGATTCTTCGGGCATGGATGTGGTGGTGGTTGGACCAGGTGTGTGCGAGCAGGTGGTTTGCCAAGTGTCTTCGGGATGAGGCCAAGCTGTCTTCAAGTATAGTGGTAGTTGTCCTACTCCAAGTGTTTGAAATTAGGGTTTTCTATGGTTTTGGACCAGGTGTCTATGGGCGGGATGTGTAGTTATAGCCTAGCTATGTGCATGTGGGATGTGGAAGTGGGACTGTGAATAAAATTGCGGGAGAGGTCAAACACATAGGTTGTTTTCAATAACCAGTTGGAAAGTGGTGTGGGGTACCCAACCGTCAAGTAGTTGTTACTGTTACCTTTCTTGACATTCATTATTTGGGGAGTGTGACTTATTGAGGTTGGGGTGGATTTTTTCCATTCATGGAGCTCTGTTTATCACTTTGTCTCAGTGAGCATTATAATTCCTCTGCACTTTTGCACGAGATATTTTGGTTTTCTCTACTGAGTATACTAGTATACTCACCCTATGAATATAAACTGTTTTCAGGTATCCAGAAAGACTTCGAGGATCGTGCGAGACCATACTAGATCGGACCATGGGACATTTTTTTTTGTTGTTTTCCTTTTAATTAGTACTTTCCATTGGTGTTTTTGGATACATTTGTAGAATTAATTTTTGAAATATAAAAGGGAATGGTTTGATTTTGAATTTACATTCGCCTTTATTTTTTGTTTTGTTGGGTTTTACAATCTTATATCCGAATCCTACTAATTAGAAAGGGTAATTCCATCCATATTGTGTGTGATTCTATACCCTTGGTGCTATTCGCCACTCCATGACCTAATGAAGGCAGGTCTCATGGGTCATTATATCTTCATCACCTTGAAGAAGGAAGGGTATGTAAATCTTCTATCCCTTTCCTCATCTTGGTGAAGTTGGGTCGAGAGAGAATGGTATTAGAGTGGTCGGGAGATAGGATAGAGTCTGGAGATAGGTACTGTGATGATTTAATGGGATGGTAGGGAAACAATGTTAGGAAATATTGGTGCATGTAATAGGCCAAGGAAGACCATCTTGGACATAGGATTTTAGGGATCCCTGTGATCTAATACAAGGACTCTAGGAATACTGAACAACCATGTGATGCTACATAGATTGTAAGGTATAGGCCTTAGGAAAGGTACATGCATCATAATGACTTGTGATCTTGTGTTTATTTTGTATTTTAGGGATTTAAAATGAATAATATTTCTACAAAAACATAAAATAAATCTTCTACACTACTTGGGCATAGGAATACTTGTTTACCTTGCAGCTATGGCACCCCGATGATGACCACGAGTAGTGTGGGTGTTCGAGTATGAGGAGGTTGACTTGGATGATCAGAATACGACTAATCAATAGGAGGAGGATGAATGGTGGCAGACAATGCTTCATACATTTCAGTAGGATAACCTCAGGAAATACGAGGGCAACACCTCATACATGGAAACAGAGAGCTAGTTCGAGTATCTAGTGATATATATCAGCTTGATTTAGGCTTCAATGGAGTACTGAGATCCTCTAGAAGTAATCCAGATGTAGGTAGGGGCGCGTCAGTGGTGGAATCTCTATCATGATGAGAAGAGGGATGCTGAGGTTGCGTGGACTGACTTTGAGAAAGAGTTCCTGGTGGAATTCCATTTTCCACGATGAAGGATAAGAAGAGGCATGAGAGGCTCTCCCTTTTGTAGGGGAGTATGTCAGTGAGGGAGTTGGGGATTAAGATAAAGGATCTCCTTTTTATTCTCATGACCTTTTTACGGATGAGGAGTCTTGAGATGGACGTTTATTGGAGGCACTCCGACCTTCTCTTCAATATGTTGTTACTCCCTTCACCTTATTGATGTACATTGAGTTCCAAAAGAAGGTTGAAGTGGTCGAGTGGATGCACACATTGTGAGGTATGCCATGATATGGAATACAATTGGGATCATCAAAGTGAAAGGCAGTTAGTAGCAGGCCTCAAGTGTCATGGCCTTCTAGGTTTCGACCAGTGGGTAACATGCCCCAGTAGTTCCAATTTTGATCATCCGGTCCTCGCCCCTTCCTTGTGGGCCCAAGACCGATGTGTTTCATCTGTGGCAGCTGTGGGAACCTTCAGAATCAGTTCTTGGACCGAGCGCAGTATAGTGGGGGTGGTCAGGTATAGTTCCCACCTCAACATCAGCAGATTCTAACCAGGACCTTTCAGTAGTAACAGTTACAGCAGGGACAACAAGATCCCACTCCTCTGAGGGAAGATATTACAGGAGGACGCCAGCCACAGGGTGCTCCTCAGGGACCTTCAATAGGGTGTGGTCCGGGAGGCGGCTGACATCAGAAGGGGCATTGGTGGTAGGTATGGACATTTACTGACTATAGAGGTCGAAATTCCAGTAGGGCCAAAAGTTGTTTGAGGTATGATCTTCTGGTTTAGTACTCTTTCATATTCCTTGTTTGATATAATATCATCACACTCCATTGTTGCACCCGGTCTGGCCCATTCTCAAGGTTTAGATGTTGTGAGTCTTCTAGTGCACCTAGTTTTGAGTACACCAGTCCGAGGTCAGACCGGCTTGTATTATGTTTGTCGATGGTTTAGACTGATGATAATGCCACATCAGTCTAGCTAAGATCTTCAACTGTTTCAGATTCAACCATATGGTGTAATCATAGGCCTCAATTGGTTGTTTTTTTATACATGATGTTAACAATTGTTTCCAAAGAAGAGTCATGCTCTCTGATGAGGATGGTTAGCGTGTGACATTTTCCGGCAAGCGTGGTATCCAAGAAGGCTACTAGTGAGTAGAGAGACTCCTTTCCTTTTTAGATGAGCTATCAGTGGAGTCAGTAGATTCATAAAAGGTAGAATTCATGGGGAACGTCAGTGAGTTCATGGACATCATCCATGAAGATGTGGTGACTCTACCTCCCTCAACCTCACGTTGAGTTCAGGATATAATTACAACCCGGGGCCCATCCGATTTCCATGTCTCCCAATCAGATAGTGAATTCTGGGTTGTGGGAGTTGCAGATTCAGATTGATGAAAGGATTTAGTAGGGGTTTTCCGATCTAGAGTGTCACCATGGGGTGATTCAGTCTTGTTCATGAAGAAAGAAGATGGTGGTAGTAGGTTGTGCGTAGATTATCAGAGACTGAATAATCTAATGGTCAAGAACCATTACCCTCCCCTGAGAATAGATGATCTCTTTGACCTAATGAGGGGAGATGGTTGGTTCTTTATGATCGATCTGAGGTCTAGGTATCACCAGTTATGTTTGAAGGACAATGATATTCCGGAGACTGTTTTCAGGTAAATGTATGGGCACTTTGAGTTTATAATCACGTCATTCGGTGTTACGAATGCACATGCTAAGTTTATGGGGCTCATGAAATCTATTTTCCGTGACATTCTTAACTAGTTCTTCATTCGGTTCATCGATGAAATTCTGATCTACTCATGATCAGAGAAGGAGCATTCTGATCACCTTAGGATGGTCTTGGAAATCCTTCTACACCGCCAACTCTTTAGTAAATATTCCAAGTGGATGTTCAAGAAATGATAAGTAAATTTACTTGGACACATTGTGTCTGAGATATTGGTAGCAATTGATCCGTAAAAGGTTGAAGTGGTTGTTTCTTGGGAAGCACCCTAGAATGTGATGGAGGTTCACAGATTTCTGGGCCAGGCAGGCTATTATTGGAGGGTTGTACACAACTTCTCCGAAGTACCATCTCCCTTGATAGCTTGGGCCAGAATGGACCAGACCTTCATGTCGAGTGAGCAGTGTTCGGAAGGGTTAATATATCAGAAGGAAAGGCTGGTCAGATCTATAGTGCTCAGGTTTCCAGAGGAAGGGGTGTAGTATGAGTTATTTTGTGATGCTTCTGGAATTGACCTAGTGTTTGTTCTGATGTAGTAGCGTGGAGTGATATCTTATGGGTCTATATAGTTACGTCCTCATGATCGTAACTACACCACCCATGACTAAGAGCTTGCAGCGGGGGTGTTCCTGTAGAAGTTATGGGGCTATTACTTCATCGGGAGGACATTGTGATATTCACGAATCACAAGAGTTTGAGGCATATCATTAACCATCATGTCCTAAACATGCGACAATGAATGTGGGTAGAGTTTATTCAGGACCACAACATTGAGATATATTACACTTAAGGTAAGGGAAACGTTGTGGTTAATTCCTTCAGTAGGAAGTCACAGAGGGAAGCTATTCAGAAATCTATGGATACTTGGATGTCAATGGAGGAGTTGGCTGCACTACACCAGGATGGAAGGTTGGATGGTGGTAGAGGTTGTCTATTTCAAATGATAGTGCAGTCCTCTCTATCGCGGCAGGTGGAGGAGTCTCAATGGGTAGACTTAGGGAGTGAAGTGATGCACGATCGGGTTAACCAAGGAAATGCTCTAGAAGGGTGGTTGGAGGATGGTCATAATCAGATGCTTTTCTAGGGAAAGTTGTTTTTCCCAGAGATGATGTGTGAGTGAGTTCTTCAAGAGTTCTATAACTCACTCATAGCAGTACACCCTATAGTTTCCAAGATGTATGGAGTACTGAGGGAATAGTTTTGGGGCTCAGGCTGAAATTAGTAGTGGTGGAGTTTGTGGAAAGGTGAATGGTGTATCAGTAGGTGAAGATTAAACATCGCGTCCCAGGAGGATTGTAGCATCCTTTAGAGTTCCTTGAGTGGATGTGGGATGAAATCTCGACGGATTTTGTCACAGGAATATCTATGGCTAAAGGATGTAGTGATGCTATATGGGTAGTGGTATACAGATTGACCAAATCAACTCACATCCTTGCGATCAAGGAGTCGAGTGCGGTGGATTTCTTAGCACAGACATACGTGGAAGAGGTGGGGTGGTTCCATGGAGTTTCTAGGTCCATATTCTAAGATATGGATTCTTATTATACCTAATGAGTCTGGAGGGGATTTCATCATGATATTGGCACCCATCTTTGCCTTAGAACATCTTTCCACCCCAAGACATATGGGCAGACATAGCGAACCATCCAGAGCGTGGAGGATATGCTACGAGCATGTGTTTTGGACTTCAGGAGATTATTGTAATGACATTTTCCATTTTTAGAGTTTTCCTATAATAATAACTATCACTCTACTATTGTCGTGGAACTCTTTGAAGCCTTGTAAGGGAGGCAGTGTCATTTGCCCGTGTGTTGGACCGAGGTTGGGGGGGCAGGATTTCATGGCCCAGAGGTAGTGCAGAGTATAGTGGGGAAGGTTCAGCTTGTGTGTGAGAGGGTGAAGGCCACCCAGGACTAGCGGAAGTCATATTCCAAACATAGTAGGAGTCCCTTGGAGTTCTAGGATAGAGACCATGTGTTATTGAAGTATTCTTGTAGGTGTGGGAAAAGAATTTTCGGCAAGGTGATAAAGCTCTCCCCAGTGTTCATCGGGCCTTTTGATGCATTGGGGTGAGTCTGAGAGGTGGAATGTCAGCTTGCATTGTAACCATAGTTGGAAAGGATCCACGTCATTTTCCCCATATCCCATATTTGCTGAAACCTATAGGATTAATCCCATGTGATTGACTAGGGTGAGTTGGATATAGGGGATGATGCTATGTTTGTGGAGCTACTAGTGATGATCAAGGATTAGAAGAAGAATGTTCTTTGTGGATGAACCATCCCTATGGTTCGTGTGTTGTGGAGGCATGGTGGCCTCAAAGAGTGTATATGGGAATGAGAGGAACATATGTGAGCCGAGTACCCATAGATGTTTGGAGTTTTGTTCTATTTTGGATTGTACTTGTTGGTGTTGCAATACTAATAATATTAGTTTATGAGATGTTTTGTTTTCTTTAACAAGAGGATGATTAGGAAATGACCTGATATGTAGGGAAGGTGGGACCTGATCCATAATCAAGAAACATTAATGTGGATCCAATTAAACCTGTGAGGGCGAGTCATTACCGCCCAGTGTGGATAGTATATCTAGAAATGGAGGAAAGAACTCCCTGTTCTGTGTGTCAGGATAATGTGGTCCTTGGGATTTGTATGGATTTTTGGGGTGGTTTTTCCCCGAGAGGTATCTTTCAAGTTGGTTGTTCGGTCCCCTCTCTTCTCATTGAGTCTAGCTTTGATTCTCGAGGGAAAGAATAGTTCGAGAGTTATTTAATGTAACCGTGGAGACCCTCCTAGTCCATCCCTTAGCCAAATTTATTTTGATTGGTATGCCCTGGAACCATCGGTTACAGATCAAAATGGCGGTGTCACACAGGCAGGATGTCATCATGGTTTCAACCATCGGTTTCACCTATTGGTCCCACCGAGGGGGGGGGATGTCAGGTTTTTCTTCCCCAGTTTTCCCAGAACAGCACTTTTATTTATTTTGACAGTTTAAAGTTGTTCAAACAATTTTTAAAGCAACTAAATGATATATACTATCCTCTATGTCTATAGAGACCCTCAAAAGAACCATATTGTGGGTCAATTTAACCACTTTTCCACAGTTTAAATAAAATACTTCAACCAACCGCTATTACATCCACTTCCCTAATGAGAAATTAAATAAAAATTAATACTATCTGGTCTAACCTCCCAATCGGTTGGTGAAAACATGATCTACCTTTAAGGTCGTTCAAATTTCTTATCTCATATCTCCAGAATCTCGCCTCTTTATATCACACTAGAATTATTTTCAACTTCTTCTTGGCAGAGATCATTCTTCCCATTGGTGCCTTTGGATCCCCCTTCCCAAGCAAGTGGTGCTCATGTGTTGTAACCTTTCCTACACATTCATGGAGTCCTCTGAGTTTCCCCCATTCAAGTCACGCATCACATTTCTTGGCGCGTGGAGAGAAACATCGATAGTTGATCATCCAAATAGTGTTTTTCTTTCGTCTCTCTTTATGGTGTATCATGAGGGGTGTGTATTCTAATATTTCTATTAGAATGGACGAATCCAAACCTTAACAAGGATACTAAGTGGATTAAAAGAATGATGGGGTGTGTTGATAATGCTGTTGTACTCCTTTTTCTCTTCCTATAAGTTGTGAATTTAATGGTAATATTCCCACTTAAAATTGTGCTTGTTGGTGGTCCTTTAATGTGTACTAATAAACCCTTGTTTTTATGGATAATTATATGATTGAATGGATGTAACATAGAAACTGGAAAATTGTGTAAACTCTATTGATTAAATGGATGCCCAATGAATAAAAATCCTTGTGTTATCACCCAGGTTAACCAGACAGAAAGGTGTAACTAAATAAATGGAATATTCAATTTGGAAAACTCCATTGCTCTATTATGGTGATATTTATGGTTGATGCTTGTGAAGTGACATGGATAGGGATGGGATCCCCTTTTATGTTGAAGTTGTTGATTTTTGAATCTAAGGTCATGTGGGGCCATAGGTTGGGGCTTGGTTTGGTTCTTGTAATTCATGGGATCTCACAAATCCCTTTTTTTTCTTGTGGCTGTAAAAGAGAACTGGGTTTGAATGCTTAAATTAATGTTTGATTGTATTAATTTCCCTGCGTTTTGGTTATGCATACTAATTTCCTAGTTGTTAAGAATAATTTTTAATGGAATCACATGAATATGAAAATGATAATGGGTTCGATGGGAAATAGTTTTAGCGGGAATTATATGTGACATTGTTGTCAGTGGGATTCCTCATATGAATGAATGTTAACGAGGGTGTTTGTTGTTGGGATGGTTTTGGAACCACTAGGTTGAGATGAGTGTGTGCTTACCTCTATGTATAATTTTGTTCTTATGTTTTATATTCACACCACACCAAAGATTATAAATTTGTGCCGAACACCCCAATTTAATGGGGGAGGGTGTTTCTCCCAACACTCCTATGAGTGGCTAGTTATTATCTTCTTTTTTGCTCCGTTTCCCTAGTACCCAAAGATTCATTGGGCATGTTGTGACGTCCTGAGGTCAATTATAGCCCTAGATTCTTCGGATAGGGTACGTCGTCGTGGTTTTCCCATGTGTGTGTGGGTAGTTAGTTTCCCAAGTGTCTTTGGGATGAGGCCCATGTGTCTTCGAGCATGGAGGTAGTTGTTCAATCCCATGTGTTTTCAGGCATAGTTTTGTGTGGTTGTGGTCCAAGTGTTTGCGAGTGGTATGTGTGGTTATAGAAAAGGTGTGTACGGGGGAGATGTGGTAGTGGGACTGTGGTGAGAATCGCGGGGGAGTTCTGATGTGTATGATGTCTTCAATAACTATTGGGAATGTGGTGCGGGGTACCCAAACATCGATGAGTTATTACTATTACCTTACTAGACTAGCGTTATTTGGGGAGGGTACCTTGGTGAGGTTGGGGTGGGAAGTTTCTTTGCTTGGTGATCTGGTTATCTCCTTTTCTCACAGTGAATTATAATTCCTCCCAACATGTGCACGAGAGATTTTGGTTTTCTCTACTGAGTATACATGTATACTCACCATACGTATATAAAATATTTTCAGGTTTCCAGAGGACATCGAGGATCATGCGGTCCGTACTAGTTCGGACCATGGGACAGTTATTGCTGCTGTTTTTCTTTTCACTGGTACATTCCATTGGGTTTTATTTGTACATTTTTAGAATTACATTGAAACATGCATATGGGAATGGTTTTCTTTTGGCATTACATTTAACATCAGTTTTGGTGTTGTTTGGATTTACTATCTTATCTCATAATCCATCTAAATAAAAAGGGTATTTCCTTCCATGTTGTGTGTTATTCTATACACTTGGTGCTAGTCGCCACTCCAAGACCTATTGAAGGCGTGTCTCCGGGGTCATTTCTTCTTCTTCAACATGAAGAAGTAAGGGTCTGGAAATATTTTGTTCCTTTCCTCATCTTGGTGAAACGGGGTCGTGACAAGTATGACAAAACCAATGCATGCACTTTCATTCTCTGTTTATTGATGGTGTGAGTTTTTTAATTATTCACCAAGCCATATTGGTGATGCCTAAATGATTATGATTAAATTACAATTGTTTCATGATTCAACTATATATAACCCTCAATGATCATTTGATCTCACCCATTTTATTTGACTTCCTTCCCCATGTAATGAAGTGGATATCATTTGTATTTCTTATAAGGATGAGTTTATTTACTTCTGTTATATAATATATTTTTATTTCATTTCCCAATGTAAAATGTGTTTCATGTATGTATCTATTTTAATTATGAATACAAAACTGATAATTCTTTGGGTTATTGATTCCTCATAACCATGATAATGTAATAAAATAATGCACTGGATCTGTGTTTCTAGGTTTAGTGCGATACAAATAAATGGAATTATAGGAGAGGTATGATATCTTTAAAGAACTCTTAATGGGAAATCTTAGAGAAGATTCAATTGTGGGACCACACATATTCTAAATGATTGGATACTTTGAGCATATTTTAATCTATGTATTAAAACTACCCTTGGAGTTGTGATCATATTTCTTGATTGTTTCACTACGTTATATACATTAATGATTTATTGTTAAGTACAATATAAAGAATATTGAGAAGTCACTCCCAGATATCTTGACAAGGATTCTAAAAAATGTTAGGTATACAAAGAGTGAAAATTATTTATTTTATTTAGGTGAATTAGGGGGATATCAATTTTAAGAGATCCAAGACTAAATACATGTCTAAATAATTGTCTATCTTACTTTAAATAAGAATAAGATCAAGGGGAATTCATGGGTGAAGGAAACTATCTACTTTTTACATGTCAAGAAGGACCCCAGTTGCATAGATTCGGTGCCTTATTTTATTACATTGTCATATAAACAAGGAATAGGTATCCTAAAATACCGAGTATTTTATTAGATTTGGAAACAAGATACATACATAAATTTAACATTACAAGTTGAAAATAAATAAAACATAATTTTTTTATTGGGAACATCCACAAATTTTATTTTATCCTTACATGTAAATAAAAATAATATTCTTCATGTCCTGATAAAATGAAACATTAGAAATGGGTGATCTCAAAAACTCTTGAAAGGTAATTAATATAGTGGAATATATCATACAATAAATACTAGGCCTGGTGAATTTCTAAAAAGACATTCAATTAAAAGTAAAATTGTACACATTATGGAAGGAATGTGATCTAAATAAATAATGCCATAAAAACATAATCAGGGGTATTCTACTAGTCGAAAACCACATGAACTGCCAATAAAATTTACATATTGAATTAATTAATAATTTATGAAATCAAACCCATACAGTTATTTCCCCATTCCATGACTATAAATATACATTTTTTCAAGGACTCGTGTCAAGACCATAGTTTGTATTATGAGACCTATCGATGCACCGAGGGGATATTACAGGCCCCAACAAAAACATAATATGTCCAATTAATTCCTCATATGAATGGGAAAAAAATAAGAAACATATACATTCATATTGAAACTAATATAGGAAATCTTTGAAACTTTCCCCAAACATTAAGCATAAATACTAACCATGAAGAATAAATTAGTGAATGATATTAAGATAGCACATCCACAATAAAAAAATCATACACTACAAAATTAAATATGGTATATAATATCAAAAACTATAAATCCAAAAAATATCTTATAGTCAACATTAGTGTTGAAATAGATTAGGATACATTTATAAAATCATCGAGTAATTCTTGCGATAAATACTCGTTTACTTTGAAACGAAGATTTTTTTTTGGAAAAGTCACTGTATAAAACCAGATATTAAGTAAGATATTATTTTCATAACTAAATAAATGATTTTCTAAAAATAATGGTTTTCAAGAACAGATAATATGGTGGCCTTTAAAATAGGTAATAATTTGAGAAATTCCATATAATTATTCTTGTATTACAAGAAGAATTTTTGAAAGATCCTTTTAAAACATATAACTCAACTTATATAAAACTGAGATTATTGTTTCTACACAAATATATAACATTATCATATAATATTTAAGCATTAATTATTAATAAATAATAATCTATTTGATTTATGTTGAGAATAATAGTAACCCAAATAAAAATAGAGGTTTGGGTAGAAAGCCCATACGTTAAGTCTATTGGTGTTCCTCAACTAATATTAATGAACTGAATAATAAAATATTGTTTCATAAATTTAGGATTAAAGAACCTAATTTTCATTTAATTTATTTATCACAATATTATTAGGTTCATTCCTGGCCTTTTTATGGAATAAGAGATCCAATTTCATAGTTTGGACATGTTTTCTTCCTTAGTTTTCATGATCGGTTTGCTTATATTCATGTATGGATACACATTTAGAATGAGAATGGTTTTCCATATTATATGGTTTATGTTATTAGTGAACAACCATAATATTACATGTTTATAAAATTAGTTTGGTTATTGGAAATGATGATGTATAATTATATAAAACATTAATGACAATTGTTTGGGTTAATTTGAGGTTCTTGACCACAATGAACTCTTATAGATTTTTAAATTAATATCATGTGTAGAAAAGAATTGAATAACATGAAATATGTTATAATACATATATTATAGTATGTATCAACAATAAAAATGGTTTCATTTCCATTATTGAAGAAGGTAATAGAAATTTAATACCTGTTGCCCTTTGATGAGATAAATTATCACATCTCGGAATGTGTTTTCATTTCTAGTATAAAAGGGGAAAGAAGAGATGATGTTAAATTATTACTATATTATAATAAAATAATATAAATTTAAGGTACTAGTGTAATTTCAATATTTGAATTAATGTAGGTAGGGAAAGAGAATAAATGAAATGAACTTGAAAATAGAGAAATAAATAGAAGAATTTACCACTTGAAGTAATCTTACATGAGAGCCTCTTTATGGGATAGGTTTTGGTTTTTCTATGATATCAAGGGAAGTTCTACATGGGGAAAAATCTTTTTATGTTATTTAATCATAATTTACAATGGATCATTTCTTGAGAGGTGTGAATAGAAGAGGGAGTGAGGGGGTTATAGTGGAAGATATGAGGGTTTTCCCATTATTTTACTCATTAATTTTTTATTTCACTGAATACAACCGATAGTGTAGATTCATGTAACCATAATAGTTATAAGTTCATTTGAGTTTGAACCTAGTAGGATTGTATTAGCATTACATCATTTATGAACCAATACATCAGTTATTTTTCATTTGTCATAAATTATCGTATTTTACTATTCACCTGACATTCACGTATTTGAGCAAAATACATGATTTTAACCATAAGCATTTTTTTGATGTATAGAATTCAAAAATGAAATCCAATGTTTGAAAATTATTTTATAAATTTTTTTAATATAATTTTATCACCAAATCAGATTTTATTCTAAAAACATAACATTAAAACTATAACTCAATTTATAACACCTTGAATAATTAATCAAGGTCCCACTAAATTATATTATAATAATAAGACAATAATGTAACAATTTAGGATTACATTTTATAATAATACATTTTCATTTTAAATTGTTAAATTTATAATAAAATTGTAATTAAAATATTTGTGACATATAAAAATATAAATATGTATAATATGATCATTTTTTAACTTATAATATGTCTAAATTGTATTAATACACTCCTGGGAGAAGTTTCTATTTTTTATGATTTACAATTATTTAATATTCATAAGTGTAACATCACTATTTTTAAGGGTTTATTACTATTCACAATGGTTTGTTACTATTCATAGAAAAATTATATTTGTCTGATTATACTCTAAATATTTTAGTGAACACAACTGTGTATGTCGGTTTTTAGAAATTCAAATCATAGAGGTGGAAAATTTTTGTTCACTGGCTAGTTTATGAAAATGATTTATTTTGTAGAGACTCAGTGTTTCATGCATTCTGTCTTAATTTTTTTTCAAAATCATGGGATGTTACATTTTACCCTCCTTACAATAATTTCATCCTAGAATTTTCCAAAATGTAACCTCACAAAGAGATTTGGGTAGTTATTCATCATAACCTTTTAAGGATCCCATGTTGCCTTTTCGGTCTTATGTTTTTTACAATGTATATTTACCCGTAGAGTCGTATGATTACTCAAAACTTGTTCATTACTATCCAAGAATATGGATAGGCTCTTCACATTAAGATAGCTTAGGTTCCAATTCTATACCTTCAAAATTGTGGACATGTGATGGGTCTGGCATTTACATTCTCATCAATGAGACATGTAACACAGTGTGTACCTTACACAGTATAGGGGACATAGAAAAATGATATGAAACAAATCCAATTATATCTAGATTTTCAAAATGGTGTATGTACCTAGGGCTTAGTTTCCCTTTCATCCCAAATATTATATCACCGTTCCAGGGAGATACTTTTATGAAAACATCATCTCTTACTTGAAACTCAAAATTCGTCCATCGATTATCAGCATAGATTTTTTTCCTTCTTTGATCTACTTTTACATGGCCTTGAATATTATTTATTATCATTGATGTTTCCTATACAAGGGTAAATACTGATCCCACATACTATTAAAATCTATCAAGAATGATCCCAATAGGACTTCTAAAGATTGTATCATTATTTCAGATTTTCCATTGGTTTGAGGATGATAAACAGTACTCCAAAAATGCTCAGTATCCAATTCATTATGTTGAATTTTATACAATTTTGAAGAAAATGGAGGATTGAGATCTAAAAATATTGAAATAGGATCTCCATGAAGTCTTAAAACATCATTGATATAGAATTTTTCAGTAAACTTCAATAGAAAATCATCCCTTGTTGTGATAAAATGTTCAAATTTTGTATGTCGATCAACAATTACCCATATTGCATCATTCTTTTTTGGAGTTTTTTGTAATACAGTGACAAAATGAACAGTGATTTCATCCCATTTCCATCTAAGAATAGGTAGAGGTTTCATGAGTCCTCAAAAATGTTCTCTTTCAATACTAAATATTCACAGACTAATCAACTTTATACAAAATCTGTAACTTCCCACTTCATGAAGTCCCACAAAAAATATTCCTTCAAATATATAAACATTTTAGTTCTACCAGGGTGTATAGAGAAATTAGAGCTATGAGAATCATCCAATAACTCTTTTTTATCTCATGTATAGATGGAACACATAGAATCTTCCAAAATTTTAAATTCCATCTTCACAGACGATGTAAGAAAACATCCCCTCTTTCATAGAATTAATTTTATTATTCAGGTTCACATCGTTAGGATGAGAGATATCAATCCTTTCTGATAAATATGGTTGGGAAAAAAATTAAAATGTTTTTGTGCTTCAACTTCTTTGATAATTCCCATATCCATCCTCACTGGATCTATGTAAAAATGATCATTTTCAATCAAAATTTTGTTGAGAAATCCGCGAGCCTTCCAATGCATTGCATCAACTACCTTATTTTAATTTCATAAGTGTTAGGGTATGGTACAATCATAATACATGATTATTTCAAGTCATCTCTTTTGTATTAGTTTTTGTTCTTTCTATGATAACTTGTACTTTAAATTTTTGTGAACTGTATATATCCCACATCCTTCACCATAGAGGTAGTGTCTCTATAACTTTAGAGAAATTATCACACCAGCTAACTCAAGATCACAAGTAGGATAGTCTTGTTCATTAATTATTAACTGACTTGATGCCTAGTCAATGACTCCACCATTCTATATAAGGACATAAATATTTCTTAAAATCACTATAAATTTTAGTTCTAACTGGGTGTATACAGAAATTTGAGCTATGGGAATCATCTAACAAATCATTTCTTCTATGAGTATTATGAATAGTGATCATATGATTTTCATGATATTAATATCTTTTAAAGTATATAAACATATCATAAATAAATAACACCACAATTTCATCAAGATATTCCTTGAAACCTATATTTAGTAGATCTATGAAAATATAGGGGTCATTAGTCATTCCAAAGGGCATTATTGTAAACTCGTAATGCCCATAACTAGTTTGAAATAGTGTTTTTGGAATTTATTCCTTCATCATAAGAAACATATGATATCCAGATCGATGTTCAATCATTGAACAAATATTGAGAACTAAGAATTTGATCAAATAAATCATCAATGAGACCTAGGGGATACTTTTTCTATATTGTAATAGAATTGATCTTCATATAGTAAATTAACAACCATATAGATTTATATTCCTTCTAAATGAAAAAACAAGGTCTCTGCATGGAGGAACACTAGTGTGAATAAATACATTATCACTAAATTTCTCTAATTTTATTCAGTTAAAATAATTCCGTAGTGGTCATTATATAATTGGTATTTGATATGGTACATGAATCAGTTATTAATCCAATAGAAAAATCAATTTCCAACTATGAAGGATGTATAGGTAAATAAACTGGAAACTTATTAATATATTCTTGTACAAGAGGTACATCCTCTATTTGAACATTCTTTTTCTCTCACTGATAGTTATTTCAATCCATTCCACCCCAATAATGGAATCCAGTAGAGCTACTAGGGGGGGATATTGATGAGAATTATATGGTGTTTTTTCTTTCCTAAATATAAGGGATTCCATATCTTCATTAAAAATTATAACCCCCTTCATTATGAAATAAATTTTTGAATCAGGGTTCAGAATAAAATCCATACTGAAGTTTATATCAAATTCAAACATGGGTATGATAATAAAATCCGCAAATAATCTCATTTATATGCCCTATTGGAGACCTCTTGACTAAACATTGTGGCAACGATACTCCCCTTAGGATTTTTGACTGACTACTCACTAATTAAATCAAATTGGAAATATCGAATTTTCTTGGAAAATAGATTAGATAAGAATGAATGTGATGATCCAGAATCAAATTAAAAAATTGTCAATGTTCGAGGAAGAAATTATAGTACATTTCACCACATCATTAGGAATGTAAAACAAAATATTTTTGACAGTATGAGCTCATCCTTTCTCCCTTGGAATTCTTTGGAGAATTTTTTCCTGACCCTTATGACATTCATGTGAATAATGTCCCATATCATTGAAATTTTAGCATTGAACACTAATAGCTTCTTCCTTCCCCTTACAATATTGAGATAGGTGGAGTTTTTCTCTACATTAGTAATCGACTCTCATTCCCATTCAGGCATGTTCCCGGGTGTTTCATCCTACACTTACATCAGGATGGAAGGTCAAATCTTCTCTTCTTCCCCATTTTCTTATTTCCTTTTCTATAGTTTTTGGCATCCCACTTATTCTCTTTTTTTTCATTTAATTTCATAAGACATTGAAAAATTCTTTTTTCATCTTGATAGAACTTAAGACTATATCTTCATATGATGAGAAACATTAAGAGAGTATTTACCGTTAGAAGAATATTTTTAAACCATCAATTGTTCGATCTGTCATACTCATTGGATTACGTATGTATTTTGTGGCGTGTCTTGATAAACATGTGATGTTATACTCATACATCGAAACATTGTAATCCCCATTTTTCCTCAGATTCATGAATTTCCTTTCCATATACTCTCGTTGTTCGTAGTGAAATTATTTTTATAGGAATATTTCATTAAAATCATTCCATGACATCTCATCTATTTCATCCTCCCCTTTTGTGTTTTTCATTAACTACCACCACTGATCCTCATCTTGCAATAGATGATAAACTTCCAAAATATCCTTCACTCTTTCGTTACATATTACAGCATGAAATATCATCTCTAGGGAACTTATCCACTTCTCATCTACAAATAAGTTTTTAGTCCCATTGAATGATGGAGTCTATTGTCACAAAAAGTGATCCAACATAGCTCCTCCACATTGTGGATCAGGATTCTCCATCCGGGTAAGGTTATTTAACATAACATGAGTCAATTTTCCCTGTATATTAATAATTTTATAACCACTTTTCATTTCTCCAGTTCCAACATCATTTTCATTCATTATAGAGAAATCCCTACGTGGGATACACATATTAATACGGGTTCTATTCCTTTAAATAAGATCGATTTCTACATAATGTCATATAGTAGATTAGTTTATAAATCATAATGTATAATATCAACATTGAAAAATATTTATTTTAAATTTAGATTCTATACATAGCTAATCACATAATCATAAGCATGGTTTTTTTAAAGAAATTTTTTTATTTAAATACTTTCTAATGACTTGTAAATAAAATTTTAATTATCTTAATAATATCCCAAAAGAGTGCCAATCCATGTGCGCAGTAAGGCCTATTTTCATGTAAAAAGATACCTTGGTTCAAGCCATAAATCATTGTCAGAGTTTTCACCCCTTTATACATTTTTGACATAAACACTTACAGTTGTAGTATCTAGACATTTTTGTATTTTCTAAAAAAATACACATACTATATTCCTTACCAAAAAAACTAGTATGTTCTTGTACATTTATCCTCATAGAACATCATATGGGGTTTTCCCCTCATACACGTTCTCAAAATATAGTTTCAAGTTTTTCTACAAAACTTTCTCTGAATCCAACTGTAAGAAATCGACCCCATTTTCTTAGAGATGTTGCCTTATTTTATAAAATTAGGATATAAACAAGGAATACACATCTAGAGAGATTGAGTAGTTTATTAGATATGGAAAAAAGATACATATAAAATCTTGTAAATGAAATTAGGAATCTAATTCGTATATAAGTATTGAACATTGTCACAGAATATATGAGGAGTATATATGAATAAATAAAAATTTAATTGGGCTATGTAGAGAATAATAGTAACCATAATGAATGTGGTGGTTCAAGTAAGAACCCATAGCTTATGTTTTTTGGGGTTCGTCACATGATATTAATGACCTGAATAATAAAATTTAGATTCACAAATTAATGATTACATAACCTTATATACATTGAATTTATTTATCATTACCTTATTAGGTCCATTCATGGATTTTTAATGGGATAAGTGATCCAATTTCATTGTTTTTGAGTGTTTTACACCTTGGTGTTCATGATCAATTTACTTATATTCATATACATATAAAAATTTAGAATGAAAATAGATTTCTATTATATATGATTTATTTTATTAGTGAAAACCCAGAATATTACATTGTTATAAAATTCATTTGGTTATTGGGAGTAAAGATGAATCATTATATAAAACATTAATGAAAATTGATTGGGATAATTGGCAGTTCTTGATCACAATGAAATATTTTTGATTTATAATTTAATATCATGTGTACAAAAGGTTTACATAACCTTAAATAAGTTATAATACCATTTTTATAATATGTTTTAACCATTAAAATGATTTCATGATCCAAATTGAATATGGTAATAGAAATTGAAAACCTATCTTCCTTGAATGTGATAAATTAACAGAACTCGGATGGTGTTTTAATTTATAGTATAAATGAAGGGGAATAGAGAGATGATGATGAACTATTCCATCATAGTAATAATTTTTTTTGTACTTGTACAATTCGTTATTCATCACAAAATTTGGTTGAAAGGGGGTTAGGAATTAAAATAAAATAAATGAACATCAAATAAAATAAATGAAAAGAGGAATTTACTTCTTGAAGTAATCTTCCGGGAGATCCTCTTTAGTGGATAGGTATTGGACTATCTATGAGACCAAGAGATTTCATACATGGGGGAGGATCTGGGGAGGATATTTGAGTATAATTTTTTCAAGTAATAATGCTTGATAGGAGTTTAGAGATGTGGGAGTGGGTGAGGGGGTTATAGTTGAGGAGAGGAAGTATTTCCCATTATATTACTCTTTTTTATTATTTATCACAAGAAATCCAATATTGTGTATTCAGGATACCCATAATAGAAATAAGTCCATGTGAGTTCGAACCTAGTGGTATTACATCAGCCTCATATCACTTATGACCTAATAAATAGTTAATTTTGTATTTATCACACTTATACAATTTTACTATTCACCTAAAATTCAAGTATTTTAGATAAATCCCAAAAATTTACCCCATCCATTTATTGATGTATACAATTCATAAATGAAAAAAAATGATAATAAATTTGATAATATTTTTAATTTTATTTTTTTTAAAAAGCATAATTTATTTCCAAAAAAACAACTTTAAAACTATAAATAAAATTATAACTCCTTGAGAAATTAATCAAGGTCCCATAAAATTAACTTATAACCATAATACTATAAAGTAATAATTTCTGATTAAATTTTATGAAAATAAATTTCCATTTTAAATTATTAAATTAATATTAAAAATTTAATTACAATATTTATGAGATACAAAAAAACCAATACATATACAATGATTGTTTTTTACTTATATGATGTATATATTGAGTTTATACACTCACAGGTGATATTTAAAATTTTTAATCAAATATACCTATTTATTACTATTCATAAGAGTAACATTACAATTCAAATTGGTATGTCACAGTTCATAATGTAAGAACCCAGATCATCATTTCCTGTATGGATCTTGATTTCACGTGTTCTGAGGACAAATGAAGATTTTGGATATTTTCTAAGTAAACGTCGTGTACTCTTGGGCACACGTTGTGTACCAGGATGTCGCGTGTGTCCATGTACTAGATATGTAGTGACCTGGTAGATGGATGTGTGGACCACCTAAAGTGGGGGCTCGTTGAGTCATGTACACGACATGTACATTAAATGAACATGTCGTGTACTTTTTTTATTTGATTAATAAGACCGGGGTCACGTATAATCTCCATAAGCATCTTATTCTTCCCGGGTCTCGAAGAGGAGAGAAATGTATGACAGAAAATCATTGTGTGCCTCACCTTCCTATGTCTTAGCTCCTATTAAGATGCCTCCAGGTGCCTTGGATTCCCATATGTTAGTTTTCTATTTCCGTTGATCCCATATTCTTTATTTCTCTTCTCTCTTATGTTATCAAAGGTTGGAAATTTTTATCCTTTTGTAGATGTATGGTGATCCCGGCTGATTCAAGGGGAGGCTATGAAGAGTGATCATTGTACGAAATCGAGGTAGGTGATTTGTTCCTTTATTTTGTTTTCTTATGATTATATTGGCTAAAAGTACTGATAGACATAATTAGGGTATTACCTATTATATAATTTAACCCTATTTAATTCAAATTATGGTTTTTTGATTGAGAAAGGTTTATTTTTGCATAGGAGTAAGGTTTGATACCTTGATTATGGACATGTTTCCCATGCGTGATTGATTATGCCCATTCAGTCTAGAATTTCCAATTAGGCTTGCCATATTTTCCATTCCTATTGATTTTTAAGAAAGCGTTGTTGTTCTACACGATGCATGTGTTTCGCATTGTGAATGTTGAAGAAAAGGGAATTAACCCAGAGTGATTCTCCATGTAGGGTCATTTATGAATATTTTTTTATCGTTGACCAGAGGAATTGACTGTGGGAGCTTCCATGGGGTCATTTAAAAGAGGGGTTAGACCATAAGAGCTACCCAGAGGGTCATTATTAAACGTATGTCGGACCATAGGGAATTGACTGTGAGAGATTCCAGATGGGCCATTATAATTATTTTCTCTATGAAGACCAATGGGTATTGACTGTGATAGCTACACAGGTGGTCATTTGTAATTTCATTGTGTCCATGTGGGACAAAAAGGAGTTAGACTATGAGAGATTTCCCAGACAGTCATGATTATAAAATTGAATTGTTGATATGTTAAACTAGAGGGGTTAGACTATATGAACATCCCCAGAGGGTTTCTTTTGAGTGATTGTGTGATTGTGATGACTCTCAAAGCCAAATCACATGTATTTAAAATGTCTTACTTGATTGTTATATGATCTTTGGAGACTTCTTTTTTTATTGTTACACATAGGGATATAGATCATAGGCTTGATCATAAGGTTACATTATTCAATATCTTGAATAATTTAAAAATTAAAATGAATGTAAATGAAAAATGTAGGATTTTTTAAATTAGAGTAATTAAAATTTTATTGATTCATTTCTTCTTATGACATGCTATATACGTTCAAAAACTATTGGGATATGATGTTTTGGTGTTTTCCTACTTGGATTTGTCTCACACCCTATTTGGGTCATTCTTTTGGACCAAAATAGATTATATGTTTGCATGAATTGATAAGGTAAAGAACCCTACATCATCATGTAATTGATTTTTGTTGGAGCTAGAGAGAAATGGACAAAGATGAAGTTTGAAATGGTACCAGAGATTACTTTTTTTCTTTTTTAAATTGTTATAGTATTTTATTTCCAGCATTGTGACATGTTTGGATTCTTTCATAGACATATGTGACATGAATCATTTATATATGTTCTCGAGTTGATTATTTACTATATGCCTTTTGATGATTTATTACTGAATGTCATTACTGATTCTATTATCATTTACTATTTATTTTCACTTTATTATTCTACCAGTGAGGGTATAGATTCTCAACTGTCACACCCATGTCCATCACATCTAATCGGAAGCCTTTGGCATTCAGGGAAATGTGCACGAGGCCATGTGACCAACCAGGTATGAGGCTCCATTGGGAAGCACCTAGAACCAGAATGATACAACGTCATATTAGAGGGATTTCTTTTCTTCTTTATCTTACAATCTGGAGCGTAAATGAATCTATAGGAAGGAATGGGTATTCTCTAATAAGTTATTCCTATGAGTATCTAACTCCTGTATAGAGAAAAACGAAGTTACTACAAATATTTAAATTTTATGGTTTTCCAATTATTACAGTTGATTTTATTTCACTGTTGGGAGATTAAATTGTTTTGTTTTTTGTCTTCGATGTTATTGAGGTTTAATTTTTGTTGCAACCTGATGAGATGAGGGTATTCCATCAGATTCATCCTATAGGCACTTAGCAGAGATCGCATGTCATTCATTCATGGCGTGCCATCTATAGTGAATTACTGATTTTATGCTATTGTGATAGAGGATGTCCTAGATATTCATGATGTTGGGATATATTCTGTGATATAATACATACTATTTTATAGAGTATTGGAATATTTAATGTTTAATTTTAATGGATGCCAAACTTATGTCTCTGAGGTTTTATGGACCCACTTGGATCAGAATTTTGTGAATCATGTTTGAACATTAATTACATTTTTTCAGGTTATGAGATTAAAATGGATTCCAAAAATTTATTCGCTGGAGTATGGACTCTCACAGATCGGAAATTGTCATTCCTTGGACAAAATATTATATTTTTATATATTCTAGAGATATTTCAAAGGTCTAATGTCCAGAAACCCTGAAAAAATTGTGTGGGGTGTCAGGAACACATGCCATGTGTTATTCATTTCCAGAAGAAACAAATTTTCCTATGAACACATTGTGTCGTGTCTTTACATTCCATGTAGTCTTTAACCATGTAACTAACTGTATGAGCAGAGACATGGGGTCGGGAAAGCATTGGAAAACACATTGTGTACAGGGAGTAAACTTTGAGAAGTAAGGACTGTGTGTTTGGATATGTCACTATCGATGTGGGTGGATAAAGAATTAGGTTATACATGTCGTGTCCTATTATTACCCACCGTATAGAGTTGAACATGTGACTAACGACATGAGTGGATTGAACATGAATAGTATATGTCGTGTATTGGGTGAAAACATCATGTAGTGTTACCAAAGAGATAACCATGTGGATTATCCATGTAGATGAACATGGGGAGGGGGAAAATTTTCGAGTACACGCCATGTCTAAGGATGCACATGCCGTGTGTTGGGGTGTCACATGACAAGGTTGGGTAGATGTACACGCCTATGTTGAAACATAAGGGAACACATCTTATAGTGGTTCTACATGACATGTAACATTATTTTGTAAAACATGAATGGTTTCTTCTCCTGTTCATTTATTGTACATCAATGTTTTAGTCCTTGGCAATCTTGACCAATGGTGTGCACTTGACCATACAGATTCATGCCACCAAGACGTCCTCCAGCTGTGCGCCAGGTGGAGGGCGGTGACCAGACACCTGAAAGGATTGATTAGTGTCTACCAACAAAACCTCCCATCTGGGCCTTCTTGGATCTAACTATTATACCAAGCATAGGTGATGATTCACAGTTCCATGAAGGCATTTTGAGGATTCTATAGACCCATCATGGAGCACTACATCATTTCCCGCCTTGGGAAGAGTTGACATGGGTGTTCCATATGCATCATCCTATCAATTTTTCTAGGGATGGAGGAACTCAGGATATGGAGTCGTTGTTGGAGGCAACTATCAATATCTATTAGCATCAAGAGATTCCTATGGAGAAGAGGGTGGACCTCATGAAATATTTGTTACATGAATCCACCATGAGATGGCAGGTTGTTATTTCACAAGTGGGACATCACCAGTATATCAATTGGAACGAGTTTCAAAGGACCTTCTATGACTACTTATATCCCGAGACATTGAGTTCCAATCATTCCCAAGAGGTCATGAGTTTGGAGAAAGGTTCCCTTTTAGAGATGGATTAGTCATATTATTTTTATGACCTTGAGCGCATCACACCAGTTCGGGGAGGTGAAATTCTTTCATTGGCTACGCGGTTTGAGGATGGTCTCAGGTACGACATTAGATTTCTGGTAAATATCTTCATGATGACTTCAGTTAATAGTATAGTAAAACAAGAACTAATTACAAAGAATAATCTGAGGGAGTTGGGATCTGTCAGCCTGGGCGGTTCAGTATCCAAGGCTGGTACTCCATTGATAGATAGTAGGAAGCATCAAAGAGAGTCGTCAAACAATGTTTCTTCTAGAATATAGGTGGTATGATTCAAGTGTGGGAAGAGTGGGAAAATGAGATCACATTGCCTGAATAACCCAATTGAGTGACCGTATTGTGGCATGTTGGTCATCTTCATCATTTTTATGGTTCCTCTCACTAGTAGCGAGAGAGAGGGGATCGGTTATGACTCCATGTTCATTAGAAGGTCCACTATATTCTCATCAGTTAAGGAACTAGAGTTTATTAAGCCATTTAGGATGAAAAGGTGGTTATGACTGTGGTAGTTAGGATATATGTTTTTAGCGACCATAGGGTGGACCAGCTCAAGGTATTCAAGAAGGGTCATTAGGTTGCGGTACAGGTTAGACATTTGAAGTGGCACAGTCCAAGTAGGAGTAGGATCCAATACCCTATATTGTTATAGGTACTATTTTAGATGCCCATGTTTTTGCTTCTTCTCCTTATGATAGAGAGGATTCCAATAGTCCCATATTTGTTTCTACTATGGAGAGCCTTAGGATCTAAATCTTTACTTCTGAGGATGTATGACATGAGACACTCCGTTGGGGATTATGATGTCTATTATATGTCAGTGTAAGTAGTTCCCTCTTGTGGTTGGCTGGTGTAACTTTTTATGGTAGTTATATGTTTTTGAGATGACATTCTTCGATGTCATTCTCAAAATAGAATGGTTAGTAGTATTTCAGGAAATTATCGAATGTTATCACTGTATGGTGAGTTTCAAAACACATAAGGGAATGCCTTTTTTACAAAATTGATAATGTGATATTTGGGTGAGAAGATATGGACCCAATAATTATGGGTTTGGAGGAATTATAGACCAAATTTCTCGGTTATATTTTGAAGACCATTGGACTTCACTGATGAACTTTCCTCCAATGGTGGATCATTTTATAGATGTCTTTCTAGAAGACTTATCAAGTTTAAATCTAGAGAGAGGTATATTTCCCTATTGACCATGTTCTATGAACGGCAACAATGTCCATTCCTCCGTATAGGATGTCTACACTAGTGTTACATTAGATCAAGATTTTGTTGGAGGAGATACAAGAAAAGGGTTTCATCCAATCAACTACTTCACACTAGAGTTCGCCTATCCATTTTGTGAAGAAGATGGATGGTACCCTTAGAATTTGGGTGGATTATCAGAAGCTGAACTAGTGGACGGTGAAGAACCAATATCACTTGAAGAAGATGGATGATCTCTGTCATCATCTTCAAGGAGACCAGGTGTTCTCGATAATTGACTTGATATCTGGTTATCATTAATTTCCCATTAGACCACCAAATATACCTCTTACAGCCTTTAGGAGTAGGTATGGTCTATACGATAATTTGTTCTTGCTGTTCGGTCTCATGAACATGACATCTGCATTAATTGAACTGATGAACCAATTATTCAAACTTTACTTGGATTCTATTGTGGTGGTCTTCGTGGACGATATCTTGGTGTATTCTAACACTCGATATGACCATACCACCCATCTTGAGATCATATTGAGTACACTGAAAGAGATCTAGTTAAATGTTAAGCTCTAAATATGAAACTTCTTATGACCAAATTCACTTGTTGGGTCATGTTATCTTTGAGATAAGAGTTTCAGTAGACCCCGAGAAAGTGAGAGAAGTAGTTTCCTAGGAGCATTTTTAGAACATGATTGAGGTATGAAGTTTCAATATAAGAAAATGACAATATTGCAATCATTATTTTTGGATATGGAGGAATATTAAACTATGGCCATTTTATTCTATGTATGATTCAAAAAACTACAGCTAAATTGTGCGTCAGCATACAAAACATGACGGTTTCCGATATTTAGTATTGGTTTATGGTAACCATCATAGTGGACACATAATGTGGTGGTTTTACCAGTGAAAATGAATTTAAAAAAGTGGTTCAATCCTCCTCTTAACAAAATCTTCTTCCATATAAAAATATGTGATAAAACCAAGATAAACAAAGTTAAATAATAAAAGAATATGAATACTGTGTTGCTATGGTTTTAACTACTGATAAATTATTTTCCGTTGTGGCGATTTTAATCATCGTAGATAGAAAAATACTGATATTATTGTGGTGGATAAAACTGCCGCTAAATATAATACATTTCATTCGTGGTTCTTAAAACCCCCTCTAATGGAAGATATAAAAAAATCAATGGATTTTGTAGACTCAGTACAAGTTCCCAGAAAAAAAAAACATTCCAATTTCACATGCACATATATCACACATAAAAAAGAATACCATGAGAACAACATTTTTGTAATAATCACATGATATATACATGAATAATATATTTTGAATGATTTGGGAAAATAAAATTTATTCTATGTACATGAAGTGTAACATTGGGATATAGTGGTTTCACAATCAGGGATATCAATTGATCTCGAGTATGCTGATGTATTTGTGTATCTGGCATAACTGAGAAATGTAATCGATGGTTGATGTTTTATTGGATTGTATGGTAATTGAAAGAGAATAATTTTGGATATCTCTATCTTAGTATTTCCAATTACCACAATTACCAAGAACGAATTCATGTTTTACTGTATATAGTAGTGTGAGAAAGTTTCTATAGTGTTGAAAAAGTGGTTGTTGTCATCTCTGATCCTAAACATTCCTTATCCCAACATTGGACTTGTAGTGAAATGTGATGAATATAGTTGTAACATAGGATATGTTAAAATGTATAGAGAAAAATTAGTCACATTGGATCTCATCAGCTTTTAAACCACAAGTTGAAATACACTAATCCTTTATGTTAGTCTGTAGTTTTTGTCCATGTATTCAAATGATCGTGAGAGATCCTCCTTGGGGAGAGATTTGTTGGGTACTTTGGCACCAAGAGTGCATATAATATTTTCTCACTGCATGGACATAATCATTATCAGTTGAATATCACATAGTACATATATATGTTTTACATAGATTAATATTATTCTACTAGGAATAGAAATGTAGTGGTAAATGAATTGGGCTTGAAAATGTAGGATATGGGAGAACAGATTTCATTGGATAAACAGTGGATCTTATCTTCACTATAAGACTAGTTGGTGGGTTTAGTTGAGGGTAATGGGATAAAATGTGGGTATTCTTATATATAATTTCATCATTGGTTAAACAAGTAAATACAAGTTAGAAAAATGTACTGGAATGTATAATGATGTTTGATAGGTTGGAAGAATGTGAAACTATTTCAGGATTGAATTTTGATATACATTGAGGGTTTGTAGTTTGTATCATGGAAATGGTTACATATTTTATTAAATATGAGTTTATGAGAACTAAAATTCATTGAAGTGGGACGTTCACCCAAGGCCGACCATGATTTATAATAATTAAAAGTTTATATTTCGATGTACCTCCTTAGTAAGATACATTGAAGGATTTTGTTTCCCATAGATTGAATTGTCAAAAAATTATCCCCAAGTGTCAGAGGTGATAGTTGAAGTGGCATGTTCACTAAGGGCCGGCCAGTTTTACCTCATAGTGGTTGGAAAATATAATAAAATTATATGAGTTGATAGTTGAAGTTGGGTATAACCTGTTATCCTTAGATCGATGATCAGTCATTAAGGATGATACAAACTATATATGACATGCTTCAGGATTTTATTTTCTATTTTTTGCACCAGATGCATCTTTTGGGGAGATACAAATTATGGTATTGTAATACACTCCAGTGTTCAACAGAAATTTTTAAATTCTACTATTAATGATGTGGATAGTCCCTCTACATTAATGGGCTCAAGACACTTAAGAGTTTAACATATATTTTTAAATTCTTATCAAAACTTTTTTTAATAAGAGTAATGTATATGTGGGAGTGATCACATGCCAACAATAAATCATGAGACTAGAATACTATTAAATTTGATGAATGAAGTGATATAAACTAAAAAAAAGTTGAAGGGAGTTACAATATTGGATAGTCCCATGAAATTCAATAAGATGGTTGATAATTCATCCTTCGGTAACATAACTAATAAATTTAGGAAAAATGACTCATAAAAAATGATTCATTACAATAGAGATTTGACGTATATGGTGCATACCACTCTTAAGAAATCAAGTCATAAAAGGAAACATCAAAAATAATAAAAATACATAAAAATAAAACATGAGAAATCATGAAAATGATATGTAAAGAAATTTTTTGTAGGCAACTATGTGCCACACATGATACATATACAAACTGAGTGTTACCATATTTTTCCAAATTATCAACAATACAAATAATTATGGCCTGATGATGAACACATGTGATCACCCTCTCCACCTCTATCTTTACTTCATGCAACTACCTTTATGATAATCATATTTAAAATTAAATACAATTATATATATATTTAAATAGAAAACCAATAAATGTTTGAAAACTAAATGATGTTGAATTTTTGTGATTTACCTTCTCACCACAAGTCGATGTAATACCACCAGGGGAAGATCCAGTCATATTCTAATATAAATTAATCAATACATTCTGCAAAGAAGATATCTGAGCCCCATAGTCATGAACTATGTTTCGTAGAGAAACAATATCTCTTAGAGTATCTCATGGTATGGACTAACTAAAACAGGGAGTATATGCAGCTGAAATCCTCGATGGAATTCCAATGATCTTAAATGGTACGGGTCTCAAACCCATCCCACAAACTCTACCAGGATGGTCCTTCCCAAGGCCATTAGAAATCAAGTCATCCATGGAGATTGAGTAGGACAACAAAGGATTGGAATCCCATTGTTCATTAATTTTTACTGATAAATCAAATAGAATTCATAGTACAAGCAATATATATTAACATAGTAACAAATGATCAAATGTTATTATAATAAAAAATGAGTTCATAGCCCAAATTCTTTGGCCAGGTAATTAAAAAAGCATCTATCATATTTTTTGTGAACATTCAACCAAAAATATGTTTGTGATGATCTGTGCCCTACACTAAATGATTACATTAAACAAACATAAATAAAAAATTTAATATATTATACAAATAATAATGTCTTATAATGATTGAAAATAATTAAAAGATTTCTAGAGCAGACCAGCTTCTAGAAAAACTCTTTGACCCCAATCTGTGAGGGATGACATGCTTATCCCAACATGATGCATTCATTTTGGAATGATCTGAAATAAATAAAAATATTTAATATTAATGTATTCAATGTCATATCCTCATCATATAAATGTATACATGAAAAATGAGATTAATATGGTAAAATATATATAATAACCATATGCTTCTTATCGCGATGTCTAGCAACAAAAAACTTACATCTCTCTTTGGAAACCCCATTAGGTATCCTATCATACATCTGTTGGCCTGTCAATGATGTAATGTTGACATCTCCCCACAATATCCATTTAATATCTTTTCCCTTTTGCCCTGATTTTTCAATGTCCACTTTCGTGCTACAACATCAGAAACTGTAAAGTGGAAAAACATATGTACACAATTATTCATTTTGAAAATATTCATAACATGACATTCAATTACACCATAATGTATAAAAATAACCTTCATTTTGGAATCAGAAACATTATTTTCCCAAAATTCATGCATATGTCTCCAATCATCATATGAGATAGGAAGGGAATTGGGCTCCACAACCAACTGGCATATCATCTGGCCAAGTAATCTGGTGGTATCATCCATAAGGACCCCATATGAATAAAATGGAAAAAATATCTTCTCAATAGTTAGATTCCATACATCTGAAATTTTTATATTTTTCTCCACAATTACATTGTCTCCATCTTTAATAAAAATATAGTTAGTATAAAAATAGTGCAATAAATTTATTCTTATTAAAATTTGTACCTATAATAGTCACCCTATAGTGTCCCCATGAAAAACATGAAGTGGAGCGCCGCTCTCCCACTACTGAGGGTCCAGAAGGGGGGAGGCAACAACTGAGCTATTGAAGGGATGCTAACAAAGGGTGTAGGAGAAAGAGCATGGGGAGATGGTGTAAGGGGAAAGTAGATGGGGGCTCAGATTCCGTAGGTAGGGAGATCGATGGATCGCCATCTCTCGCATTGGTCGATGAAACAATATATGGATTCCTCCATGGAATTCATGTCATTCAATAAAATAAAATTATGATCAGAAAAAACATTTCAAAAAAAAACTATGAAGAAAAAATAAAATATAAATGATAACAGATGCATAGTACTAACAAAAAAATATACATAACAATTAAAATGAATGATTTCACAAATGAAATAAGTGGTTTCTATGTGAATTCATAACTGTACATACAATCATTTTTCTCTTCAATAATTTTGGTTTCCTTCTTCATTTCATCATCCAAATCATTCAAACTTGCAAGAATAAAATTTTCTCTATCATTATGGAAAAATAATTCCGCTTCTTGATGTTGATGAGTTTCAATGTCAGAGGTCAAATTTTACACTTCATCAACCAGATCATACAAATCTCTTTGTTTTACGTGAGAAAATATACTCCACCATTCATCCACAACATCATTCACATAATATAACATTGATTCATGAAATGATAATATATATGGATCATGCAGTTCACAATCCCCAACATCCATCAAGTGAGTGATTTTCATAGAAGTAAATTACATAGAATATCTTTTAACATCTTTAATAACATTGACCTAATTGAATTTGAATGAAACAACTAAAAAATGCCTAAGGTAGTTTAATTCAAATATATCAGTCATCATTTCATAGTATCCCACTCCATAAAATGTAAATATACCACTATTTTTTCTCAAACCTTCATCTCGATCAACTATATGAAATCTAAATCAATTCACGTTGTAAGCTTCAAACTATCTAATTTGTTTTAGGGGACCTCATGAAAGAAACATCAAATCATCTATCAAAATTTATTGTGTATCAGTATACATGATCTAAAATATATATATATATATATACTTTATATGAATTACAAAATATATTTTTCAACCAAATATTGATATTTAATGCAATATTTATGAACTTACACATCTTGAAAACCATTTTACAGGCCCATTATTAACATATTTCGTTATATCATTATCATTTCATGTTCGACCTCTCATTAATCTCTTTTTTTGTATCCTCCACTCTTCAGTAAATGGATATTAAATTTCAGTATTTAGCAGCAAATATCTATGTACCTATAATAATTCCATTCCAGTCAGTGTAATATTTGATTTCCTCCCAACTTATCAGCCAATAGTAGAAAATATTTTGGATTTTCTATGTATTTGAGATTGAGTTGATGTGTTGTCAACACATCCAACTCGATTAAATCATATCTCAATTTCATCCATGTATCTATAACAAAAAGCAAGACACTCCTATACCAAATAGCCTTCAGTAATAGAGACTTCTGGTTGAGCTTTATTTCTCACATTTGATTTCAAATTCCCAAGATATCATTGAAATAAAATAAAAAAATATATTTATATAATTAATTAACATCCAAAAAATATTTATCAACTAAAAAATATATAAATAATGTTCCTCTCAATTTCATACATCCATTGATAATGAACGGGGCCTCCTAATTTAGATTCCTCAGTCATCTTCATAGTTTAATGCATCATGATAGTACAAAACAACAGAAGAGAGATCATCTACATTTTATAATGTGTCGATACCAACCAGTCTTGAAGGTTTTCAAGATAAAATTGATGTATAGATTTGTCAAATAGTTGTTTGAAAAATATGTAGAATTGGAGTACAACAATAGTAACATTTTTAGGTAATAATGCACATAATGCCAATTGTAATAACTGTTATAACAAAATATGTGGATTGAGACATTTCAATCCATCTAACATACAATTTTTTAAGTAAAAAAACCTTGATATGTTACTTTAATACCCATCAGATACTTTCACATGCTTTAAAATTTGAGGGAATATATCTTTATCCCTATTTTTCATTGAAAAAAATTGTAGGAGCATACTTTTTATGCTCAACTGTCTCGTGATCACATTTTATGTTCATTAATTGTATGTCTATTCCAGTATTGAGAAGATCCTTCAACATTCCATGCTCGTTAAGAAATTTGAAGACCAAATTGTCAGAAACAATCTACTCTATATTCATCACATCAAGAGTATGCCGCAAAAAAATTAAATTCCCAAGATGGATGTTTCAAAAATATACTTTTATTTTTCTATAGTTGCATTCCAATTTCACTTGCTGATGCACTTCGAACTCATTTCCTGCTATCATTCAACTGATGAACCATCCTGAATTCTATTTCAACATTTCCATGTAGTGTCAATATTTCAGAACTAGTTAAAATCATTGAAGGGGGTCTACGATCAATAAAACAATTAAATTTTGATCTGCTCTTCCAAAATCTATGAGATGCATTTCGAAATCATCAATGGCACAAGTTGCACCATTTTCTACTATGAGGTAGCTATTTGGGATCAAAATAAAAGTTAAAAATATTACAATCCAATCCTATCTAAGTGTTCAAACCAGATAAATTTCCAGGCATAGGGAATTCAATAATGGTCCACATTAAAGAAGCATGTATTTTGAACATTGTTTTAGATGAAGAATCAAATGTCTCAACAATGTTTCTTTTTAAATCCTATAATTCATCAATTAAATGATACAATTATACATCAATATCATTTACATGCATTTTTTTAAATGAATAATCATCAAAATGATAGATGAAGTTTGTTTCATATATATCCAGAGAGGCATATTTTAAGGGACCAAAATATTTGGCTAAATTTAATAACTGGTACACAAAGTCACAAATGGGATGAGTCCATCTGCATCCAATCCAAATCCAACATTCCAAGGAACAACTAAGAGATATAGATGGAAGGACTAAAATGTCATCCCTGATTTTGAATCTTTTGGATGTCATATTAACCCATCATTGTTATTGTCTATAGAATTCCACTTCATGGGTATGAGTTTTCGATAACATGATTAATATTTTCAATTGAGTCTTCAATGGAATGTATCACAAAACTTTTTAAGGTGTGTGAATTTTCTTCAGCTTCATTTATTTTTGTTTATTTAGATAACCAACATCACATTTTTACTTCTATCAAGATGAAAATCATATTTTTAAATCCTATCTACTTGAATCTGCATTCCAATAAAGCATACAATAATTGGGCAAGGAAGTATTTTTGAATAATTCAAACCAAACCTGTTAACATATTTTTTAATATCATAAAAAGAATCAAGGATGTTTCTATTTTCAATAAAAGCATCACTCAAAAATTCAAATAACATGGACATTTCTTAATTTGTAATTCCACATAGACATTTGATATGGTACAACATTAGTTGAAAATCAATTTGGAATATTTCAAACATCCACTATAATACTCTTGATTTTTATCGTCAACTAAATAATGAAATTTTTTTTCCTTTTTGATTTTTTCTATTACATTAGACACTACATAATCAATATGAGGATCAACTGATAAGTTACAATCTTGATCTAGTTGTCCTACTATGTCAAAAACATATCATGTAATGTTGCCATTTGTTTCACCATAATCAGGTTGTTCTGATATGTTTTGATGTTGATGGTGGTGACTTTCAGTGCCAAATGGATCATTTATTAGGTTTTTCATTTTATTTTCCATTTTCGATGATGTTGGGAGATCATTTTGAAGATTTACATCAATGATCATCCTTTTTGTAATGTTTGATTCTCCATGCCTAATTCAACAAAAATATTTACAAGGGAATTACTTCAATATTAAATGTTTATAAACATAATCTCACATGAACCATAGTCTAAAAATATATTTAGGACATGAAAATATTATTCTCCCTTCAACGGATCGATTAGAAATGGAAAAATATAAAAACACCTCCAACCCATTAACATATTGAGTTGTATTCCTCGGTAATGTGATCAATCATTTATCGTTGTATATCAAAATGTGCGTACCCAATAATAAAAAAAATTAAAACACAGAACTTTTACGTAATATGGAAATAGATTCATATATAATATTTTAAAATAATATATAAATTTGTTAAATAATTTTTTCTCATATAAATAAATATCGTAAATAATGAATCCTCCAACTACAAAACCAATGAACGAAAATTAAAAAGATCCATAAAATAAGAGGAGGACATGGATCCCATTCATTTAGTTTTCTATATGGCGTACTACAGCAAAACATATAGACAAATTGATGATGTCATATCATTTATAACACTAAGTTATGGGCTTGATAAATCATATAATAATTTTATATAATTTAGGAATATGATTTGGAAACAAACTGTAACCTTAGACATGACTCTATACTATTGAAAATACATGGGGAACTATGATGTGGAACATACCAAGAATCATCAGTTGAAAGGATTCATGGCTAGGGTGGATGAATCCATGTCTTACATATTATGGGAAAACCAATTAAATATACCTTATAAATTTACATTTAATTTTGGTTCAATTATAAAAGTTGGAGAACCTATTAAATCCATAGTCTTATGGAATTCATATAAAATACTCAATCCACAAAAAAATATACAATAGGGGAAGTATTATATATTTTTTATATTACTAATTTTTTGGCTACATTGTAATTTAATGGTGGGATCAAATTAGTATTCAATGAGTTCGGTATGGTCTGGGGCTGAGAATTTTAGAACATCTGGGGTATCATGGTAATGTGTTAGCGGAAGCCACATGTTGTGACCCTGCGTGTGATTAAATTTTTCAGATCTATGGTGGATCATGGATCATCAATGGGGGATGAAAAATAATGTGGAGCTCCATGAGAAAGAATGTATAGTTGTCCTGGTGATGTTTCCTTTTAGTATCTAAGTATTCAGGTAAGTATAACCTAAAACAGGGAAAATTACATGTTTGGGATTATCTTAATAGAGGATTCATGTACTTATTTTTCCCCATCACCATGATTAATAAAAATATCATATATCATATCTGATAGGCATCTGGATAGACTCTATATAAGTGTAGAGAAATGTTCAAAAAAGATGTGAACTAGTTATCCTCATAAAATAGTTGAAGATAATAATTTCATTTTGTTCTTATAAATATACATAGTAAAAAAATTTAAAAATCTTCTAGATTCCTCATAAGTATGATCCTTGATTGGAAAATCACACATAGATTCCAAAGGTTTTGTCAAAAAGTGTATTCCTAACTAATAACAATTTGACACGTTAGGTACTCTCATAAGATGAATTCATGAGGTAGTAACTTTTGATTAATCATATTTACATGAATATACACTTGAGGAGTTAAACACTTTTGTGATATATATATTGGAATCAAGTATTTGAACAAAAAACACATGAGGTATTAATTTTATGATCATATTCTAGCCATTTCACTAACCAGTGTCTTGATGTTTATGGCATGGAAAGTTGTACAGTAAACATTCCACCAGGGAAATTATAAAAAAACTAGGAATCGAGAGAACCTAACCATAAATATTATGGATTATTAAATCATCATATCTAGGATAGACCCACTATATCATAATAATTAATCAATCTAACCCCCATTCCAAAAACGAAACAAATAGTTCCAACACTACCCACCATTCAAAAAACACCATAAATATCCTTACAACCAATCCGACCATCAACCATATGTCTTAAAAAATAAAACCATTGACCATTCATCCACTATTGTAAAATATTTGATTACGCAAACAAAAAAAATACATTGATGTAATGGAATTGATACAGATAATAAAATGGTTGAAATAAATTTCTAAAAACCCATGAAAACTTTTAACAAAAATAGTGCATAAGCCCTGCGAGGTGTGCCGAGGAGAGATGATAAGAGTCGAGAGGTGTCACGGGTCAGGACATAGAGAGGGGAGGTGATCTTGGGCATCGTGGGATCAGCAGAAATTGGAGGCAACAAGAAATGAAGGGAGGCAAGGCACTTTGATGGGGTTTGAGGCACGCTGAGAGGTAACAAGGTGCACTAAGGTGAGGTGATCTTGTGTTTCAGGGGTCGTGGAGGTGGGATCTCATAGGGATCGGGGGGATAAGGGGATCTCATGGGGGTTAGGTGGAGAAATTACTAGACTTCCAAAAATAGTTTAGCAGATATTTTTATTAAACCTCTACTAAATCTATTATATGAAAATTAGGGGTAGTTTAGTATACCGCTACTAAAAAACCGCTGGAAAAGGCTATTTATGTTGTAGTGTTTTCCGGGGCTTGTGGGTAAAAAAAATTTCTAGACATGACTTTTAATTCTTTTTAGTGCCACTGATGGGCCTGACTATGAAAGATGTGATGTATTTGTGGACATATTGTTGTGATTCATCCTTTTAGGAGAAGAAAGGGAGATTAACATCAGTGCTGATATTGTATTTGTTGGAGCTGGGAAATAGTTACAATGTTTATTGTGATGCATCTGGTATCGGGCTGGGAGAAGTGCCTAGGAATGTGGAAGGAGTCATTGCATACGGGTATCAGCAGTTGAATCCACATTGGTGGAATTTCCCAGAGAAAAATCTCGAGTTGGCTTCAGTAGTGCATGCATTGTGTTGTTGGAGACATTATCTTTTGTGGGAGAATTTTGTGGTTTTAACTGACCACAAGAGTCTAAAGTATATATTTACTCATAATAAGCTGAATTTACAACAGTGAACCTGGTTCAGCACCATCAAACATTTGACATTGAACTCTCCTATACGTCTGGTAAGTGAAATGATGTGGCTGATACGTTGAGCATGACGACTCAGATATAGATAGTTCATAAGGCCAGTAGTGAGTGGCGGATTATGGATATGTTATCTGAGATGCATTTGGATGTGCATATAAGATAGGGGCCGACATTGATTTCTACTGTATTTGTTGCCTCTACTCTTCTGGAGCATGTGCGGATGAGGCATCTATTAGATTATGAAGGACTAGTCTTACAGTACATTTTGTCAGGTGGGGACCCTACCCATGGGAGGACCGTAGATGATGATGAGGTCATTCATTTTCATGGGTGTGTATATAACAACCCAATATTTTTAAATGGAAATTACATGCTTATATATATGATATAATCATAATAAATAACAACATAATTAACTACTAAGTGCTATGTGACCCTTAAAAGATAATTTTGTCACTTCTGTGAGATTAATTTCAAAAATCCGACATACGCGGTTGCAATTAGTAAATTATTTGGAGGCCAATAAAAAATTAATTTTTGGTGAATAATAATCTACCCTTAAGAATATTAACATTCCCTTATGAATACTGATATACCCTAATTAATAGTAACTGTTCCCATGATAGTTTATCTATAATATTCAAGTGAAAGTATGATATACCTATGCATTAAAATAAGTAAATAAATGTTTTAAAACTACTGTTTTTAGATGAAATTATCATTTTAATTAAATATTAAATTAATCATATTTAGAAAATTATTTTTGAAAAATGGACATCATTTTTGGATTCTAAACATAAATAAATGATTGGGGTGAATTTTTTGGGATTTTTCTGAAATACTTGAATTTTTGATGAATAGTGAAAACTGTAAAATACCATACATAAAAATTATCTGTTAAATACACTATTCATTATATCACAAGTAATGTACTCCCAATTGGTTCGAAATAACATGATAAAATTACTATTAATGTTCATATAATAGTCACTATTTCTTATATTGAGGTGATATAATAAATTAATGAATGATATCCCCTCTCCTCCACTATAAAACCCCCCTCACTCCATCTTCCATTCACACTTCTCAAGACTTGTGCCTTCTCCAAATTCTGTCTAAATATCCTCACAACCTCCTCTCCTACGTCCATCAACCCTTGGTCTCAAATGAAGTCCAAAACCTCTCCCTTATGGAGGCTCTCAAGGATGTTTGGTTCAAGAAGTAAATTCCTCTTTTCTATTGTTTGTCATTCTTTTCAAATTAATTTGACTCCTTTTCTTATTTCCTATCCTTATCCAATTTTTTTGATGAATCTAGTACCTTACATAAACCGAAATTTTTTCATGATATTGTAATAAGATATCATCATCTCTTCCTTTTACCTTCTTTTATTCTAGTAGCAAGAACACCATCCGAGATGTTTCAATTTACCACATTCTTGGACGATGGGCTTTTGATTTATATTATTATTCTCAATTCATGTCATAAACCATTATTGTTATGGTTGAACTAGATTATTATATATGTACTATACCCTATGTATGTTTCTCTACTCCCAGTGTACAAATGGTATTAGTTATATACAAAAATCAGTTTGTTGTAATCATAACCCTCAAATTAATTGTAATATTTGTCATTAATTTTATATATAACAATTAATCCTCATGACATGTATCCAAGTTGTATAAATTACCATTAAAAGATATTTTTGGTCATAAATTATATATAATTTCAATTCTGTAGATTTACATCCCTTCCACATATGTAAAAACAAGTGAACCGAATATGAAAAATAAAAAAATGAACACTCCGGAACGGAGAAATTCTATACAATAACATATAAATAAAAACATAAATGAACTAAAACAAATAATGATAAAAAAATAAAAGTCTAATTTGTTATTAAATAAGTTATTAATAAGTAAAATTACATATTTCAGTAGCTTATGTTCGAGAGCAGAACACGTTCGGTGTTAAGATAAGGGGTTTCCACCCGAATATCCATTTTCATTCGGGTTTCTTTTATTTTATAATTAAATCAGTCAAATTATTATATATTGTTATTTAATCCCCATAAATTATGTTTACGTATTCTATATATGTACACCAACCATAATCCTTCCCTATTTTCTAGATAGTGAAATTTTTAAAAAGAAATTTAAAAAAAACTGTTTCCAAAATACAAGCCAAATTCAAGGGTATTTCTCAAATTCTAATCTATTTTCAAGGGCACTATATAATCTGTTCTGGGATTCCATTATCTTTATAAAATCACTCCTTTTATTTTTAAAATAATATCTTAATTCACCTATGGTTTTATACAAATATTTTTTTTCAAATGAACTATTCTTTTCCAAATAATATAGTATTTATATCATGAATTGTTTAATGATTTTATAAGAGTATTTTTGTCTGATCCAACAGAGTTGTTGATTCTTTTGTAATATTGTTTTTAATCATTTTTGTTTTTGTATACCATATTTTATTGAATGTTTTATGACCAATTTAATTTTGGGTGATCAATCCTAAATCCATTCACAATATTATTCATTATGGTTAGTTTCATATGTTCAATGATTTGGGAAAGTAAGCTACATTTCCTATGATAGTTTAAATATGAATTTATATGTTGTTTATGTTTATCCCTACTCATATGAGGAATGAATTGGACTTATTTTGTGATGGTTGGGGCCCGCTATAGCCCCTCTATGAAATGGTAGGACTCATGGGACAATTAGACGTGGAATTGGTTGAAGCCCTTCCCAAAGAGATATTTGGAATTTGGTTGAGGGCTTAATTAGTAGATGTCTTGGACGAGGCCTTGACATAATGAATCAGAATTTGAGGTACATGCACTTCCCTATTTATAAATCTATTAAATGAATTTTCATTTGGTTATTCGACTAGTATAATACCCATGACAATGTTTTGTTATTGAATTGTTTATTCAGCTCCTATTTCTTCCATAATGTGTTCATGTTTATTGTTAAAGGAATGTGTTTTCAGTTATGCACCATGTATTATGTTAATACTACCATACTTTTTTTTCTTACTATTACATAGTGTTTTAGCTCACCCCTCTCTTATGATTCATTTTATCAATAATGAAGAAGAAAATTATAAATAACTTGCAAGCAAAATCTAGGAGACACGAAATTTATAGTGAACTAATTCTGGGTCGTATTCCCCTTCATGATGTATTGTAAAACTTAATTATATATCTTTTTTCCAAAATATACTAAACTAATTATTCCTATAGGAATTGTATTCCTTATTTATATTCCAATATAATGAAATTAGGCTCCATCTCTGGGAAACTGGGGTCAGGTCCTTACAGTTTGTATCAAAGGACGTTTAATAGAAAATTTGGAAACTTGATTTAGAAAACATTGATTAGGTAAGAGTCCCTAAGATATTCTTAGAGGATAAACTTAAAAGAACCTACTATAATTTTGTTATGGAAAAGATTATGTGTATATTTCATGAAAACATCATTGTCTGGATACGAGCATGTAGATGTTGCTCTGGGATAGATGTACCTAGAAGTGAAAGATCTGACAAAGAGTTTTGGGTTTGACCTGGGGTATACTAGTACATGAAAACCGAACTTGTTTAACTCATGGTTATGACACTCCCAAGGATTATGATTAGGATAATTCACATTTTATTTTCAATCCATTATGAATGATTTGAATGTAAAATCTATCTCAAATAAACCATTCTTGTGATTATGGGATTAGCCATGCATATGATGTCAATTTTTACTAAATATTTTGTTATGTAAGATTATAAATTATGATTCAAAAACTAATCTATTGTATTCCATTATCTTGATATGATGCCTAGTGGGGGGAATGGAAACCACCCGAACTCACATGCCCCTGTAGGGATTTTCTTTCGATGTAGGATAATGATGTTGGATCTGGTGTTGTGACTGGTGATGAGAAACTCATAACTAAATTATCACAACTTTCTCAGGTTATAAATAATAAACTTACTTGTATAGATCATCCAGATCCACCACGCGAAGGAGCTATGTTAGATCACATTATGGGACAACAAACTCCATCATTCACAGGGACTAAAAACCCATTTGTAGTAGAGAAGTGGATATGTTCCCTTGAGAATAAATTTCATTCTCTGGTATGTAATGAAAGAGAGAATGTTTTCATGGAAGTATATCGTCAAATGGGTGATGTGAATCCATGGAGGTCATTAATCCAAAACATGAAGGAGGAGGAATAAATATAAGAGAAGTAATGGAATGATTTTAAGGAAATATTCTTAAAACTAATATTTCCCTCGTGAAAATTGAGAAGATATAGAGATGAAATTATTGATCATGAGGCAAAAGGAGGTTGAAAATTGTGCCATGCAAGAAGACAACTTCACACGGTTAGCAAGACATGATGTAGACTACATACGAAATCCCAGGATAAAAAATGATCGATTCATCGATAGCCTAATTCCATTCCTTATATGGGCACTATTATCCCAATGTTCGTCATCATAGGAGGATATACATTCATGTATTATCAAGATAGAAAATGAAATCTCTAAGTCTTATTTTGTTAAGGTAAAACAAGAAAATAGGTGGGCTACTAAAAAATCTGGGAATGAAAATAAGGAAACAGGGTGGAAGGGAAGATTTTAATTTCCACCCTGTGATAATTGTGGAAGGAAACACCATGGTGTGTGCTTGAAGGGAAAAGTAGTATGATAAAAATGTCATTAAAAAGGCCATAATTCTGTTTATTGAAATGGGAAGCAAGCATCCAATATTTTTCGATGATTGATCTCCTATCTGGATATCATCAGTTACTTGTGAGGAAGGAATACATTCCAAAAACAGCATTTCAAACTAGGCATGGGTATTATGAGTTTACAGTAATGTCGTTTGGACTAACTAATGCACTATCTGTTTTTGTGGAACTGATGAATATAGTTTCATGGAATATATTGATGGACTTTTGGTGGTGTTTATTGATGATATATAGGTGTACTAAAAAATCTATGAAAAACATGAAAATCACTTGCGCACTATTCTGAAGTCTCTTAGAAGAAATGAATTATATGGGATGTTTAGCAAGTTTAATTTCTAGAACCAATAAGTTTTCATTCTTAGCCACATTTTCTATAAGGATAGACTATTTTTAGATCCTATTAAGAAATATGATGTTCAGGAATGGCCAACTCCAATGAACATAACTGAGGAACATAGTTTTATTGGTTTAACAGGTTATTGTCGTCGTTTCGTTCAGAGCGTAACCTATTTAGCCAACCAAATGACCAAGTTTACATGAAAAGGTGTTATGTTTTTATGGACAATCGAATGTGAAAAATGATTTTTAATAATTTTAGTGGAGGTTAGTGAATGATACAATCTTAACCCTACCATAGGTGAATAATGGGTTTGTTAGCTATAGTGATGCATCAAAGAAAGGACTTGGTTGTGTCCTTATGAAGAATGATTGAGTGATTTCCAATGCATCTAGGCAGCTAAAAACTCATGAAAAAAGCTATCCAACTCATGATCATGATTTAACAGTACTAATAATAGATCTAAAGATTTGGAGACAATACCTCTATGGCCAAAACTGTGTGATATATACAGATTAAAAGAGTTTGAAATATATATTCTCACAGAAATAACTCAACATGAGACAAAGACGGTGGATTGAGCTACTCAATGATTATGATTTCACAATACACTACCACCTAGGGAAAGTGAATAAGGGAGAAGATGATTTTAGTAGAAATGACCAATGAATTACGAACAAGATGAGAGCTGAAAGGGATCCTATGTTCATGGATCTAGTAAATATGGATATGGGAATTATTAATGAAGGTATCGCATCTCTAATTTTTCAAATGGTTGCCCAAAAAACGTTAATGGAGAGGATAAAAGGTTCTTAGGCTGATGATGAAGAGTTTTAAAAGATAATTAAATCTTTAATTGTTGGGAATTTGAATGACATCAAATAATAAGGAGGAATTTTTAAATTTGGGAAGATGCTTTGGGTTCCTGGTATTCCTGAGCTAAAGAGATAATTGTTGGATGATGCTCATATCCCCAATTTCTCTAAACATCATGGTAGCAACAAGATGTATCGAGATCTCTGACAAAAAAAATTTGTGGTACAATATGAAAAGCGATATTGCGGTATATACATTGAAGTGTCTGGTATGCCATCAAGTGATGGTTTAGAGGAAAATGTCTTAGGGGATTATGAAACCACTAACCATACCAACATGGATGTTGGGGAACATTACCATTATTTATTTACTAAGAATCCTAGGACATCCAGAGGAAACAATGCTATATGGGTCATTGTAGATCATCTTACAAAGATAGACCACATTATTGCAATTTGAGAGGACTTCTCATTGGATCGACTTGAAAAAATTTACATCAAAGAAGTTGTAAGTATTTATGGTGTACCACTCGCTATTTAATATGATTGTTATACTTGATTCACCTCAATGTACTAGAAAAGTCTCCAACATGTTCCTAGAATATAACTAAACTTTAGTACGGCCAATCATCCAAAAACTGATCGGCAATCTGAGTGGACTATTTATACACTAGAAGACATGTTGAGGGCATGTTCTATGGAATTGAAAGGAGGATTTGACCAACATCTTCCACTGGTTTAATTCTCTTACAACAACAGTTTCCACTCGAGCATCCAAATGGCACCATATGAAACCTTTTAGGGGAAATGGTGTATAACACTAGCGTGTTGGGATGAATTTAGTGAGTGAAAGCTTCTAGGACCAACATAGGTTGATCAAATGGAGGAGAAGGTGAAAACCATCCAGCAGCATATCAAGGAATCACAAAGTCGACAAAAGAGTTTTGCGGATAACTATCAATGATACCTTGAGATCAAAGATGGAAACTATTATATTTATGCATATATCCATGGAAGAAGGTCATGAGGTTTGGGAAGAAATTAAAGATATGTCCTAGGTATATCGGCCCCTTCGAGATCCTTGATCGAGTTGGAACTGTGGCCCATCGACTGGCACTTCCACCTACCATGTCTAAGGTACATAATGTCTTTCATGTTTTCAGCTTAAGAATGTACATACCAGACCCTTCACATGTACTCTCTTCAGAGGTGGTATAGTTGGAGGATGATCCTTCCTATGAGGAGAAGCTAGTGAAAATCATGGATCATAGATTCAAATTCCTACACTAAATGACTACTCATATAGTCAAGGTACTATGGGAAAACCAAAAGTACGAAGAGGCAACTTTGGAACTGGAGGAAGCAGTGAAGGAAAGGTACCTCCACATTTTTTTGGCCTAGATTGAAAAATAAAATTTCAAGGGTGAAATTTCTGAAGAGGGGATGAATGTAACAACCCAATATTTTTTAATGGAAATTCCGTTCTTATAAACAAGATATTATCACCTAAAATCACACATTAATTAAATAATATGTTCTATATAACCCTTAAAACATAATAATGTCACTTATGTGATGTAAATTTCAAAAATCCGACATACACGGTTGTGATCATTATGATATTTGGAGTCCAATAAGAAAAAAAATAATTTTTTTTGTATTGTAACCTACCTTTATAAATAATAAAATACCTTTATGAATAGTGATATACCCTAATAAAGAGTTACCTTACCATGATATTATTTAAATAATATTCAACTGAAATTGTGATATACCTATACTTTAAAATAAGTAAATATATGTTTTAATTTTTTTTGAGAATAAATTATGAATTTTATTGAATGTTAATTTAATAATATTTAGAAAAGTATTTTTGAAAAATGGGCTTCATATTTGGATTATAAATTTCAAAAAATGGTTGGTGTGATTTTTTTGTATTTTTCTAAAATACATGAATTGTTATGAATAATGAAATACTGTAAAATACCGTAAATACAAATTATCAGTTATATACACTAATCATGACATCAAAAGTGATGTAATCCAACTTGGTTCGAACTCACATGATGGAATTACGATTTTTGTTCATGTAAGACTCCCTATTCATTGTCTTTATGTGATATTATATATTAATGAATTTTATCCCCTCTCTCCTTGACTATAACCCGCCCTCACTCCCTCTTCCATTCACTCATCTCAAGCATTGTTCCTTATAAATATTCTTAAAAATTATCCTCCCAACCTCCAATCCCATTTCCATGAATCCTTGTTCTCTTAAAAAGACCAAAACCACTCCCTTAAAGAGGCTCTCATGCAATTTTGGTTCACGTGGTAAATTCCTCTTTTCAATTCATTGTCTTTATTTTCAAATTAATTTGTATTCTATTTCTATTTCCCCACCTTATCCAAATGTTGTGATGACTATAGTACCTTACATAGAGTATAATTTTGTCCTGATAGTTGAATAATTTATCACCATATCTACCTTTTACCTTCTTTTATACTAGTAGCAAGAACACCATCCAAGATGTGTCAATTTACCAAATTCAAGGATGATGGGATTTTGATTTCTATTATAATTCTCAATTATGGTAATGAAACCATTCTAGTTAGGGTTGAACCAGATTATTATATATGTAATATACCCTATTTAATGTTCTGTAATCCCTCTGTACAAATGGAATTGGTTTTTAATTAAAAATGAGATCGTTGTAATCAAAAACCTCAAATTAACTAAATCAGTTATGATTAATGTTTTATATAATAATTCATCCCCAAGACAAGAATCAAAGTTATATATATTACCATTAAAAATTATGGATGTTCATAAATAATATATATTTCCAATTCTAGATATTTATATCCATTCCACATACATAAAAACAAGTGAACCGAATATGAAAATAAAGAAAATGTACACACTGGAACTGAAAAATTCTATACAATAACATAAAAATAAATACACAAATGAACTAACCATAATCATGATAAACTAAATAAATATCTAATAGGTTCTTAAATAATTTATTTATAAGAATATTTTCATATTCCAAGAGCTTATGTTCGAGATATAAACATGATTGGTGTTAAAGTAAGGGTTTTCCACTAGAACTTCCATTTTCATTCGGGTTAATTTTATTGTATAATTACCTAAATGAAATTATTATATATTGTTATGTGCTCCTCATAAATTCTGATTGAGTATTATATATATGTACACCAACCAGAATCCTTCCCTATTTTATGTATAATTACATGTTCTAAACGAAACATTCAAAACTGTTCCCAGAATACAATCCCTGTTAAAGGGAAATTCTCATATTCTTATATATTTTCAAGGGCACTATATATTATATTTTTTGAATCCATTGTCTATATAAAACCATGAAATTTATTAAGAAGATAATATTTACTTCACTTTTGGTTTTATACAATTATTTTTTCCAAAAGAGCTATTCTTTTCTAAATAATAGTCTATTTATCTCAAGAATTGCTTAATGATTTTATAAGAGTTTTTTCGTCTAATCCAACACTCTGGTTGATTATTATGTATTTTTGGGTTTAATAATTTATTTTTTCATCTACCATATTTGATTTAATGTTTTATGACTAATTTTTTTTTGTGGTTGATCTATCCTAGAACCATTCACCATATTACTCTGAATAGTTAGTGTTCTATATTCAATGATAGGGGAAAGTTAGCTACGTTTAATTTGATAGTTTCAATATGAACTTATATGTTTTTTATGTTTATCCCCTCTCATATGAGGAATTAATTGAAACTATTATTTGAATTTTGGGGCCCTCTATAGCGCCTTGATGCATCTGTAGGTCTCATGGTACAAATAGACATGGATTTTTCCGAGGCCATTTCCAATGTGATATGTGTATTTTGGTCGAGGCCTTAACCATTAGGCGTCTTGGCTGGTAAAAATGTTTCAGAATGTCTATAATATGAACATCGCTCATTATGAAGCTAGTATTTGAATGTTCATGTGGTTATTAAACAAGTAGAATACCCATGACTATGTTTTATTATGGAAGTATTTACTCTGCTCATATTCCTTCAATAATGTTTTCATGTTTATTATTAAAGGAAGGTGTATTAAATTATGCACCATGTATTATGTTTATTATATCGTTCACTGTTTTTCGTGCTATTACTGAGTGTTTGAGCTCACCCCTTTCTTATGTGTCATTTTTTCATGACATGAATATAGTAAATTATGAAATACTTGCAAACATAATCTAGGAGACATGATGTTTCTGGTGGAATAATTTTGTGTTGTATTTCACTTCATGATTAAATGATAAACTTATTTATGAATCTTATTTCCAAAATCGACTATAATACTTGGTCCCTCAGGATTCGTAGTTATTTTTTATATGCCAATGTAATAAAATAAGGCAAAGGATCAAGGAAACTGGGGTCGGGTCCGTATAGAGTATGATTGTCAGTAGACATACACGTGGATGTCTTGCAAGATTTTCATTCTTCAGTTCAAGCTATTCATCCCGGTATCACCTTTATGTATCGTGATCTACACAATTAATATTGGTGGCCAGATATAAAGTGGGATGTTTCAAGTTTTGTTATGAGATTTTCTAGCTATCAACCGGTGAAGACAGACCATCAACAATCAGCATGGCATTTACAACAGTTATGATTTGTCAAGTTGAAGTAGAAAAATGTCACGATTGAATTTGAAATGGGTTTATTGTGGTATCATCAAGGGAATGATGTGGTTTGGGTCATTCTTTATAGAATCCCAAATGATTCAGATTTCTTGCTGATCAAGGAGTACATCATAGTTGATGAGCATTGAAGGTTTTACATCTGAGAGACAATACATTTTTCATGTGGTTCCTAACACAATCATTTTGGATAGGGATGAATATTTTACTTCTCATGTCAGGAAGGGATATAGAGGGATTTGGGAACTCATGTACTTCTGAGTATAGCTTAACATCCCCATACAAATGGCTAGTCTGAGTGCATGATTCAGGTTTTAGAGGAAATTCTTCGACCATGTGTCCTATATTTCAGGGGTTCTTGGGTGAGACAAATACCCCTAGTGGAGTTTTCTTACATTAATAGTTATATGGGGATAATTAATTTATCCCCTTATTTGGATTTGTACAGTAGGCCATGTCGATCACACCTATGTTGGCTAGAGGAATGAGAGGCATCTCTACTGGGAAATCGTCTTTTCTAGGAGACCACTGAGTAGGTGAAGTTGATTCGATAAATGATAGTTGCTACACAGTCACGGCCAAAATATTATGTTTTTTGATAGAGATGATATATAGTGTATATGGTTGGGGATCATGTTTCCTTACGTGTCACACCATGGTTGGTAATCCTAAGGATTAGGAGATAGGGAATTCTTTCACCGGGATACGTTGGACCATTTAAGGTTTTATAGAATATCAGGACAGTTTCTATTCATTTGCGGTTACCTTAGTTGTATTGGGATATACACAACATCTTCTATGTTTTTCAGCTAACACATCACGTTTCTGACCCATATCATGATATTCAACATAGTGAGGTTCAGTTAGAGGTGGATGAATCCTTTGTGGAGAACAATATTTGGATTGTTGATCGTATCTTTGAGGTTCTATATGGCTGGTCTATTCCTCTGGTATGGGTGCTATGGCAGCACGGGCGACAACATTACAAGACTTGGGAGAGGGAGGGCGACATAGGATCACAGTGGACAAATTGGATTGATGTTTTATCTTCGTCACCCATGGAAGGGATGTTTAGGGACGAATTACTTTAAGGGTGAGTTTGTAAGAACCCAGATCTTAATTTCATGTATAGATCTATATTTTGAGGTGTTATCGAAGAGAAAGGAAGAATTTTTAAATTTTCTATGTACATGATGTGTAATCTTGAGTACATGTCATGTAACTAGTTCTCGCGTGTAGCCACCTACCGGACATATAATGACCGAGTACATGGCTGTGTGGACTGCCTAAATCAGGGATTAGTTAAGGCATGTACATGGAATGTACATTAAATGAACATACCATGTACTTTTATTTTTATTTGATTAATTAGTTAGGGGTCATTCCGAATCTCTATAAGTGTCTTCTTCTTCCCATGTCTCTTATAGGAGGGTGACGTACAATTGAAAATCTTCCAGCACCTCATGTTCCATCATACGAGCTTCGATTGAGACACCTCTTGGTGTGTAGGATTCCCACATTTGAGATTTATCTTACCCTAGATCATCATTTATTTATTCCTCATCTCTTCAATTTTATCCATGGATGAACATTTTTTACCTTCTTATAGTTCTATGACATTCTAGGACAATTCATGGGGAAATGTTCTATAGTGTTAATCGTATGACATCATGGTAGGTGGTTTGTGCATTGATTTGGGATTCATTGGATTATATATGATTAAAGTGCGGATACCCACGTTTAGTGTATTGCTGGTTATGAAATTTAACCATGTTTAATACCTGTTATGTTTTCTTGATTGATAAAGGGTTATTTTTTCTTTCGTATTAGTTTTAATATGATTATTCTGGACATTTTTACATTTTTTTGATTTATTAGGGTCATTTTCTCTAGAATGTCCTATTATCCCTGCCTTGTTTTCCATTCCTAGTGATTGTTAGGATGGATTTATAGTTATATGTGTTTTTGTGTTTCACATTTTGAATGTTGGAGAAAGCAGAATTAATCGTGGGAGATTCCTGACGTAGGGTCATTTATACATATTTTTTTTAGTTGTTGGCTAGAGGCATTGACTATGAGAGGTTTCCTGGGTTCATTGACCATAGGGTTTAGACTGTGAGAGCTACACAGAGGGTAATTATTAAACATATGTTGGACCATAGGGTATTGACTGTGATAGATTCAGGACGGTCATTACAATTTTTTTCACTGTGAAGACCTAGGATTATTCACCGTGACAGCTACCCAGGTTGTTGTATGTAGTTTTATTATTGCCATGTGGGACCAAATTTGGTTAGACTATGAGAGAATTCTTAGAGGGTAATTATTATCGTATTTAATTCTTGATATGTTAAACCAGAGGGGTTAGTTAATGAGAACATTCCCAGAGGGTTTCATATGAATTATTGAATGATTGTGAGGAGTCTTCCACGGAAAATCACAAGCTTGGAAATGGTCTTACATGATTGTTATAAGGTATTTTGAGACATCTGTTTGAGATTTTTATAAAGGGGGATGCAGAGCTTAGGATAGATCACAATGAAACATTATTCAATGTTATAACTAATTAATAAATGAAAGTGAATGTAATTGAAAACTATTGGATTATTTACTTTTGATTAATTTCTTGTTTATTGCATCATTTCTATTTATTATCAAATATATATAATCATTGACTTTCAGGAACATATCATTTGGTGGATGCCTATTGGTATTTGTCTCACTCACTATTTGGGGGATGATTTTTGGACCCAAACAGATTATATAGTTGGACATATAGATAAGGGAAAGTGCCTCTATTCATCAGGTATATGATTTTTTTTGGAGCTGAAGAGTATGGGACCAGGCTGAGGCTTGTGATGCTACTGGATTTTACCTGTTTATTTTTTAAATTGGTTTAATATTGTATTTCCATAATTGTGACCCGTTTGTCTGGATTTCTCTAAATATGTTACTTTCATCATTTATATATGTGCTCTAAATGTTTATTTACTATCAGTCTTCTGATGTTTTCTTGTTTTATGGTATTACTGATTCTTTTACTGTTTAATATTTATTTCTACTATGTCACTCTTTAATGAGGGTATAGTTTTCCCAATATCACACCCACAACACTCGTTTCTACTCAACACCCTCTGGAATTTGGGGAAATGCATTTGAGGCCATGTGACCAAGAGGTTATGGGTAACCAATGGGTGGCACCAGAAATTGGGACGTTACACATAAGGTTATGTTACTATTCATAAATATTTATTTTTGTCTTATCAGAGTCTAAATATCATACTAAACGCAACCATGTATGTCAATTTTCCATATTTCAAATCATAGAGGTGGAAAATTATGTTCATTGGAAATATTATAACAATTTTGTGTTTTGTAGACAGTCAATTTTCATGAATTCAATATTATATTAATTTTCTAAATCATGGGGAGTTACAAAAAATTTCCAAAAATAACCTATAGAATATGTCTTTAATATTTTATAATTTCTATATATAAAAACCAGAGGGGTTATATAACTATAAATATAGGGTTTTAAAGTCACTAAGAGAAGTGATCCATTATTAGATGACAATAATGATACAATCACATACAAGTATATAATTGATAGATCATAAGCTACAAGATGGAAGGAGGATATAAAATTTTTATGGAATCCATATACAAATATCATGTATGTATTTTGGTGAATCCACTAGTGGATGTAAATCTCATTGGGTGACAATCGGAATTCAAAAAGAAACAGAACATGGATTGAATAGTGAGTAGATATAATGAACAACTGGTTTTTAATGTGATTAAACAATATAATGTAAAATACAATATAAAACATTTTCAATAACATTTATATATAAATCCAATGGAATTTTACATTCTATAGTAGATTACAATGATTTAAATTTTTTGAAGATTGATTTCAAACAAAATTCTTCATTTAGAACCTTGTTGAAGGTGTTTATATTAAAATACAAGAACGGTTTGTGGCAATAATGGCTATAAATAAGTTATGCAATTAATAGAGTTACATTTATATAATAAAACAACCATATAGATCGTGGAACAATCACTTTTATTATGTTATAAGGTAATTTAGTTAATAATTAATGAGTTATCAATATCAAAAAGATGTTTAGTGGGAGTGTAGTTGTTTTCATTATAGTTTATATTGTTTAAATTTTTCTAATTGGAAGAAATATACTAGTCATACAGTATGCTAATATGTGGTTAAAATGATTATCTATGAAGGAATTTACTGAAGAAACCAATATTTTTTAGATCAAGATCTTTCCTAATACATTTAAGTGGATAATTGGACTAGGTTATGTTATATATATTGATAAGGCAAAGATATGGAACATAATAAGATATTATTTTTGATATAGTCAAATATAATTAATCTCCAATAGAAGATTTGTCCCCAACCATAATATGAGATATATGGAATGATTAATATTCTTTTATCATCAATGGCACGATTTTTAATATTTTCCACATTATATAATAGTCTTGATGTTTCCTTTTAATAAATTGAGAAAACTGATATATTTCCATTGGTTGATCATCATGACTATTATGAAGTAATGATATTTACTAAGTATTTGATCGTAGTTTTTGGAGAATATGAGGAACTAGTCAACATGTTGTATACATGTACTAGTTTATAGAATTTTTAGGATGATATAATGTTACAATTAAGATTTGTATCTTTCCTCAACATAGGATAAGTGATTTAGTAGACCCTAAAGAAACCAGTGGCCACTGATTAAATAGTAGAGTCAATGTATTTTGAGAAATTTAATAGAGCATAAGAAGTAGTTTGGATATACAAAATTTTCCTATATCTTGAGGTTATAGCTAGAAACAATGAATATATAACATTGTATTGTGATATAAATATAATGGTGGTTCTTTCCAAGGACTTATGGGCACATCAAGGGATTATGAATATACATCAAAAGTAGCACCCTTGGAGAGAATTTTCTTCAGAGAGGTGTTTTCCTAGTAAGTTGAGTATCTATATAGGAGAGGGTGGGAGAGAATTTGATTAAAAAATTATGATAGAAAATAATAAAAATAATTTTAGATCAAGTGGATCTAAATTCATTTTTAGATGGATCTATTGGATGTGGGTGTCTTTTAGAGTTACTTCCCTAATACAATCTAATTTGAACTTTTTACTACATGTATATTATAAGACTTGAATATTAAAAAATGTAACATAATATCATCAGTTTTATTTCTTATAACATTAATAATGAAATTGTTTATAGTATCTATATAACGCCCCAGCCTTAAACCTTACTTAATCTTGAGTTATTACAAGATTACACATTGAGGATCTTTTCAGGTTTAGAGTTTTAGATAATTAGATCATGAAACTTGCATTACATTCCACATTTGAACAAAGTGGTTACATAAAAGACAATATTCATTCTTCCCATCAATGGAAACCTATTTAAAATAAAACACAGATTCTTTCTTGACACATCTTTGACACTACCGTCACGTCATGTACCTTTCCCTTGACCTGTGAAAAGCATTTCAAAAACTTGGGATGAGCATAAAAAGCTCAGTAAGGGGTATAAAAATATGGAAAGGAAACATGAGTTCATATATACATAAGAATGAAATCATACTTTACCCATAAAACATAGGCATATCAAATCATTAATAAATCATAGAAAACATATGACATAAAGGTAACTTGAGGCATTCATAACATTCTTACGTAGGGAGTAACCCTCTTGGTTACGTTTGGAATACCCATCACAGTATATTCCCTAAATCTCTTCGGAGAAACCTTAACGTTTCACTCCTTCGCGTTACCCAATGCATTGGAGAGCTATATCGGGCTCACCCGCCCTTAGTTTATCACGGAACCACCCGTTCTTCATAACAATGCCCAAGAACCATAACATAATCTTATCACATAAACATGAATAATGGAAACATAACATTTCCACATTTCAATCACAGTATAACATTTTAGGATATTGAAATAATGAATCCATTCAAAAAGAAACCATTTCCAAAACCATTAAAAACATTTAATAAAGAGATTTTTGAATCAAAGTGTCCCATACCACCTTGAAGATTTTAACATTTTAAACCATTAATATACATATAAATAAATCCTTAAAACCATTTTGAAAACATGGATATTAATAAGAACAAATAATTAATACATTTAAAATGATATTTTGGTTAAAGGGGTTTTGCCAAAATTAGAGACACTTGAATACAATAATCGAGGAATAACATTTAGTCAGAATTTTATAATATCATGAGAATAAAAGGATTCATGATATAATACTCCAAAGGACAGTATATACACCATATAAGAGTTAATTGGTGCATAACAACAATGAGCCCTCAATAGAAATGTCAAATGTGATGAAATCCCTTATAAAGAAGGAATCCTTAAATTAAGGACAAATCAATCTCAAAAATATGTGTGACAAATATAAATACACCCAATATAAGTGGATATTAAGTGTAAAACAATAAAAGGTCATTCACACATATTCAATGGATGACATATTCAATGACTACATGTTGAACCCAAAGAAATCGAAATTGGGTTAAAAAGTTCCCTTGACAGCCTAACGGCATCAAATCAAAATGAGTTGATGAGAGATAAAAAGTGTATCTCATCACTTGGACATAAAATTTACTTCAATAAGGATATATGAGAACATATCTCAACATAAAAATATGTAAATTAAAAGACCCAACAAAAGATGTTTTTAAAAAAGAGGAGGGTGAAAGGTTCCCTTACCGACTTGGGTATCTTTCAAAACATACACGCCATTAAAGAAGGACAATAGATCATTGATGTAAATACTCATAAACGAATGTATGTTACACAAATATTATAATAATGGGCAGTACATACACCACTCAATGGAATTTGTGGCAATTGTATCATAAATCTCACGGGAATAAAAGTGAGATGAAAAATCCCTTACGAAAACTCGGCAGCCTAACGGCGCCACATAAAACTTCCGAATATGGATTGATGAGATAAAATAGGGTATCTCATCACATTACAATAAAATTTACAGCAAGAGGAATATATAAGAACATCCCCCAACATTACAAAGAGGAGCTTAAAAGAAGTGACATAAAGTAGAGTACTTAAAAAGAAAGAGAGAGGTTAGATCTCTTACGAAAGTTCGGCAGCCTAACGACGTCACTCAAAACTTCCAAAATGGATTGATGAGAGATAATAGGGTCTCTCATCACATGAACATAAAAATTACAGTAAGTTTAAAATAAAAGATCATCCCAATAACAAGAAAGATGAGCTTTAAAAGGAATGACATAAAAGTGTGTACTTAAAAAGAAAGAGAGGAGTAGGATCCCTTACCTCGGGTCCGACTTGACTCGATCGTTCTTTAATCTCATGAATAATAAACTTGAGTTAATTTATACTTGATTAAGAACCTTTTTCAAGCTTATTATTTCTTTTATATCACTTATTTCCTTGTTATAAACACTATGTAATCCTTAAGTTAATAATGATTGTTTTGTCGATATTTGGTTCTTAAGTCGAAAGTGGACTTCATACAATTACATGTTGTTCGTGTGGACAAAAGTTTATTATATCCAGAATTGTATTCATGATGTATATATCATATATGTCATATATATCCATTACATTCATGCATTTATTACATTACATTATCATTTAGAGATAAGAAATGAAATGCACCGTTCATGGAGACGGTAAGCCGTATGTACGCATGAACGCTACTTTCATTTCTATTTCATATTTCATAGAATGGAATAATACTGATATAAAGGTATATTATAATTCCAGTATAATATCATATATAATATCATAGTTCCATTCTTTATACGTCCCACATATGGTATATAACGAATCAAATCACTTTGAGGGGGCGGTAGTCCGCACTTCCTTAAAATGAAGATATCGCGTATACCCATAATGGAATCCATCAAGGTAAGATAAAAATGAAAAATAAAGAAGAATAAGTAAAACATAAACATATTATATATCATATATAAAAATAGTGACATCATAATGGCCACCTTTGAAGGTGTTAAATGAGTATTGAACAATCATCGTTTCGGGAGGCAGAATTTCACCATCCACGGAAACCGTATGTTCTTTAACCATTTGATGTAGTTGTGTGAGAGTGTAGCTCGAATAAATATTATAACAACATCCTAGTATATTGAAGATACTGGTGTTGTTACAAAATAATTAAATAAAAAGAGTTTATGGGGTTGGAGAAGCAAAATAAAACAAATGAACATGAGAGAATGAATTACCTTTAAAAGTGTAACGCCTTTTGATTTGAGCCTAAAGGCTTCCTTTGAAAGGCTTATTCCCAAAGGGAATCCACTAGGATGAGTAGAGGGATGTGGAGAGAGTAAATGGGCAGGGTTTGGCCGAGCCAAAGGCTTGAGGAGTGTGGGAAAAGAGGTAGAGGTGGGGGACTTTTATAAGAGGAGAGGAGGGGCACTTTTGGAAAGTAAGAAATATTACTTTATTTGAAAATGTGTTTCGGTTTTAAAAGGTCCCAAATTGATATAATTCGTGGATAAGGTGATAAGGCTTTGAAATACACTCATCTAATTGGTTTTTTCCATGTGTAGGTTATAGATTTTACATTATCGTTCCATTTTAATTAAATTGTCAAATAATGATGTCATCGCTGTATCATTATTATGTCATAAATAATTTAACTTATTTAATGTTTAAAAATTATGAAAAAAATACTATGATGTAGGAACTATTTTTAGCTTTCCAATGAATATTTATAATCAAAATTTTTACTTGTATAACCCCACTTAAAAATTGTTTTCGTAAAACATATTATGTTTGTGTCATTTTCACTTTAACATTAAATAAAATGTTATTTATGTCATTTCCCAACCAAAGTGGATCCATGGGGTCCCCAAGATGACACATGGCTTGTCTTGGTCGGCAATGACACAAAAAATAAGGTTGGGACATGTGTCTATGTCATTTCATATCATTAAAGCATTATTTATACCATAAACTACACTAATTACCACTAATCGCGATTAAAAACTTAATAAGTTACTATTCACCAAAAACTTATTTTAATCTCATTGAACCACATTTTACTTCTTAATGACAACCATGTATGTCGGATTTTCAAAATTCAATACACATTAGTGGTAAACTTTCATTTAACTGAAAAATCAGTTTGCTTGATTACCACTTAGTGGTTTCACTATTCATCAAAAATTGAAGTTTTTCAGAAAATTACCAAAAATTCACCCTAAGCTATATTTGATATTCTGAATTCAAAAATGAAGTCCTTTTTACAAAATTCAAAACATTTAAGTCACAATAATTAATTTAATAATTAATTCCCGCTGTCATGACAAATAGCGTGTTTTATGAAACAATAAGTATCAAAAGATTGACACTAGTTTAAGTCTGATTTCAAAGTGAAATTGATTCCAACGACCACTATTGGATTTAATGGTAAAAATATTTTCTAATTTCACTTTAAAACCAATTCAAAATATAATCTAATAATATAAATAAATTAGATTAAAAAGTGGTTTTGAATTAAAATACAACATTTTACACTATTAATTAAAAAAATGAACTTTATCGGAAAGATACCAAAAATTTACACAAAGTAAATTTTGATGTCCCGATTCTTAATAAGAGTTTTATTTGGTCCAAAATAATTTTTAAGAGTGAACAAAACTATATTTAATGACGGTTCTCCATCAAAAGTTGATAAGTGAACCTTTAGTGAAAACTAGGGCATATACGCCTAAAATTGAATTCTTTCCGCATTTTAAGCCTTTATCTTTTATTGTATGAATGTAAAAATACTTAAGAACATATATAATCATATTTTAGTTATTTCTATCCATTCCTGCCATTACAACGGCTACATGTTAACTACCATTTAAAATAATATTATTTTATTATTAGAGTGAAACGTAAGATTCCCAAGAAACTCATTGTTGCGTGTTGGGTACGCCATCGAGCATAGCGTCCCCTTTAAAGTCATATTAATATTTTATTCACAAATATGGATAAATATGAAAATGTCATATTCCTTATTTACCTGGGGTGTTACATCCTTCCCCCCTTTTGGGAATTGCGTCCTCGCAATTTTAAAATTGCGCTTGGAAACATCCTTGAACGTCCCACATCGGAACAAAAGTCGGTAAAACAAACACTTTAAAATAAAGAAAGATAAGTACAAAGGTCACCCGAGTTAACCCATACTAGGATTCCAAGTATGAAAATATGGACATGGAGGAAAAAACAAAGGGTCATGTTCTGATGGAGAGTGATAGAAAACATGTTTAGGAGAAAGTTAACCACGAGAAAATCACAAACTTGTGATGGGTTAAACGGTATTCGATTCCCCAGTAGGAAAAGTTAATAGACAACATTTTTGTTTTATGTTACTTTTTATTGAGGAATTTATTCATAAGGAAACATAATCACTTATCATATTGACTTTAAACCTTTATTAGATTCCTTACACAAACTCATATTTTCTCCAAAAGATGAGTATTTAGGAAGACTTGTTCACATAAAGAGTACTATAATCAACTTCTATAGAATCACCTAATCCACAAAATAGAACTATATACATCCCATGTCTTTAGACTTTAACCAAATACAAAACCAAAAAGTCTAGACAAGATCAGATAATCTATAAAAGGATAACCCTTTATAAAAAAAATCTATTTTTAATCTCCAAAATTTGTCAAACAAAACCCAAAGTTCAACAAGGATCATCCGATAAACAATTTTTCCATAAAATTCTTCAAAGTAATCCAAACTAAGATTGAAACCCAAATATTTGAAGGATTTAGTCACATAGTCTTCCAAGTTAAATCATAGCATTTATCTCCAAACAACATCAGTCTCTCCTAAAGTCTCGCATTGAAAATTAATTAACCTAATCACATATCCTCCATGATAGGTTAATCATTTTCATAAATAACCCAAAATAAACTTTCTATTAATTCATAAATTCATATAACTAAAAATAATCAGTCATACTAACCAGGGACTTCACGTAGTCTAGTGGTAGGCGATAAATACCAGTCGCACTTTGGTTGTGGGTTCGATTCCCGTAGCTTTGTCCGACGCAACGGGTTGTCACACGGTCTGCGTGTTGTCCTTTTTCCAAAACTATATAATTCTTAAAACATTCCCCAAAATGAGGTAAAATCTTCAAAGATGATCATAACATATTTTAACCTCAAGTTTATCTCATGCCTTTCATTTTCCATCATAACATATAGTAACCCATAATTACCTCAAAAGTAAGGATCATATAAACTCTAATGGTTACCTTAATGATTATTACATGAATTTCCACATCAAATTGTCCATCTCGTACCTGATGCATTAGAGAACTCACCAAGGTTGAAGTGGTTGATCATGACTCCTTGATATTTGGTTTAGAAAAACCATGAGTTTCCTCATTGAATCCTTCATTTTATCTAGTATCTTAATCAGAGAACCACCACAGTTTCCGTCAAACATGTTGTCTCTTTTGTGCCTGCTAGATCCATCCATTCACTAAAAATAGAAATGTCAGTGTGAGTATATCAACAAAACCATCATGTACTAATGAGTAAGATAGACAATAAGATATACTTACTCATTCACTTTATCTAAAACTAAGACTCTTTCTGAAATCCTAAACATTATGGTAATTGTCTATTATGCTTAAAGAATACCCTAACCTCTAAAGTTATCTAAACCGACCTTTGATACCAACTATAAGGCCCCAGCCTTAAACCTTACTTAATCTTGAGTTATTACAAGATTACACATTGAGGATCTTTTCAGGTTTAGAGTTTTAGAGAATTAGATCATGAAACTTGCATTACATTCCACATTTGAACAAAGTGGTTACATAAAAGACAATATTCATTCTTCCCATCAATGGAAACCTATTTAAAATAAAACATAGATTCTTTCTTGACACATCCTTGACACTACCGTCACATCATGTACCTTTCCCTTGACCTGTGAAAAGCATTTCAAAAACTTGGGATGAGCATAAAAAGCTCAGTAAGGGTTATAAAAATATGGAAAGGAAACATGAGTTCATATATACATAAGAATGAAATCATACTTTACCCATAAAACATAGGCATATCAAATCATGAATAAATCATAGAAAACATATGACATAAAGGTAACTTGAGGCATTCATAACATTCTTACGTAGGGAGTAACCCTCTTGGTTACGTTTGGAATACCCATCAAAGTATATTCCCTAAATCTCATCGGAGAAACCTTAACGTTGCACTCCTTCGCGTTACCCAATGCATTGGAGAGCTATATCGGGCTCACCCGCCCTTAGTTTATCACGGAACCACCCGTTCTTCATAACAATGCCCAAGAACCATAACATAATCTTATCACATAAACATGAATAAAGGAAACATAACATTTCCACATTTCAATCACAGTATAAGATTTTAGGATATTGAAATAATGAATCCATTCAAAAAGAAACCATTTCCAAAACCATTTAAAAAATTCAATAAAGAGATTTTTGAATCAAAGTGTCCCATACCACCTTGAATCTTTTAACATTTTAAACCATTAATATCCATATAAATAAATCCTTAAAACCATTTTGAAAACATGGATATTAATAAGAAGAAATAATTAAAACATTTAAAACGATATTTTGGTTAAAGGGGTTTTGCCAAAATTAGAGACACTTGAATACAATAATCGAGGAATAACATTTAGTCAGAATTTTATAATATCATGAGAATAAAAGGATTCGTGATATAATACTCCAAAGGACAGTATATTCACCATATAAGAGTGAATTGGTGCATAACAACAATGAGCCCTCAATAGAAATGTCAAATGTGATGAAATCCCTTATAAAGAAGGTATCCTTAAATTAAGGACAAATCAATCTCAAAAATATGTGTGAAAAATATAAATACACCCAATATAAGTGGATATTAAGTGTAAAACAATAAAAGGTCATTCACACATATTCAATGGATGACATATTCAATGACTACATGTTGACCCCAAAGAAATCGAAATTGGGTTAAAAAGTTCCCTTGACAGCCTAACGGCATCAAATCAAAATGAGTTGATGAGAGATAAAAAGTGTATCTAATCACTTGGACATAAAATTTACATCAATAAAGATATATGATAACATATCTCAACATAACAATATGTAAATTAAAAGACCCAACAAAAGAAGTCTTTTAAAAAAGAGGAGGGTGAAAGGTTCCCTTACCGACTTGGGTATCTTTCAAAACATACACCCCATGAAAGAAGGACAATAGTTCATTGATGTAAATACTCATAAACGAAAGTATGTTACACAAAGAGTATAATAATGGGCAGTACATACAACAATCAATGGAATTTGTGGCAATTGTAGCATAAATCTCACGGGAATAAAAGTGAGATGAAAAATCCCTTACGAAAACTCGGCAGCCTAACGGCGCCACATAAAACATCCGAATATGGATTGATGAGATCAAATAGGGTATCTCATCACATTACAATAAAATGTACAGAAAGAGGAATATATAAGAACATCCCCCAACATTACAAATAGGAGCTTAAAAGAAGTGACATAAAGTAGAGTACTTAAAAAGAAAGAGAGAGGTTAGATCTCTTACGAAAGTTCGGCAGCCTAACGGCGCCACTCAAAACTTCCAAAATGGATTGATGAGAGAGAATAGGGTCTCTCATCACATGAACATAAAAATTATAGTAAGTGTAATATAAAAGATCATCCCAATAACATGAAAGATGAGCTTTAAAAGGAATGACATAAAAGTGTGTACTTAAAAAGAAAGAGAGGAGTAGGATCCCTTACCTCGGGTCCGACTTGACTCGATCGTTCTTTAATCTCCTGAAAAATAAACTTGAGTTAATTTCTACTTGATTAAGAACCTTTTTCAAGATTATTATTTCTTTTATATCACTTATTTCCTTGTTATAAACACTATGTAATCATTAAGTTAATAATGATTGTTTTGTCGATATTTGGTTCTTAAGTCGAAAGTGGACTTCATACAATTACATGTTGTTCGTGTGGCCAAAAGTTTATTATATCCAGAATTGTATTCATGATGTATATATCATATATGTCATATATATCCAGTACATTCATGCATTTATTACATTACATAGTCATTTAGAGGTAAGAAATGAAATGCACCGTTCATGGAGACGGTAAGCCGTACGTACGCATGAACGCTACTTTCATTTCTATTTCATATTTCATAGAATGGAATAATACTGATATAAAGGTATATTATAATTCCAGTATAATATCATATATAATATCATAGTTCCATTCTTTATACGTCCCAAATATGGTATATAACGAATCAAATCACTTTGAGGGGGCGGTAGTCCGCACTTCCTTAAAATGAAGATATCGCGTATACCCATAATGGAATCCATCAAGGTAAGACACAAATGAAAAATAAAGAAGAATAAGTAAAACATAAACATATCATATATCATATATAAAAATAGTGACATCATAATGGACACCTTTGAAGGTGTTAAATGAGTATTGAACAATCATCGTTTCGGGAGGCAGAATTTCACCATCCACGGAAACCGTATGTTCTTTAACCATTTGATGTAGTTGTGTGAGAGTGTATCTCGAATAAATCTTATAACAACATCCTAGTATATTTAAGATACTGGTGTTGTTACAAAAGAATTAAATAAAAAGAGTTTAGGGGGTTGGAGAAGCAAAATAAAACAAATGAACATGAGAGAATGAATTACCTTTAAAAGTGTAACTCCTTTTGATTTGAGCCTAAAGGCTTCCTTTGAAAGGCTTCTTCCCAAAGAGAATCCTCTAGGATGAGTAGAGGGATGTGGAGAGAGTAAATGGGCAGGGGTCGGCCGAGCCAAAGGCTTGAGGAGTGTGGGAAAAGAGGTAGAGGTGGGGGCCTTTTATAAGAGGAGAGGAGGGGCACTTTTGGAAAGTAAGAAATATTACTTTATTTGAAAATGTGTTTCGGTTTTAAAAGGTCCCACATTGATATAATTCGTGGATAAGGTGATAAGGCTTCGAAATCCACTCATACAATTGGTTTTGGCCAGGTGTAGGTTATAGATTTTACATTATCTTTCCATTTTAATTAAATTGTCAAATAATGATGTCATCGTTGTACCATTATTATGTCATAAATAATTTAACTTATTTAATGTTTAAAAATTATGAAAAAAATACTATGATGTAGGAAATATTATTATATTTCCAATGAATATTTATAATCAAAATTTGGACATGTATAACCCCACATAAAAATTGTTTTTGTAAAACATATTATGTTTGTGTCATTTTCACTTTAACATTAAATAAAATGTTATTTATGTCATTTCCCAACCAAAGTGGATCCATGGGGTCCCCAAGTTGACCCATGGCTTTTCTTGGTCGGCCATGACACAAAAAATATGGTTGGGACATGTGTCTAGGTCATTTCATATCATTAAAGCATTATTTATACCATAAACTACACTAATTACCACTAATCGCGATTAAAAACTTAATAAGTTTCTATTCACCAAAAAATTATTTTAATCTCATTGAACCACATTTTACTTCTTAATGACAACCATGTATGTCGGATTTTCAAAATTCAATACACATTAGTGGTAAACTTTCATTTAACTGAAAAATCAGTTTGCTTGATTACCACTTAGTGGTTTCACTATTCATCAAAAATTGATGTTTTTCAGAAAAGTACCAAAAATTCACCCTAAGCTATATTTGATATTCTGAATTCAAAAATGAAGTCCTTTTTACAAAATTCAAAACATTTAAGTCACATTAATTAATTTAATAATTAATTCCCGCTGTCATGACAAATAGCGTGTTTTATGAAACAATAAGTATCAAAAGATTGACACTAGTTTAAGTCTGATTTCAAAGTGAAATTGATTCCAACGACCACTATTGGATTTAATGGTAAAAATATTTTCTAATTTAACTTTAAAACCTATTCTAAATATAATCTAATAATATAAATAAATTAGATTAAAAAGTGGTTTTGAATTAAAATACAACATTTTACACTATTCATTAAAAAAATGAACTTTATCGGAAGGATACCAAAAATTTACACAAAGTAAATTTTGATGTCCCGATTCTTAATAAGAGTTTTATTTGGTCCAAAAGAATGTTTAAGAGTGAACAAAACTATATTTAATGATGGTTCTCCATCAAAAGGTGATAAGTGAACCTTTAGTGAAAACTAGGGCATATACGCCTAAAATTGAATTCTTTCCGTATTTTAAGCCTTTATCTTTTATTGTATAAATGTAAAAATACTTAAGAACATATATAATCATATTTTAGTTATTTCTATCCATTCCCGCCATTACAACGGCTACATGTTAACTACCATTTAAAATAATATTATTTTATTATTAGAGTGCAACGTAAGATTTCCAAGAAACTCGTTGTTGCGTGTTGGGTACGCCATCGAGCATAGCGTCCCCTTTAATGTCATATTAATATTTTATTCACAAATATGGATAAATATGAAAATGTCATATTCCTTATTTACCTGGGGTGTTACAATCTATCTGATTTAATGATGATAAAAGTTCCCTACTATGATTATTACCATGAAGTGTTATGAAGATATTTGTATCACCCTAATATTTTATAATGTGTTTTATTTCGAAAAAAACTAATCATTTTGATATTTTTATTTACACATAATATCATGTTTAACTTTAATTACCAAAAAAATCGAGTTTATCAAGCATTACATGAAACACATGGTTTAGTTTTTGTTACATGAATAACAAGTTTAAATGATACATTAATTATTATGAAAAATTAATATTTAATAACATAGTTAGCACCTAGAAGTATGAATGGAAGGTACAAATAAGATTAAATAAATTAAAGAAAATATTTTTTATACATGTATATAAAATTAATTTTATGGGTGACTAAATAATTAGAAATAAAAGAACTATTTTCAATTAAATGAAATATCTTTTAGAAAAAATATTTTTATGAAAACATGTTTACCTTAATAAAATTACAAAAAATATATTTGTGAATTATTTTAATGGAATATATATAATATTTATTACATGTAATTTTTAACTTTAACATTAATTTTTTCTAGAAAATATATAAAAATAAATCCTATTTTTTGCTTAATTTTTTTTAAAAAAATTGTTCTATCAACTTTTTGCAAAGATATTTTAAAAATACATTTTTAAACATTTGGAAAATTTATTTGAAAAAATAAAGATAATTGTTTATATAATAATTTCCAAAATATATTAGGGTTAATTTATTATAACATTCATAAAATATTAAATTTTTTGATTATTTGTAAAAAAATTAATTTAAATTGAAAATTACATACAATTTAAATTTTTTTAAATGTTTAATAGTATTTTAAATTGAGATTAAATTTTAATTAGTAAAATTATATATATATGAATCCTATTTAGGTCATAAGAATAATTTTTATATTGAATATAATATAAAAATGTAGTGAAATTTTGAACATTTTCTATTTGAAAACCCCGCTTTCACATTGTGTCTATATGACATATTTTAAATAAAAAAATTCAACATATATTAACCGAATTGGAAAAAATGGATTCCATATTATTAATCAGAATAATTTATATTCTCTAACATTTTGAACATAAATTTTTCCCAAAATGAATTTTGAAACATGTAAATATTAATTAGTAGGGTTAAGGTAAAAATTGGTAGCAAATGCTGAAATAATAATTGATAATGGTTAAAATATCCTTGAAAATAATATAAAATAAATGTTATATAAATATTTTGACCATATATGGTATATGTATATCATATAATCCATGTTTTAGACTTTTTTAATGTATTAAAAAAGGTTACACATTATTCTTTTTAGAAAATTATATATGTGCCACTCACCATAGTAAGGAAAGTCCACCCCTTATCTCATAACTTATGCCCACCTATTCACACCATAAATCCCTTTTGGTTCAGAAAATACCTGATCAAATCACCTATAAATTCCCTAATATCATCCTAGAAACATTATTTTGGATATAAATCCATCGTATGAAATGTTTTCGTGAAAACATAAGGATGATACCAAAAGAAGAGGTAATGTTCTTTAACGAGGATGTTTAATTTATGTGTTCATCCACCTCAATAAGTTATTGATAAACCATGATGTTATAATATACCTTTTATATTTAATATACAAAGATATTTTATGTTATTTTTAGGACCTATAACAATCTACAGATCCATCAAATGGCTTACAGAATCATCATTCAGGCGTACGATGAACTATTTCATCAAGAAATGATTTCATTCATTTTTACACTATAACCAATAAAGGATGTGTATGATGACGTATATAAAGTATAAATATTATATTCTTAACATAATTATACCTATGGAGTCATTATATCATATATTATATCTTTACATTCCATTTTCTAGTGGATATGATAACGTTTCTCAGGAGTACGGTGGACCATCACCTGGCAATGCGATGTAATTATTTTTTCACTAATGCTTCACATGAAAGTTAAGAAACATATATTTAATATATATATATATATATATAATTGATAGAAATAAAAAATCATTACATATTCATGAAGTTTTTATCCCTATGAAAATATAATATAACATTTTTTCTAACCATTTCACTCTTCGAATGATTATAAAGTCGTTCATGTATGTATGGATTACTAACTTCATGAAGCAATATGAATCTCCATTTTCAATATCACATCTCTTGTATTATTTTTATAAGAATATTTAATGTTATTATATGTCATTTTTTATGTCCAGAGCGTTCTATAAGGATAAAAAACTACTTACCACCATTCCACAATGAACACTAAAAAATTAAAAGTCGCTCTTGTGTACATACAACCTACCGCCCACAAGATCAAGAAATACATATTGTCAGACTAAAATATTTCAGGAATGGAATTATGGTTATAGTTAACGAATAAATATGATAATTGTTTCCTGATTATTATTTTCTATATGATGGAAACATGATCACTGCAATATGGGTGAATATAACAAATCAAATTATATACCAA